>OZ022264.1:117400848-117503348 GCA_963978885.1 Nemotelus pantherinus
TATATATATATATATATATATATATATATATATATATATATATATATATATATATATATATATATATATATATATATATATATATATATATATATATATATATATATATATATATATATATATATATATATATATATATATATATATATATATAATATATATATATATATATATATATATATATATATATATATATATATATATATATATATATATATATATATATATATATATATATATATATATATATATATATATATATATATATATATATATATAATATATATATATATATATTATATATATATATATATATATATATATATGTATATATATATATATATATATATATATATATATAATATATATATATATATTATATATATATATATATATATATATATATATATATTTATATATATATATATATAATATATATATATATATATATATATATATATATATATATATATATATATATATATTATATTATATATATATATATATATATATATATATATATATATATATATATATATATATATATATATATATATATATATATATATATATATATATATATATATATATATATATATATATATATATATATATATATATATATGTATATATATATATATATATATATATATATATATATATATATATATATATATATATATATATATATATATATATATATATATATATATTTATATATATATATATATATATATATATATATATATATATATATATATATATATATATATATATATATATATATATATATATATATATATATATATATATATATATATATAGTATATATATTATATATATATATATATATATATATATATATATGTATATATATATATATATATATATATATATATATATATATATGTGTGTGAGGAGTTTCTCACCTAATATTAATTTTATGTTTTTGCGTGAAAATAGATATGTCAAACGGCAGCTTTGAAACATGAACTATTTTTATTATCAAACAAATGACTGACTAGTGTCACGACCTACAAAAAGTGATAACTAGATTTCATCGGTCGCACCGCATCCTTTGTGGTGAACTTGAGAGTTCCCCACAGCACTCCCCTCCAAGTGAGGGAACCTCGCGGCAAATCGACGTCTGGCAGATGCTGGTTGATAAGGCTTGGTGATGTATGCTGGTCGTTTTGGCCCTTCATCGGTCGTAAGCGTAGAATTCGTTTCGAGAAAGGCCGGTTTCAATCGCTCTGTGGACACATTGATTGGTTTTCCATTGACGTCTATGGTATACAGAGCGTTCGAAATTCGTTTCAGGATTTTGTGTGGACCAGTGTACGGTCTAGTCAAAGATTTTCGGAGTGAGTCCACTCTTAAAAACACGTGCGTACATGTGTCGAGATGCTTGTTTTTGAAGATATTTCGGTCGGTGTGATGCGTTGTTTGAACGGGTCGTAATGCTTGCATGGTTTCTCTTAAATTGTGGAGGAAACAGTGTGGTCCGATAGTTGCATTTGATGCTGGAACTAAATACTCGCCAGGGAGGTTTAGCGTTGTGCCATAAAGCATTTCCGCGCTCGATCCGCCGATGTCTTCCTTATAGCTCACGCGCAGCCCCAGCAGGACCGTAGGCAGAATATCAACCCATGCAGGGTTTTTATTGTTGCACATTATTGCCGCCTTTAAAGACCTGTGCCAGCGTTCTATTAGGCCGTTTGAGGCTGGATGGTACGCCGAAGTTCGGTTTCTACCACAGCCAATGAGGGCTGTCAATGAGCGGAACATTGCTGACTCAAATTGAGCTCCTTGATCGGTCGTGATGGTCCGCGGAGCGCCATAACGTGACACCCAGTGATTAAAAAATGCTTTTGAGACCGATTCCGCTGTTTGATCATACAGGGGAACCGCTTCTGGCCATCGCGAGAAGCGGTCGATCACAGTGAGGCAGTATTTATATCCTGAAGATGGTATTAACGGTCCCACGTTGTCCAAATGTACATGCTGGAACCTGCTGTCTGGCATAGAGATTTGTTGGATCGGGTTATGATGATGGCGTCCCAATTTTGCCCGCTGGCAAGGAACACACGTTCTTGCCCATTCCTTGATGTTGCATGCTCATCCATACAAATCTTTTTGCTAGGGTTTTTGCGGTGGCACGCCCACTAGGGTAAGCCGGCTCGTGAAAAATATCAAACATTTTTCTTCGTAGCGCCTTTGGTACAAAAGGACGAATATTGTTTGTAGATGTATCGCAATACAGTTTTCCTTGATTTTCAACTGTGATTGGTTGCAGCTTGAGCGATGTTTCGTTATGTTCCAATAGTTGCTGGAGTTTGGTGTCTGCCTGCTGAGAATCGATGAGTTCCTTTGTCGAGAAACATGTAGGCATCGAAATTTGCTCGATTCGTGACAAGGCGTCGGCGACGTTATTTGATTTCCCAGCTATGTGCCGAATGTCCGTCGTAAATTGCGAAACGTAACTGAGGTGACGGACTTGTCGAGGCGACGCTCTATCAGATTTCTGATTGAACGCGTATATGAGCGGCTTGTGATCCGTTTGAATAAAAAAATCGGATGCCTCAAGCAGGTGTCGGAAATGACGTACACTGCTGTAAATAGCTAGCAGGTCCCGGTCGTATACGCTGTACTTTTCTTCAGCACGGGACAATTTTCGCTGATAGAACGCCAATGGTACCCATTGCTTTCCTTGCTGCTGCTGTAGAACTGCTCCCACTTCTACGTTGGATGCATCAGTCACGAGCGTTAGTGGTTGATTCGGCTCGTAGTGCGCTAGGAGTGTTTTGGCCGCCAGACTGTTCTTGCATCTAATAACGCTTCTTCAGCCTCCGGATTCCATAGAACGGGAGTTTTGTCTCCTTTTTTTGATTCCCCGAGTAAAGCATGCAGCGGGGCTTGACAGAGAGCAGCGTTTTTAAGAAAACGTCGATAAAAGTTTATTAGCCCGAGAAATTTTCGGAGCTCTCTAATCGTCGACGGTTTTTTGTATTGATTGATTGCCTCTACTCGGGATTCTGGTACCTTTGTACCATTTCTGTCGATGATATGACCTAGAAACTCGATCTTATTCACGCCGAATTGGCATTTGCTCACGTTGATTACCATGCCGTATTGGCTTAGTCGATTTACGACGGCTCTGAGATGATTTTCGTGGTCTGACGGTTCGCTGGATGCAATTAAAATATCATCTATGTAGCACCAACAGTAATCTAATCCTTTTAAAACTTCGTCCATGAAACGTTGGAATGATTGAGCGGCATTCCGTAGACCGAACGTCATGGCCGTAAACTCGTAGAGTCCGAACGGAGTGGTGACCGCCGTCTTTTCAATATCCTCCTCCGCTACCGGAACGTGGTGAAAAGCCCTGACTTGATCAATTTTCGTGAACATGGTTTTTTTTTATAGATTTGATACGATATCTTCAATGTGTTTGAGTGGATATCGATCAGGGCGCGTGGCGGCGTTTAGACGATGGTAGTCCCCGCATGGGTGCCAACCATCTTTCTTTGGCACAAGGTGCAATGGGCTAGCCCACGGGTTTGAAGAGGGCCGACATATCCCTCGCTCCAACATATAGTCGAACTCGCATCGCGCTATCTTCAGTTTTTCTGGCGATAAACGCCGCGGCTTTTCGGCAACTGGTGGGCCATCTGTCACTATATGGTGACGCACCTTATGTATCGGACTCGGAAAAACAAATTTTGCAGGATTCGTTAGTGTAGAATATTCTTTTAATATTTTATGGAACGAGGATGACTCGGATACAGTTGAAACGCTTGGCGTATTTGAACGATAAATCTTACCCGGCACCGTAAGCAGAGTGGTTGCGTCTAGTAGTTTCCTATTCTCATATCCACCAGCAAGTTATGGTGGCGAAGAAAATCTGCGCCTATTATCGGGAGGGAGACATCAGCTACATAAAATTTCCATGAAATTTCACGTCGAAAACCGAGATCTAATTGTTGCAGCTTAATTCCGTATGTATTTATTGGAGTACCGTTTGCTGCATATAGCTTTATCTCTGACGTTTTTTTTCTGCAGTTTTTCGGGCGAGGAACGACAGATACATCTGCTCCTGTATCCACTAAAAATCACACTTTCGTGAGACTGTCATGAACAAAAAGGCGTTTAGGTGCGTTGTCACTGGCTCCCGCCTGATGTGCCAGTGACTTTATGCGTTTCCCGTGTGCTGAAACGAGCATGGTGGCGTACACCGCCTGGCGGCTGCACCATACTTGTGGTGGTACCAACATATTGAAAATGGCTTGCCTGGATATATGCGTTTAGCATTTTGAGCAGGAGCTGCCGAGTGAAACGGTCTACGGCATGTAGAACATGTTGGACAAGGGGTTTGTTGCGCATTCGTTTTTGTGCGCATTATTTCAGATTTTAGTCCTGCGATCTCTTGCACGAGGTCGTCGTATCGCGTGTCGTTTCTTATTCCGATATGAGACCGACGTTATCCGATCCGCTGACTCTGCTAGGTTGTCCAGGTTGGTAATGTTCGACCCGAGTATGATTTGTTGCACGTTATTCGGCAGCCGTTCGAGCCACAGTGATTTCAAAAACGACTCTGTGACGTTAGCGCCAGCCGCGCATCGCATTTGTCGTAATAATTGCGAAGGACGTTGGTCCCCTAGTTCTAGTTCACACACGAGCTTACGCGTCAATTCGTATTGCGACAGTTCGTACGCGGACACTAGTCGATTTTTAACTGCATTATATTTGCCCTGTGCTGAAGAATCATTCAAAATGTCTGTTACCTGGTCTAATGCCGCGGCGTCCAGTTCTCCTATCACTCTATAAAATTGCGCTGCATCCGTGTTGATATGGTACGATCGGAATTTTGCTTCAACCCTGCTGAACCAACTGCGAACTTTGGTTGGCCAAAATGGCGGTAGCGTGGGTGAAATCGCTCTGACTCCTGCCAGATCCCGAGATTGCTCGGGCTCCGCTTCTTGGTTGCCATCCGTCGCGTCAACGAACTCTCCATTTTCCGTCATGTTCAGGTTTCGGGGTCACCAATGTGAGGAGTCTCTCACCTAATATTAATTTTATGTTTTTGCCTGAAAATAGATATGTCAAACGGCAGCTTTGAAACATGAACTATTTTTTTATCCAAAAAATGACTGACTAGTGTCACGACCTACAAAAAGTGATAACTAGATTTCATCGGTCGCACCGCATCCTTTGTGGTGAACTTGAGAGTTCCCCATATATATATATATATATATATATATATAAATATATATATATATATATATATATATATATATATATATATATATATATATATATATATATATATATATATATATACATATATATATATAAATATATATATTTATATATATATATATATATATATATATATATATATATACATACATATTTATATATATTTATATATATATACATGTACATATATATATATATATATATATATATATATATATATATATATATATATATATATATATATATATATATATATATATATATATATATATATATATATATATATATATATATAAATATATATATATATATATATATATATATATATATATATATATATATATATATATATATTTATATATATATATACATGTGTATATATATATATATATATATATATATATATATATATATATATATATATATAGATATATATATATATATATATATATATATATATATATATATATATATATATATATATATATATATATATATGTATATATATATATATATATATATATATATATATATATATATATATATATATATATATATATATATATATATGTATATATATATATATAGTTTCGGACCTGCTCGTCGAATGTTTTTCCTATCACAATGATGTCGTCCAGGTATACTAAGCATGTCTTCCAGCTTAACCCTCGCAGGATACATTCCATCAGACGTTCGGAAGTTGCTGGAGCGTTGCAGAGTCCAAATGGCATCACCACAAATTGCCATAATCCAGTACCGACGGAAAATACTGTTTTCTCCCGATCCTTTTTGTCGATTTCTACTTACCAGTAGCCACTTTTAAGATCCAACGTTGAAAACTACTTTGCGTCAGCCAAAGTGTCCATTATATCGTCGATCCGTGGAAGCGGGTAGCTGTCTTTCTTGGTGAAATCATTGAGTTGTCTATAGTCGACGCAGAAGATATCTATCGATCTTGTTCAAAAATAATAATACGTCTGTATCGTTTGGTGGCTAACGAAAAACTATCTCATGTTTATTTACACGAATGGCTGTTGCCAAATTTAATATTTACATTTCATATCATTTCATTTGATTTCATTATATTTAATTTCCACACGGCCATTCCTGTATCCCATACAACCTCGGATGGCCATTTCTTCAATAAATCTTCAGCAGCTGTCGTATAGACAACGATATCTCCAGCACCGTCAAGTTTGGCCAACTTATACCTATCATTGCCGCACACTTCTATAATACGCATTGGGCCATTATACTTTGGTTTGATTTTTTGTCCTGCTCCAAACTGTGTTCTTTTTAACGCTACTAAATCGCCAATACTGAAACCAACTGCTTCTCGTCTGCAAAGGTTATATTGTCGACGATTTTCTTCTTGGATTTTACTGATCTGTGCTCGTGCCTCCACACGCAAGTTGTTGCGTTCGTCGATGATTAACTTGTTACATTCAGCATTTGCGGTTTCCTCGAGTTCTGCATCTTCGGGATTTTTCATTTCCACTCCGATCATTAAATGAAAAGGTGTCATATTGATACTCCGGTTAAACGTACTGTTGAGGTAACGCTGCAAACGACCCACGTGTTTCCACCATTCTCCTGGCGAATCGATAGATAATTTGGTCAAGGCGGGTACTATCACACCATGTATCCTCTCGACCTGACCATTACTGCGCGGTACGCCCGTGGTTACCAAATGCAAATCAATATTACGGAAGCTGCAATAGTCTGCAAACATTTTTGACACGAATGCCCCTCCTTTGTCAGCTATGATTCTCCGCGGGTTACCAAAGTTGATTTCAATTGTTTCCATTTTCTTCATTACTTCCTCAGCATTCGTAGATTTTACAGGAAATGTCCACGTAAACTTGCAAAATGCATCTATTTTCGGGATGTAATACTGTGACTCAATCATTTGTTTAACTTTTTTAATTCCAAAATAACCTCGTTCGTGAAATTTTTTGATCACATCAACTTCCATTGTCTCAGGGACCAATAAACGATCTTCGCCATCAATCGTTACGTATATAACATCCCTCTTATTTTTATTTTTCATATGGTTCATGCTGCAAAACCTTTTGAATAGCCTGTATACGCTCATCAGTATCTTGGGCTAATCGAATCGACGCTAGCACGGGGGGCCGTGCGCTTACTATCATCACTGTCGCACGTGACATCGCATCCACATGACGCATTTGATCAGATTTTCGATGCTCGATCTCGAAATCATATTCACTTAACGCAAATGCGTATTGTTATTTTCGGATGTAATTCTTCTTTTTCCATTGCCATCTTTATTGCTGAGCAATCCGTCACTATTTTAAAGTGGATTCCATGTAAATATGGTCGAAATTTTTTCAACGCTTGCACAACTGCGAGAAATTCTAATTCATACGAATGGTAATTTCGTTCCGCCTGGGTTGTTGTCCTACTGTAAAAATGGCAAGGGTGCATTTGATCGTCATCTCCACATTGTAACAAAATGGCTGCCACCCCGTCCTTGCATGCATCAGTGTGAACCTCCGGTTTTCGTCTCGGATTGTAAATCGCCAGAACCGGATATTGAGATATCGTGATCTTGATCTTACGAAAAGCATCTTGTTGGAGTTCACCGAATTTGTATTGCTGCCCCTTCTTCAGCAACTCGCTTATTGGCTTCATGGTTAAAGCAAAATTGGGCACGAAACGCCGGAAGTAACTCGCCAGGCCGTAAAAACGCTGTAGCTCCTTAAAGTTCTTCGGTTCGGGATAATTTGCTAGCTTCTTTACGTTAGCCGTTCCTGGTCGGAAATTACTACTTGATATTGTATATCCAAGGTAATCGACCGCTCGTTTCATAAATGCACACTTCTTCCAATTTATTTGAAGGCTGGATTCGGCCGCTCGATTCAATACCAATTTAAATTTATGCAGTGCATCTTCTGCATTGTCAGCTGGCACGATAATATCGTCCACAAAAATAATCACTGCACCACTTTCAATCATATCTTGGAAGACGAAATGAATGTATCGTTCAAAACTATTGCCACTTATGCAGAGTCCAAATGGAGTTACGTTGAATTCAAATTGACCATCTTCTGTTGTGAATGCTGTGTACCTTTTACTACTTTCTTCAACCGGTACGTGAAAGTATGAATTTTTTAAGTCCAATGTTGAATACACACGCGCGTCTACTAATTTGTCTATAGTGTCATCTATCAATGGCAATGGGTATCTGTCACGAACCACTTTCTTATTTACGTCACGATAATCTACGCAAATTCTTTTAGAACCGTCTTTCTTTGGGACTAAGACAACTTGACTCGCAAAATCACTACGAGATGGGCGAATAATGTCATGTTTTAGCCATTCACTTATTTGCGCATGAATTATCTTGTGTTCAAAAGGCGAGCGCCTTCTCAAACGCTGTAAACTGGAATTTCATCTTTGAGTCTAATTATGGTTTTCACAGGTACGTCTTTAGGCTTCATTGGCACGTACTTGCTTATCATTTCAGCAACTCGATCTTTATACTGGATTGGACAATCAATTTCATCACTATTCGAGTCTATATTCATTACTTTAACTGTTTCAAAAACTAAATCACTTTCCACTGACATTTCTTTTTTCGCTTCATTGTCTTTTTTTACTTTCTAATTAATTTTAACTTCTTCTGAAGTTATAACGTAGTTCACCGTGTTGAGAAAACTTTTCCCGATCACAAGGAGAGCATCGACTGCTGTCGCGGGCACAACACAACACTTAACTTTATATTGTTTATTATCACTCAATGCATCAAGCGTATTTTGCATTGTCGAATACCCGGAAACATTTTGTACTCCATATCCACAAATTTGCACTTTTGAATATTCAACTTTCTGACAATCATTTCTTATATCCGACCACAAATCGTCCCGAATTAAACAAACGTCACTGCATGTATCGACAACCGCATTTACTATTTTGTCATTAATACTCGTACACACAATGTTTTCGTCTCCTTTCAAATACTAGATTCGATGTACGCGCGATTAAGCTTTGTTTTCTATTTCACTCTTACAATTCTTCACTATGTGATCGGATTGCCCACAACGATAGCACTTCAGACTGAATTCTTTTTTCCGACACCTTTTGGCCTGATGGCCGCCATCACCGCAATTGTAGCAATTCCCTTTTCCACTTTTCGGTTCCTCGCGCTATTCTCGTACGTTTCCAGAGCCTTCTTGAGACTTACTATAGACGGTGCCTCATACATAATTGCCTTATTGTTTGGGTCGTCTGGGATGCCATCGCATATGTACTCACACAGCGTCGCGTCATCTATGTTTGCCATCTTTGCTATGCGTTGCATTAATGGAAGTAGTAGACAATGGAGTGGCCCTTCACATTTGAAATGTATTGGAGGGGACGTAACCAAGAGGTAAGGGGTATGCGATATTTTGTCTGCCTATTGCTGATGTTGTGTTTCCCTCTTGCACATCTATCTCATTTGAAATCATACGTCATATGATCACCACGTGGAAAATACCTTGTCAAGTTGATGGATGGGACGCTTGGCGAAAGTTGCAGGGGTAGATGCAAAGCAGTTGTATCACATGGGCGACTCTACTATTTTATCTCTATGGTTGCATTTCATAGATGTAGTCTATGTATTCCTCATCCCGGCTTTTTCTGCGCGTTGCCAATTTTCGGTGGATATCAACCACACTCACACGTTGGCCAAATTCTGCTTTCAATGCTGTTTTGAGTTTTTCTCACGAAAAAAGGCCTGTTTGTGCGATCATAAAACGCCTCGCCGTACCGACTAGTATTTTCCGGCAACATAATCATCTTTTTATGTCCGTTCCACCCAACTGAATCGCAAATGTCTTCGAATTCAGCGATCCACGTATCTATGCTTTGTCCTTCATCCGCTCCAAATTTTTCGAATGAATCCTCCATGACTCTAAACGTAAACGCAGCAAACTCATTTTTGTTTCCGCCTGGTTCTTCTGAGCCCATCATCGATTCTGTTTCCGCCTTGATGACTGTGATGTCTGCATTTCCTGATTCGGCCATTGTTACATCTGCATCGTACTGAATGATTCGATCACAAAGTTCTTCTTTTGTACCCTCAGGCTCTGAGCCCCGTTTTGTACATTCCTCCATTAATCCGCACTTTGTGAACCTTCGATTCAGATCTTTCACTGTAACCGTCGTCATCTGGTAAAATGTATTTTACAATCGATCAAAACTATCTAAAACTATCTATCACTCGATCCCCCTTTTGACAACATATAGGCTTGTTCAAAAATAATAATACGTCTGTATCGTTTGGTGGCTAACGAAAAACTATCTCATGTTTATTTATACGAATGGCTGTTGCCAAATTTAATATTTACATTTCATTTCATTTCATTTCATTATATTTCATTTCCACATATATATATATATATATATATATATATATATATATATATATATATATATATATATATATATATATATATATATATATACATATATATATATATATATATATATATATATATATATATATATATATATATATATATATATATATACATATATATATATATATATATATATATATATATATATATATATATATATATATATATATATATATATATATATATATATATATAAATATTGTTACATATTCATAAAAATTATCCACTGACGTAAAAATTATCCACTGACTAACGACAAAGGATCTACAAGTTGCGCAGTATAATAAAAAACAAAGGGAATGGCGCATTCTTGGTCGTGTTCGATTTTGGTTTGTTGCGTGAACGAGTGCATGTAAGTCGCGATAGATATCGGAACTTGGTGAGGGCTGACTGGCGAAATGTGTGAGTGGTCGGACCGCGCGCATGTGTTGAAGAAGATGGATTGGTGACGATGCAGCGATCGCCGGGCGCAACGCGTAAATTACAATGTTCTATTTTTCGGTGTCGTGTTGAAGCTAAGTGAGAGCTCTGGACAGTGAGTGTGGCTAAGAGGGTGACGAAAGAAAGACGTGTTGTATTAAACCATAATCAAATAACTGTATAAAGTGTGAAATAAATGGATTTATTGGAGTGAAGCGAAAATTATTATTGCTTTGATGAAGAATGAAGAGAGTGCAAACCCAAAAGCTCGACAACTGGTGTCAAAAGTGGAACGCTTCCGAAAAGTAATAATGGTGAAAAGTGCTCGCGAATCGAATTTAGAACGGAAATGCAGTGTGTTTAAAGTGGAAAACAATTGATTAAAAGTGAGAGACAATTAGATAATAATAGAAGACAGTCAAATGTGAGTGAAAAAAAAGGAAAAAAAAAATGCCGCGTAAAATAAATGAACTCAGTTTGGCCGAGTTAAAAGAGGAGCTGAAAAAGCGAAATGCTTCCACTCAAGGTGGAAAAGCAAAGTTAATTTCTCGCTTAACCGACGCGCTGGCGTCTGAGGGACTTGATCCTGAAACGTTTGAGTTTCCCGACATGGAGAATGTTGCAGAAGGTGGAGACACCGACAACGAAGATTCTGGGAATGCGTTGATGCAAATGTTGATGCTGATGCAGAAAAGTATAGAACAGCAATCAATAGATTTAAAGATGAACGTGGACAGTAAGTTTGACATGAGCATGCAGCAGTCAATAAAGCTGGAAAGTAAACTCGAAAATAAGCTGGAACAACAATCCAAAGACTTGAAACAGGATCTGGGAAATCTGAACCAAAAGTTTGACAACCAAGTCAAATGCTTCCAAGAACAGATGAAAAATGTGGATGGAAAAGTGGAAGCTTTAATCGAAGAAGTTGAGAAAATGCAGAAAGAGTTGGAACAAACTAAAATATTGGTTACCAACACACCGGTTTCAATTGTGACTGCCGATAACACCACATCGAGAAATGTAAAAGCTCCAATATTCGATGGACAAACAGCGTGGAGCATTTACAAAACACAGTTTGAAGCCGCCGCCAGAAGCAGCAACTGGAGTGAGCGAGAACGAGCCACAGCCCTCATTCTAGCACTACGGGGCCCAGCAGCCGAAATTCTACAAACTGTTCCAGTCGATCTACACTCAAACTTCACGGCCTTGGTTAATGCACTGGATATGCGATACGGTGACGATCACCTGAAGCAAATCTACAGGTCGCAGCTTCGTAACCGCATGCAGAAACCAGGAGAAACTCGGCAACAGTTAGCGCAGGAAATTGAAAGGCTAGCACTATTGGCCTATCCAGCTTACGACCCGGAACATCGGGATGACACAGCCACAGAAGCCTTCATCAACGCACTTCAAGATCGAGAGCTGCAACAAGCAGTTCGTCTAGCGGAAAAGCGAACAGTAAAGGATGCGTTGGAGTACAGCTTAAATTTTGAAGCTGCAAAAAGTGCCACCCGTAATACAGCCAGACTCCGAGAATTAACGTTGGAAGAGTGTATATGCAAACGCATTGAAGCAAATAGGGAGTTACAAGCAAATGGTGCGCCTAGGTGCTGGAACTGCGGTGAACGAGGTCATTTACAAAGGGATTGCTGACAGCGAAGAAGGCCGCGTTATTGCCCTGCATGTGCAGCGCGAAGAGGACCGAGACGAAATCCAGCACCAGTAAGGAATCCTCCTCCTCAAGCTGAGGAGGCGGGAAATATGTAAGAGCCAACTTCATGGGGCAGAAGTTGGCTAGGAGGATCGACGCCCCCAGCACCACCATCACCGTCTCCAGACTACATCGTGGAGATTAAGACTTATGTCTGACTGGACAAGTCAACGGAGAAGAGTGCATCATAACTATTGATACTGGTGCAACAAAATCGATACTAAGACCAGACCTAGTGAAAAACCACCCATTATGCAAGGACAGGATGTTCTCGTTACGAACAGCTACGGGAGAAACTGCACCCGTCTTCGGTGAGATTGATCGACAAGTATAATTAGGGGATTTACTCTTCAACCATCGATTTCTGGTCGCGAATATAATGGACGACTGCATTTTAGGAATGGACTTCTTGCGATCGCATGGCGTCACTTTGGATTTGGGCCAGCGAATCTTAAAATGGCGAAGTGTCGATATTCTGATGGAGGATCTTAGCGACCAGAGTACTAAGTTGAAAGTAATAGTAAGTGCTGACACAGACGTGCCAATGTCTTCCGAAAGCGTAATATGGGCCAGAATTGATGGTGATTCTGGGGACCACCAATCTTTTCTGATCGAGCCAACGAAAACGCCGGCGCTGCGCAATCTGATTTTGGCGCGAAGTTTAGTGAGACCGAACAAGGATGGTTATGTGCCAGTCAGGGTCCTCAACACATCAGACTCTGTCACTAGCATCAAAACAGGAGATGTCATTTGGAGCTTCCACTGTTACATCCTTGGAAGTGGAAAATCATCAACATTTAGACAAAAAGCAAGGGACCGCCAAAACTCAGGAATTAGTGTCAGCCATACTGGGACCATCACAGCTACCACCAGAGCTATTCCAGCGAGCCTCTGACTTGGTCATTAAGTTCAACGACATATTTTCAACAGGGGAAAATGATCAAGGAGGAACGAACATGGTGACTCACCTCACAGATACCCTGGACGCCAAACCCATCCGACAAGCACCAAGACGCCTGCCTTTGGCAAAACAAGGGGAAGTTAGCGAAATGGTTCGAGATATGGAGAAACAGGGAGCCATTGAGCCATCTGCCAGTCCGTGGGCGTCACCGGTAGTCCTTGTGAAGAAAAAGGATGGGAGCACTCGCTTCTGCGTCGACTATAGACAACTCAATGATTTCACCAAGAAAGACAGCTACCCGCTTCCACGGATCGACGATATAATGGACACTTTGGCTGACGCAAAGTAGTTTTCAACGTTGGATCTTAAAAGTGGCTACTGGTAAGTAGAAATCGACAAAAAGGATCGGGAGAAAACAGTATTTTCCGTCGGTACTGGATTATGGCAATTTGTGGTGATGCCATTTGGACTCTGCAACGCTCCAGCAACTTCCGAACGTCTGATGGAATGTATCCTGCGAGGGTTAAGCTGGAAGACATGCTTAGTATACCTGGACGACATCATTGTGATAGGAAAAACATTCGACGAGCAGGTCCGAAACTTGGAGGAAGTATTTACGAGATTGAGAGCAGCAAATTTAAGGCTGAGTCGCAAAAAGTGCACCCTTTTTGCAGCCGAAGTAAAGTACTTGGGACACATCGTATCTGCCGACGGTATCAAAACAGATCCAGAAAAGATAGAAGCTGTCAAAAATTGGCCTGTATCAAGTAACAAACACCAACTGCGAAGTTTTCTTGGACTAGCGACGTATTATCGCAGGTTCGTAAAGGATTTTGCCAGAATAGCCAAATGTCTACATCAGCTGACCGAGAAAAACCGCCCCTTCACCTGGGATGAGCAATGCCAGACAGCATTCGGGACGCTGAAAAGGGAACTGCGTGAGACACCTGTGCTGGCATATCCAAAACCAGGAAAGATGTTCGTTGTGGACACCGATGCAAGTAACAGTGGAATAGGAGCGGTACTCTCGCAACAAATTGATGGTGAAGAGAGAGTCCTATCGTACTTCAGTCGTGTTCTCTCCAGGAGCGAAAAGAACTACTGCGCGACCAGAAAAGAACTCCTTGCCATAATGGAAGCAACAGAGCAATTCCATAAATACTTGTATGGACAGAAATTTGTTCTTCGAACTGACCACGCTTCGCTGAGGTGGTTGCTCCACTTCAAAAACTCTGAAGGCCAAGTCGCTAGGTGGATCGAAAGGCTACAGTCGTATGACTACGAAATAGTGCATCGGAAACGAGGAATACACGGAAATGCCGATGCTCTGTCTCGTCGCCCCTGTCCAATTAACTGCAAGCATTGCCACCGTCTGGAGGAAAAGGAGCCAAGCACTGATGTGTGACTGACGACGGCTAAAACCACCGATGGGTGGTCACCGGAGGCTATTCGAGATGCTCAGCTGGCCGATGATGACGTCGGACTGTTACTGATGTGGAAGGAGGCTACGGAACGCCCTGGATGGAAGAAAATATCGGAATGTAACACAGTCATGAAAGGCTATTGGGCCCAGTGGAGGTCTCTGTAAGTCGAAGGCGGAGTTCTGAAGCGAAGATGGGAACGTCATGTAAAATGCAAATTGTTCTTCCCAGAAGTCGAGTCAAAGAAGTGCTTAAAGAATTGCACGAAGGGACATCGGGAGCCCACTTAGGAGTAAACAAGACCCTCACAAAGGTCCGCGAACGATTCTATTGGCTACACGCTCGAGAAGACATCGAGGATTGGTGTCGAAAGTGTACCATCTGCGCTTCCGTCAAAGGCCCACAGCGAAAAACAAGAGGACAAATGCGAACATACAACGTGGGAGTGCCCTTCGAGAGGATTGCCGTGGACATTGAAGGACCCTTTCCGGAATCAGAATGGGGAAATCGTTATACGCTGATGGTGGCGGATTACTTCAGTAAATGGCCAGAAGTATACCCCATTCCAAATCAGGAGGTCACTACAGTAGCAGAACAGATTGACCTGCATTGGATCAATAGGTATGGCGTACCTCGTGAGCTGAATTCAGATCAGGGAAGAAATTTCGAGTCACACGTCTTCGATGTGTGCAAGCTGCTGGGGATTCGAAAAACGAGAACCACACCGCTTCACCCTCAGGCAGACGGAATGGTCGAACGATTTAACGACACATTAAATAAGCAATGGCGCATTCTTGGTCGTGTTCGGTTTTGGTTTGTTGCGTGAACGAGTGCATGTAAGTCGCGATAGATATCGGAACTTGGTGAGGGGTGACTGGCGAAATGTGTGAGTGGTCGGACCGCGCGAATTAACAATTATAAGACGTCTGTTGATAAAAAAATATAAAATTTATTTACAACGTCAAGTCTTACAATGTGCGACTAGTCTAATTGATATCTTTGTACTAGAGAAGGTCGAGCTGAAGAGGTCTCGGTTATTTATATCATTTTGCAATGGGTGCGGTCGCCCTCTGATTGGTTAGTTACAAATTCACTTAAATTACTATTTGTGGTCATGCTTGACTTACAATGCATTTATGTTATCTAATATGGTAATTACTTGAGACTTTCTAATTTGCATTCTTAAGGAATGTGGTGCGACTTGAATATTTCATATGGGAGTCTGAGTGCGTGTGCCCTTAATTCTCCCCTTCACCGAAAAGAAGATCGTCCCGACTTCTATGTATTCTAATATCTCTTTCCTTCAGGGCTTTATAATAGACTTTATTTATTTCCTCTTTAAACTTATTTGCTTTGTATTCATTATATCTTTCCCAAAATTTCATTGAAAGGAATTAAATACAATTATTACCGCAATGATTATGGTTGCTATAACTGTACTCAAAACGGGATAATTTTCAAAAGGGATGACAAATTTGTTCAATGACTGGATATTTGAAAATTTGTGAGGTGATTCAATTTCTAGTATTTCTTTTATTTCTACGTTACTGTCATATTCGTGTGATGACCATTCTTCAATTTTAGTCTTGTAATTCACAAATGTCTCACCATTTATCGTTATTTCTTTCAAAAATGTTATCAAGTATCTTCCATTATAAGTCTCATTAGAAACATTATTTGTTCCGCTGATAATTACATTTCCAAAATTTATTCTATTGATTCTTTGATCGTTTTCTTGTATTATATTACATTTAGCTTGTTGTTCATAAATGAGTGGAATAGTACAATTGTTGTCTTTTGATCTCTTACATATATTTTTATCTAAAAAGTTTTTACATTTTTCTAATGGTACAAATCTGTTTTTTAATATTCCAACATTTTTATGCATATCATAATTTCCATATTTAGTTGCTAGTGTAATTACTTCGAATGATTTCATTCTATTAATTATAATAGGATATTTATATGCTAAGGCTATTATATCGTTATATTTTAGTACAAATATTTGAGCATATTCGAAGATATTTATAACAGGTATATCTGTCTTTTCTTTCTTTATAATTCCTTTGATTTCTTTAAGATTCAGTATATTTGAGAGAAAATTTGATTTTTTCCTAGGTTTATTGCTTCTAATAGGTTTTCGACTTCTACATAAATTTCGTTTAGTGTCAATGTATAATGTATATGTGATGATGTAATTAGTTTTAGTCTTTCGTCAAAGTCGGAATTTATAACTTGTTGTTTATTGTTGTTTTCAATGATGTGGTTCATAGATTCTCTGATTTCCATTATATCATCATGGTCTGGATTTCCAGTAATGAATTTAATCATTGATCCCAGAAAGTTTAAGGATCTTCTGGCTCTATGTTCATTTAGTTGTAGTAAAAGATTTTCAATTCTAGTTACTGTGGGAACGTCTACTTTATCGAAGTCTGGTTTATTCCGTACTTTGTCTAGTATGATTGAGAATTTCGTTAAATTCGTAATGTGGTATAGGAAATCGAATCTTTCAAAGATATAAGCATCGACGCTTTTTATTAATAAGAAATTTTTGTTATCAATGTTCGTTATATTATAGTCTTTTGTAGCTATAGTTTGGTATAGGTTAATGCTGTGTATTATTATAGCCCGTTCACACTTGGCTCTAAATCAGGCGATTTCGATCAGCTGATCGCTTTAGAGCTAAATCAACTTAAATCTACCTGATTACCCATACATTTTTTTCGGTTTCCGACCGAGTTAATCAAGTAGATTTAGAGTTAATCAAGTACAAATCAGGTACTATTGTGAATTTTTCCGGGCTGAATTGTTCTCAGAGCGTGCTTAATTCCATCCGTGAGAGAGAGAGAGTAGATTTCAACGAAATGTCATTCGAATTTCGTTAAAATATAGCAAAAATTGGACAAAAAAGGAAAATGTGAGTTGTACAAAATGAAAAGAAAATGCTTTTGCATGCGTCTGCACCATTTTGAACAACTTTCATGCAAAAAAAATTGTACACACAAATTCGAATGACAGTTCGCTCTCTAAATCTCCTCATTCTAAATCACTTCGGGTAGTGTGAACGCTTACCTGATTAACTTTGACAGCTTCTAAATCTACTTGATTTAGAGGGTAGTGTGAACGGCCTATTAGTATTATTTGCATTGCGAATGTCATCCTTGTGAATGATCCTCCCATTGACCGTTAGAATTGTGTGCTCGCGATTTTCTTTGACAATAAATTTCTTGTACCGTGGTTCTTTTTTGTTGCGCCTATTTGATTTAACATAGATCGTTTCTCCAGGCTGAAATATTTTTAAAGATTCTCTTTTTATTTTCAAATCTTATCATTTTCTGTTGAGATTCTATTAATTTATTTTTTTTATGTTTAGGTACTTATCATGATTAAAATGTACGTCTACAGGTCTTTGTCCTATTGCAGAATGAATTGTTTCGTTATATGCGTGTATAGCATTAAAAATTTCTTCATGTGGAGTTGAATTGTTTTGTCTAGCCAATAGTCTAGATAATTCGAGAATGGTTGAATGACATCTTTCTATTTGTCCATTCGTTTGGGAATGTTGTATAGGCGTTTTGAAATGGCTTATATTTAGTTTTCTTAATAAAACCTCTGTTGGTGCACTGATAAAAATGCTTTCATTGTCCGTTGTTAGGTTTTTACATTTAGGAAATATTGTTCGTACAATCAGTTCTATATGATTTGTAATCTCGATTTTGTTGGGTATTATATGAAAGTATGTATATTTCGAGAATTTGTCAATTACTGTTAGGAAATATTTGTCTGACAAGTGAAATATATCCATGTGCAGGAATTCTTCAGGTCTATCCGGTATTGGGGTTGCTTTTATTTCTTGTTTCTTTGGGTGACTTTCATATTTATTTGTTAGGCAGTTTTCACAATTTTTTGCAAAGGTTTTGACCTCTTGTTTCATTTTAGGCCAGAAATATTTGAGTTTCATGTCTTCTAAATTATTCTTGAAATTCCTATGTACTCGATTATGTGTTTTTGTAGTTAAATAGATTTGTTTATCCCTTTCAATTATGTCTTCTACTAGTGTAGGACTGTATACTATCTTATATGTAGTATATGTATTATATAATTGAGTTTTTACTGTAAACCATGTTTCAGCATCACAGTGGATTGGTGTAATCACCTTGGGGTTGACAATATCTTTTATCTGTTGTAGTACATAGTTAATATTAGTAAAATGGATTTTCCAATTAGTTTTCAAATTGAGTTTCGGTTAACACCTTTTGTATCGATTTATATCTGATCTTAAGTCAAGTATAAATGATGGAATGATCTAACCTTAGGTTAGATCTTAAGCACTTAGGCCAAAGTTGATCACCGATCCTTAAGAAGGGTGAAAATGAATTTTGAACAACACTGTCGAAAATAAACGCCTGGAAGTCTTGTACAAAAGTGATTCCTTTATTACAGCAAAGTGACTTAAATAGTAAAAACCATATCTACAAATTGTTTCTGTAAGCATATCTTTAGCATTCTTTAGCGTGTTGGATAGCGACATGAAATATGCTTGCGTATGCTATTCTACGTACGCAAGCATCTGCGATTGTTTACGTAGCGGTTTTCGATGAATGAGTCGAGCACGACAGAAAATATGCTTGCGCTTGGAATTTTTCATGCGCAAGCATTCGAAATCGGTTACAATAGGTGCGTTTTTTTGCTCCGATGCAGTGCAGAGTACAACTATGCCGGAAAAACAACGATCTAGTATAAAACAGCAGTGCATTCGCTAAACCTGACATAGGTTGCTATATTCGCTGTGGTCCCACAAAACAGCTGAAAAAAAGGGAGAAAATAACGAGTATACACTACCACAATCGATAGAAAATAGAAAAAAAAACTAACAGAAAATTAATTCTTTTAAATTTCTACACATTATGAGGGCCTTTTCTAATTTCTTAACTACCAAAACATTCAACATAACCATGAAAACCGAAAGCCATCTTGCAGAAAAAAGTACAACTTCTCATGAGCTTTTCTTTTTTCTATCAGCACATTCTACACTTCAACACGTGAACTACAAATGACGCATAGAATTTCTGTACTAGTGAATTCACTGGTGTAGGAGTGTTGTTGTTTTCAATGCGTCTACTCTACTCTCCGCTGGACAGAGGAGCAAAAAAACGCGCCTAATGTATGAATTAAGTTCTGAGATGAAATTTGATACATGCTAAAGAATGTGCAAACAAAGACTGATACTTTTTGTCGATGCAACAATGTTGCTTTGTATAGGAAATTTACGTTATAGAATAGCATTGAATGTGATGAAATTTTACGTTATCGAATTGAGTTGTGTTTAGATAAGACTTTACGTTATTGTATGGAATTGAGTTTAGATAAGACTTTACGTTATTGTATGGAATTGAGTTTAGATAAGACTTTACGTTATTGAATGGAATTGAGTTTAGATAAGACTTTACGTTATTGAATGAAAATGTAATGCTATTGAACTCTTACATACCGCCCACCAAGAACCATATTTTTGGTTCTTTTACAGTGTGGTTTCTGAGCTATACCATCTTGTTTTTTCCTTACTATTGATGGTATTGTTTTGTTTCTTAGTGTAATAAATACATAAACTAATCATTAAACTAAAAGTAATTACAATTAAAATAGATGTCGACGCAATGTGACGACGTAGCGGCTTCCAGTAGGTTTCTGCAAACTCCTGCTGGGTATCGTAGGCTTCTTGTATTAGGGTTGAAAACGAATCAGATGCCTGAAGCAATAACGAACCGTTCAGCACTGGAATGGTATCGGTGGAAAATGTACTGTAGTTTGTCATGACTGGCTTAAAGTATACATCAAGCGTTGAAATAATTTTGGGATTCTCTGCCAACAGGAGAGCTTCTGATGTAGATAGTGAGCAATCTGGTGTGAGTTGAACAATTCCTGCTTCTTCGAGTAGGATCTCAGATCTGTTGCCGCTGCAGACTGCATGCGCTACGGTTGGAGACGGGGTAATATACAGCCAACAGTTCGGTTGGTACATTTTCTTCCAAATAATAGAATGTGTGTGAAATTGTTGAGTTGGGCACTTTGTTCTTCCGTGTGTATTATACACTTCTGTTATTACGCAATTCGGGTGTGCCTGGATGTCATATAATGCTCTCAGCTGGACCATAACTGTTTCGTCCCTTATAACTAGGCTTGTTCTGAAGTCGTCTTCGGTCATTTCAAAATACTTCTGAGAGTTGTAATTTATCGCGAGAATTCCTTCATGAAATTTATTTATGACAAAAGAATCACCAGAGGCCCGTTGTGGTACTGGACAGACCTTAATTAAATCGTATTGATTGGTGTCGTAAATTGGGAAATGTCCTTGGATAGCTGTAGCGTCCTCTGAACGTTCAATTTGTGCTGCCACCGTGGATTTGTAGAAAATTTTTAACGTTTCGGGTAGTAGTAGTTCAGTTTTGTTCACGACATCAACTACATCGATGATTTGCGCGCATCCCCATATATCGGTTTGATCTAACATTATTTTCCGCAAGCAGTTGTATTTATTGTGGACCTCGTCCAAATAATTTCTCGCATTCTGATAAGCGTTCAAAAAGTGTATGTGAATTTTATTGTGATCTATGTGAATTTTATTGTTGAAATCATTAATTTTCGCAATACTCTTGTTTAATTGTGAATGGAAACGTGATAATTGATCTGCAATACGCTGGTTGGTATTATCTAGAGTTTTATCTGCCTTTAACATCAACTTTCCTTGTTTGTCAACAGCTCGACGAATGTTGAGCTGGTTGTCGGATAGATGATTAATTTCTTGATATACCTCGTCGTTTACTCCAAAGATCTTAGTTAGGAGGTTTCCTAACAATCCTCTTCGTAGGCGCGTTTGAAGGAACTGAATTGATTTGATTTCATTGTGTATATTATCCGTCATCAACTGTAAATGCCGATTCAGAACCTTGCACTGTATCTCATCGTTTATTTTCTCCCCTGTGGAGCATAGTTCCAGCATGTTCTGATTTACCTTCATGGTTCGTTCCTTGTCTTCTTTAAGGTCGGAGTATGGAATTCTTAGATTAAGTTGCAAGATTCCTTTGTTCATGAGAGCGTGACCTATGCGTTCTACGTAAAGTCCACCAGATAATTGGGTAACGTTCACCAGAGCTTCAGCTGCCGGCATCATAATCGTACAGATTGTCAGTAGACTTAGCATGATAGTTGGCCAAGAATGGAATCCCAAGCTGGTGGTCGCTACATGAATTCTTCTCGCAGAGGCTCCTCCCTCATCATTTTCAGCGGAGCTCACTGGTTGGTTGGCGGGTGCTTGATTATGGTCTTGAGTTGTGTCATCGATCGGTAAAAGGCACAATTTAACAATGGGTCGTTTTGTCAAATGATCACGCAGTTTGATAGTTGCTACACGAACAAGTCCGTCTTCTCCTGGATGAACGTCTATGATTCGTGCTAAAGGCCATTTTGTAGGTGGTGTGTTTTCATTTTTCACTAGAACAAGTTGTCCTGGTTCAAAGTTTTTCTGCGGTTTCAGCCATTTAGGTCTTGCCTGTAACCTAGTGAGGTATTCTTTGTGCCAGCGATCCCAAAACTGAAGTGATATTTTTTGCGTGAGCTGCCACCTCTTCATCAGAGATATGTTGTCAGGAACTGATTCCGGAATCGTGAACATCGAATCACCGGTCAGGAAATGCCCTGGTGTTAAAGCTCCGTTGTCGTTTATGTCAGCGCTTAAAGGTGCCAAAGGACGGCTGTTGAGACACGCTTCGATTTGCGCCAGAGCTGTGTACATCTCCTCTACATTTAACAAGGTTTCTCCGAATGCTTTAGTCAAGTGTCGTTTAACTGATTTGACGCCCGCCTCCCATAGGCCATCAAAATGTGGGCTACTGGGGGGGGGGGGGGGGGTATGATGCCAAACTATACCTTCGTTGGCTATGTGAGCTCTTGTTTCGTTTTCAACCTTCTCGTAAATCATCTTTAATTCTTTACCAGCCGAGATGAAATTAGTTCCGCAGTCACTGTATATATTCCTGCATTTGCCTCGTCGCGAAATGAACCGTTTAATAGCGGCGATACATGCGGATGTGGTGAGGTCACTCACTAATTCCAAATGCATGGCCTTGGTTGCCAAGCAGACAAAGACTGCTATGTAAGCTTTGGAGGTTTTCGTACCTCGACCACTGGACCATTTTATTTTGATTGGACCGGCGAAGTCTAGACCAGTAGACCAAAATGGCTTATTTAATGTTACTCGATCGGTGGGAAGACTGCCCATCAACTGTTGCTTCGGTCGAGCATTGCTTCTAAAACATACCATACATTTATGAATGCATGCTTTTACCATCTTTGGTGCTCCTAATATCCAGAATTCTTGACGTACGGTGTCCAAAGTCAATTGTGCTGATCCGTGTAGTGTTTTTTGATGAAAATGGCTGATGATTATTTCAGATAACTTGCTCCGGTGACTCAATATAACTGGATATTTTGCCGCTATACTAATAGTTGAATTCTGTAACCGTCCGTTCGCCCTGAGGACACCCGTGTTGACCACATAAGGGTTTAGTTGTAGAATTTGTGATTTGGAGTCAATTGGCTTTCCCTTAGTTAGTCTCTTAATCTCGGATTCGAAAGTCTCATGCTGCGAAATTTTAATGCATACCAGTTTTGCTTCCTGTATTTCTTGATCTGTCAGAAAACGTTCAAATTGGTTCTGTTGCATGCGATGATATGACAGCCACCGTCGGCAATAAGCTATAACTCTTAAGAGTTTGGAGTAGCTGGAAAACCTATTTAGTATGCTAGTGTTTTCTTCTGATGTTGCCGCAAGCGTGGTTTTCCGCATTTCCAAATGAGTAGGGTGGTCGTTAGGTGATTTGGGGAATGTAATTTTTGGAGAATGTATGACACTTGGGCCATTCCACCATAGTTCAAAGTTCTTAAGTTGAGCCGATGAGAGCCCACGTGATGCGCAATCAGCTGGATTGGCTTTGGATGGTATATGATGCCACTGATTGATGTTGCTGGCCAACTGTATTTGACTTACTCGATTTGCCACGTATGTGTTCCAACGGTTTGGGTGATCACTAAGCCACGAGAGGACGACAATCGAATCTGTCCAATAGTGTACTGCGATATCGGCGCAGTTGCGGAATGCTGACCTGGTTTGTTCCATCAGCTTGACTAGCAAAGACGCACTAGATAATTCCAGACGTGGGATAGTTTGAACTGCTATAGGTGCCACTTTGGTTTTTGATGTTAATAATTTAACAATGAGTGTATCTTGCCCAACCTTCTTGATCCGAATGTATATTACTGCCGCTATTGCTTGCCTGGAAGCGTCACAAAATCCATGGAGCTCAAATTGATCACTTGAAGTTGTGCCGATCCAGCGTTGCACCCTTATGTTTTCGATTGCCGGTATATCGGATAGATAACTTTGCCATTCTTCGCCCAAATCGTGGGGCAAAGGGTCATCCCAATTGAGTTTCTGTAACCAAAGCCTTTGCATAAATATTTTGCCCTTTACTATTATTGGTTGGAGCCATCCTAGAGGATCGAACATTGTCGCCATAAAAGATGCTACTGCTCGTTTGGTAATCCTCTCTCCAGATTGAAAACCCTTAGTGCTGATGATGAAAACATCTAGTTGCGGATGCCATTGTAAACCCAGAGTTTTTATGGTGTCTTCTGCCTTGAGACTGAGTGGGTAATCTGTTCCTCTGGCATCTGCCGGTATTTCTCGAATGACCTTGTTACAATTCGAATGCCACTTCCGTAAATTAAATCCACCCATCTTTAGTAATTGGGTCAATTCGTGATGCAATGATATTGCTTCATCGG
The DNA here is from genome assembly GCA_963978885.1 of Nemotelus pantherinus. NCBI lineage: Eukaryota > Metazoa > Arthropoda > Insecta > Diptera > Stratiomyidae > Nemotelus > Nemotelus pantherinus. The sequence goes on from OZ022264.1 coordinate 117,425,830, forward strand.
GTGTGTCAACTCCTGTTATCAAGTCGTCTACGTAGAAATCGTTTAACAAATAGTTCACTGCTCTTGGAAATCGTTCCTTTTCATTGGTTGCCAGCTGTTTCAAGGTGCGAATTGCTTGAAACGGTGCACTGGCTGTCCCGAAAGTCACAGTTTTAAGCCGGTAGTGTCTGATGATGTCCGCTGTCTGGGGGCGCCAAACAATTCGTTGATAGTCTGTGTGCTTTGCATTGACTTGAATCTGCCGGTACATTTTTGCTATGTCGGCTGTAAGGGCTATTGGATATAACCTCCATCTTAAAAGTAGTGTGACCAATGTATCCTGGATCGTTGGGCCCACTAGTAGGATATCATTTAATGATTTCCCTGATGATGGTTTAGCAGATGCGTTGAACACGACGCGTAATTTCGACGTAGTACTGGTTTCTTTCATGACAGCGTGATGGGGTAAATAATACGACGGGTTGTTCACTTCACTCTTCGGTATTTCTTCCATGTGGTTTGAATCCAAATAGTCCTGTAGACACTTGTTATATTCGACCATTAGCTCTGGGTCTGCTATTAAACGCTTTTCCATTGCACAGTACCTTTGTATTGCGACCTTTTGCGATGCTGCTAATTGACTGCGTGGGTCTCCTTTAAATGGCAGCTCAACCTGAAACCTCCCGTTTTCAAGTCGTTGTGTGGTTCTACAATAATGACCCTCTATTTCTTCTTCTTCTTTGGTTGGAAAATTCTTTTGTTCAGGTTCTTCTTGTTCCCAAAATTTCCGGAGCATTTGGTCAAGTTCCGCTGTGCTTACCATTGCAATGGTTTGGTTTAACGATTTGCTGTTGCCGGTAGGACCAATTAATATCCATCCTAATTTAGTTTTTGGTGCTGTAGGATGTCCTCGCCGTACGCCCTTCTGAATTATGTCTCCATAAACGTCAGCTCCTAGTAGGACGTCAATCTTGCGCTGATGTTATAGTTAGGATCAGCCAGTTCATCAGTGTAGCAATTTAACTTGAGGTCTTCGATGTTCATTGATGGTAAGTTGGATGTTATACGACCCAGAATTAAAGCGTTGGTAGTGATAGTTTTGTTGGTCCATTTTTCCTTGATTATCAATGGAATTTGCCCATGGCATTTTCTTGATGAGCTACCTATGCCAGTTATAATGATGTTGGCGTGATCTCGTCTGAATCCCAACCTTTGTGCAGTTTCCTCCGTCACGAAAGAATTCTGGGAGCCTTGGTCCAATAGTGCTCTAAGCTGTACGTATTGTCCATGCACATTTTTGACGTTGATGATTGCCGTCGCCAGTAAAATATTCCATAGACTTCGACCATTCACGTGGTTGCTTTGTACCTTGACTCCGCTGGATGCACTTACTTCTTTTACTTCATGGCCCCTTGTTCCAATACCGCCATCCATATGCAGCATTGAGTGGTGCCGTTTATTGCATATCTTGCATAACGAGGTTGATTTGCATTCGTACACTCGATGGTTCTGAAGGCAGTTGAAACACAAGTTATGGGTTTTCACTAATTCCCTACGCTTTTCGATGCTCATCCCTTGGAGTTTTCCGCACTTGTAGATAGGATGGTTGTCTTTGCAGACTGGACATTTGTTGATGCTTTGGGCCGTCACATGTACTCTGGTTCCTTGCCGCTTCGATGGGTCTTCCTTTCCGATGACTTCTAGTGATCTGAATTTTCGCTCCAAAAAGTTTGCGAAATCTCTCCAAACTGGGATTTTCGTTTGAACTCCACAAGACAGTTCCCAGTCCTTTCTTGCTCCCCAATCCAGTTTCTGCGATGCGATGTGAATTATCATTGGATACCACGTTGATGTTTCTATGCCAATACTATCAATTCCGGCCATCATCTCGTTCGCCGTATCCAGAATTTTCTTGTATCCAATTGCCGACTCCGATTTTTTTGTTGGCAAATTCATGAAGGCTTGTAGATAAGCTGCCAGTATGATTCGCTTATTGTTGTAGCGATCCTGCAACAGCTGCCATGCTTTGCCGTAGTTGGCTTCAGTCATGCTCAGGTTCTCTATTATACCCTTCGCTTCTCCTCCAATTGAAGTAAGGAGGCATTGCAATTTCTGTATGTCCTTTAACTGCGAATTTTCATGAACTAGTGTTTTAAATAGATCATGAAATGTTGCCCATTTAAGATAATCCCCTTCAAATTTTGGGATTCTAATCCGCTCCAGACGTATGACGTCGTTTACTGGAGTTTCCGACGATTGAGCCACTTGTTTCGTTTCAGGAGGTTCATCCTTCTTCTTGAACTCTCTGATTGCTTCTTTGAACCTTGTCATTAGGTTCAGTGCTATCTCTTCTGCTGTTTCAAAGGATGTGTTGTAGTCTTTGAGTAAGGCTGGATTGTGTAGTTTTAGATTGTACACAATCGGATGTAACTCCTTGCATTTTTCCCAACAATCTTGCAAGCGATCCAAACGCACTTCGAAATACTGCAAGCTGTGTCGCTCCTTAGGGTCCTTATAAAAATTCGTTTTTATACGACCGATGGTGTCCAAATTGACTCTCTGGAGAGTCTCTGCTGATGGTTCGACCATAATGTTTAAATAGCTGATGTAGAATTCTGATTCGATAAGATGTCTGTTCTATCTTATATCCGGCTCGACGGACCAAAAAATGTATCGATTTATATCTGACCTTAAGTCAAGTATAAATGATGGAATGATCTAACCTTAGGTTAGATCTTAAGCACTTAGGCCAAAGTTGATCACCGATCCTTAAGAAGGGTGAAAATGAATTTTGAACAACACTGTCGAAAATAAACGCCTGGAAGTCTTGTACAAAATAGATTCCTTTACTACAGCAAAGTGACTTAAATAGTAAAAACCATATCTACAAATTGTTTCTGTAAGCATATCTTTAGCATTCTTTAGCGTGTTGGATAGCGACATGAAATATGCTTGCGTATGCTATTCTACGTACGCAAGCATCTGCGATTGTTTACGTAGCGGTCTTCGATGCATGAGTCGAGCACGACAGAAAATATGCTTGCGCTTGGAATTTTTCATGCGCAAGCATTCGAAATCGGTTACAATGTATAAATTAAGTTCTGAGATGAAATTTGATACATGCTAAAGAATGTACAACAAAGACTGATACTTTTTGTCGATGCAAATATGTTGCTTTGTATAGGAAATATACGTTATAGAATAGCATTGAATGTGATGAAATTTTACGTTATCGAATTGAGTTATGTTTAGATAAAACTTTACGTTATTGTATGGAATTGAGTTTAGATAAGACTTTACGTTATTGTATGGAATTGAGTTTAGATAAGACTTTACGTTATTGAATGGAATTGAGTTTAGATAAGACTTTACGCTATTGAATGAAAATGTAATGCTATTGAACTCTTACACCTTTTCTTCTGAGTTGGGTATTAGTATTATTCTTGTCTTAAAATTGTTTATAGGCTGTGATAAAGTTTTAAACTCTTCATGTGGTGAACTTGCTTCACTATGGTCGCTATGATCATCTGCATCGTTATGATTTAATTTTTGTCTGCTTAATGCATCGGCTACTACATTTTCTTTGCCTGGTTTGTAGACTAATTTAGCTCCATATTCTTCAATTAAATTCTTCCATCTTTTAAGTTTGTTATTTGGATCTCTTTCCGATATTAAAAATATTAATGACTGGTGATCCGTATAGATCGTCAAGTCAGCTGTACCATAAAGATGATTTCTAAGTTTTTGAAGGGACCAGACTATTGCTAATAATTCCTTCTCATTAGTCGAATAGTTTTGTTCCGTTTCGTTTAAAGTACGGGATATTAGCATTATCGGTTTACCTTCTTGACTAAGAGATGCACCTATAGTAAAGTTGCTAGCGTCGGTGGTTAATTCAAAGGGCTTTTTGTAGTCCAGTGGAAATAACTCTATCTGCTCTTGAAGCTTTTCCTTCAATTTCTGCATTGCTTTTTTCGCACTATTATCAAGTGTTACTTTCGTATGTTTACTTTCGTTCTTACTTTTATTTGAATTTTCGCCTTTTAAAATATTTGTAATTGGCTTTGCTATTTTAGCATAGTCCCTAATAAATTTTCGATAATAGGAAGCTAATCCTAGAAAAGAACGCAGTTCTTTTAAGTTTTCTGGTTCGAGATAGTTCTTTATCGTTTCTATCTTTACTGGGTCCACAGTAATCCTTCCGTTTCGAATGATGTGTCCTAAATACTCAATTTCCTTCTAAAAAAAGTGAGATTTTTCCTCTGAAATCTTCATATTGGCTTTTTCTAAAATTTCAAAGATGATTCCCAAATGCTCGAGATGTTCTTCTTCATTTTGTGAGAAGATGAGCACATCATCGATATAAACATACGCAAATTTACCGATATAGGGTCGTAGAATGTCATCTATACATCTTTGAAATATGCTAGGTGCATCCTCAAAAATTCAAACTTTGCACCGTTTATGCTGAAAGCTGTCTTTTCGACGTCTTCCTTTTTTATTCTTATTTGATGGAAACCTGATTCCAAATCAACTGATGAAAAGATTTTAGCTTTTCCTAGATTTTGGATGGTCAAATTTACATCTGGGATAGGGTATCTATCCGTGATCGTTTGCGCATTTAGTTTCTGAAAGTCGATAACTAAACGTTTTTTGGGTTTTCCCTCACCATCGATTCCTTTCTTAGGTACTACCCATACTGGTGCATTATAAGGAGAACGACTGGGTTGTATTCCATGTTGATCAAATAGTTTCTGAATTTCTTTGTTTGCGAATTCGTTGTCTTTATATGGTTAGGGATATTGTTTTGTCCAGATTGGTTCTTTGTCCTTAGTTCGTATTGCCGCTTGTATTGTAGTATAGGGTAGAGTTCTGTCGGCTGAATGATTTTTCATCCGAGATTTTATTTCATTTTCAAACCTTTTGTCATCTAATGTGTAATTAATTTTATGAACTGGTTTTTGATTCGTGAATAGTTTTAATCGCTCCTTTGAAATGTTCAGTTCTATGCCCAATGTTATAAATCCTTTAACACCTATTAATAATTCGTATTCAAAATCTTTGATCACATAAAAAGTTATTTTTTGTTTAAATATTACAATTTCTCTTTTTAATTTTATTAGATCTTTCCCGTGCGTAGTGGTTACATGAAATGGGTTGTCTAATTTTTTGTCTTTACCGAGAGTGCTAGATTATCGTATATAATTAATGGTACTTCCAGAATCTAAAAGTGCTATGGTTTTTCCTATGGGTTTACTATCCGATTTACAATATCGATTTAGCTGCATACAAGGTAAACCCTTGATTATTCTAAAAAATTATCAGCTTCCATTTCGCATTGAACGTTTCTTTGATTACTTGTTATGGACTCATCATCCGAGTCATTGACGTTGTTCATTCTCTGTGCCTTCGTAGGCTGTCTGTATCTTTGTGAGAAATTATTTCACGTTTCACAGGTTGTTGCACTTGATTCGCTGGTTTATGCTCAGATTGTCGGTTAAATTGTCTGTCAAATTGTCTGTTCGGATTATATGCTTGTGTTCTTCGGTATTTTCCACTGCTTTCGACTTCCATTGGTTCAATTCTATTCTGTGGCTGTGTGAACCTGTAAGGTAGATTCAGTTGGTGATGTGCCTGTTGGAATTGTGGACGTGGATTTGGTGCTCTTTGATGGTAAGGCAATCGGTGCTCATTAAATCTGTGATCTAAATTTAGATACATCGTATTGCATTGTTTGTGCTGCTGTATAGGTGTCTGCTAGTGTAGAGATTTGTTTTCGCATAGCATGTTCACTATTGAGATGCTATTGCAACCGTATATAAAAGTTCTCACACTACTAGCTTCCATCATCACACTCATGTTCTCAATTGTGGCACGATCCGTGAACATTATCTTAATTTTAGCCAACACTAGATTTAGATATTTATTTAATTTATTATAAAATTTCTCCAAACTATCTTTTCCTTGTCGTAGTCTTTCCATTTCCTCTTTTAGTACGTGTAGTGGTCGTTTATCGGCGTATGTACCGTCCAATGTTCGGATTATTGCATAAAAATTATGCACCGTATTACTATTTATTAATATTTCCGCAGCTGAACCAATTATCTTGCTTCTAATTATTAGAAGCGCTTCGGCATATATATTTTTATACATAAACTTCTTTGTTTTATGGAAGAGCATCACCATATTTCTCCATGGTCGATAGTCACTTATCTGACCTGAGAATGTTCCTAGATTCTTGAATATATTCAGATTCACTTCTTTTTCGTTTGCGTACCTACATCTTTGCTCCACCAGAACTTGAACTGAAGGATTTCTGAGTTCATCAAATGTTCTTTCTAATGTCGTTAGTTTATTTGCCAATTCTGCGCATAATGCCTTTAGATTCCCGATTTCTTCTGTCATTTTTATGATTTTTTATTATTATCACTTTCCTTGACTGCACTTTCTTAATTTATCTAGCACTAGGACGGTTTTACACTTTTCACTTAGTAAAATATGGTTATTATAAAATATTACTTACAAGTTTAAGGTTTGTTGTAGCTGTTTATCGTCTAGCTATGTTTGTTGACGTCTCCCTGTTGCGTTTGGCGGATCCTTGGCTTTGGATTTTATCACTACTGCATACTCGGTGAGATTATATGGCTGGAATATCTCCTAGTTGTCCTCTGTCGATTTGCCCCTTGTGTTCGGGTGAAAATGGTAGAGATTAAGTCCCTTTAATCTGCTATCCTTAGTTTCGGTTGATCCTTATGTGGACTTGTTGGCTGGGTACGCAAGACAGTCTCCTTGATCCGTAATCTTGTCTTTTTCGGTTGATCTTCTCGGCGCTGCTTGGCTGATTTATCCCTGAAACTTCTTTGGAGATATCCCGGTTGAGCCCCCAATTAACAATTATAAGACGTCTGTTGATAAAAAAATATAAAATTTATTTACAACGTCAAGTCTTACAATGTGCGACTAGTCTAATTGATATCTTAGTACTAGAGAAGGTCGAGCTGAAGAGGTCTCGGTTATTTATATCATTTTGCAATGGGTGCGGTCGCCCTCTGATTGGTTAGTTACAAATTCACTTAAATTACCATTTGTGGTCATGCTTGACTTACAATGCATTTATGCTATCTAATATGGTAATTACTTGAGACTTTCTAATTTGCATTCTTAAGGAATGTGGTGCGACTTGAATATTTCATATGGGAGTCTGAGTGCGTCTGCCCTTAACTCTCCCCTTCACCGAAAAGAAGATCGTCCCGACTTCTATGTATTCTAATATCTCTTTCCTTCAGGGCTTTATAATAGACTTTATTTATTTCCTCTTTAAACTTATTTGCTTTGTATTCATTATATCTTTCCCAAAATTTCATTGAAAGGAATTAAATACAATTATTACCGCAATGATTATGGTTGCTATAACTGTACTCAAAACGGGATAATTTTCAAAAGGGATGACAAATTTGTTCAATGACTGGATATTTGAAAATTTGTGAGGTGATTCAATTTCTAGTATTTCTTTTATTTCTACGTTACTGTCATATTCGTTTGATGACCATTCTTCAATTTTAGTCTTGTAATTCACAAATGTCTCACCATTTATCGTTATTTCTTTCAAAAATGTTATGAAGTATCTTCCATTATAAGTCTCATGAGAAACATTATTTGTTCCGCTGATAATTACATTTCCAAAATTTATTCTATTGATTCTTTGATCGTTTTCTTGTATTATATTACATTTAGCTTGTTGTTCATAAATGAGTGGAATAGTACAACTGTTGTCTTTTGATCTCTTACATATATTTTTATCTAAAAAGTTTTTACATTTTTCTAATGGTACAAATCTGTTTTTAATATTCCAACATTTTTATGCATATCATAATTTCCATATTTAGTTGCTAGTGTAATTACTTCGAATGATTTCATTCTATTAATTATAATAGGATATTTATATGCTAAGGCTATTATATCGTTATATTTTAGTACAAATATTTGAGCATATTCGAAGATATTTATAACAGGTATATCTGTCTTTTCTTTCTTTATAATTTCTTTGATTTCTTTAAGATTCAGTATATTTGAGAGAAAATTTGATTTTTTCCTAGGTTTATTGCTTCTAATAGGTTTTCGACTTCTACATAAATTTCGTTTAGTGTCAATGTATAATGTATATGTGATGATGTAATTAGTTTTAGTCTTTCGTCAAAGTCGGAATTTATAACTTGTTGTTTATTGTTGTTTTCAATGATGTGGTTCATAGATTCTCTGATTTCCATTATATCATCATGGTCTGGATTTCCAGTAATGAATTTAATCATTGATCCCAGAAAGTTTAAGGATCTTCTGGCTCTATGTTCATTTAGTTGTAGTAAAAGATTTTCAATTCTAGTTACTGTGGGAACGTCTACTTTATCGAAGTCTGGTTTATTCCGTACTTTGTCTAGTATGATTGAGAATTTCGTTAAATTCGTAATGTGGTATAGGAAATCGAATCTTCCAAAGATATAAGCATCGTCGCTTTTTATTAATAAGAAATTTTTGTTATCAATGTTCGTTATATTATAGTCTTTTGTAGCTATAGTTTGGTATAGGTTAATGCTGTGTATTATTAGTATTATTTGCATTGCGAATGTCATCCTTGTGAATGATCCTCCCATTGACCGTTAGAATTGTGTCCTCGCGATTTTTTTTGACAATAAATTTCTTGTACCGTGGTTCTTTTTTATTGCGCCTATTTGATTTAACATAGATCGTTTCTCCAGGCTGAAATATTTTAAAGATTCTCTTTTAATTCTCAAATCTAATCATTTTCTGTTGAGATTCTATTAATTAATTTTTTTATGTTTAGGTACTTATCATGATTAAAATGTACGTCTACAGGTCTTTGTCCAATTGTAGAATGAATTGTTTCGTTATATGCGTGTATAGCATTAAAAATTTCTTCATGTGGAGTTGAATTGTTTTGTCTAGCCAATAGTCTAGATAATTCGAGAATGGTTGAATGACATCTTTCTATTTGTCCATTCGTTTGGGAATGTTGTATAGGCGTTTTGAAATGGCTTATATTTAGTTTTCTTAATAAAACCTCTGTTGGTGCACTGATAAAAATGCTTTCATTGTCCGTTGTTAGGTTTTTACATTTAGGAAATATTGTTCGTACAATCAGTTCTATATGATTTGTAATCTCGATTTTGTTGGGTATTATATGAAAGTATGTATATTTCGAGAATTTGTCAATTACTGTTAGGAAATATTTGTCTGACAAATGAAATATATCCATGTGCAGGAATTCTTCAGGTCTATTCGGTATTGGGGTTGCTTTTATTTCTTGTTTCTTTGGGTGTCTTTCATATTTATTTGTTAGGCAGTTTTCACAATTTTTTGCAAAGGTTTTTGTTGGAATACAATCTTGAAAATAATCTGATATTCCCAATAATAATTGTAGCAATAGCAATAATCATTCTCATTTAGTTTTGGAATGTGAGCAGGCTTTATATTTTTTTGCATTCTCAAATTCATGTACTGACACTGACATTTGTGTAGCATTGTGAATAAAAGTTTAGTCTTGAATCAACCGTCAACCGGTACGCATCGTCTTTCATTTATTCAGACTCATTTCAGTTCGCATGTTTATTCGTTACACGAGTTATACATACCAAATTTCATGATGTCACTAACATAAATGCAACATTCACAAAGAACTCATAAACAATCAAATTAGAGTCAGCAATAATTGAAATTGAAAACGTGCCGATTGCCTAAACACAATTAATATTAATATGTAAACTTCTTTTCTTTTGCTGACTGATCGAAATTCGAGTAGATCATAAACCAAGCGATCATGGGAAAATAAACAAATCCAGAAACCATATAAATAGACCACTCAAGATGGTCAAGTTCAGTTCTAACAGTTCCATCAAGTTCAGTCTAGAAGTTAAGTTCAAGACGTGTTAGCAACTAAGTGAACATACATATCTTCTGAGTTAATTCAGTTGATACTTTAAATAAAAAGTGCTTCAAAAGAAATATTGGTGTTTTAATTAAACAAAGTTCCGCGGAAGGAACTAAATCATTTTTTTTAATCACCAAGTATTTCTTCGGCAAAACTGGCGCAGTCGTCCGTCTAAGGTTGGAGGATCGCCTTAGATACGAACCTTAAAAGTAAAAATGTACCGTGTTTTTTTAAGTTCCACTAAGTGAAAATTCACAAGGAACACAGTGTTAGAAAAAGCGGTTAATTTACAACACAAATAACACAAATTATAATAGCAAGGGTTTTGCATTGCCCTGCAACAGAATTTTAGGAGAATTCGTTGCTCGTCCAAGGATTATCTTGAGACGATTAAAAAAAGTGTTCTTAAAACCAAAACAAAACTAAAACAACTAGTGACATGGCAAACAACGGGGAAGTCCCACAGCTACCACTAGATATCTCTTTTGAAGAGCTACTGAAGGAAGCCAGACGTCTACACATCTACAGTGGAAACAACGACGAATACGCACTCAGCTCTTGGATCAGCGAAGCAGATACTATCCTATCCTTGACACCACCAGGCAATCCATCAGTGTATATATTCCGGCTTATTCTCAACAGGATTCAAGGACAGGCACGGCAGACGATTCAAAAACTTCCAGAACCAACATGGCAGAGCGTTCAACATACACTCATAGCAACATACGGCGTAACCGAAACTTACAGTTCAATTGTTAATAATATTCATAAGGTAAGCGTTGGAAACATAGATTATATTTACAATAAATTAAATGATTACTTAAATAAGTTAAATGTTAAATACTTACAAGACCCACAACAGAACTTACATATTGAATTCAACCCTAGTCGTAATGAGAGTTTAGCGTTGAATAAATTTAAAAGTCTGTTACCAGAATACAAAATGTATCTAATTGAACAGAGAAATTGTCAAACTTTAGATCAAGCATATAAGCTCTTGAAAGAAATTCAACAGAGCACTGATCATGGTCACAATTATGATAACGGCTCTCGTAGAAAGAATAAATATAATCATATATATAATCAAAATAATACGCGACAAAATAATAATCACCATGAAAAAATTCAAAGTAACGATAATTCAAACAGAGATCATAAAAATAATTACAACAATAATAGAAATTATAACAATAATAATAATAGACACGAAAATAATTATAAGTCTCGAAATTATCAAAATAATTCTAACTACCGAAACAACAATCGTAACTATCGTAACAATCGTAACTACGAAAATAACTATCACAGAAATAACGACCGATATAATAAATCTTATAATCAAAATAACCGACAAGAATCGATGCAAATAGATCATTCCATGCAAACACAGCAGGAACCAATGGAAGTAAATTTTCAACAAATTGCCTCGGAAACCCTTTACCAATAATTGACTTCACAATTGATAATGAAGTCATCCCTGTTTTAATAGACACAGGTTCCTCAACCTCAAGTATAGACTCTAACTATCTTACTAAAAATGAATTTTTTAATTTGACTAAACCAGCACCCATGAATGTTATAGGAGGTACTCATTTTATTACAAAAAAAGTTAAATCCAATATGCCAAAAGAATTTGAATTACCTGAATCACACAAAATCTTGTGGAATGTTATGGACTTTCAACGGAAAACCTTTAAAGCCATAATAGGCCAAAATATATTATATCCATTAATGTTAAAACAAGGTATAATTAGCCATTCCACTTCACCTTACAATGCTCCAATTTGGATTGTCCCTAAAAAACTAGATAACTCAGGCGAAACAAAATGGAGAATTGTTGTAGATTATAGGAAGTTAAATGAGGATACCATTGAAGACAAATATCCCATACCAAATATTGAAAGCATATTCGACAAGCTTGGGAAAGCCCAATATTTTACCACTTTAGACCTTGCGAAAGGCTTTCATCAAATTGAGATCAGCGAAAATGATCGTTCAAAGACAGCCTTTTCAACTCCACATGGACATTTCGAGTTTAATCGAATGCCTTTTGGACTAAAAAATGCACCAGCTATATTCCAGAGAATGATGAATGAAGTCCTCTCTGAATTTATTAATAAAATATGTGTGGTATACCTTGACGATATTTTAATATTTGGCACATCACTTCAAGAAATGGAAATAAACATGAAAATAATTTTTAATGCTCTACGGAAATACCGACTAAAAATTCAAATTAACAAGTGCAAATTTTTAGCAAAACAAACAGACTACTTAGGACACATTTTATCAGTCGAAGCCATTAAACCTAACCCAAATAAAATCGAAACCATCCAGAAACTAAAAATTCCCGATACTACAAAAAAAATAAAGTCATTTTTAGGAATAACAGGTTATTATAGAAAATTTATTAACAACTACGCGATAATTGCATCTCCTTTAACCGATGCTTTGAAAAAAAGTAATAAAATAAATATTGATGATCCCAAATACATAGCAGCATTCGAAAAACTAAAAAACTTAATTACAAATTATCCTATTTTACATTACCCAGATTTTAAACAAAAATTTGTCTTAACAACTGATGCCTCAGAAAAAGCCATTGGTGCCGTTTTATCACAAAACGGACATCCTATCTCATTTGCCAGCAGAACATTAAACGAACATGAAAGAAATTATTCAACTATTGAGAAAGAGCTACTGTCAATAGTTTGGGCTACACAATATTTCAGACCCTATCTTTTTGGTGTAAAGTTCGATATACGTACAGACCACAGACCACTAGTATGGCTAAATAATTTAAAAGAACCCAATAGTAAAATGCAAAGGTGGAAAATAAAACTAAACGAATATAATTTTAAAATCGATTATGTCAAGGGCAAAGATAATAAAGTCGCAGATTTCTTAAGTAGAATTAACAACGAAAAACATGAAATAAACGCATTAACTGAAAATTAAGATGTTAACATGACCAATGCAAGCGACATGGCTACAATCCACTCAGGACATGAAGATCAACATGATTTTATCCCTATAAAAGAAGGCATTGTAAACATATATAAAACACAAATAATAATAGTAAAGAAAAAACAAAAAGAATTTAAAACAATTAATAAACACAATAAAATATTCATAGACCAAATAGATATCCAAAGTGAAACAATTATAAAAGACATATTAAGACGTTATATGCCAAACAAAGGACACATAGGAATATTCTGTGAATTAAACGACCATGAATGGAATAAAGTACAAATAATAATTGTAAATCTATACTCAAATTGTACAAATCTAAAGTTTACTAAATGTACCAATCACGCAATAGATTTATTAAACGAAGATCAATGCTATGAAAAAATAAAGGAAATCCATGAGAAAGGAAATCACCGTGGAATATCCGAAAACTTTGAAGAACTAAAATATACGTTTTACTATAAAAATGTTGTCAAACTCATTACAAAATATATTAACAATTGTGATATTTGCAATTTAGCAAAATACGACAGAAAACCAGTCAAACCTAAATTCAAATTAACAGAAACTCCATCAGATATAAACCAAATCGTACATATAGACATATTTTTTATTGGAAAAAGACAATATTTCACAGCAATTGATAGGTTCTCTAAACACCTGTACACAAAAGAAACCTTTGATAAAAATGCCATTACATTTATAAACCTTATACAAGAAAGAAATGCAAATTTAGGAAAACCAATAAAAATAATTGCCGACAATGAATTTAACGTAGTAAATATTAAAGACTATCTAAGAAAAGAAAACATCGAGATTCACTACACATCACCAAAAGCCCATACTGGAAATGCAGACATGAATAGTTGTCACAATACCCTATCAGAACAAATAAGAATTTTAACACTTAGATATCCCGAAATGAACATTACTGATAAAATCCTTAAAGCAACCGAATATTACAATACGACAATACACTCAAGTACTCATCAGAGACCAATGGACATTCAGTACGGAGTATGCAGTAAAGATAAAATATTCGAATCTCTTGAAACAAGAAAACGTAAATGGATTGAATACCATAATGCCAAACGCGAAGAAGAACAAGATATACCGTTTCAGAAAGTCTTCATAAAAAACTATATTAATGAACGACACAAAGATAAACCCAAATACCGAAAAGAAACTATAACTGAAAATAGTAAAAATGAAATTATAAGAGTTCAAAATAATAAACCACGTAACAAAATTCATCCAGTTAAGAGAATAAAGAAATACACTGAAGAAAATAATGATGAACCTTACATAACTTTCACTGATAATCAAAAAGCAATAATTAATAAAGCCTTACATGAAGGACAATCAAACGATATCTTAACACCTAAATTTGGATTAAATATTACCAAAAACGACATTTCAACTCTAACTGAAAACTCTTGGCTTAATGATCAAATAATCAATTTTTATTTCAATTTGATAATGGAACGAAGCAAAAATTCCACCCATCTCCCAAAAACGCATTGTATGAATACTTTCTTTATCCAACGTCTTCAATCAGGATATGACTCAGTAAAAACTTGGACACGTAAAATAGATATATTTTCATTTGATTTAATATTAATACCTATTCACGTAAATCAATCACACTGGTGTTTAGCAGTAGTCAACTTTAAAGAAAAAACCCTTAAATATTATGACTCATTAGGTGGAGAAAAGAATCAACTATTGAACACTTTAGAAAATTATCTAAAGGAAGAGTCCCTAAATAAACGAAAAATACCTTTCGATATTATCCTTAACAAAGAAAATGTCAAAAATATGCCTCGCCAAGAAAATGGTAGTGATTGCGGAGTTTTTACTTGCATAATAGCAGAGTATATTTCAAAAAATACAAAATTAAACTTTTTTCAAAAACATATTCCAAATTATAGACAGAAAATGATTCTTGATATTATAGAAGGAAATATATCATAACCATATTTCTACTAAAGTCTACTATTAAACTTTACAGCCTCAACGTTCAAGTATAATATTAATTACCTTAATTGTCATGATAATGTTGACACCCATCGTAAAAATCGAGATAACCATAGAAGAAATTCACTCAGAATCCGGACTACTTCTCATAAAAAAAGATCCAGTAAAACTAATTAAAGACTACAGACGAATATACCATAAAATTGATCTAAAACAATACGAAACAACAGTTGAAAATATTGAAAGAAATTTTGAGATTAATCCTTACACATCAAAAATAATAAAAACCATCAAAGGAGAATTAAAACTGTTACATTTTGAAAAACTAAATAACGCAAACAAAGTAACAACAACAACACTTGCACCTAAAACAACAACTCCTAAAGCCAGAATTATGAACGCAACAATACATCCTTTAACGGACGTATGCCAATCAATA
This sequence comes from Nemotelus pantherinus, assembly GCA_963978885.1. NCBI lineage: Eukaryota > Metazoa > Arthropoda > Insecta > Diptera > Stratiomyidae > Nemotelus > Nemotelus pantherinus. The sequence goes on from OZ022264.1 coordinate 117,441,141, forward strand.
TTAGGAACCAAACCCGGTCATGTAGACATATGTAAAAATTACTTCAATAGACCAAAAAGAGGATTAATCAACCCAGTAGGCACCGCATATAAATGGTTGTTTGGATTAATGGACAACAATGACTATGAAGAAATCATGGAACATTTGAAAATCATTGATTCTAACAACCATAACTTAATAGACGCTGCAAATAAACAAATAGAAATTAACAATGTATTTCAAAAGAATCTTAATAATATAATCTCAAATATTAATCAAACTAATTATGCTTACAAAAAATTAGAAAGCAATGTAAACAACATTACAAATAATATCAATAAAATACTAGTACAAATACAGCTTAATCACAATTTGGACCAAATCAAAGATGAACTAGAAAAAGTAATCGACAATGTAAACTCAGCTAGATCCGGCATTATGACTAGATCATTATTAACACACGATGAAATTGATGCTTATAACCTCTCATTCGATGAATTAAAAGAAATTACCATCAATGTACTTATTAAAGAAAGCGCAATTGTATTTATTGTAAGTATACCAACGCTCACAGAATCATTGTTTTTCTATTATGTTAAACAAATTCCGAATGGAAATTTAGAAACATTAAATATAGATATAAAAGAAGTTGTATTATACAAAAATCAATATTATGAATATAAGAAACATGTTAAATCGTTATCGTTATAATTCTAGGTTGTAATGAAATTGAATGTAAAATAAAAACAAAAAAATATACCTGCACTGAAGAAATAGAAAAAGGACTTATTTTACTTGTGAACATGAAAACCAATCTAATTCAAAACTGTAACGAAAAATTGTATCAATTAAATGGAACATACCTAATTAGGTTCAGTAATTGTCAAATAGAAATAAACAATAAAATATATACAAATAATGTTAAAATATTTCAACAATTACTTATATTAGAACCAATAAAAGATATATCAAACTATGTAATCAAAATGGACTTAGAACAAGTACAAATAGAAAACATCAAAAACCATGAGAAAATCGAAGAAATAAAATTCACACATAAAAGAAACATGATCGCAACAGGAACATCATTAACTTTCATTATTATCATATTTACCATAATCTTTGTACTATACTTGTATTTCAAAAATAAGAAAACGTCAATTAAAATCAATTTAAATAAAAACAACATAGAAGAAAATATAGAATTACCGAAAATTGCTGAGGACATCAATAATCCTAAGGTCGGAGGAGTTATACATACCAAATCTCATGATGTCAGCAACATAAATGCAACATTCACAAAGAACTCATAAACAATCAAATTAGAGTCAGCAATAATTGAAATTGAAAACGTGCCGATTGCCTAAACACAATTAATATTAATATGTACACTTCCTTTCTTTTGCTGACTGATCGAAATTTGAGTAGATCATAAACCAAGCGATCATGGGAAAATAAACAAATCCAGAAACCATATAAATAGACCACTCAAGATGGTCAAGTTCAGTTCTAACAGTTCCATCAAGTTCAGTCTAGAAGTTAAGTTCAAGACGTGTTAGCAACTAAGTGAACATACATATCTTCTGAGTTAATTCAGTTGATACTTTAAATAAAAAGTGCTTCAAAAGAAATATTGGTGTTTTAATTAAACAAAGTTCCGCGGAAGGAACTAAATCATTTTTTTTAATCACCAAGTATTTCTTCGGCAAAACTCACGCGAGAGTTAACTGTAAATATTTGCAGCTAATGCTTTTATACCAACATGGTTATGGACCCAGTGCAAAACGATGAACTCTGAAAAATGAAATGAAATTTGAGACGTAGAAGTGCACAGACATAAAGTGTTAACGATTCATACGGAAAGACATACAGTGTGAACATTGAACGGAATAAAGTGTTTTTTCTTTTTGCATAAGGTCTATTCGCAATAGAAGAAAAAACCGGTTCAGGATGGAATTTAAAGCAATGCTAACGAAATTGAATTCGGACAATTATATCACATGGAAATATAAAGTTGAAATGTATTTACGTAAGGAAAAGTGTTGGTGTGCGATTTCAAGTGAACGACCAGTCGTGCCGGTATTGTTGGGTGATGGCACAAATCGAGCTCAAGTAACCACACAGCAAGCAGCTCTTGTTACATTCAATGAAAAAGATGAGCAGGCACTTGCTTTAATTGGTTTATGTGTGGAAGATGATCAATTAGTGCATATTCGAAACAAGGAAACGGCAAAGCTGGCTTGGGATGCATTGCGTGACTATCACGAACGCAACACTTTGGGCAACAAAGTGACATTGATGCGAAAAATTTGCGGCTCAAAGTTGAGTGAAACCGGCAACGTTGAAACGCATTTAAGTGAGCTGACAAATTTGTTCCAAAAACTTGTTACGTTGTAACAAGGGGCGCGTTCACCTTGAAAAAAAATACAGCCTTCCCCGGGGAAGGCTGAACAACCGCGGGATAACCACCACTCCACTAAATAGGAGTTTGTTACCACCACTCCGTAAAAAGGTTTAATAGGGCCGTGGTAGCACCCGAATTGTGTGATATACTTTTCGGATGCTAACCACCTAGCTGTTAAGTTACTTTTAACAATACTTACGTTACGCACCGGATCTGGTATGAACCTACTCGGCCCCATTCCAAGGAATCAAGGGGGCCATCAAATGACGTCATCCTGTTGTAACATCACGACTTCTCGACGACCGTCGAGGAACGGGCAACTCGAGATATTGCCCCAAGGCGAGTGCTCGGTTCGGGGCCGCGCACGTCGCTGCGACGAGTACCGGACGACCTGGAAGGAAAAGATGAAACGATCACAAAGTATCGTGTCCGGGATACACAAGGAACAACCAAAAGAAAAAAACAAAAGAAAGAATACTTATCTGATCCGACCACAGACTCTGCCACCAGCGATCGCCAATCTCAGTGAGGCCGGATTTTTCCGTTCTCTTTTTAGGCACCCAGCGCACACATGGGGTTAAAAAATTCCAAAGCATTATCCGATTCACATGTAAAACACGTTCGAAATTTATGTCGTCAACTTTATTTTTGCAAAAATTATTTGTGTACGGAATAATAGGTATAATAAAAATATCACTAAAATGGCCGCCGGCGCCAAAGGGTTAAAGATTTTTAACTTTTTCTGAGACCTGGCACTATTCTGCATATACACCAATGTGTCCTGAAAATTTCACTTCAATCGGATGGCGCGTTTCTGAGATTTTTTCACTGAAAATTTTTGATGATATATATATATATATATATATAGAAATATGAATTTTTGGCCAAAGTGATTTTAATACTAATGTTCTTCTTCGAACATTAGTAAAAACAAAAGAAAGAATACTTATCTGATCCGACCACAGACTCTGCCACCAGCGATCGCCAATCTCAGTGAGGCCGGATGGCTCAGCAGGCGTCGGAGCGGCCGTATAACCTTCGATGCCATCACCACAGCTACTTCAGGCAGGCGCGCAGCATCCACCGGCTCCACGAACATGCTCGCGAAAACCATTTAAACTTATATTTCGCGAACTATATGGCTACCACAAATTCACTTCGCACGAAAACGATAGACCAATTGACAGACGAGAACATAAACAAACATCGGAAACCGACACAATCCAAAAGTCAATGAAATCCAGGGGTGGTTAAACGACGACCACGGTAAATTATTGGATTGGTGGAAATCCTCGACCGGCACGTGGAGAAAGTACATTCACCCGGTCGTACGGGAAAAGAAGAAAGTACGGGACTCGAGTGAGACGGGAGAAAGCAGCGGCACTTGATGAAGGAAAGAAAATTTTCCATTCTGTGTGCGACAGTGGAAACGAGTAGATCGTTAATTTATTGGAAAAAAACTAACAGGTACGGAAAATCTAAATTCTGTGTGCGACAGTGGAAACGAGTAGATCGTTAATTTATTGGAAAAAAAACTAACAGGTACGGAAAATCTAAATTCTGTGTGCGACAGTGGAAACGAGCAGATCGAAAATTTATTGGAAAAAAAATAACAGGTGCGGAAAATCTAAATTCTGTGTGCGACAGTAGAAACGAGCAGATCGAAAATTTATTGGAAAAATTAACAGGTGCGGAAAATCTAAATTCTGTGTGCGACAGTAGAAACGAGCAGATCGAAAATTTATTGGAAAAAAATTAACAGGTGCGGAAAATCTAAATTCTGTGTGCGACAGTAGAAACGAGCAGATCGAAAATTTATTGGAAAAAATTAACAGGTGCGGAAAATCTAAATTCTGTGTGCGACAGTAGAAACGAGCAGATCGAAAATTTATTGGAAAAAATTAACAGGTGCGGAAAATCTAAATTCTGTGTGCGACAGTAGAAACGAGCAGATCGAAAATTTATTGGAAAAAATTAACAGGTACGGAAAATCTAAATTCTGTGTGCGACAGTGGAAACGAGCAGACCGATCGACTCTGGAAAAAACTATCCGTTGATCGGAAAAATCATCGGAAAACCACCAGGTACCTTGAAGAACATCCTTGGGGTGACGGTGGAGGAGGAAAAAAGGACTTCCGAAAAAAAAAAAAAATTGACAAATTCGAAATTGGGTTCCGGCGGGATTTGAACCCGTGCACCCCGTGACGTCCGAGACAGGCGGCGAGACGATCAATTGGGCATAAAGCCGTTTATCACGTACCGGCCCTGTAGTGCAGTCGGGGTTGGAATATTTTTGGCCAGGTTTTGATCCGACGAATCGAAGGAAGAAGGTTAGTTCCTGTTTGTTTATTTTTTGTTTTAGAATATTTGGAAGATTACATTTAGATCTAAGTAATTTGGTATAGAGATAAGAGAAAATTTTCAAAACTTTTCACACGACCAGTATTTTTTCGAATATATATATTCTTGTGTACAAAAGGATTGTTATAGTGGAGTGGTGGTCTTCGTTATTTGGAAATAAGCTAACGTAGCGTAGGCGTTAGAATTGGAAATCGGTGTTAGTAATATCGCGGAATCGCGTTGAGAAAAAAATAAAGAATTTGTTATCGTTTTACGAGATCGTATTTTTCAAAATTCAGTTCAAAGAGAGGTATCAAACGTTTCGCAGGTTTGATGGTTCGGCGACAGTGAAGTAGAGGGGTTGTGCTACACGCAATAGCGACCCCCATTCCTAGAATTTCTGACCTCGGTGAGCCGTAAGCTCACTCGGCGGCTCGTGGTCCATTCTTGGGGTGAGTGAGTGGCGCCCACGCCCAGTCTCCTGAGCGAACCCGGGACCCACACGGACCAAGCCGAAGGTCAATACCCCCTCAATTAGGCGGGGTGGGTAACAAATTGGCGCCCAACGTGGGGCCTAAAAGGAAATTATCGCGGGGTAACTCCTTTGAAAATTTCGTGGTGAAAACAGTGAAAGTGTGAGAATCGGAAAATTAGTGTCAAAAATTAGTTGGAATAGGAAAAGCAGTTGACAAGTTGAAGACCTGGGACCTTAGATCAAATTACAGATTCCAAGCAGAGTGTGCAAGGAGCGACAGCTAGGCGGCGAGGATTGCGAGACAGAATAAAAGCGGCTGATTTTTTTTGACTTGTAAATTTAATCAAGATTCACTTGAAATAAAAAAAAATTGTGTTTTATTCTATTCTTAAGTAACATACGAACTTAGCATTTTTAACATAAGCACCTAGTAGTGGGGAAAATCCAGTATGGCGTCGAAAACCAAGATTTTAATTGACCGACTCAGCAAGGAGGAGTTGGCCTACGAACTAGAAATCCGAGGGCAACCTACCGGGACTGTGGAGGCCATGAGGAAGACGCTTCGGGTGGCGCTCCGGGCTGAGACTTCGATGGATACGTCGTTGATTACAACTCGAGTCTATCCTTTTACATTGGAAGAGGACTTGGAAGCCGTCAAAGAGAAGCTGGAGGAAATCCAAACCCTGACTGCAACCTTTACGGGCACCCCACAATCGTCGGAACTTATCAAAATCAAGTCGAAAGTTGAATTTGGAATGCGGCAATTGCAAAACGCACATCACGAGGCTGAGGAGATGGGAGAAGAAGCCCACAAGCTGAGAGCTCGATTGATCATGGCTATGGGGGAACTTCTGGTTAAAGCGGAAGGAGAAGATGGTGAATTGGAAGCGGAACCGGAACCAGACCATGGAAGTATTGGCGATCGCGATGGACAGGACCAGGGTGACGAGCCTGCGAGGGAAGCCGTCAGGATCCGAGAGCCAATCCAGGATGGGGATGGACCGGGGAACCCTTTATTTTCCACACCCAGAGCGACTGTTGGGGCGTCCAAGGGACAGGATGTGGCTAAATGGGGCCTTCGCTATAATGGCGACTCTGGGTCCTTGAGTGCCTTTCTGGAGAGAGCCGAAGAGTTGCGGGAAGCCAGAGGAATATCATCAAGGCAGTTATTCCAGTCAGCAGTCGAATTATTCGAAGGGAAAGCGCTGATTTGGTATCGGGCAAATCGGACGCGCGTCAACTCTTGGCAAGAGTTGGTCGCGGAGATGCGCGCCGAGTTCCTGCCTCCAGACTACGACGACCGGCTTCTTCTGGAAATAGGGAGACGCACTCAAGGGCCGGATGAATCAATTGGCGTATACGTGTCAGCAATGGAGGGGTTGTTCCGACGCCGTGCCACTCCTTGCACAGAGGAAGAAAAATTGAAGATCCTCCGCAAGAACATAACCCCGTTCTATCAAACCCAATTGGCGCTGACATCCGTGAAGACCATTGCAGATCTCGTCAAAGTTGGACGTTCGTTGGAGGCAACACGAGTCGCGGTGGAAGCATATATGCCACCCCCTACGCGAAAATCCCAACGACTTCTAGAACCGGATCTGGCGTACGTGGGAGTTAATCCTGGACCAAACCTTGCCTCCTTACAGAGAGAAGAAATACGCTGTTGGAACTGTCAAGGTCTCGGGCATACGACCAGAACTTGTTCAGAGCCACAGAAGTGCTTTGGTTGTGGCCGAGTGGGGGTGAGGAGGGCAACCTGCCCTAATTGTCGAGGAACGCAAAATCCAGGGCGAAATTTCAGAGGTCGTTCCGATACCAACCAGGGTAGAGTCAACTCCCAAAGTAGTACCGGCAGAATCGGGCCAGTAACCTCAACACGCCAACAGTCGGGAAACGAGCGGTGTGCTCAGTAGGCGGCAGCCTGAGCACTAAACCGGGAGAAAACGAAGCCGCGGTGGGCACACAGGTTAGTTATCTATTAAACAGGAAGCAAGGGGATAATAGGCCATATATTGAGGTGGAAATTTTAGGTCACAAGTTCCTTGGGCTTGTGGACTCGGGGGCTTCCCATTCGGTGATGGGTGGAGAAGGATGGCGGGTTTTAGAACAGCTGGGAGTAGAGCTGTTGAAATCCGAGCAACAGTCCATCAGAATGGCGAATAATCGGGGGTGCTCAATCGCGGGAACAGTGGCCATACCGGTGAAGCTGGAGGGGAAGGTGGATTGGTTAAAAGTGCTGGTGGTCCCCGAACTCCCACATCCTTCAATACTCGGGGTAGATTTCTTGCGACAGTTTGGACTGGTTATGACTCTGAGGAAAGAGCACTGGGAGTTCGTTGGAACGTTAGAGGGAGGAGGGACAGAACAGCTGAAACCGAGAAGCCACTTGACCGAGAAGGAAGAAAGCATACTCAGTCAGTTGGTGCAGAAGGAGTTTGAAGACATGGGGGAGGGTATTGGCTGTACAGACAGAGTTGAACATGTCATCCGGACTTCGGCACCACCGATAAAACAGCGATATTACCCTGTTTCGCCTGCGGTTCAGCAACATGTTGATTCAGAGCTGAACGAAATGCTAACCCAAGGTATAGTCGAGCCATCCTCTAGTCCCTGGGCTTCGCCCATAATCCTAGTCAAGAAGAAAGATGGCAAGTATCGTTTTTGCGTAGACTACCGCAAACTGAATGCAGTCACGGAGCATGATGCCTATCCATTGCCATATGTGTCGGCTACGCTGGATAAATTACGGGATGCAAAGTACCTGTCATCGCTTGATGTTAAGTCCGCGTACTGGCAGGTGCCCATGGCAGAACAGTCCCGGAAATACACAGCCTTCACGGTACCACATCGTGGTTTGTTTCAATTTCGGCGGATGCCTTTCGGGCTTCAGAATGCACCGGCGACATGGCAACGTCTGATAGACCAAGTCCTAGGTCCAGATTTGGAACCGTACGTATTCACATATCTCGACGATATAATAGTGGTAACGCAAGACTTTGGGAAACATGTGGAAATTTTGAAGGAGGTATTTAGTCGCTTAAAGGAAGCCGGCCTTAAAGTCTCCAAGGAGAAGTGTGAATTCTGCCGCCCACAACTAAAGTACTTGGGCTACGTTGTGGATGAGAAAGGCCTGAATGTGGATCCCGACAAGGTGAAGTGTCTGATGGAGATCCCTGCGCCTACCAATGTGAAGGGGGTACGCCAGTTTATGGGAATGGTCTCGTGGTATAGGAGGTTTATACCCGACTTTGCCACGATGACGGCACCACTGACGAATCTTCTCAAGAAAAATCAGAAGTTCGAGTGGACCCAAGACTGCGAGACGGCTTTTACACAGGCAAAGGTGAAACTGTCAACAGCACCCATCCTCACTTGCCCGGATTACAGTCTGCCTTTCGTGATCCAGACGGACGCATCGGACTTGGGCTTGGGGGCGGTGTTGTCGCAGAAGTACGCCGATGGCGAGAGGGTAATATGCTATTTGAGTCGGTCCTTGTCGAAAGCGGAAAGACGGTATTCAACTACTGAGAAGGAATGTCTGGCGGTAATTTGGGCAGTGGAGAAATTGCGGCCATACGTGGAAGGAGCCAAGTTTTCGGTAATCACGGATCATTACTCACTAGTGTGGTTGAATAATCTCAAGGATCCGATGGGACGTCTGGCCAGGTGGGCTGTGCGACTTCAACAATACCCGTTCGAAATCATTCATAGGAAGGGAAAGGAGCATCTGGTGCCTGATGCACTGTCTCGACTGTTGCCAGAGAATCAAGTGGCCGTGGTAGAAACCCAAGAAGACCGTTGGTATTTAGGATTGAAGGAGAAAATAGCTAAGGCCCCAGCGCAGTACGCGGATTGGAGAGTAACGAATGGACAGATATGGAAACATCTGCCAGGACGTTATCCGGAATTGGAGGGAGCCGAGGCGTGGAAAAGGGTGGTATGTAAAACGGAGAGAAAGGAAATTTTACAGAGGTGTCATGATGATCCCAGGGCGGGACACATGGGGATTAGTCGCACGCTGGGTAGGGTAGCAGCTCGATATTATTGGCCAAAGATGTCGACGGATGTGGCGATCTATGTTCGTAGATGCAAAACCTGTCAAGCTAATAAGGTGGAGAGGAAAGCTCCAGCGGGGCTCATGTCCTCTCGACAAGGGGAGCCACAGCAGCCTTGGGAGATGGTTTGCGTGGATTTGGTGGGGCCATTCCCACGTTCTAGTCACGGGCATACATTTATTCTGACCGTCCTAGATTATGTCTCCAAATTTACCCTGTTGTTTCCTTTACGGCAGGCGACGGCTTCGGCGGTAACGAAAGTCTTGGAGGACCAAGTATTCTTACTATTTGGGGCACCTAAGTGGTTAGTATGTGACAATGGTGTTCAGTTCCGGGGGAAGCAACTGCAACAAATGGTCACCAACTACGGGACTCAAATCAAGTACACCGCGCTCTATCACCCACAAGCCAATCCAGCCGAACGAAGGAACCAAGACATAAAGCGGATGCTACGATCTTACGTTGCGGAGAACCATCGAGCATGGGACCAGAATCTGGCAAAGATCGCATGCGCACTCCGTACTTACAAACATGAAGTGACGCAAATCACTCCATATTTCTGTAACTTCGGCAGGGAGATGGTGACGTACCATGACGGCCAAGAACGGCCAGGAGAGGGGCAGGCGGCAGTAGAGCCCGAGGCTAGGGCCGAAGAGCTCGCCAGAGTACGCACAGATGTGTTGGAGCGCATGAAACACGCAACTACGCAGAGTGCTCATAGATACAATTTGCGTAGGCGTGAAGTAACGTTCGCGGAAGGAAAGGCAGTGTGGCGGAAAAACTATACCCTCTCGGACGCAACCAAATTCTATTCGGCAAAGTTAGCGCCTGAATATGTGGGGCCCTTTTGGGTCAAGAAACGGGTATCAAGGGGAGTCTACCTACTGGCAGATGGAAAAGGCCAGAATGCCGGATCATGGCACGTCAAGGATTTAAAAGAATATATCAATTAAGAGGTCTTGAGGAAGAATCAGTTAGGATTCGGGATGAGACGAAGCACCTAATCCTTAAAAACTAAACTTACAATCTAATTCTTAGGATCTAGATTTTAATTCTAAGTATGAATATTTACACTTAAACAACTACGCCTGGAAATCTTAACTTAAGTTATTAGATATAAGAAATTACACCTAATTTTCTAAGTCTTAAACGCTAAATCGCCGCTGTCTCGTTTCTCTTCTCGCTGCTTGTTGCCGATACCGCTCGAAAATTCCTTTTCTGTTCGGGGAACGCTGGCAGTCTGGGATCACTAACGTCCCGCTGCCTACCTATCATGGGATATAGGCACCCGATATTGACGTCACGTCGAGGAACCTAAAAAAAACCGTGAAAGTGCGATTTAGTAGGCGAATTTATGAAATAGCAATAGGTTGGAGAGACTCAATCAGATGGAGTTAAGGATAGCTAGATGGGAATCAGCGGGATTAGAGAGCTCTAAGTAAAAGGAAAAGAAAATTAGCCATAACCACATAGATTTAGGTAGAATTTAGAAAAGTTATAGTGTCCCAGGTAGCATCAGATAGAAGTACTGAGTGTTAGGTGAAGCGGGGTAGAAACATAGTGCATTAGTAAGAAGGAATTAAAAGTTAGATTAGGTTAATATTAGTTATTAGCGAACAGTATCCATGAAATTATGAACCAAAACAAAAATTTGTTGAAAGAATAATTAAAATGTAGAATAATTAAAATCTCAGATAGAAGGCAACTCAATAGTCAAATTTGAATTTCGAACAAACTCAATTTAACAAAGTAAAGCGAGCCAGATACAGCATATAAAAATAGGAAAAATTTTGCAACGTCATATGAACATAGAATAGAATCTTGGATTAGTAGGAGTTAGAAGTTAAAGTAAGGGTGTTTGTAGAAACATGCATAGAATTTTGGATTAGATACTAAACCAACAGAATTTTATTTGAATTAGTAGTTAGAAGTTAGAGTTAATGTTGTTTTTAAACAGGCATATTCCAAGTAAAATAGGACTACAGATTAGACACTACACTGATGGAATTTTAGTTGAATTCGGAGTTAGAAGCTAGAACTAGTGTCGCGTTATAAGCAGGCATACTCAAAGTCGAATAGGAACTGGGGTCCGAACTTATGATTACAATTAGAAAATCTATATAAACGCGCGTAAACAATTACACAGTTCGACAACGAGGCGTTGGACAATTAATCCAGCGCTGCGTCAGGCGAACCATCAAAACCGACTATGAGATCCGACGTATGGCATTTTCGATGCAAGACTAAAAACTATATTTACCGGGACTGTCGCGACAACGATATCGGTAAAGGATTTCCGGGGAAATCCTTTTCGGGTAAGGGGGGAGTTGTTACGTTGTAACAAGGGGCGCGTTCACCTTGAAAATAAAAAATACAGCCTTCCCCGGGGAAGGCTGAACAACCGCGGGATAACCACCACTCCACTAAGTAGGAGTTTGTTACCACCACTCCGTAAAAAGGTTTAATAGGGCCGTGGTAGCACCCGAATTGTGTGATATACTTTTCGGATGCTAACCACCTAGCTGTTAAGTTACTTTTAACAATACTTACGTTACGCACCGGATCTGGTATGAACCTACTCGGCCCCATTCCAAGGAATCAAGGGGGCCATCAAATGACGTCATCCTGTTGTAACATCACGACTTCTCGACGACCGTCGAGGAACGGGCAACGCGAGATATTGCCCCAAGGCGAGTGCTCGGTTCGGGGCCGCGCACGTCGCTGCGACGAGTACCGGACGACCTGGAAGGAAAAGATGAAACGATCACAAAGTATCGTGTCCGGGATACACAAGGAACAACCAAAAGAAAAAAAACTCTAGCGCACCTGAACCGCTAGAAACACTAATGTTCGAAGAACAGTAGAAGAATCGTGCAGGTTTTGAGTGCATATTCCACCACATGAGCTGCTTATTACGGCCAAACTGTTTCAAATGCCACGTTTTACTTTGTTCTCAAGAATGCATTATGACTCATATGGTAGAAGGTTTCAGATACTACCACTGGCATGAATTTCAACGTTTATGAGAGCAAAACACGGGTTAATTATATTCGTTATCAGTTGCTTATTTCACAAAATTTTGAAAGCAGCATCTCATATAACATCAATGAAGAAAATGCTCAGTGCCTGCGACACTGTAACTGAAGTTGGTGTTTGGGGCTGCGATCCGAAATATTTGCAGAACTTTGGGAATTGAAACATCGGTTATTTATTTGCATTGTAAATGTTTCCGGTATAATTTTATTGATACAAAAGTAGCACAACCAACTCGTGCTGGCAACCTTTCGCCAGTATCAAAGCCAAGAATATATCACATCTGCTTCACGTTGTTATATTACATTCGAGGTTATAGGAGTATGAAGAAATTTAGGGTTACCTGCAGCGAGTTTTTTCAAATAATCAAAAGCTTAATATTTGCTGTTTATTGGCACTACAATATCATTACCAATTGACAATTCTACGGTTAAACCGCTTTATAAAGATATTGTAAACAAACACAAAACCAACAATAGCTGGCAACCCTATTGTGGCTTTTCAACCAAATTTGGCCTGAATAATGTTTATAATAGGTTCCATAAATTGTATGAAATTCGTATTGATTTCATGACTGCACTGGAAGTTATAGGGCAAAAAGTTTTATTTTCCTGAGAGAATTTTCAAAACCAAAGACACAAAAATTACCATAGCTGGCAGCACCAATCGAATTTTTCAACCAAATTTCTATCAAACAGAGCTTAGAGTTAGGTTTAGCTACTGTGTCAATTTCATGAAAATCTGGTTACTTATTCACATTTCATAGGGCAAAAAGCAGTTTTTTTTTCTTTGTAATTTTTCAAGATGGCACCACTGGCACAGAGTTGGCCAGACCTGGTCCTACTTAAGTCCAGACCTGGTCCTACTTAAGTCCAATGTTTTCTGTAAATTTCAATGGTATCTGATTATTGATTCGTGAGTTCCCGTGAATAGAAGTTTTTGATGCTAAAAATATAGGCTGACTGGGAAAGGGTTACCGTTCTTGTCCGACATGAAGTTTCCAAAGTTTTACTTTGAACGTGTAGATTAAGCATAAAATTTGTATACAGACTGGTTTTATTGTAAGAAACGGACATTTTTAGGATATTCGATGGTTTGAATGTTTTCACTTCCAAATTGTGATTTTTTCAAATTTAAGACACCAAAATTAGCATAGCTGGCAGCTTCAACCGAATTTTTCGACCAAATTTCTACCAAACGTGGTTTAAAATAAGATCCAGCTACTGTGTAAATTTCGTCAAAATCGAACGATTTAATCAGAATTTATAGGGCTAAAAGCAGTTATCTTTTTTAATGATTTTTCAAGATGGCACCACTGGCACAGAATCGCCCGCATTTCAAAATCACTTCTATCAGACCTGGTCCTATTAAAGACCAATACATGCTGCAAATTTCAATTAATTCTGCTCATTGGATCGTGAGTTTCCGTGAACAGAAGTTTTTGATGCTAAAAATATAGGTAACTTGGTCAAGGGTTACCAGGCGTACCCGTTATACCATATCAAATTTTATTTTTTGTCTATGTAAAAAAAGCATGAGATTTACATATGAGTGGCTTTTTTTTGAAGAAGCGGCATTTTTTCAAGAGAAACGATGATTTTGAGGTTTTCACTTTCAGTACCTGCCCTAGCTACAGGGTTGCCAGCACGCTCAGCAAAAGTACACAAATCTACAACTAAATAATACCAATATGTCCTGAAAGTTTTGTAATGATTGAATAGCTTTGTCAAAAGTTATCGCAATTTAAAAATTTTCAAATTTTTCCGTTCTCTTTTTAGGCACCCAGCGCACACATGGGGTTAAAAAATTCCAAAGCATTATCCGATTCACATGTAAAACACGTTCGAAATTTATGTCGTCAACTTTATTTTTGCAAAAATTATTTGTGTACGGAATAATAGGTATAATAAAAATATCACTAAAATGGCCGCCGGCGCCAAAGGGTTAAAGATTTTTAACTTTTTCTGAGACCTGGCACTATTCTGCATATACACCAATGTGTCCTGAAAATTTCACTTCAATCGGATGGCGCGTTCCTGAGATTTTTTCACTGAAAATTTTTGATGATATATATATATATATATATATATATATATATATATATAGAAATATGAATTTTTGGCCAAAGTGATTTTAATACTAATGTTCTTCTTCGAACATTAGTAAAAACAAAAGAAAGAATACTTATCTGATCCGACCACAGACTCTGCCACCAGCGATCGCCAATCTCAGTGAGGCCGGATGGCTCAGCAGGCGTCGGAGCGGCCGTATAACCTTCGATGCCATCACCACAGCTACTTCAGGCAGGCGCGCAGCATCCACCGGCTCCACGAACATGCTCGCGAAAACCATTTAAACTTATATTTCGCGAACTACACGGCTACCACAAATTCACTTCGCACGAAAACGATAGACCAATTGACAGACGAGAACATAAACAAACATCGGAAACCGACACAATCCAAAAGTCAATGAAATCCAGGGGTGGTTAAACGACGACCACGGTAAATTATTGGATTGGTGGAAATCCTCGACCGGCACGTGGAGAAAGTACATTCACCCGGTCGTACGGGAAAAGAAGAAAGTACGGGACTCGAGTGAGACGGGAGAAAGCAGCGGCACTTGATGAAGGAAAGAAAATTTTCCATTCTGTGTGCGACAGTGGAAACGAGTAGATCGTTAATTTATTGGAAAAAAACTAACAGGTACGGAAAATCTAAATTCTGT
Source organism: Nemotelus pantherinus (assembly GCA_963978885.1). Classification (NCBI taxonomy): domain Eukaryota; kingdom Metazoa; phylum Arthropoda; class Insecta; order Diptera; family Stratiomyidae; genus Nemotelus; species Nemotelus pantherinus. Next base: position 117,456,154 of record OZ022264.1, read on the forward strand.
GTGCGACAGTGGAAACGAGTAGATCGTTAATTTATTGGAAAAAAAACTAACAGGTACGGAAAATCTAAATTCTGTGTGCGACAGTGGAAACGAGCAGATCGAAAATTTATTGGAAAAAAAATAACAGGTGCGGAAAATCTAAATTCTGTGTGCGACAGTAGAAACGAGCAGATCGAAAATTTATTGGAAAAATTAACAGGTGCGGAAAATCTAAATTCTGTGTGCGACAGTAGAAACGAGCAGATCGAAAATTTATTGGAAAAAAATTAACAGGTGCGGAAAATCTAAATTCTGTGTGCGACAGTAGAAACGAGCAGATCGAAAATTTATTGGAAAAAATTAACAGGTGCGGAAAATCTAAATTCTGTGTGCGACAGTAGAAACGAGCAGATCGAAAATTTATTGGAAAAAATTAACAGGTGCGGAAAATCTAAATTCTGTGTGCGACAGTAGAAACGAGCAGATCGAAAATTTATTGGAAAAAATTAACAGGTACGGAAAATCTAAATTCTGTGTGCGACAGTGGAAACGAGCAGACCGATCGACTCTGGAAAAAACTATCCGTTGATCGGAAAAATCATCGGAAAACCACCAGGTACCTTGAAGAACATCCTTGGGGTGACGGTGGAGGAGGAAAAAAGGACTTCCGAAAAAAAAAATTGACAAATTCGAAATTGGGTTCCGGCGGGATTCGAACCCGTGCACCCCGTGACGTCCGAGACAGGCGGCGAGACGATCAATTGGGCATAAAGCCGTTTATCACGTACCGGCCCTGTAGTGCAGTCGGGGTTGGAATATTTTTGGCCAGGTTTTGATCCGACGAATCGAAGGAAGAAGGTTAGTTCCTGTTTGTTTTTTTTTTGTTTTAGAATATTTGGAAGATTACATTTAGATCTAAGTAATTTGGTATAGAGATAAGAGAAAATTTTCAAAACTTTTCACACGACCAGTATTTTTTCGAATATATATATTCTTGTGTACAAAAGGATTGTTATAGTGGAGTGGTGGTCTTCGTTATTTGGAAATAAGCTAACGTAGCGTAGGCGTTAGAATTGGAAATCGGTGTTAGTAATATCGCGGAATCGCGTTGAGAAAAAAATAAAGAATTTGTTATCGTTTTACGAGATCGTATTTCTCAAAATTCAGTTCAAAGAGAGGTATCAAACGTTTCGCAGGTTTGATGGTTCGGCGACAGTGAAGTAGAGGGGTTGTGCTACACGCAATAGCGACCCCCATTCCTAGAATTTCTGACCTCGGTGAGCCGTAAGCTCACTCGGCGGCTCGTGGTCCATTCTTGGGGTGAGTGAGTGGCGCCCACGCCCAGTCTCCTGAGCGAACCCGGGACCCACACGGACCAAGCCGAAGGTCAATACCCCCTCAATTAGGCGGGGTGGGTAACAAACTAACGGATTTGGGCGAAAATCAGTTAAATGAACATTGGAGAGTCGCAATCACATTGAGTAGTTTGCCATCAAGTTATGACTCATTGATTACAGCTCTTGAAGTGCGACCGGATGCTGATTTGACACTATCACTTGTGCATTCGAAACTCATTGAACACGCAAAACGCAAAGAAAACAATGGGAAGGGTTCATCGAATGGACACAATAGTGATAGAGTTTTGAAAACAGCCGAACGCGAACGCAAACTCAAATGCTATTTCTGTAAAGGGCTTTCGCATCTAAAAAAGGATTGTTTTAAATACAAAGAATGGCAAAAGAAACAATCAAAGAAAGAATCAGCAAAGAGCAGTGATAAAGTAAATTCGGTTGAGATTCGGTTTGGTTACTTTACTTTGTCGACGGCAAACAGCAACAACAACAATGAGTGGCTTGTTGATTCTGGTGCTACGAGTCATGTCATAAATAATCCGAATATAATGACGAAATTTGATACTCAGCATCAAAGTCAAGTCGATGTTGCAAAAGGTGGCACGGAGAATGTGCATGGCAAGGGCACATGCGTAATCAATTTTATGAGCACAAACGGCAACGTATCAAAGAGAGTATTATCCAATGTATTGTATGTTCCTCAAATCACAAGCAATATGCTATCAGTGAGCAAACTGTGCGATGTTGGATTTGAAGTTTGGTTTGGTAAATCGACATGCGAAATTCGTTACAACAACAAATAAATTGGAATCGCGGATGAAACAAACGGAATATATAAGCTACGTCGACCAAATAAAGTGTGTTCATTGAAAAATGTTGATTATTGTATTCACGATTGGCATCGTATTTTTGGTCACCGTGATTCAAATGCAATCATAACAATGGACAAGGATTGTAAGTTGAACGGCATGAAAATCATCGATTGTGGTAAGGAACTGCAATGTGAAACGTGTATGAAAGCAAAAACAACGCGTTTGCCATTTCCAAAGAGAGCAATCAAAAGGTCAAATAAAGTTTTACAGTTGATTCATACGGATGTTTGTGGTCCAATGCAAACAGAATCGCTTGGGAAGAAACGCTATTTGTTGACTGTCACCGACGACTATTCGCGATACACAATGATTTATTTTATTCGAAATAAATCGGAAGTTGGAGAAAAGATAAAGGAGTACATTGCGTTGATGAAAAATAAATTCAACTGCAAACCGAAAACAATTCGATCAGATCGTGGCGGTGAATATATGGCTGGTGAATTAAAAGAATATTTTCGCAAGGAAGGAACTGCCGTCCAATATACGGCACCATATTCTCCGCAACAAAACGGGGTCGCTGAACGCAAAAATCGAACATTGATTGAAATGGTTCGTTGCATGTTGACGGATGCGGATTTACCAAAATATTTGTGGGCGGAAGCAGTAAATATGGCAAATTATATTCTAAATCGCACAATCACTAAAGGAACTGATGAAATCCCACTTATGTTATGGAGTGGAGCAAAGCCAAATGTAATGAATTGGCAAATTTTTGGTACGAAATGTTATGTGCACATTCCAAGTGAGAAGCGGCGCAAATTAGACAATACGGCGACGCAAATGATTTTCATTGGATATGATGGTGGATCAAAAGCATACCGATGCTTTGATCCAGTAAATCGTAAATTAGTAGTCAGCCGTGATGTGCGTTTTGTGCCAAATAAAACACATCAGGACAATGTTTTGGTGAATTTGTCAAGTAGAGAAACTAAAGCGCACGACAACGATCATGATGACGGCAGTTTGTTCCAAAGTGAAAATTCATCGGAATCGTTTGAGAATAGCAGCTATAAGGACACGAGTGGTGGTACCAGCAGCGATGATACAATCACAGATCGATCATTTTATCGTGAGGCAGATTCATCAAATGGAGAATCATCAAGGGAAAGTAATAGCTCAACTGCTACGGTAACTCCAGCGAATTTCGAATTTTCACTGGATGATGAATATGGCAATTTGGATTCAAATGCTAGCAATTCATCGGCAACCGAAGCGGGGCGCAGTCACCGCGTATCACAGCGACAAACAAAAGGTGTACCACCACAACGATATAAAGCAAATATGATCGTTGAGCCAAAATCCATTTCGGATGCTTTGTCGAGTAAAAATAAAGCAAAATGGGTTGATGCAATGAAGGAGGAAATGAACGCGATGCAAAACAATGATGCATGGGAATTATGTGAATTACCAGCCGGACGCAGTGCAATTGGTTGCAAATGGATCTACAAAACGAAAACCGACGCAAGCGGCAATGTAAATCGGTTTAAAGCGCGACTTGTGGCGCAAGGATTTTCCCAAAAATTCGGTACCGACTACGATCAGGTGTTTGCACCAGTGGCTCGCCAAGCAACCTTTCGTGTTTTACTTTCTGTTGCATCGAAAGAAAATTGTATGATACATCATATGGATATCAAATCTGCATTTTTGAACAGTAAATTGAAGGAAGAAATTTACATGAAACAACCACCCAGATTCGAAAATGAAAATAGGAATTTGGTGTGTCGTTTAAAAAAATGCATTTATGGCCTAAAGCAAGCGGCAAAAGCGTGGAACGATGAAATACGGCAACGATGAAATTGTCACAAAATCAAATGCGGCAATGAAGCAAGTGAAATCAATGCTCTCGTTGAAATTCAACGTACAGGATTTGGGCGATATCAAGCAATATCTCAGCATTGAAGTGACACGCGACGAAAACGGCATTTACAGTTTAAATCAGTCAAAATACATAAAGAAAATCGTGAATGACTTTGGTTTAAACACGACAAAAGCATCGAATGTTCCAATTCAAGTCGGATACAGCAAATCGAAAAAGGACAATGACACCGATTTGTTGTTATCAAATGCGCAGTACCAAAAGTTACTGGGTTGCTTACTGTACGTTTCAGTAAACACACGGCCAGATATAGTAGCCAGCGTTTCGATTTTAGCGCAAAAAGTCAATAAGCCGACGCAAGAAGATTGGAATGAGTTGAAGCGAGTGGCTAAGTACTTGAAAGGAACAGCTGATTTGAAATTGGCACTCGCACAGCAGAATTTCAGTGGCGAAATTCTATACGGCTATTCGGATGCAAATTGGGCCGACAATAACAATGATCGTAAATCACATAGCGGTCATGTATTTATGGTAAATGGTGCAGCGGTTTGTTGGTCATCACGCAAACAATCATTGGTGGTATTATCGACGTGCGAATCGGAATTTGTCGCACTGAGCGAGGCATGTCGAGCAGCAGCATGGATGCGACGATTACTCATCGATTTGAAGCTATCAGTGTCAAAGGCAACTACAATTTTCGTTGACAATCAGAGTTGCTTGAAACTGATTGAGGAGGAGGAGCGTTTATCGGACCGATCGAAGCATATCGACACGCGATTTCATTTTGTGAAGGACTACGCCAAAAAGGAAATCGCAAAGTGTGTATACTGTCCGACCGAAAGCATGTTAGCGGATTTGCTAACAAAGCTTCAAAATTTTCGTACTCAATTTTTATTAAAGTAAATTCCAGTAAAGTAACTTCAAACGAAATAGAAAATCGGTTCGAATCAAAATTTAATAAAAGAAAAATGGTTTGTTTTTGGATTCAGATTAATTGCATGATTGAGGAGGAGTTTGTTGGAATACAATCTTGAAAATAATCTGATATTCCCAATAATAGTTGTAGCAATAGCAATAATTATTCTCATTTAGTTTTGGAATGTGAGCAGGCTTTATATTTTTTTTGCATTCTCAAATTCATGTACTGACACTGACATTTGTGTAGCATTGTGAATAAAAGTTTAATCTTGAATCAACCGTCAACCGATACGCATCGTCTTTCATTTATTCAGACTCATTTCAGTTCGCATGTTTATTCGTTACACGCGACAGTTAACTGTAAAGGTTTGCAGCTAATGCTTTTATACCAACAGTTTTGACCTCTTGTTTCATTTTAGGCCAGAAATATTTGAGTTTCATGTCTTCTACATTATTCTTGAAATTCCTATGTGCTCGATTATGTGTTTTTGTAGTTAAATAGATTTGTTTATCCCTTTCAATTATGTCTTCTACTAGTGTAGGACTGTATACTATCTTATATGTAGTATATGTATTATATAATTGAGTTTTTACTGTAAACCATGTTTCAGCTTCAGTAAACTCATGTTCACCAATCCACTGTGATGGATTGGTGTAATCACCGTGGGGTTGACAATATCTTTTATCTGTTGTAGTACATAGTTAATATTAGTAAAATGGATTTTCCAATTAGCTTTCAAATTGAGTTTCGGTTAACACCTTTTCTTCTGAGTTGGGTATTAGTATTATTCTTGTCTTAAAATTGTTTATAGGCTGTGATATAGTTTTAAACTCTTCATGTGGTGAACTTGCTTCACTATGGTCGCTATGATCATCTGCATCGTTATGATTTAATTTTTGTCTGCTTAATGCATCGGCTACTACATTTTCTTTGCCTGGTTTGTAGACTAATTTAGCTCCATATTCTTCAATTAAATTCTTCCATCTTTTAAGTTTGTTATTTGGATTTCTTTCCGATATTAAAAATATTAATGACTGGTGATCCGTATAGATCGTCAAGTCAGCTGTACCATAAAGATGATTTCTAAGTTTTTGAAGGGACCAGACTATTGCTAATAATTCCTTCTCATTAGTCGAATAGTTTTGTTTCGTTTCGTTTAAAGTACGGGATATTAGCATTATCGGTTTACCTTCTTGACTGAGAGATGCACCTATAGCAAAGTTGCTAGCGTCGGTGGTTAATTCAAAGGGCTTTTTGTAGTCCGGTTGAAATAACTCTATCTGCTCTTGAAGCTTTTCCTTCAATTTCTGCATTGCTTGTTTCGCACTATTATCAAGTGTTACTTTCGTATTTTTACTTTTGTGCTTACTTATATTTGAATTTTCGCCTTTTAAAATATTTGTAAGTGGCTTTGCTATTTTAGCATAGTCCCTAATAAATTTTCGATGATAGGAAGCTAATCCTAGAAAAGAACGCAGTTCTTTTAAGTTTTCTGGTTCGAGATAGTTCTTTATCGTTTCTATCTTTACTGGGTCCACAGTAATCCTTCCGTTTCGAATTATGTGTCCTAAATACTCAATTTCCTTCTTAAAAAAATGAGATTTTTCCTCTGAAATCTTCATATTGGCTTTTTCTAAAATTTCAAAGATGATTCCCAAATGCTCGAGATGTTCTTCTTCATTTTGTGAGAAGATGAGTACATCATCAATATAAATATACGCAAATTTACCGATATAGGGTCGTAGAATGTCATCTATACATCTTTGAAATATGCTAGGTGCGTTTTTGAGACCAAATGGCATCCTCAAAAATTCAAACTTTGCACCGTTTATGCTGAAAGCTTTCTTTTTGACGTCTTCCTTTTTTATTCTTATTTGATGGAAACCTGATTCCAAATCAACTGATGAAAAGATTTTAGCTTTTCCTAGATTTTGGATGGTCAAATTTACATCTGGGATAGGGTATCTATCCGTGATCGTTTGCGCATTTAGTTTCTGAAAGTCGATAACTAAACGTTTTTTGGGTTTTCCCTCACCATCGATTCCTTTCTTAGGTACTACCCATACTGGTGAATTATAAGGAGAACGACTGGGTTGTATTCCATGTTGATCCAATAGTTTCTGAATTTCTTTATTTACGAATTCGTTGTCTTTATATGGTTAGGGATATTGTTTTGTCCAGATTGGTTCTTTGTCTTTAGTTCGTATTGTCGCGTGTATTGTAGTATAGGGTAGAGTTCTGTCGGCTGAATGATTTTTCATCCGAGATTTTATTTCATTTTCAAACCTTTTGTCATCTAATGTGTAATTAATTTTATGAACTGGTTTTTGATTCGTGAATAGTTTTAATCGCTCCTTTGAAATGTTCAGTTCTATGCCCAATGTTATAAATCCTTTAACACCTATTAATAATTCGTATTCAAAATCTTTGATCACATAAAAAGTTATTTTTTGTTTAAATATTACAATTTCTCTTTTTTTAATTCTATTAGATCTTTCCCGTGCGTAGTGGTTACATGAAATGGGTTGTCTAATTTTTTGTCTTTACCGAGAGTGCTAGATTATCGTATATAATTAATGGTACTTCCAGAATCTAAAAGTGCTATGGTTTTTCCTATGGGTTTACTATCCGATTTACAATATCGATTTAGCTGCATACAAGGTAAACCCTTGATTATTCTAAAAAATTATCAGCTTCCATTTCGTATTGAACGTTTCTTTGATTACTTGTTATGGACTCATCATCTGAGTCATTGACGTTGTTCATTCTCTGTGCCTTCGTAGGCTGTCTGTATCTTTGTGAGAAATTATTTCACGTTTCACAGGTTGTTGCACTTGATTCGCTGGTTTATGCTCAGATTGTCGGTTAAATTGTCTGTCAAATTGTCTGTTCGGATTATATGCTTGTGTTCTTCGGTATTTTCCACTGCTTTCGACTTCCATTGGTTCAATTCTATTCTGTGGCTGTGTGAACCTGTAAGGTAGATTCAGTTGGTGATGTGCCTGTTGGAATTGTGGACGTGGATTTGGTGCTCTTTGATGGTAAGGCAATCGGTGCTCATTAAATCTGTGATCTAAATTTAGATACATCGTATTGCATTGTTTGTGCTGCTGCATAGGTGTCTGCTAGTGTAGAGATTTGTTTTCGCATAGCATGTTCACTATTGAGATGCTATTGCAACCGTATATAAAAGTTCTCACACTACTAGCTTCCATCATCACACTCATGTTCTCAATTGTGGCACGATCCGTGAACATTATCTTAATTTTAGCCAACACTAGATTTAGATATTTATTTAATTTATTATAAAATTCCTCCAAACTATCTTTTCCTTGTCGTAGTCTTTCCATTTCCTCTTGTAGTACGTGTAGTGGTCGTTTATCGGCGTATGTACCGTCCAATGTTCGGATTATTGCATAAAAATTATGCACCGTATTACTATTTATTAATATTTCCGCAGCTGAACCAATTATCTTGCTTCTAATTATTAGAAGCGCTTCGGCATATATATGTTTATACATAAACTTCTCTATTGTTTTATGGAAGAGCATCACCATATTTCTCCATGGTCGATAGTCACTTATCTGACCTGAGAATGTTCCTAGATTCTTGAATATATTCAGATTCACTTCTTTTTCGTTTGCGTACCTACATCTTTGCTCCACCAGAACTTGAACTGAAGGATTTCTGAGTTCATCAAATGTTCTTTCTAATGTCGTTAGTTTATTTGCCAATTCTGCGCATAATGCCTTTAGATTCCCGATTTCTTCTGTCATTTTTATGATTTTTTATTATTATCACTTTCCTTGACTGCACTTTCTTAATTTATCTAGCACTAGGACGGTTTTACACTTTTCACTTAGTAAAATATGGTTATTATAAAATATTACTTACAAGTTTAAGGTTTGTTGTAGCTGTTTATCGTCTTGCTATGTTTGTTGACGTCTCCCTGTTGCGTTTGGCGGATCCTTGGCTTTGGATTTTATCACTACTGCATACTCGGTGAGATTATATGGCTGGAATATCTCCTAGTTGTCCTCTGTCGATTTGCCCCTTGTGTTCGGGTGAAAATGGTAGAGATTAAGTCCCTTTAATCTGCTATCCTTAGTTTCGGTTGATCCTTATGTAGACTTGTTGGCTGGGTACGCAAGACAGTCTCCTTGATCCGTAACCTTGTCTTTTTCGGTTGATCTTCTCGGCGCTGCTTGGCTGATCTATCTCTGAAACTTCGTTGGAGATATCCCGGTTGAGCCCCCAATTAACAATTATAAGACGTCTGTTGATAAAAAAATATAAAATTTATTTACAACGTCAAGTCTTACAATGTGCGACTAGTCTAATTGATATCTTAGTACTAGAGAATGTCGAGCTGAAGAGGTCGCGGTTATTTATATCATTTTGCAATGGGTGCGGTCGCCCTCTGATTGGTTAGTTACAAATTCACTTAAATTACCATTTGTGGTCATGCTTGACTTACAATGCATTTATGTTATCTAATGTGGTAATTACTTGAGACTTTCTAATTTGCATTCTTAAGGAATGTGGTGCGACTTGAATATTTCATATGGGAGTCTGAGTGCGTGTGCCCTTAACTCGCGCATGCGTTGAAGAAGATGGATTGGTGACGATGCAGCGATCGCCGGGTGCAACGCGTAAATTACAATGTTCTATTTTTCGGTGTCGTGTTGAAGCTTAGTGAGAGCTCTGGACAGTGAGTGTGGCTAAGAGGGTGACGAAAGAAAGACGTGTTGTATTAAACCATAATCAAATAACTGTATAAAGTGTGAAATAAATGGATTTATTGGAGTGAAGCGTAAATTGTTATTGCTTTGATGAAGAATGAAGAGAGTGCAAACCCAAAAGCTCGACAACTGGTGTCAAAAGTGGAACTCTTCCGAAAAGTAATAATGGTGAAAAGTGCTCGCGAATCGAATTTAGAAATCTTTTGTTACTCTGTCGATTTGTTACTCCTCCGTCGCCAGTTTACATGAAAAAAATTCAAAAATTTCGTTTCAGGGTCTCAGCCTCCACTTATTCGAACTTCTGATCACTCACCCGTCTGTCGCCAAAAAAGATCCTTTTTCCATCATTTCGCCCGCAGGAAAACTTTTGGCGGCAGCGGGATTTTCAAATTTCGTTGGGCGTATTCACCCTGGCAGTTACACGCGCCAGGGTGTTGAGTTGACCATTCCACACACACGGCCCACATTTGGGACACTCAACTCACCACTGTCTCGTCTGGCCGATGACAATTTGTTGACATTTCTAACGTAAACGTCACATTAAATGCGAACGATGTCTGTGAGTATTTAATAGTTTCACCGGCTGGTGTCGAGGCTCGCAGGGATACATACACTTTCGGAAGTGTCCGTAGTACCACACAGGTAAGTTTCCTCCAATTCAATTCAATGACTTGATCATTCAACTTTGCTTTTTATTCGCAAATTGGCTGGATCACAAAGTTCCTTGTTAAAGTTGTGAAAGTTCCTTAGTTTTCGGCCGGTGTTGTGTGAATGAATGGAATCTTAATATGAAGCTCAAACGAAATTTCGCTAAGGACGGACGCATAGAAAATGAATTTCCGTCAATATCAATTCTGTGGCAGCAATGCTAAAATGCATTCAGCTGCAATTTAAGTTTACGATTCGAGTTTTTCCTGGGTGACGATGGCTGCGTAATCTGTGCTGATAACACTCGATTTCGTTTGTCGGGCGCTGACGTCTCCCCTGGCATGTGAATTTGTGATGTGTATGTGAATTCGATAGTGCGGTGTGCGTCATTTGCGACAAATTTGCATTTCGCGCGGAAAGTGATGTCTTCGATCTGATTTTGCCTACGTTAGAAATGTATTTTTCGCTGCTGCTATTCTAGTAAAACTAGGTCAGCTATTGACACAGGTCAGTGATGTTGCATACAGATGTCAAAAGCGCGCGTCGCTCCGCCGTGCGTTCGGGTGCGATGCTGGCACTGATCTCTGCCTTCGTTTGATGCACCCAAGACCGAGCGCCTGTCGGATAGATATCTTCCCGGGACTTTGATGGTCGTCCCGATCGAATAGTTGTGATTTATTTTATACTGTTGGTGGCATCTTGGGTGGTTGTTATGATTATTTTTCTTTTCCGTTGCGGCGGCCGCCGGTATTTCTTCCCTGATCTCGTCGTGGTCCAACTTAAAAACTAAATCAACTTATCGCTACGCTACTCAAGGCAAAACACAAAATATAGATTAATTACAAATTCCAAATTATAGTTTAATTATTTCCTTATTACTTTATTTTGGTCTATTTATCTTCAGGTTAAACTCTGAGAGCTATGATACGCGACCCATCTCCATCGTGCTCCCCTTTGGATAACGGTGGAGAATTTTTTTTTTGATTTGAAACCTTAAAGAAAAACTGGGAACCGTAACAAGCTGGAAAAGCGAAATGCTTCCACTCAAGGTGGAAAAGCAAAGTTAATTTCTCACTTAATCGACGCGCTGGCGTCTGAGGGACTTGATCCTGAAACGTTTGAGTTTCCCGACATGGAGAATGTTGCAGAAGGTGGAGACACCGACAACGAAGATTCTGGGAATGCGTTGACGCAAATGTTGATGCTGATTCAGAAAAGTATAGAACAGCAATCAATAGATTTAAAGATGAACATGGACAGTAAGTTTGACATGAGCATGCAGCAGTCAATAAAGCTGGAAAGTAAACTCGAAAATAAGCTGGAACAACAATCCAAAGACTTGAAACAGGATCTGGGAAATCTGAACCAAAAGTTTGACAACCAAGTCAAATGCTTCCAAGAACAGATGAAAAATGTGGATGGAAAAGTGGAAGCTGTAATCGAAGAAGTTGAGAAAATGAAGAAAGAGTTGGAACAAACTAAAATATTGGTTACCAGCACACCGGTCTCAATTGTGACTGCCGATAACACCACATCGAGAAATGTAAAAGCTCCAATATTCGATGGACAAACAGCGTGGAGCATTTACAAAACACAGTTTGAAGCCGCCGCCAGAAGCAGCAACTGGAGTGAGCGAGAACGAGCCACAGCCCTCATTCTAGCACTACGGGGCCCAGCAGCCGAAGTTCTACAAACTGTTCCAGTCGATCTACACTCAAACTTCACGGCCTTGGTTAATGCACTGGATATGCGATACGGTGACGATCACCTGAAGCAAATCTACAGGTCGCAGCTTCGTAACCGCATGCAGAAACCAGGAGAAACTCGGCAACAGTTAAGCCTTCATCAACGCACTTCAAGATCGAGAGCTGCAACAAGTAGTTCGTCTGGCGGAAAAGCGAACAGTAAAGGATGCGTTGGCGAACAGCTTAAATTTTGAAGCAGCAAAAAGTGCCACCCGTAATACAGCCAGACTCCGAGAAATAACGTTGGAAGAGTGTATATGCGAACGCATTGAAGCAAATAGGGAGTTACAAGCAAATGGTGCGCCTAGGTGCTGGAACTGCGGTGAACGAGGTCATTTACAAAGGGATTGCTGACAGCGAAGAAGGCCGCGTTATTGCCCTGCATGTGCAGCGCGAAGAGGACCGAGACGAAATCCAGCACCAGTAAGGAATCCTCCTCCTCAAGCTGAGGAGGCGGGAAATATGTAAGAGCCAACTTCATGGGGCAGAAGTTGGCTAGGAGGATCGACGCCCCCAGCACCACCATCACCGTCTCCAGACTACATCGTGGAGATTAAGACTTATGTCTGACTGGACAAGTCAACGGAGAAGAGTGCATCATAACTATTGATACTGGTGCAACAAGATCGATACTAAGACCAGACCTAGTGAAAAACCACCCATTATGCAAGGACAGGATGTTCTCGTTACGAACAGCTACGGGAGAAACTGCACCCGTCTACGGTGAGATTGATCGACAAGTATAATTAGGGGATTTACTCTTCAACCATCGATTTCTGGTCGCGAATATAATGGACGACTGCATTTTAGGAATGGACTTCTTACGACCGCATGGTGTCACTTTGGATTTGGGCCAGCGAATCTTAAAATGGTGAAGTGTCGATATTCTGATGGAGGATCTTAGTGACCAGACTACTAAGTTGAAAGTAATAGTAAGTGCTGACACAGACGTGCCAATGTCTTCCGAAAGCGTAATATGGGCCAGAATTGATGGTGATTCTGGGGACCACCAATCTTTCCTGATCGAGCCAACGAAAACGCCGGCGCTGCGCAATCTGATTTTGGCGCGAAGTTTAGTGAGACCGAACAAGGATAGTTATGTGCCAGTCAGGGTCCTCAACACATCAGACTCTGTCACTAGCATCAAAACAGGAGATGCCATTTGGAGCTTCCACTGTAACATCCATGGAAGTGGAAAATCATCAACATTTAGACAAAAAGCAAGGGACCGCCAAAACTCAGGAATTAGTGTCAGCCATACTGGGACCATCACAGCTACCACCAGAGCTATTCCAGTGAGCCTCTGACTTGGTCATTAAGTTCAACGACATATTTTCAACAGGGGAAAATGATCAAGGAAGAACGAACATGGTGACTCACCTCACTGATACCCAGGACGCCAAACCCATCCGACACGCACCAAGACGCCTGCCTTTGGCAAAACAAGGGGAAGTTAGCGAAATGGTTCGAGATATGGAGAAACAGGGAGCCATTGAGCCATCTGCCAGTCCGTGGGCGTCACCGGTAGTCCTTGTGAAGAAAAAGGATGGGAGCACTCGCTTCTGCGTCGACTATAGACAACTCAATGATTTCACCAAGAAAGACAGCTACCCGCTTCCACGGATCGACGATATAATGGACACTTTGGCTGACGCAAAGTAGTTTTCAACGTTGGATCTTAAAAGTGGCTACTGGTAAGTAGAAATCGACAAAAAGGATCGGGAGAAAACAGTATTTTCCGTCGGTACTGGATTATGGCAATTTGTGGTGATGCCATTTGGACTCTACAACGCTCCAGCAACTTTCGAACGTGTGATGGAATGTATCCTGCGAGGATTAAGCTGGAAGACATGCTTAGTATACCTGGACGACATCATCGTGATAGGAAAAACATTCGACGAGCAGGTCCGAAACTTGGAGGAAGTATTTACGAGATTGAGAGCAGCAAATTTAAGGCTGAGTCACAAAAAGTGCACCCTTTTTGCAGCCGAAGTAAAGTACTTGGGACACATCGTATCTGACGACGGTATCAAAACAGATCCAGAAAAGATAGAAGCTGTCAAAAATTGGCCTGTATCAAGTACCAAACACAAACTGTGAAGTTTTCTTGGACTAGCGACGTATTATCGCAGGTTCGTAAAGGATTTTGCCAGAATAGCCAAATGTCTACATCAGTTGACCGAGAAAAACCGCCCCTTCACCTGGAATGAGCAATGCCAGACAGCATTCGAGACGCTGAAAAGGGAACTGCGTGAGACACCTGTGCTGGCATATCCAAAACCAGGAAAGATGTTCGTTGTGGACACCGATGCAAGTAACAGTGGAATCGGAGCGGTACTCTCGCAACAAATTGATGGTGAAGAGAGAGTCCTATCGTACTTCAGTCGTGTTCTCTCCAGGAGCGAAAAGAGCTACTGCGCGACCAGAAAAGAACTCCTTGCCATAATGGAAGCAACAGAGCAATTCCATAAATACTTGTATGGACAGAAATTTGTTCTTCGAACTGACCACGCTTTGCTGAGGTGGTTGCTCCACTTCAAAAACTCTGAAGGCCAAGTCGCTAGGTGGATCGAATGGCTACAGTCGTATGACTACGAAATAGTGCATCGGAAACGAGGAATACACGGAAATGCCGATGCTCTGTCTCGTCGCCCCTGTCCAATTAACTGCAAGCATTGCCACCGTCTGGAGGAAAAGGAGCCAAGCACTGATGTGTGACTGACGACGGCTAAAACCACCGATGGGTGGTCACCGGAGGCTATTCGAGATGCTCAGCTGGCCGATGATGACGTCGGACTGTTACTGATGTGGAAGGAGGCTACGGAACGCCCTGGATGGAAGAAAATATCGGAATGTAACACAGTCATGAAAGGCTATTGGGCCCAGTGGAGGTCTCTGTAAGTCGAAGGCGGAGTTCTGAAGCGAAGATGGGAACGTCATGTAAAATGCAAATTGTTCTTCCCAGAAGCCGAGTCAAAGGAGTGCTTAAAGAATTGCACGAAGTGACATCGGGAGCCCACTTAGGAGTAAACAAGACCCTCACAAAGGTCCGCGAACGATTCTATTGGCTACACGCTCGAGAAGACATCGAGGATTGGTGTCGAAAGTGTACCATCTGCGCTTCCGTCAAAGGCCCACAGCGAAAAACAAGAGGACAAATGCGAACATACAACGTGGGAGTGCCCTTCGAGAGGATTGCCGTGGACATTGAAGGACCCTTTCCGGAATCAGAATGGGGAAATCGGTATACGCTGGTGGTGGCGGATTACTTCAGTAAATGACCAGAAGTATACCCCATTCCAAATCAGGAGGCCACTACAGAAGCATAACAGATTGACCTGCATTGGATCAGTAAGTATGGCGTACCACGTGAGCTGCATTCAGATCAGGGAAGAAATTTCGAGTCACACGTCTTCGGTGAAATGTGCAAGCTGCTGGGGATTCGAAAAACGAGAACCACACCGCTTCACCCTCAGTCAGACGGAATGGTCGAACGATTTAACGACACATTAAATAAGCATTTGGCCAAAGTGGTTGAAGAGAACCAACGGGATTGGGACCGACACATTCCACTTTTTCTGATGGCCTACAGGGCAGTAGAGCACGCGTCAACCGGAGAAACCCCAGCAAGAGTCATCTTCGGCAACAAAATCCGATTACCAGCCGATTTAAAGTTCGGGACACCTCCTGACCAACCGCTTACCATCTCGGAGTATGCAAGCGAACTCAGGCAACGGTTAAACCAAATATACCTACTTGTGCAGAAACGACTCAAAATTACCACTGATCGCATGAAAACTAGGTACGACTTGAAAGCTAACTCATCTGGATTCCAAAAGGACAACCTGCTCTGGCTGTACAACCCAAGACGCCGAAAAGGTCGATTCCCGAAGTTGCAGCGAAATTGGGAAGGCCCATACAAAGTCATCAATCGGATAAACGATGTTGTGTATCGCGTACAGGAACACCGAAAGCCGAGAGCCAAAATGAAGATTGTACATCTGGATCGCCTCGCCACATATTACGAACACGATACCAATGGACCAGCCGGCGAAACATCTATTTGGGACGAATAGATTTAAGGCGGGGGTAATGTTACATATTCGTAAAAATTATCCACTGACGTAAAAATTATCCACTGACTAACGACAAAGGATCTACAAGCTGCGCAGTATAATAAAAACAAAGGGAATGGCGCATTCTTGGTCGTGTTCGGTTTTGGTTTGTTGCGTGAACGAGTGCATGTAAGTCGCGATAGATATCGGAACGTGGTGAGGGGTGACTGGTGAAATGTGCGAGTGGTCGGACCGCGCGCATACGTTGAAGAAGATGGATTGGTGACGATGCAGCGATCGCCGGGCGCAACGCGTAAATTACAATGTTCTATTTTTCGGTGTCGTGTTGAAGCTAAGTAAGAGCTCTGGACAGTGAGTGTGGTTAAGAGGGTGACAAAAGAAAGACGTGTTGTATTAAACCATAATTAAATAACTGCATAAAGTGTGAAATAAATGGATTTATTGGAGTCAAGCGAAAATTGTTATTGCTTTGATGAAGAATGAAGAGAGTGCAAACCCAAAAGCTCAACTATATATATATATATATATATATATATATATATAAATATAAATAAATAAATATATATATATATATATATATATATATATATATATATATATATATAAATAAATATATATATATATATATATATATATATATATATATATATATATATATATATATATATATATATATATATATATATATATATATATATATATATATAAATGAATATATATATATATATATATATATATATATATATATATATATATATATATATGAATATATATATGTAAATATTTATATATATATATATATATATATATATATATATATATATAGATATATATATGTAAATATATATATATATATATATATATCTATATATATATATATATATATACATATATATATATATATATATATATATATATATATAGATATATATATATATATATATATATATATATATATATATATATATATATATATATATATAAATATATTGTTGTGATACGTGCTAACGTGACGTGATGATTTACGGTGCAATGCATAAATTATGAATACCGAACCTGAAGAGCATAATGAAAGTTAGTGTCACGCACAAAAACTACTGGATAATTACATCTATTAGCCAGAACCAGGCGCCGATCGCTGTGAGACTTGACATGGCAACAAGAACAATTCGCCATCGTGTTGCCGCTGGACGGTGTGATGCTGCCACTTCAGTCCCCTTTCAAATGCCTTCAAATCATCACAGGCCGACGATTCCATATCGCCTCCACAATTACTACTGTACAAATAACTTTAGAATTTGAGCATATGCACTTGATTATTATTGGTTTCTTCGTCTCTCTATTGAATTTTCCGTTAGTAGTAAATTTTACATCTTATCCAACTAGTATAGGCCCCCGTCCAGAATTTCACTCAAACAAATCTTTTGTGACGGACGAGAATATAATTGTTTACTGTTCATATGTCAATAAATCTCACCAAATAGCCCAGATTCAGCTGTTCAGCGAAAGCTTTTGAAAAATTACGCAACAGGCCTAGGGATGCCCTAATGGTGTGGGGAATCAGAAGGAATGAGAAATTGGAAAAGTACCGCTATTGTGGTGCTGTGAAAAAATTCGAAACAAAGAAAAGGGGACTTGGGTATTAGGCGTTGAAGGAGAAAGTTGAAAGAATTTTTGGGCTGGTGAAAAATTAAGAAGAAAGTGAAAGTTGAAAATTTATTAGAATGCGATGAAAGTTGAGAGTATTTATTAAGACCAAAAGTGGAAGTTGCCGATTTATTAGAATAAAAGTAAAAGTTGAGAACATTTGTTAAGAAGAAAGTGCAAGTGGAAAATTTATTAAAAATAGAGTAAAAGTTGAGAACATTTGTTAAGAAGAAAGTGCAAGTGGAAAATTTATTAAAAATAGAGTAAAAGTTGAGAACATTTGTTAAGAAGAAAGTGAAAAGTGGAACATTTATTAAAAATAAAGTGAAAGTTGAGAACATTTATTAAGAAGAAAGTGCCTGTTGCAGATTTATTCGAATAAAAGAATAAAGAAACCAAAAACGGAACGTGGAAGGTATAGATAATATGAATGAATTTTAAAGCTGAACTTGGGGATCTTTTGTAACGGAACCCGGATGGTCCATGAAAACTGTAAGAAGGCGTTATACAGGATACCGCTAAGAACTGTTCCATGTTAGGTAAGTAGAGGAAGAAGAAAAAGCGTGTTGGTGTAATTGGAAATCCCAGGGGCTAATGGAAGCTCCAGATAAGTATCTTTCATAAATATATGCTTCTTGGTTCAATTTGCGAGATGGTTTTATGAGACAATTAACGAATGTGAATGCACACGTGCACGAGGCCTTGGCGTGATCAAATTATGAAAAGTGACAACAAGTTATTTTGGATATGGTACAGAACTTTGAATTCGTTTTAATATAAATACTTTACTTAGCTTACATTTGCTATTTTCACCGTAATTTCTCTAAATTCATGGTGTGGGTTTTCTGTATGTTGAGTTGATCATTAAGTGCACATTATTTTATATTTATTCATATTTATTTTGGAGTTGATCATTAAGTGCACATTATTTTATATTTATTCATATTTATTTTGGAGTTGATCATTAAGTGCACATTATTTTATATTTATTCATATTTATTTTTGGAGTGGATCATTATTTGATATTTATTCGTATTTATTTTGAACTGGGTCAGACAGTGTACATTATTTGATATTTACTTGAATTTGATTGAATAGATTTCTCTGAATTGCTATATGATTGTTATGATCGGTGTAAACTGATCCCGGCCGGGGTTAGGTATAAATATACCCACCCAAGTAATTTTAGTATTCTTTTGAATACACTCCTTTTTGATAGTTCTTCGAATTTTTTTTTTCTTTTGAATTTGATGTTAATAAAGTTCTGTAGGTAATAATGAATTGTAAATAAAGGTTAATTCTAATGATTCTTGCGAAATCTCTTCGTTTCCTTCTCATTGTATTTGTCTGCTTTATGTGCGTTATAATGTTTTAAATGTCGTGTTGTCTGCATGCCATAGCACGTAGAGATCTTCCGCCCGCAAACCCACGCCAGGCTGAGCTAGTCGGCTGAGAAAAGGCACGCCGGGCAAGAGAAAGGAAGATCTCTAAATAAATATATGCTGCACTGACGACGGCTCGGCAGAGTTTAGTCGGATGCAACACATGGCGCCCAAACTTGGCTTGATGCTTTTGTTTTTATATATTTTTTTTCTCTTTTGGCAGTTGTACTTTCAGCTGGGGTGGCAAATGTGTAATAGGAGCATCTTGTTGCCTCAGCCATTTTTTTTTGTTTTCTTTGGCTATGGTTGCAGTTATATACCTGGCATTTTTTTTTCAATTTTCTATCATCATTTTGTCGAGCGGTCGTCAATGCAGCATTGGCGCCCATCTCGTGCTATTGTCTTCGTTTTATGTGCTAAACAGAGCTTGTCTCCTTAATTGCTGACCAGTCTCTTGTGGTTGTGGGATTACCTCCAGTTACATAAGATAAGATGCGCAATATCTTCTGGTTAACAGAATTAATCTTGTAATTAGATTGGCTTGAGTTTGCCGCATCTGAAAGAAAGTATCCACTGAAATGACCCATGAGCTGTTCTTGATCCTTGTCCATCTGTAAGATGTTATTCAATCGTTTGAATTATTTTGAGCAGGATTCAAGACAGATGTTCATTGGGTCATTTGAAAGCAACTATAAGAGAGCTGTATCTTCCTGCTTTCCCCATTCCCATTTCATCATTTAGTGTCAAACCTGTCTTTAATTCCTGTCACGAAGAGGATCCGTAACAATAATTTTTTTTTATGACTTGAAAATTATAATCATTAAATTGTAAGTAATTAGATTTTCCTGATACATCACAAGGTAGTTAATGATTTCTAGCTGCACATAAGTGTGCTATAATCAAACGTTATTGAGAAGAAGTTGATGGTTTTTCTTTTGATTGTGCTTTCTTTCGGTTGCTAATCATACTTATCTGGAGAAAAAAAAAAACATAGTTTTGGATTGATTTGGTTTGCATAAGAAACCATATACTATATTTGCAGATGCGTCGCAGAACAAATAGCTGGGATCCAAGTTACACCCCTTTCCAGCATCAGTTAGAACGCCTGAGCCTGTTGCCTTCTGCTGCTCAAGCCACTCGAGTTTCTGAGTCGATGAGAGTTAATGCCACATCCCCAGGTCAATCGGAAACCCAAGTTACAGCCGCGGAATCATCGAAGAGACGGGCTACTCACGGAGAAAATTCATTTATTCACCAGGAGCGAGCACCTCACCCAAATGATAACGAACCACCACGAGTAACTTTTAGAGAGCAGATGGATTCAGGGGAGCGGTCATCTGTAAGGCTGCCCATTTCGAAATGGAGTTTAGTATTTGATGGCTCAACTTCTGGGTTGACGGCCAGACAGTTTATGTTCAGGGTGCTGTCCTTGGCAGAGGATTATCACGTTTCTTATACCACACTTGCCACAGACTTTCATTTACTCTTAAAGGGGCAAGCTGCCGACTGGTACTGGCGTTCCCGCGAGATGAATTATCCACTGGTGTGGAATAGATTGCGTATAGAATTTTTGGAAAGATTTAGCTCATTTAGGTCCGATGTAGATGTACGAAGAATGCTAGATGGGCGACTGCAGAAACCCGGTGAGCGCTTTCAGGAGTTCTTTGACGCCCTTGAGAATATTTCTTTACAATTAAATACCCCTTTATCAGATGTAGATTTTCAATGTGTGGTATTTAGAAATATGGCTCCTGGTCTTAGAGCACATTTGGCTGGAGTGGACTTCAGTTCAACTCGAGAGTTAGTCAGACGTTGTTGCCTGGTGGAATCCGAATGGAGACTTTTGAGAATGAACTCAGACCGAGACATCAATCGTCGGCCTCGTCAAGTGCAAGAGGTGCATTTTGACTCGGATTACCTTAACAATAGTCAACTGATTGAACCCATTTTGCGCGCTCGTCATCCGTTATGGGATCAGGGATATGCTTCATCTGATGATGGTGTACAAAACAATGGGCAGATGATTCAATCGGGTCTTAAAGGTGTCTCTTTTAATGATCCTAATTTAAGACCGTCTAATTATAATGCAAGGTTTGCACAAGAAAATCAATCTAGACCTGATGGTGAAAGTTATTCTCACGTAGATTCAAATCCACCAGCCCCTCGTTACTTTTCCGAATTTGTAAGTTCCACACCCTCAAATGTGTTGACAAAACGGGAAGTACACGCCGTACAAACCAATTCCAGCACCTTCCTGAATAAAGGTCGTGAAGTAGAGGGAAAAAGAGAATACCGAGTGTGTTGGAATTGTCGTGACCTGGGTCATGGTTTTATGGACTGTCCCGCTCCTATTCAGCGAATATTCTGTTTCGGATGTGGTAAGGAAGGAGTACTCAAACCTAAATGCCCTAGATGCCAAGCGGAAAACTCCAACAGGAATGCGCTTTCAACGGGGAGGATGCGTATTCCGCTAGCTATTCACTCATCCAGACCCCAAAAGACCGACGTAGCCACCAATGTCGACCCCGAATTGCAACGCCGTCAATAAATACACCCCAAAATTCATGTCCTTCTGTTACGTCTACCAACTCAAAATATGATGCTCCTAAACAGTCATCAAGGCATTTTAATCGCGCCTGGAAATATTTCACCCTTCGGCGATTTTTGCGGAAAGCTTGTCTGGATTCTATTGTATCCATCCATGGAGATAACCGACCATTTGCCACCATTTCCATCAAAGGTCGGCAGTTGACTGGCTTGCTTGACAGTGGAGCAAGTGTAAGCATCCTGGGAGCAGGAGCATTGAAGCTGGTTGAGGAGTTGGGCTTGAATATACATTCCATGCCTACTGAAGTTCATACCGCTTCTGGTCAAAAGGCGCTTGTTCTCGGGTATGTAAGCACATTGGTGCAATTCCATGAAAAGACGAGGCTAATACGCTTCCTAATATGCCCCAGTTTAACCAATTCAGTTTGTCTGGGCATTGATTTCTGGGATGCCTTCAAAATTGCACCGCATTGTTCTGCTGTTGAGTTAGTTCCACAGGACCCTGGATATCATCAGTTGTCTCCGAGGAATAAGCAACGGCTCGATGAAATCGTGCGTCAATTTCCGTCGTTTAACCAGTTAGGATTGGGCAAAACCAATTTGTTGTCACACGTGATAGACACAGGTGATGCTCAACCAATTAAGCAACGTCACTATGCAGTGTCACCAGTGGTGCAGAAATTGATGTACGACGAATTGGACCGTATGTTGTCTTTGGGGGTAATTGAGGAGAGTAGGAGTTCCTGGAGCTCTCCAGTCACGATTGTAAGAAAACCCGGTAAGGTGCGATTATGCTTGGACGCTAGACGATTGAACGAGGTGACTGTCAAAGATGCGTACCCTTTGCCGTTGATCGGAAGCCTGTTAACACGTCTGCAGTCCACACGCTTTATAACCAGTCTGGACCTGAAAGATGCCTTTTGGCAGATTCCTTTGGATGCAAAATCGCGGGAAAAGACAGCGTTTACAGTACCTGGACGCCCTTTGTATCACTTCACTGTCATGCCTTTTGGATTGTGCAATGCTCCACAGACTATGTGTCGATTGATGCATAAGGTCATCCCTCACGAGTTGCATGACCAGGTATTCGTTTATTTGGACGATTTGCTGATAACAAGTCCAACATTTGATGACCATATCAAATCGCTGTCTATTGTGGCCAATTTATTATAGCAGGCGAATTTGACCATCAATGTTGAGAAGAGCAAATTCGTCCAAAAAGAAATTCGATACCTAGGTTATTTGATAAGTGATGGTGTCCTAAAGACGGATCCTGAAAAAGTTTCCGGCATCATAGCATATCCACGACCCAAAACGGTAAAGGACGTGAGGAGATTCATGGGGATGGCTGGGTGGTATAGGCGTTTCATCCCAAATTTTGCAGCTATTACATCACCTATGACGGATCTGCTGAAGGGTAAAAGAAGGTTCGTATGGACCGAGGCTGCTAATAAGGCTTTCGATCGGACGAAGGAACTTTTAGTGTCTGCACCTGTGTTGATCAACCCAGATTTCTCTCGGCATTTTTATATTCAGTGCGATGCAAGTGCCACCGGCATCGGCAGTGTTTTATTTCAGAAAGATGATGATGGTGGGGAGCATCCCATCGCCTTTATGTCATGGAAGTTGAATGCTGCGCAGCGCAACTATAGCGTTACCGAACTAGAATGCTTGGCTGCGGTGTAGAGTGTCAAAAGGTTTCGGGCATATGTCGAGGGGCTGCCTTTCACCATTATCACAGACCATGCCAGTCTGAAATGGTTAATGGGCCAGAGAGATCTGTCGGGGAGGTTAGCACGGTGGAGCCTAAAATTACAAGGGTTCAATTTCAGCATTGAACATCGAGCAGGCACTCAAAATGTCGTACCAGACGCGTTATCACGAGCACGCGACTCTGAAGGGGGGCCTCATTGTGCCGTTGTTTGTCTTCCTGAGCATCACCAATTGCTGGGGAACATTCCATCAAAGGCCTTTCAGGATCCTGATTACATGAATCTTGTCCATCAGATTGAGCAACATCCGGATCAGTTCGAAAACCTGTACACCAAGAACGGAGTTGTGTATATTCATCTTGGATCACACGGAGGCCTCGACTTAGATATTCCCAGTGCAAAGGTGTGGGTGCCTGAAGGAGGAAGACAGGTGTTGCTGGCACGTAGTCATGACAGCCCTTTGGGGTCACATTGTGGGATTCGTAAAACACTAGAAGTCTTGCGACGCTATTATTACTGGCCGAAGCTGCGTCAAGATGTCACCAGCTATGTCAACAATTGTTCTATTTGCAAGCAAGTTAAGGCCACGAATGCTACAATGAGACCACCTATGGGTGCTGCCAGGATTACTGATCGGCCAATGCAACGCTTGTTTATTGACTTTATGGGCCCATATCCTCGTTCGAAGCTGGGTAACACCCAGTTGCTGGTGGTGCTCGATCACTATACCAAATTCATTTGGCTCAAGCCCCTACCCAAGGCAACAGCTGAATCGATGGTAAAATTTTTAAAAGAACACATATTCTTGACCTTTGGCGTGCCTGAAATCGTCCATACTGACAATGGAGTCCAATTTGTGTCTAAACTCTTCTCGGAATTCCTGGCTCAATATGGGGTGAACCATTGCTACACCCCTTTCTATTCACCCCAAGCTAATGCTTCCGAAAGAGCCAACCAGTCTATTCTAACCGCTATTCGAGCCTACATAGGGGACGACCATCGGAATTGGGACGCTAACCTGCCGGAGTCATGTGCCGCATTTCGTAATGTAGTACATGAGGCCACAGGTTGTTCGCCCCATTTCCTGATGTTCGGGTACCAACCTATCCACCATGGTTCTGAATACGCGCTTTTGAAGTCTTTACAGGCTTTTGAGGATGGAGAGGTAATGATAGTACCAAATTGTGACCGGTTACGTCAAATTCATTGTCAGGTCAAAACCAAAATGACTGAGGCATACAACAAGGGTTCGCAAAGATACAACCTAAGAAGCCGTGTAAAAGATTTTGCCATCGGTCAAGACGTATGGGTACGTAATCATTCGCTAAGCTGTGCGGTTGACCGATTTGCTGCTAAACTCGCCCCAAAATTCATTAAGGCAACGGTCAAACGTAAAGTGGGGCAGGTCATCTACGAGTTGGTAGACGAAAAAGGAAAGGTGCTGGGAAATTACCACGCTAAGGACATCAAAGCGTGATGACGGAAAATGTTCACAGTCTGAGGCCAGTGAGTTGTGCCCGGCAATATGAGACCTCTCAGGGTCTGGGTCGTCCCCACGAATGTTGTGATACGTGCTAACGTGACGTGATGATTTACGGTGCAATGCATAAATTATGAATACCGAACCTGAAGAGCATAATGAAAGTTAGTGTCACGCACAAAAACTACTGGATAATTACATCTCTTAGCCAGAACCAGGCGCCGATCGCTGTGAGACTTGACATGGCAACAAGAACAATTCGCCATCGTGTTGCCGCTGGACGGTGTGATGCTGCCACTTCAGTCCCCTTTCAAATGCCTTCAAATCATCACAGGCCGACGATTCCATATCGCCTCCACAATTACTACTGTACAAATAACTTTAGAATTTGAGCATATGCACTTGATTATTATTGGTTTCTTCGTCTCTCTATTGAATTTTCCGTTAGTAGTAAATTTTACATCTTATCCAACTAGTATAGGCCCCCGTCCAGAATTTCACTCAAACAAATCTTTTGTGACGGACGAGAATATAATTGTTTACTGTTCATATGTCAATAAATCTCACCAAATAGCCCAGATTCAGCTGTTCAGCGAAAGCTTTTGAAAAATTACGCAACAGGCCTAGGGATGCCCTAATGGTGTGGGGAATCAGAAGGAATGAGAAATTGGAAAAGTACCGCTCTTGCGGTGCTGTGAAAAAATTCGAAACAAAGAAAAGGGGACTTGGGTATTAGGCGTTGAAGGAGAAAGTTGAAAGAATTTTTGGGCTGGTGAAAAATTAAGAAGAAAGCGAAAATTGAAAATTTATTAGAATGGGATGAAGGTTGAGAGTATTTATTAAGACCAAAAGTGGAAGTTGCCGATTTATTAGAATAAAAGTAAAAGTTGAGAACATTTGTTAAGAAGAAAGTGCAAGTGGAAAATTTATTAAAAATAGAGTAAAAGTTGAGAACATTTGTTAAGAAGAAAGTGAAGGTGGAAAATTTATTAAAAATAGAGTAAAAGTTGAGAACATTTGTTAAGAAGAAAGTGCAAGTGGAAAATTTATTAAAAATAGAGTAAAAGTTGAGAACATTTGTTAAGAAGAAAGTGAAAAGTGGAACATTTATTAAAAATAAAGTGAAAGTTGAGAACATTTATTAAGAAGAAAGTGCCAGTTGCAGATTTATTCGAATAAAAGAATAAAGAAACCAAAAACGGAACGTGGATGGTATAGATAATATGAATGAATTTTAAAGCTGAACTTGGGGATCTTTTGTAACGGAACCCGGATGGTCCATGAAAACTGTAAGAAGGCGTTATACAGGAGACCGCTAAGAACTGTTCCATGTTAGGTTAGTAGAGGAAGAAGAAAAAGCGTGTTGGTGTAATTGGAAATCCCAGGGGCTAATGGAAGCTCCAGATAAGTATCTTTCATAAATATATGCTTCTTGGTTCAATTTGCGAGATGGTTTTATGAGACAATTAACGAATGTGAATGCACACGTGCACGAGGCCTTGGCGTGATCAAATTATGAAAAGTGACAACAAGTTATTTTGGATATGGTACAGAACTTTGAATTCGTTTTAATATAAATACTTTACTTAGCTTACATTTGCTATTTTCACCGTAATTTCTCTAAATTCATGGTGTGGGTTTTCTGTATGTTGAGTTGATCATTAAGTGCACTTTATTTTATATTTATTCATATTTATTTTGGAGTTGATCATTAAGTGCACATTATTTTATATTTATTCATATTTATTTTGGAGTTGATCATTAAGTGCACATTATTTTATATTTATTCATATTTATTTTTGGAGTGGATCATTATTTGATATTTATTCGTATTTATTTTGAACTGGGTCAGACAGTGTACATTATTTGATATTTAATTGAATTTGATTGAATGGATTTCTCTGAATTGCTATATGATTGTTATGATCGGTGTAAACTGATCCCGGCCGGGGTTAGGTATTAATATACCCACCCAAGTAATTTTAGTATTCTTTTGAATACACTCCTTTTTGATAGTTCTTCGAATTTTTTTTTTCTTTTGAATTTGATGTTAATAAAGTTCTGTAGGTAATAATGAATTGTAAATAAAGGTTAATTCTAATGATTCTTGCGAAATCTCTTCGTTTCCTTCTCATTGTATTTGTCTGCTTTATGTGCGTTATAATGTTTTAAATGTCGTGTTGTCTGCGTGCCATAGCACGTAGAGATCTTCCGCCCGCAAACCCACGCCAGGCTGAGCTAGTCGGCTGGGAAAAGGCACGCCGGGCAAGAGAAAGGAAGATTTCTAAATAAATATATGCTGCACTGACGACGGCTCGGCAGAGTTTAGTCGGATGCAATAATATATAAATATATATATATATATATATATATATATATATATATATATATATATATATATATATATATATATATATATATATATATATAGGTATATATATTAATATATATATATATATATATATATATATATATATATATATATAGGTATATATATTAATATATATATATATATATATATATATATATATATATATATATATATATATATATATATATATATATATATATATATATGTATATATATATTAATATATATATATATATATATATATATATATATATATATATATATATATATATGTATAAATATATATATATATATATATATATATATATATATATATATATATATATATAAATATATATATATATATATATATATATATATATATATATATATATATATATATATATATATATACATATATATATATATATATATATATATAAATATATATATATATATATATATATATATATATATATATATATATATATATAAATATATATATATATATATATATATATATAAATATACATATATATATATATATATATATATATATATATATATATATATATATATATATATATATTTATATATATATATATATATATATATATATATATATATATATATATATATATATATATATATATATATATATATATATATATATATATATATATATATATATACAGTAATCCCTTGACTTACGTCTCCCTTGTTATACGTTTTTTTGACTTACGTCGCTCATTACTTTGAGACCAAACCCTTGAAATTACGTCGTCCGTCCTTTGACTTACGTCGCCGTTTTCATAGAACAGATGTTTGTTCATACGAAAACTGTTCCTCTGGTAAAAGGAAATTCCCAGAATAGTGTGAGCGCGATTTTCGTAGGAAAGTTTTCGTATTTGGCATTTGCATTGGGAAAAATGTTGATTATTTGGATCAAAGGCCTCAACCATCAAAATATGCCGTTGAGCACGTTAAGGCGAAGGAAAAAAGCTTATTCGAACAAGCAAACTTGAATCGAGGAGTTGCTTTCGTTGCCAGCAATGGATGGTTTGAAAACTTCAAGAAAAGAAGTAAAATCTACAATGTAAAAGTAACAGGTAAAGCGGATAGTGCGGACTATGACGCAGCGAAGATCTTTCCAAACACTTTACATGATATTATTGAAAATAGAGATTATTGAAAATAGAGATTATTGTGCACAGCAGGTGTTTAATGCTGTCGAAACAGGCCTGTCTTGGAAACGCTTGCCCTGAAGAGCATTTCTTTCGATTCAAGAAAGAAGAGCTCCTGATTTTAAGGCAAAAAATCCAGGATTACTTAGCTTCTTTGAGGGAATGCATCAGGTGATTTGAAACTGAAACCTCTTGCTGTTTATCAATTAGAAAATCCAAGGCTTTCAAAAATGTATGCAAGCAAAATCGACCGGTTATTTGGAGGTGCAACAGAAAGGCCTGGGTTACTTCTAATATATTTCGTGATTGGTTCGATCAACGTTTCTGTCCGACAATAAAGAAATATTCGGAAGCCAATAATCTTTCTCATAAAGCATTACTAATCATATATTTAAAAATCTTCAAAGAAAATGATCCCGACAAATCAAGAAGTGCAGAAATTTCAAACGAAGTTTCACTTCTGTCAACGATTACAAAGCAATTGATCGAAGAAAAAAGAAAACAAACTTTGCTCCAAACGCAATTTTCGACCTTCTTCGCCAGTAAACCAGTTAACCCACAAACAGTAGAAATAGAGGCTATTCATTCTAAAGATGATAACAATTAATGTGTTGATTTTTAGTGCTTTATGTCAAATATGTACATATTTGTACATATTTAAAGCCGTTTATTTTCTTCTTCGTAAGTTTTATAAATACGTATTCCGGTTTCTACTTGTTGCCTTCATTTCTATTTGCAATTTAACGTGTAGTCGTGTATAAGCACTTGATGAAGGGTGCAAGTATAAAACTTATGTGGACGAAAACCCACGATTTTCTTTAAAAAAATGAATTATGTACAAACTTAAAAAATAAATACATTCTTATTCAAAAAATGAAAGTTTATACATTTATCGCCGGGGGTTCCTTCTACCCTCGAGTTACGTCGTTTTTTACGCCGCATATTCTCGGAACCTAATTCCGACGTAAGTCGAGGGACTACTGTATATATATATATATATATATATATATATATATATATATATATATATATATATATATATATATGTATATATAAATATATATATATATATATATATATATATATATATATATATATATGTATATATATATATATATATATATATATATATATTTATATATATATATATATATATATGTATATATATATATATATATATATATATATATATATATATATATATATATATCTATATATATATATATATATATATATATATATATATATATATATATATATATATATATATATATATATATATATATATATATATATATATATATATATATATATATATATAAATGAAATATATATATATATGTATATATATGTATACATACATCTATATTTATATTTATGTATATTTATATATATATATACATCTTTATTCATATTTATATATATATATATATACATATACATCTATATTTTTATATATATATATATATATATATATATATATATATATATATATATATATATATATATATTTATATATATATATATATATATATATATATATATATATATCTATATATATATATTTATGTATATATATATATATATATATATATATATATATATATATATATATATATATATATATATATATATATATATATATATATATATATATATATATATATATATATATATATATTTATATAGAGATATATATATATATATATATTTATATATATATTTATATAGAGATATATATATATATTTATATATATATATTTATATAGAGATATACATATATATATATATATATATATATATATATATATATATATATATATATATTTATATATATTTATATATTTATATATATATACATATATATATATAGATATATATATATATATATATATATATATATATATATATATATATATATATATATATATATATATATATAGATATATATATATATATATATATATATATATATATATATATATATATATATATATATATATATATATATATATATATATATATATATATATATATATATATATATATATATATATATATATATGTAGATATATATATATATATATATATATATATATATATATATATATATATATATATATATATATATATATATGTATATATGTATATATACACAAGCGGTCATGAAAACTGCACCACTGACTCTAATTATCTACTTTTCCCATTTGGGCTCAAACCGGTTTAGTAGAAATCATTTACTTACTAAAGGGATATTTGTGCAAAGATAAACTGTCGATAGAAGGTAGCAGCAATTCGATTTCAGCTTGCATGTAACTAAGGAAAGAACTAAATTTACTATGATACGAAAGTACAAACAATTAATCCGGGATCAGAAAGTGAAAGTAGTGTGTTATAGTGAAGAATGATTGTCTGCGAGGTGTATAGCAAGTAAGATTAAGTGCTCGCATACCACGGTTACCCGGTTTTTAGAAAAAAAAAGACAACGTTAATCTCTACGTTCGAAAACCAGGGACAGGTCCCAATCGGAAGAAAAATCGTTACGAGGACCGAATAATAATACGCCAGTGTTTAACCGATCGGTTTAAAAGTGCAGTTCAATTGCGAAGTGACTTAGAAACATCGTATAGAATAATTTTGAGTGTCGAAACAATTAGACGAAGGCTTCGAGAGGCCGGTTTATTTGCAAGAAAACATGCAAAGAAGCCTCTTTTGACACAAAAAATGAAGTTTGCGAGATTAGAGTGGGCAAAGCGCTGCAGAAATTGGACCGTAGAGGACTGGAAGAAAGTAATTTGGTCGGACGAAAGCATTCTCAAATATCCGTGAAGCATTCTCAAAGCCAAATGGTGTGGGGATTTTTCTCTTATTAATTTCCCGGTCAGCTGGAGTTTATACACGGCACTGTAAATGCTGAACGATATCGGCAAATAATAAATGATAATTTGTTCATCAATAGAAGAGCACCTAGGCCATGCAGATAGAGTCATTTTCCAAGATGACTCCGCCCCTTGCCATCGTGCGAAATCTGTAAGTGTAATATTAATACGAAACCTTAAGATGTTTACTCTAAAGCAGTAATTAAGTTTTTAAAAAAAATTACAAAATCCTATTGCAGGTTAAAGAAATGATCAACGACATGGGAATCGAGACGCTGGATTGGCCGGGTAATTCTCCAGACATGAATCCAATCGAAAATCTTTGGTCATTTTTAAAAGCTAAGGTTAAGCAGCACAATCCGAACAATATTCAAGCGTTGAAATATGCACTTGAAAAAGCTTCGTTCGAGGAAATAAGGCCTGAATTGCAAGAAGCTTTGGTGGAATCGATGCCAGGTAGAATAAAAGCCACAATTGACGCCAAGGGAGGGTCGACGGATTATTAAATAATTAGTTTCATGTTGTAAGTCTTATGTTTATACCTTTTCATATAAAAATTAGTTAGAAGCATGTGTAGTAAATAAACAATTTTCAATTGATATTATTTAAAATTCAATGAATAAATATATGATAATGATTTTTTCCATGTTTTTAAATAAGGATATATATATATATATATATATATATATATATATATATATATATATATATGTATATATATGTATATGTATATATATATATATATATATATATATATATATATATATATATATATATATATATATATATATATACATATATATATATATATGTGTATATATATATATATATATATATATATATATATATATATATATATATATATATATATATATATATATATATATAGTTTTATTTTATTTATCAACCAAGCAAGGTACAAGTAACATAAACAGTAAAAAAAGCAAAGTTGTAAATTACGAGTACATAGAAACAAAACGAAAAATTAAATAAAATAATTAACAAAATAAATCAATAATAAATAAATAAATAACAAATAAATAAAACATTGTCATATAGCTTAGGATTAAGGGTTGCGGATGGCTTAGAAAAAGGAGGATTTGAAGGATAATTTTGAGACTGTTGGAGAATACAGATTACTTATGCTATTGAATATCCTGCAGCATCTATTTATCGGCTCATTAGCTGCGTAAGTAGTGGAGTGTGGATATTCCTTAAGTAAACGGGAGGACCTGGTATTTCTTACAGGGTTATTCAACACCATTTTGCTATTCAGGAATTCAACTTTGATGACGCCTCTAATGACGTCAAATGTGAAGCAGGCCGAAATCATCTTTCTTCTAGATGCAAGGGTTAATAAGTTTATATGACCCAGTCGAAACTCATAAGGAGGAAGGGTATTAAAATCGTAAGGGCTGTATAGTTCTCTCAATGCGAAAAGTAAGAATTGGTTTTGTATGGACTCGAGCCTGCTACTGTGGGTTTCAAAAGCCGGATTCCAGCAAACGGAAGCATATTCGAGAATGGGGCGTACAAGAGAGGTATATAAGGATCTTGTGACCCACAGGTTACGAAATTCTTTGGCACGTCTTTTGATGAAGCCTAGCTGTTTGTTCGCACGGGAAAGTATTTTATCATAATGCAAGGTGAAGCGGAGTCGCTCATCCAAGACAACACCAAGGTCGACAACGTTATCAACTCGAGCTAACAAATTATTCCCGAGGAAGTATGTGTTATGTGAGACGGTGCATTTTCGGGAGAAACTTATAACTTGGCACTTAGCAATGTTGAGAGAGAGCTTGTTTTCATTGCACCAATGGTCAAGTGAATCAAGTTTGGATTGGAGAAAGAGTGCATCGGATTTAGATTTAATGATATGATAGACTTTGAGATCGTCGGCATAAAGTAGATGAGGTATATTTGAAAGGGCGTCAGATAGGTCAGAAATAAATATATTAAAGAGAAGTGGGCCAAGATGGCTACCTTGTGGTACACCAGAGGTAGCAGAGATATTTTTCGATAAGAGTCCTTGAAATTTTACCAGCTGAGTTCGATTTCCAAGGTAAGAAGTCAGCCAGCTAAGCAAAGATCCACCAAGTCCGAATTTCAGTAGCTTTAGAATTAAGGTATGGTGGTCAACTTTGTCAAAAGCTTTACTAAAGTCTGTATAGACTGCGTCAATTTGGTATCCTTTCTCCATTTTACATAGGACTTCTGAGATTAGGACTGTCAAATTTGTGGTAGTTGAGCGACCTTTTCTAAAACCATGTTGTTGCTCGTTCAGACGGGAGTCAACAAGTGGAGAAAGTTTATCGTAGACAATCTTTTCAAAAAGTTTCGGAATAGAAGATAAGATGGCAATACCTCTATAATTTCCGATACAGCGTCTATCACCATTTTTGAATATGGGTGTGACATATGAAATTTTCCAACGGGATGGGAAAACTCCAGACGAAAGTGATCTGTTGAAAAAGATTTGAAAGGGAGTTATAAGCTGCTCTACACATTTGCGCAAGAAAGTTGGAGGAAGAAGATCTGGCCCTGGACCTTTGTTGCAATCGAGTTCCGAAATAGCTTTACGTATTTCGTCACGTGTAATTTCTAAGTGGCTGATAAAAGCTGTAGCAGTGGAATGAGAGGAAGGGAGATGTGAGTTTGATGAGTCAGGAGCAATAAAAATATTCTGGAAATTATCTGCGAATAAATCACAAATCTCATTAGGAGAGGAAGAAGTGATATTAAAGAACATCGACGATGGATAACCAGTAGTTTTTCACTTCACATTTACAAAATCATAAAAATTTTTTGGGTCGCGGATTATATTTTCACCTGTTGCCTTAATGTAATTGTCATAAGCCTCGTGAGACTTTGCCAGAAATTGCTTAGCAGTTTCATTATATTCATCCTGAATAGCAGAACTAACGTCGATATTGTTTTTAATCCGCTTATAAAGTTTGTTCCTTCGATTTCGCAAATGCCTAAGGTCCCTATCAAGCCATGGCTCAGACAGTTTCTTCTTTTTTACTAATGTTCGAAGAAGAACATTAGTATTAAAATCACATTGGCCAAAAATTCATATTTCTATATATATATATATATATCATCAAAAAATTTCAGTGAAAAAATCTCAGGAACGCGCCATCCGATTGAGCTGAAATTTTCAGGACACATTGGTGTATATGCAGAATAGTGCCAGGTCTCAGAAAAAGTTAAAAATCTTTAACCCTTTGGCGCCGGCGGCCATTTTAGTGATATTTTTAATATACCTATTATTCCGTACACAAATAAGTTTTGCAAAAATAAAGTTAACAAAATAAATTTCGAACGTGTTTTACATGTAAATCAGCTAATGTTTTGGATTTTTTTAACCCCATGTGTGCGCTAGGTGCCTAAAAAGAGATCGGGAAAAATTGAAAATTTTTAAATTGCGATAACTTTTGACAGAGCCATTCAATCGTTACCAAATTTTCAGAACATATTGGTATTATTTAGTTGTAAATTCGCGTAGCTTTTCATGAGCGTGCTGGCAACCTTGAAGCTAGGGCAAGCACTGAAAATGAAAACTTCCAAATTATCGTCTCTCTTGAAAAAATGCCGTTTCTTCAAAACAAAGCCACTCATATGTAAATTTCGTGCTTTGTTTACATAAACAAAAAATAAAATTTGATATGGTATAACGGGCACGCCTGGTAACCCTTGCCCAATTTACCTATGTTTTTAGCATCAAAAACTTCTGTTCACGGAAACTCACGATCCGATGAGCAGAATTAATTGAAATTTGCAGCATGTATTGGTCTTAACTAGGACCAGGTCTGATAGAAGTAATTTTGAAATGTGGGCGCTTCTGTGCCAGTGGTGCCATCTTGAAAAATCACTAAAAAAGATGACTGTTTTTAGCCCTATAAATTCTGATTGAATCGTTCGATTTTGACGAAATTCACACAGTAGCTGGACCTTACTTTGAACCACGTTTGGTAGAAATTTTGTTGAAAAATTCGGTTAGAGCTGCCAGCTATGATAATTTTGGTGTCTTAAATTTGAAAAAATAAAAATTTGGAAGTGAAAATATTCAAATCATCGAATATCCTAAAAATGTCCGTTTCTTACAATAAAACCAATCTGTATTCAAATCTTATGCTTTATCTACACGTTCAAAGTAAAATTTGGAAATCTCATGTCGGACAAGAACGGTAACACTCTCCCAGTTAACCTATATTTTTAGCATCAAAAAATGCTGTTCACGGGAATTCACGAACCAATAATCAGATACCATTGAAATTTACAGAATGCATTGAACTTAAGTAGAACCAGGTCTGATAGAAGCGATTTTGAATTGGGGGCAACTCTGTGCCAGTGGTGCCATCTTGAAAAATTACAAAGAAAAAAAAACTGCTTTTTGCCCTATGAAATGTGAATTAGTAACCAGATTTTCATGAAATTGACACAGTAGCTAAATCTAACTTAAATCTCTGTTCGATAGAAATTTGGTTGAAAAATTCAATTGGTGCTGCCAGCTATGGTAATTTTTGTGTCTTTGGTTTTGAGAATTCGCTCAGGAAAATAAAACTTTTTGCCCTATAGCTTCCAGTGCAGTCATGAAATCAATACGAATTTCATACAATTAATGGAACCTATTATAAGCATTATTCAGGCCAAATTTGGTTGAAAAGCCATGATAGGGTTGCCAGCTATTGTTGGTTTTGTGTTTGTTTGCAATATCTTTATTAAGCGGTTTTATCGTAGAATTTTCAATTGGTTATGATATTTTAGTGACAATAAACAGCAAATATTAAGCTTTCGATTATTTGAAAAAACTTGCTGTAGGTAACCCTAAATTTCTTTATACTCCTATAACTTCGAATGTAATATAACAACGTGAAGCAGATGTGATATATTCTTGGCTTTGATACGGGCAGAAGGTTGCCAGCACGAGTCGGTTGTGCTTCTTTAGTCTCAATAAATGCTTACAGTTAGTATTCATACCGGAAACATTTACAATGAAAATAAATAACCAATGTTTCAATTCCCAAAGTTCTGCAAATTTTTCGGATCGCAGCCCCAAACACCAACTTCAGTTACAGTGCTGCAGGCACTGAGCATTTTCTTCATTGATGTTATATGAGATGCTGCTTTCAAAGTTTGGTGAAATAAGCAACTGATAACGAATATAATTAACAAGTGTTTTTCTTTCATAAACTTTGAAACCCATGCCAGTGGTAATATCTGAAACCTTCTACCATATGTGCTATAATGCATTCTTGAGACCTAAGTAAAACGTGGCATTTGAAACAGTTTGGCCGTAATAAGCAGCTCATGTGGTGGAATATGCACTCAAAACCTGCACGATTCTTCTACTGTTCTTCGAACATTAGTGTTTCTAGCGGTTCAGGTGCGCTAGAGTTTTTTTATCTTAGGTACATATCTTTCAACGGCGTCAAATATATTGTCATAAAAAATGGAAATGGCTTCCTCAAGATCTAACGTTGAAAGAGTATTCGGCCAATCTATAGAGTCAAGGTGATGGTGAATGCTTTCATAATTAGCATTAAGAAAGTCATATTCAATTGAATTAAATTACGCTCTAAATTAAATAGAATCAGAGGTGGGAAGTTCAACTGATAGTGCAGTGTGGTGTAAACTATTTGAAAAAAGATGTTCTGCATCATCAGTTGGACTTACCACTACCTCGTCATAGGCGTTTGTAAATACAAGATCCAACCAATGACCGTTTTGGTTGGGAGTTGGAGAGACTTGCTGCAAATAAAAAGTACTCGCAAGGTTGAAGTCATTGGAATCTGAGAGGTTAACAGGGAGAAGAAATGCGTCGTTTTCATCGGGGATAAAACGTAAGTTGGGACGATTGAAATCCCCTAGGAATATTATTTTGTCTTTTTCATTCAGAGATGTTGTAATGGAAGATATTAATTCACAGAAATGGTTGTAAACTGATTCGTCCGATCTGGGTGGGATATAGGCCAAACTAATGTAAAGGAAATTGTTATTCTCTGAATCACGAATAACATGGTGTTTGAACAATACATTGGTTTGATGTCAATAATCTCACTTGAAATAGTGTTGCTAACCGCCAGTAAAACCCCACCGCCTCGCGATTGACCTGTGGAAGAATAGTCGCGATCATTTCTGTAAATTGTCCAATTGCTATCAAGGATCTCTTCATTCTTATGGAAGTCATTTAGCCAAGTTTCAGTAAAGGCGAGTAAATTAAAGTGGCAGGATTTTGCGTCAAGATATAATTTATTCAATTTGCCTCTCATACCACTACAATTGTGGTAAAAGAGTCTGAGTCCATTGAAAGAAGGGGTTATGTTAGGACAAATGCCTAACAGAGTTGACTGCTTTTCGACGAGGAGCAGTTGTCATTAAATTGTCAATAGTGGCAGTATTCGTAGTTGCCTCGGTAGAGGCGACATAAGAAGTTAGGTGGCTAGAGGATAAAGAGGAGCTAACATTGTTTGCATTTTGTTGAGAAGAAACGGAAGCATCAGTAGGACGTGGAATTAATGAGTTCTTACGAGTAGAAGCAATATTAAAAGTACCGTCCAACGATAAATTGTTTGTTACTACCGTAGACTGGGTGGGATTTTTAGAAGGAATAGTCAACAAGTTGGATAGAATTTGAGGATTTTGAAAAGATGGAGATTTGCGGGTAATAGGAGCATTATGCCAAATACAATTTTTTCTTACAGAATTAGTTTTAGTTTCTTTCTTACGCCTATTGTTGGTGACTCGATTTTTCCAGGGAGAAAATGTAACGCCATTCCAGTCGAAGTTGCTGCTACCTCCGTCTAAACTCGTAAAAATCCAGGCATATTTTGAAGGAATCAACACTTTATTTCGTTTCTGCGAGTTGTGTTTCCGTTGTGGTAGTTTTGTTATACAATAATCTGTGATGTGGAAACCGGCTTCGAGAAATCTATCCAGCCAACCTTGATCAGCAGCGGGGGGTATTCCTTTGACGAAGAACGCTACTTTGTCGGTGTCAACTTGTAATTGGAAGCGTGATCCTTCGTCTTGACAACTTTCATTATTTTTTTTTTTTATTTTTTCAATGCGACTGTCCCATTCATTTTTCGACCAATAAGTACCAAATTTATATATTGGCTTCGTACAAGAAAGAATAAAAGATTCGCGTTGGTTACTTGATGAACCAGTAGTAGAAGTTAGTTCTTTGACAGGAGACGAAGCCATGTCTTTTGTTGTCACTTTTGGCATGTTGCTGTTAATATTGGCCATTGAGAGTTCATGGAGAAGCGAATGTTCGTGAATAGATGGCCGATTATTTAAGTCTTCCAATTGATTCTCACGCTGGTGCTCAAAGTGTTCAAGCTTATTATTTATATTTTTATTAACTTTAGTGCTTGTTTAACGAACGCATTTTTTAGCAAGGAATTCAGCTTATCAAACATTGAAGAATATTTTTGCTCAGCATTCTCGAGCATATTTATAAAAGTTACTTGGCGAGAGCTGCTTGGGACAGAATTGGTTGGGATACTTGAAGATATTGTATCTAATTTGCCATTCAAAGAATCTATTCTCTCTTCTAGTGCGGCAAGAGACTTTTCAACGCTATTGTTGTTGTTGTTGTTAGTCTTCGAAAAAGTAGATGAAAGTACATCGAAATGTTGCGAAATGTCCGCCAGGATATCTTCGTTTGCTCTAGCCTGAGCTTGATGTTTCAATATAAGATGGTCTTTTTCAGCATTCAATGTACCAATATAACTGATTATGCTGTCGTACATGCTTTTCATCAGCCGGTCCACATTTTGGCAATCAGTGCATATGAAATGGCGTTCTAAGTATGGATGGTACCAATCCCGTGGAGCACCCATACATGCGCCATGTAATTTTCTATTGCAGAATGCTTTGCAATGCACAAACTTCATGGTGTTGTCGAATGCGAAACAGTTCTCTAGGCTGCACTTGAAAGTAATCATTGAACTGCCAAGAAGTATGCAATTTACGACGTAAATTTTATCACGGACACGAACCGATTATGTGTGGTAACAGTCGTATATAGTAAGCTTAATCCCACAAAAGCACAGCTTTTCGGTAGTCGCTGTATTTTATTTAATAAGAACTGGGTTTGTTTTATATAAAAACCAAAGAATACAGGTCAAAAATGTACTACCCTGATGAGATACGAACCCGCGATTTCTGTATTTGAGAGCCGATACCGTACCCACCGATCCAATTTGATTAACGTATGAGTCGTAAAGAAAAGTAGATATAAATGTCCGGATGTGTGGATATTAAGTTAAATTGAAATTATTCAGCTTTTTGTTTCTGTTGTTGTTTTTTTTTTTTAAGTTTAAAAAAATTGTCAAAAACCAGTCAAAAAATATTTCACACCAGTCACCAAAATATTTAACACCAGTCAAAAATATTTCACACTGATTCAAAATTGAACTCGCAATTCGAATATAAAGATATATATGTATATATATATATATATATATATATATATATATATATATATATATATATATATATATATATATATATATATATATATATATATATATATATATATATATATATATATATATATATATATATATATATAGATATATGCCATGTCCAATAAAACTAAATTTAAGCGATAGTTAATTTCTTCGCAAATGAAAATCGAAATTTTAGATCGGTTGTCAAAAGGTCAAAAGGCTTCATCCATTGCAAAAATACTTAATTTGCATGAAGCAACAATACAAACCATTAGAAAAAATGAGAAAAGTAATTGAAGTGATGTTACTGCCGGGTCTTGGATATCTACTAAGTATTTATCTCGTCCACCTTTGATCTTTTTTGAAAAAAATGGAGAAAACACTTAATATTTAGATGCCAAAAACTGCCAAAAACGGATCGACTACAAATCTAGCTGATTTACCATACATTTGTTTCGGCCTTTGACAGTCGAAAGCAACTTGATTTATATAAATCTAGTGTAAATCAGGTTCTATTGTGAACTTTCTACCGTCTAAAGTTTTCTCAGAACGTGCTAACTTCCATCTATCAGAGGGAGAGTAGATTTGAACAAACTGTCATTCGAATTTCATTCTAAAATAGTGAAAATTGAACACAAAAGGAGAATGTGAATTGTACAAAGTGAAATGAATATATTCTTACATGTTCTTTTAACATTTTCCACAACTTTCATGCAAAAAAATGGTGCACCTAAATTTGAATGACAGTGCTCGCTTCAAACCTAAATCACTTTAAATCATACACCTCACCTGATTTAGTTGTCAGCACTGAATCTACCTGACTAAGAAGTGCAGTGCAAACGTACTATTAGAAGCATTACTCACTTTAAGAATACCTAAATGGCTGAAAAGTGAAACTAATGATAGCATTGTATTGCATGGTTTTAGCGGTGCCTCTCAAAAGGCATATACAGCAGCGGTTGACGTCGTTTCACACGGACCAGATACAACTATTTCGTCGCTAATAGTAGCTAAAACGAAAGTAGCACCTGTAAAAGCCAAATCCATTTCCCGTTTTGAACTGTGTAGAGCGCTCTTGTTGGCCAAAACAGTGCAACGCATTAGAAATTTATTGAATTTAAATATATTTCACATAGGACTACTTTTGTCGCAAATCGAACCACGCAAATACTTGAAACCGTAAAAGATGTACCATTGAATTATGTGCCGTCAGAACAGAACCAGCAACTGTTGCTTCACGGGTTTTATTTTCAGAAGAAATAATCAAGTCTAAACTATGGTGGAATGGTCACACATAGTTAAAAAAAAAATCGAGAGAATTGGCCTGTGAGTCCATCACAGCCTGTATGGATGACAGAGCAAAGAAAAAAATCAATCATACCTTTAATTGTATCTCATTTTGAATCTCATTGTCTGGGAATATTGCTGACCAAATATTCTTTGTTAACTCGTCTAGTTTGAATTACTACATATTGTTTTAGATTTATTGCATTATTAAAGGGCGATCGTTATACTTTGTCATATTTTAGAGCCACTACACTTGATTCAGCTTTGAAATTTTGTGTTAAATACATTCAAGAAAGCAAATTTCAAACAGAAATTAATTTTTTGAAACATAAGTGACCTATCGACAAGAAAAGCAGTCTATTGAATTTAAATCCCTTCTCGGATGTTAATAGGATATTCCGAGTTGGCAGTCGACTTACTAATGCTAATTAATATTCCTAACGATACCAAACATCTGATGATTATCCGAAAAAAAAACAATCTTTTACCACTTATACTTCTGGATTCTCATATTCTTACGTAACATGGAGGAGTACAATTGATGTTAAATATTATCAGACATAAATATTCGATAATTTTATAATTTAAAATATTATCAGACAAAAATATTGGATAATTTTATAAAAAAATGCATTGTTTGTTACAAGCGCGAAACCCAAACCAGAACTCAATTCATGGGTATATATATATATATATATATATATATATATATATATACATCTATATTTATATATATATATATGTTTATATATATATACATATATATATATATATATATGTTTATATATATATATATATATATATATATGTTTATATATATATATATATATATATATATATATATATATATATATATATATATATATATATAAATATATTATATGTATAAAGATATATATATACATA
Source organism: Nemotelus pantherinus (assembly GCA_963978885.1). Classification (NCBI taxonomy): domain Eukaryota; kingdom Metazoa; phylum Arthropoda; class Insecta; order Diptera; family Stratiomyidae; genus Nemotelus; species Nemotelus pantherinus. Next base: position 117,498,139 of record OZ022264.1, read on the forward strand.
TATATATATATATATATATATATATATATATATATATATATATATATATATATATATATAAATATATTATATGTATAAAGATATATATACATATATATACATATATATATATATATATATATATATATGTATATATATATATATATATATATATATATATATATATATATATATATGTATATATATATATATATATATATATATATATATATATATATATATATATATATATATATTTATATATACACACTATATACATATACATCTATGCATATATATATGTATATATATATACATATATATACATACATCTATATATATATATATATATATATAAATATATATATATATATATATATATATATATATATATATATATTTATATATATATATATATATAGATATATATATATATATATTTATATATATATATATATATATATATATATATATATATATATATATATATATATATATATATATATATATACATATATATATATATATATATATATATATATATATATATATATATATATATATATATATATATATATATATATATATTTATATATATATGCATATAAAGATGCTTATATATATATATATATATATATATATATATAGATATATATATATATATATATATATATTATATATATATATATACATATATATATATATATATATATATATATATATATATATATATATATATATATATATATATATATATATATATATATATATATATATATATAGATATTAATATATATTTATAATATATATATATATATATATATATATATATATATATATATATATATATATATATATATATATATATATATATATATATATATATATATATATATATATATATATATATTGTAGTACAGAATCTGCCTCCAACACAAACACCATTGTGACTGTACCATTATCCAGCACTGGTACCACACGGGACAAGTCCACAGTGAAGTGGGCTACGCCATTGTGCGTGTGGATCAATGTAGATCGTGACAGGCAGTCTTTGTTTAGACAGCGAGCAGCATAGATCATTGTGTGTAGAATCAAAATACCAGAGCGAAAGTCGCAATAAAGTGAATTATTAAACTTAAACCTCGTGTTCTGATTGAAGTTTACAACTCAGGTGTGGGGTTGGAGACAACGTCTACGAGGAAGACAAGTAGGAAAATCGTGGCATTAGCCACAAATGAAGAAGGGATAGAAGAGGCCGCGTCCATGCACGAGGTCCGCGAGTGCGAGACGCCGCTCTCGGGAAAAGAGTGTTCGTCGCCATACTCTGTGCTGAACGACCGAAAGTGGATGGAGGAGGCTTCTGCCCAGGATATGAAAAGGTTAGAGGAGGAGGACGCGGATACAGAACGCGGTACGCATCTTTTGAGCAAAAGGCATGAGCTTGCCTTACTGCAACGAAAGGTTCTCCAAATGGAGGAGCAAAATGACGCCTTGCAGAAGGCCAAGATGGCTGCTAGGGACGTTGTCAAAACAGATGCCAATACTGAGAAAGCCGATAGCATAAGTGCTACTGGGAAGACCAACACCGCTGTCACCCCGGATGCCCCGCTTGTCAACAACGTCGGGAATGCGGTCAACACTGCTCGAGTCGTTGATGCTGCTGTCATAACTGCCGCCATCGAAGCCGCCATTAGTGCGGTAATGATTAATTCTAATGTTGCCACTACTGATGTCGCTGTTGACGCCGCCGCTATTGTTGCTGCTCCTGCAGATGCCGCCACCGCTGCTACTACTGCCACTGCCGCCGATGCTGATTCGGTTGTTAACGATGCTGTTATTGATGCTGCTGCCACTGCTGCCCCGTTTACTACTGCCGTTGCTTTGTCCGCTGCCACTTCATCTATTACTACTGCTGCCCCACTTACTACTGCCACTGTCCCGTTCGCTGCTGCTACTGCTTCGTTCACTGCTGTTGAAACCAGGGAGGAAAATTTCAATCTTTCAGCCGATGAAGTGAGTTTACCAAGGAACAAAGGTGCTATTCGAAAAAATAAAGGTGAAGCTCACCTAACTGTTGTTTCTGAAGTAGGAAAAGAGACTAAGAGGTTTGCTGTTGCGCCGAGAATCGATTATCTCGACATACAACCGGCGTTACCTGTGTTTTCGGAGAGAGCGCCCAGCAGCCATTCCGGTTATTTTTTGCGGATTTTGAAGAGACACTTCAGCTGATTGAAATAGAGGACAATAAAAAGTTGATTTATCTGAAAAAGTCACTGACAGGTTCTGCCCAGGAATACGCGAGGTTAACTCACGCTAAGACATACGACGACCTCAAAAGTGAACTGATTCGGGAATTGGAGATAGTTACCTCAATCGAAGAGATATATCGCCAACTTAGAAACATGAGATGGAACGAAGCCGCTGAACCACTGCATCGTTTCATTTTAAAGATGCAAAATGCCGCCAAAACCTGTAGTGTCAGTGAGGAAGAGATCATTGATATTATTACCGAAACACTGCGGAGTAGCGGTTTCAACTCGACGCCCTTGCTTGGAAGTAATACATTGGATGATCCCAAACGACGAGCCCATAGATATGGGAATCTAATAAAGCAGCGGTCTTCGTTTGTTCGACAGAGCCCGAATGTTGTTCGGTCACAATGGGATTCGACGCGTCCATTTGCAACTAGGAGTGGACCATGGCCGAATGTTAATCGCGGAATTATGCCTGATACTTGTTCGACGCCAACAAATCTGTGTCCGTGCTCACTTCAAAACAAACTACAAGTGATGAAGCAGAGGTTCGATGTTTTAACTGCTCTTTAATGGGCCACTATTAATCGAAATGCCCATATAGAAAGCGCCCTGCAGGAAGCTGTTTCCGTTGTTGGGAGGTTGGACACGATCGGCACCGATGCCGAATCGCACAAAACTACTGCAGTTGAATCCCGCAGCCCCGAAATCACGTTTATCGTCTACGCCAAACGAGTCAATGTGTGCGATGCCTGAGGCCGAATACGAGGATTACAATAGCCGACTAGACGTCTCAAATCTGGTAAGTGTCACATTTAATAATGCGTCTGAGCACGGAGAAACCCGACGACTTATTACATGTCTTTCATTATTCGACACCGGCAGCCCTGTTAGTTTTATAAATCGAGCGCTAGTACCGAAGAACACATTGTTAGCCGAAGAGAAGCCGTTATTCAGAGTATTAGGAAGAAGTTCAATCAAAGTATGTGGGACAGTTGCGACTGTCTATCTGACTATCGTTTATCGGAAAAAAGCTACCAGCATGAAACTACACGTGATGGATAACTGCAGCACTGTGTATAACTTAATCTTAGGCCGTGATTTTCTAGATTTGAATAAAATACACCTTACAAAAAAAATTACGTATGCCAAACCGAAGCTGGAAGAAATAAAATTGTATATCGAATTAAAGTTCGGTGTTTTTCTTTGTACTCAGACGGGTGTTTCAAATATATTGGAAAAATTTGATTTGGTACATGAGGTAAAAATTGAAAAAACGTTGCTACCTCAGCCTGCCTCAACCGTTTCAAATGAAAGTCTACCAGACATTTTTAGTATTGAAATTGATAAGCCTATAAGTTTCCCCGAAATTAATAAGGACCTTTCTCAAAACCAAATGAATAAATTTTTGACCATTATTGAGCAGAAATATGTTTGTCGTCAAGAAGTAGAAGTAAAACCGTTGGACTATGAAATGCATATTTACTTGAATTCAGATGTTCCTTTTCACTGTCCACCGAGAAGATTATCAGTGTGGGAAAAGGATGAAGTCAAGCGGATTACAGATGAACTACTGGGTGAAGGTATCATTCGACCAAGTAGTTCTCCTTATGCCTCTGCTGTCGTACTAGTGAAGAAAAAAAATGGGCAGACGCGTATGTGTATTGATTACCGGGGCTTAAATAAACTTACAAAAAGAGATAATTACCCGTTGCCGCTGATAGAAGACTGTTGAGACTTCCCGAAAGTATACTTCATTCGTAACGCCCATAGGTCAATATGAGTATGTAAGGATGCCGTTTGGGCTGAAAAACGCCCCTGCTGTCTTTCAGCGATTCATTAATGAAGTATTTTTAGGAAATGATAGGAAACAAAGAAATTGTTATCTATATGGATGACATTACGCTGGCCACTAAAACTTTGGAGGTAACCTGGAATTGAATATTGCCAAATGCCAAATCGGTCATACAAAAGTGGATTTCTTGGGATATCAAATAACCGCCGAGGGATTGCTCCTAGTAATGCTCATGTGAACGCCATAAAAAAATTAAATATGCCAACCAACATGCGGAAGTTCAATCCGCTCTAGGGTTGTTCTCTTACTTTAGACGCTTTGTGCCAAACTTTTCACGAATAGCAAAGCCCCTTCAGAATTTGTTACGTAAGGATGCCCGATTAGAATTTTCAGAAATCTGCTGTGCTGCTTTCCAGACATCTTCTTCTTACAACTTCTGATTGTATCCCCAATACTAGCTATCTTTAACACGCAGTATGAGACTGAGTTGCATACCGAAGCTAGTTCTATTGGATTTGGGGCCATACTGATGCAAAAACAGATAGACAAAAGTTTTCATCCGGTGGCATATTACTCGAGAACAGCGACAGGACCAGAATCTCGTTATCACAGTTTTGAATTGGAAACCCTTGCTATTATATATGCCTTGCGTCGTTTCAGAGTAAAGTTAGAAGGAATTAAATTTTGAATAATCACTGATTGCAATTCTCTCACCCAGACACTGATGAGAAAGCAAGTAAACCCGAGAATCGCGCGTTGGGCGTTAGAGTTGCAAAATTACGACTACTCAATCCAACATCGTAAAGGTACTTGTATGCCACACGTAGATGCTCTCAGTCGTGCTCCTATTATAGCTATTGTCACAGATGAGGATGTAGACTATAGGTTGCAAATAGCCCAAGCTCAAGACGTCGCTGTCAAAACCCTTAAGACTAAGCTTCAGACCACTTCTGTAGATAACTATGAACTAATAGATGGGGTGGTCTTTCAGAAAGAAACAGGAAAAAGACCTTTGATGTACGTCCCACTGGCAATGGAGCCCCATGTCATCAGACAGTCCCATGAGTCAGTTGGTCATCAAGGAGTTGAAAAGACGTGGCAAAAGATCAAACACAATTATTGGTTTCCCGGAGGTCGACAGAAGACTGAAGAATTTATTCGTAATTGCATTCCATGCATTATGT
>OZ022264.1:117505848-117535848 GCA_963978885.1 Nemotelus pantherinus
TTTTGCCAGGCTATTGTGAGTCGTAGGTAGGCGTAGCGTAGGGGGAAGATTGTCTCTGATAATCGTTAATTGCTTTGCGAGTTGATTGGGTGCAAGGAGCATCGGGTTGACCTTGCCGTGGTGGGAGTCCGTTACGACGTCTATGAGTGTTGATTGCATGCGGCTGTATTTTGACACGAGGAGAATTACTCGGGCGGATAATGAGTTGAAGTGCTCCAATATTCTATGCTCCTGCAACTCGGACTCGATCTGATTTAGGTGTAGGCTGGTTCTGTTGAGGTAATCCTCGAATTCCTGCATCTGCTCTTGGAGAACTTGATGGGACTTTCTCATGATATTGATCGTGGAGTCGATGATGGAAGTCTGGTTGCGCAATAGCTCATGTAGGTGTATTTCGTTGTCCTCTAAGTTTTGGATAGTAGCGGCCATTCCTTCCGCATAAGTGGAATCCAGAACTCCAAATAGTGAAGACGCCACATTGCCTACTATGTTGAAAGGGGCCCTTCGCTTTCTTGATCTTGGGGCATTATGTAAAAGTTCGTTGCCCCGGTTTAACTCTTGCATCGCTTCGGTGAATAGCAGGACCGTAGAGTGACAAAAGTGTCCATCCGCCAGTTTTCCACAAAGGCTATCGAGATTTCTGATGCCCTGTTCTATCGTGTATGCCTCCCTCCAATAGTTGGTCATATTGTAGTAGACAATAAGATTCCAATGATTTACCACTAAGTGAGTGTAGCCAATTTTTTCAAAATATAAGCCCGGGTTGTGCTCGAAGGGTGTAATAGTGATCGGCGAATGTGCCGGAGCGGTTGGAAGTAAGCAGCACATAAGTACTAAGCATAGTGCATTAGTGCCTGTCAGTCGTCTTCGTTTTGGGTGTGAGGAAACCTTGGGCTGTTCGGAAGATGGGTGTGATTTAGGACCGCGAGAAGAGCCTTCGCCAGGATCATATTGCTCTTGCGATGTCGGAATGTCACAGTCCACAGCTGGAGTTGCGGATTCGTTTGATGGGCTCGCTTCGTTCATGGACTGGTCGTCACTGAAGGGTTCATCGCTTGCGACTTCAACAGGCAATGGAGCTATCCTGTGAATCGGGCGTTTGAAAGTGCCACTAGCGGTCTTGACAATGGCGACCCGAACCAACCCGTCTCTGCCCTTGATGGTTTCGACAATTCGAGCGAGTGGCCATTGAAGAGGAGCGAGGTTGTCCTCCTTTAGTATAACCATGGTGCCAGGTGTAACGTTCTGGCATACTTCTTTCCACCGGTGCCTTTGCTGAAGTTCACTGAGGTATTCGTTCGTCCATCGCTGCCAGAATTGGTTCTTGACTTGGAGAATTCGATGCCATTGATGAAGTGAGCTTCCCTTATGAAGCTTGCAATCAGCCTCAGGGATGCTAGTTAGAGGCTCTCCTATCAAAAAATGACCAGGAGTTAGGGCCGTTAGGTCATTAGCGTCGGAGGACATCGGTGTTAGTGGGCGTGAGTTTAGAATAGCCTCAACTTCGGTTACGACCGTCTCCAACTCCTCATGGGTCAGTGGAACGTTTTGGAGGCTTGCGGGCAGAAGGTGTTTTGCAGACTTCACTGCTGCCTCCCACAATCCTCCAAAGTGTGGAGCTCGAGGTGGGATGAAGTGAAAGTCTGTCCCCTTTGAGGTGCAGAATCGTGAGATAGCTTCTTCACCCTTCACAGTGTAAATTGCTTCATGAAGTTCTTTGAGTTGGTTGTGTGCCCCCATGAAGTTGGTGGCATTGTCGCAATACAAATGGCGACAGTTTCCTCGTCTGCCGGTGAAGCGCTTAAGTGCTCCAATAAATGCCTCCGTGGCCAAGTCGCCTACGACCTCTAGATGAACCGCCTTCGTGGAAAAACAGACGAAAACCGCTACGTAGGTCTTTTTTGGTCCCTTTCCTCTGATCTTGAAGTGGGTCTTGAACGGGCCACAGAAGTCAACTCCTGCATTCAAAAAAGGTCTGGCCGATTGTACTCTCCTGGCTGGTACGTTTCCCATCAATTGCGATAAGAGCTTTGGTTTGGCTCGTTGACACAATACGCAACCAAGGACAATCGATCGTGCAGTAGTCTTGCCCTTTATTGGCCAGAACCGTTGGCGTGTGATCGCCAACAATCCTTGTGGCCCGACATGAGCGTGGCTGCAATGTATGTCCGTCATCAACATTTTACACACGGGATGATTGTAGGGTAAAAGCATGGGATGTTTAGCGTCATAAGGTAATTGGGACTCTTCCAAACGACCGCCCACCCTAATGATCCCCTTCTCGTCCAGGAATGGCGTAAGGGTGGCTACACTACTTTGTGCCGGTACTGATCCCTTCTGTTTAAGCGCCGCCAATTCTTCACCGAAACACTGAGCTTGGATAACCTTCAGTATTGTTTTTGTAGCTGCGTCTAGTTCGGCGGCCGTTAAGTGTTTGGAGGCTACTTGCGGTGTTCGCTGGGCTCTTGACTTGAACCGGAGCAGGAGCGGGGTTATTCGTGTCAGCCGCTGAAAGGAATTTTTGTGATTGATGCGCTCCCAGATGTTGTCGTCTGCTGAGCTGGTTAAGACTGACTTGGACGGTCGCATCTCCAGAGTAGTTTCCAATCTTTGTGGTTGAGATGGCCATGATCTTTCTGGTCCATGCAGGAAGAAAGGGCCATAGAACCAAGTTGGGTGCTCTTTCAGTTTTCCGGGCGACACTCCTCGTGACACTAGATCAGCTGCATTGTGAGCTGTAGGCACATGACGCCATTGCCTAACCGATGTTATCTCCAAGATTGCTGCTACGCGATTTGCCACATAAGTGTAGTAAGATGAAGACTGCGAATGCAGCCAAGCCAAGACAATTTCTGAGTCAGTCCAGAAAGTGCAAGGGCGGTCGCTCCATCGTAGATCCCTTTGCACCTTAGTAGCTAATTCGGCTGCCAGGAGAGCCGCTTGTAGCTCCAGCCGGGGAATGGTGGTGGTAGCCGTTGGCGCTACCTTTGATTTTGCGCACAGCAAGCGGATGGTGATCGTGTGATCTGGGTTTTCTGCTCGAACATACACTGCAGCTCCGTAAGCTTTTTCTGAAGCGTCGCTGAACACGTGCAGCTGTATATTATGGGGCGTCTTATGGGCAAACAAGTGCCTTGGGAATTTTATGTCGGCTAAAGTTCTTAGTTCTTCCCGGAATCTTGTCCATTGAGAATGGATCTCTTGTGGTACTGCTGCATCCCAGTCAAGTTTCAGGATCCAGAGATTCTTGAGAATGATCTTTGCTCTGATAATAACGGGACTCAGCATTCCAAGAGGATCGAAGAGATGAGCGATGTCAGATGAAATGGATCTTTTCGTGACGGTTAGACGATCAGGCCAGCAAGTTTTGATGCAAAATTCGTCGGATGTGGGCAGCCAAGTTAGCCCCAGTGTTTTAACATGAGTTTCGTCAGGCATTTCGAGCTCAAATTGAACTGCGCGGTCCTCGGTTGAAACATCTTGAAGGAGCTGAGAATGATTGGCACACCATTTCCTCAGATGAAATCCACCGCGTCTCAAAGCTTCGATGAGCTGGTCTTTTGTTTCGAGGCTTTGACGCAGACTGTCCGATCCTGCCATGATATCATCCACATAAATGTGCCGTTGAATGACTTCCGCACCCTGCGGCATTGACCCTTCTACCTGGGCCGCGAGGCGCTGCAAGCACTTGATGGCCAAGTAAGGTGCTGTAGTGATGCCGTAGGTGACAGTGCAGAGCCTATAGTACCGGATAGGTTCCGCGGGTGAATCTCGCCAGATGATAATTTGATATTTCTGATCATCTTTGTGCATTCGTACTTGCCGGTACATCTTTTCAATGTCCGCAGTAAAAGCGAATCGCGGCACGCGAAATCGGAGCAGAATAGAGAACACGTCTTGTTGAAGAGAAGGTCCCGTGTGCAGGATATCGTTGAGGGACACATTGGCCGAAGTTTTGGCAGAGGCGTCAAAAACTACTCTGAGTTTAGTAGTTGTACTTTCAGGCCGCAGAACACCATAATGAGGCAGCACGTAATAAGGATGTTTGATGCAGCTTATATCGACTAGTTGCATGTGACCCAGCCGCAAGTATTCTTGCATGAACTCCGTGTATTGCAACCGAAGATTCGAATCCTTCATTAATTTTCGTTCTAATGCCCGAAAACGCAATAACGCTATGTCCTTGGATTCACCTAGTGTCGTGGGATCTGAGGCAAAAGGTAGCTTCACAGTGAAACGACCATCATCTCCTTGAGAAGTTGTGTGAGCGAATTAGGCCTCGCATTTTCGTTCGTGGGGAGTTAGGGTGGAGGTAGGCTTGGCTTCATCTAATTGCCAATAGGATGTCGCTTGCTGCTCCATTTGCATGGCCTCTTGACTATTTATGCCGCACACCAGAGGAGCTGATGGATAGTTGTTCACCTTTCCACCAATCACCCAGCCAAAGACGGTGTTTTGAAGAGTGGGGAGTGCTTCCCCTAGTTTGATCTGCCCAATGGACAGAAGATCAAAGTATAGTTCGGCGCCAATTAGCAGATCAACGGATCTGGGTTGATGGAAGTGCGGGTCGGCCAATTCAAGATTGGCGGGAATTTTCCACGATGAAGGGTTAATCGGGTGCACTGGCTGCTGGTTGATGATGGTAGGCAGTATGAAAGCTTCTAGCCGTGTGGTAAATCCTGTCGTTCTGGAGTGTAGGCCAAGACTGACCCGAGCCTGGGTTGTTTGACTACTTTGTCCAATACCACGAACGCATAGCTCCTCTCGAACGCTGGTTAATCCTAGTTGCGAGGCTAGTCTCTTGGTTACGAAGTTGAGCTGTGAACCACAGTCTAACACGGCACGGCACGTTTTTAACCTTCCATCTGCAGCTTTCACCTGCAGAAGCACGGTGCTTAGCAACACGCTATGTGAATGATTTGGGGCTAGGTCCGCTGCTAATGTGGTTGCACTCTTCACCACTTTGTTTTCTGAAGAGGAGCGTTGGTTACCGTTGCCCGACGGTTGGGTGGTGCTCTGTGGAGTAATGCCCGATTGCTTCTCTTGCGAATGCCGATTTGTAGTGTGCCGGCCTGAAGTCGTCGGATGAAGCAACGTGTGGTGTTTCCTTGAGCATTTCTTGCAGTGGCTGGCTCGACAATTACTGGCAAGATGACCCTGTTTGAGGCAGTTGTAGCACAGGTGTTTGTCTTGTACTAGTCGCGCTCGGGTCTTGACGCTCTGCGATGAAAAAGTACTGCATCGATATATTGAATGTGGCTGACTGCAAACTGGACACACTTCGCTTCCAGGGGCTGTAACCAGTGAGGATGGTTTGCCTGTTCTGGGGGAGGTAACGGACGGCGATCGGTTGCCTGCCGCCTCCAAACTTTGGAATCGCATTTCCAGGAACTTGAGAAAGTTCTGAATGGTATCTATTTCCCGCGGCTTTTCCAGCTTCTGTTCGTAGAGCAGCAACGTACTCCTGTCTAACTTTTTCAGTAACAAATGCAACAGTAGAGGGTCCCACGAGACGATGGAAATCCCCATGTTTTTGAGTCCAAGAAGGCACTCATTCGTGACGTCGTGAAGAGACTTGATTGCCGATATAGATTCGTTGGACAAAGCAGGCTGCGAGAATAGCTTGTTCAGTAAACTATTGACTAGCAGACGTTGGTTGCCATATCGATCGTTCAGAATGCCCCACGCATCGTTGTAATTTCCGTCAGAGATTGGAAGATGCTGGATCAATCGCTTTGCTTCACCAGTTAGATGGGCAAGCAAATAGTACATCCGTTGTGAAGGACTGATAGGTTGACAGTGGACCAGCTGCGTGTAGAGCTCCTTGAAGTGGGTCCACTGATGATAATCCCCGTCGAAGATGGGCAGCGTAATCTTGGGCACTTTTATTGGCTCAGCCAATATGCGCGACGTCTCGAGTTGGTCGCCCGATCGATGGAGATGAGACGACTTCTGCTGCAGATTACTAATGCATTCCAGTAGCTCAACCTGCACTTGATTGAATTCTTGTGCACTGTAGCCCATGGTTTCGACTTCGTCCGATGCAGCGCTCTCCCAAATTTCATTGTCGTTACTGGCAAGCTGCTGATGGTAACCTTCTATCAGCTGCAACTTAAGCTGATAGTATGAGTCTGGATGCTGTTGTAGCGACTTCTCATGAACATCTCGCAGAGCGAAGCGAATGTTGCGTATGAGAGCCATTTGTCGTCGAATTGATTTGATGACGGTTGCATCAACTTTGACATCATCGGTGTTCGCCACCCTGAACCTTTCAGGGGGAACTGGTGAAGCCTTGCGAACGCGAGGTGGGCCGGGGGCCAAACGTTCCCGCAAGGTTGCAATAAGCGCAGATGCGTTCTCGTGAACGGTCTGCATGGATTCGAAGAACCTCTGCTGAATGTACGGATGCAATGGGTTTGCATCCACTAGCTGCTGCTCCACCATCGCCTGATGGTTAGTTTGGAATTGGGACCAAGCGTCGTTTAGCTCGCGTTCCGCCTTGTCCAAATAAGCGCCAATCTTCCTGTCAGTGGGGTCCTTTCTCAGTCGCCGTAGAACTGCTTGGATAACGTCGCCCAACTGCGACTGTTCCTGTGTCAGCTCCTCGAAACTCGCCATGTTGAGAATCGCAAGAGCAAAGTGTTGAAATTATCGCCTGGAGTGCAGAACCAAAGAAATGTAAAATGAATCTCGCCGGGGCCTCCAATGTTTTTATATAGCGACTCAGGGATTTCTGAGGCCGCTTGAAGCCCAGATGCAAGATCTGGACTTCCACGGTAAGGTGTAAGTGCAGTACTTATACCTCAATACGTCGATGTTCTTCGATGAACTAGATTCACTATCTAATCCACTTGTAATCCTTTGGTCGTTGGTCTGCGTATTTACTATCGCCTGGCACTGAATGAAAACAACTTGTTCGAATTCTGATACGAGAAAGAGCGCTCTTTATTACTGACGTGTTCTTAAATAAGAAAAAATTGCTTATCCTAACAATTATAAAATGAACAAAACTTCCGAATATTCGTGCCATTGAGAAACCATCCAAGAGCGTCAGCAGATTCCATCCCATGCTATGGATACGTAATCGCGCATGAACGATAGAATGCATGCAAGTCAGCATGTTTCATGCCGTCGCGATCCCATCGTTACTTGATGGTTGATGCTATGCTCGTGTGCATAGTCAGCAAAACGTGAAGTAGTCGCGACTACATTGTAGCTCGTGGGTGAAATTCTTCATGATGTGACTATGCGCGTGTGCATAGTCAGCGAATACAATGCAATCGCGACCACATTGTCGCCTGTGGATGGAATCAACCGACGCGCATGCATGGTCAGCAAATGGGCTAAAGATATCGTTCGAAATCGGCGAAGTATCGAACAATATATATATATATATATATATATATATATATATATATATATATATATATATATATATATATATATATATATACATATATATATATATATATATATATATATATATATATATATATATATATATATATATATATATAAATATAGATGTTTTTTTATTGATTCAATAGTGAGTCACTAAGCACTTGAAACTTAGAGAACCTTCTATTGAATATAATTTCCACCAAGCGATTGCACTTGTTGGAAGTTAAGTTGGTAATTCCACGGACAGCACGATGTCACAAACAGCAGTAACTATAATATTTTGACTAAAATACTTTGATATTTTGGGAACGCAAATATCACGAACTGCAAAACTGTGCACAGAATAAAACGCTTGATTCAAGTATACGAAACTGAATGAATTTTTATTTCCTGGATATCTTTTTTATATGATTACAAAATTCTTAGCCTAAACATAAATTTCTGCTAATATCATTATATTGCACGTGAATCGAGATCGATGACTTTTTGTTTACATATGCAATGTGATGTTCTACAAGTTTTGCTGTACAAAAGTGCAAAAAGACAAAAATACTTGTGAAGAGAAATATTGCTGACGAAAATTATTGACTGCGTTCAAGAATTTATGTACGTAGAAAGTGCAGTTGTAGAAAAAAAGTCAACGATCTGATGGACTTGATGAAATTTCAATGTTACACAAAAAATGCCAATCAAATAACTTTTAGTAGAGTGTTATTGACCCATACTGTTTTGCTAGGCAGGATATACAGTGATAATGTGTGTAGTATTGCTAATAAGAATGAAATTTTCTATTGTATATATGTAGTATGTATGTATAATAAAGAAATCAAACATCCTCCCCCCGTTGGAAATTCGTTCAGGATTCATCAAGTGCCTTGGATCCTATAGTGAAATCATGAGACGCTGTTGCAGAGGAAGATGTAGTCCTTCGGGCACGTTTCCCGTAAAACAACTTCCAACAAAGTACCACAGATACTACTAAGACTACTGTTAATGTGGAGTAGCCTACTATGTAGTGATGCACATGATGCTTGTTGATGTTGGAGTTCTCTTCTTCTATCAATTGATGCTGAACCTTGGTTTGTAGGTCATCCAATGTATTTGTAAGTATAGTTGGCGAAATACGTGAAGGTATGATTTCAGATGTTGTTTCAAGCTCAGCTGATGACGGAACTGATAGAGAGGCTGCATAAGATTGTCGAATAGTACTGGGGTAAATGTTGTGCGCCTGTATTGTTACTCCAGGTTGTTGTATGATGCAATTGTAATCTACCGTGAGAACTCCGGATCCTTCAAGAGATAATTGTGCAACTTCGCCGCTACAGACAGCCTTGATTATTATCCCTTCATCGAGGAAATAGAGCCATTGGTTAGAAGTGTGGAGTTGAATCCACCGTGGTTGATTTGGAACTTTCTGCACTTGGCATTGATTGGGATTAAACCGCTGGTTTATAAGATTTAGTTCGCAAATGCTTGGACCGAAATCTTCCTTATATGTAGGATGGTGCTGATTGCACAGAATGTGATTGTGAACGGTGTATGTGCAGCGAAGTTTCTCCATCTCTCCCAGAGGATAATATTGGTTTCTGTGAGGTTGACGATAATGTAAGGCGTTGTAGCTTTGATAGCACATGTTTCTTTATTAATAATAACAGGAACAGAAACTATCCGGAAGAGCTCGAACTCGTCATTAGTACTGAGAGGCAGCTTTAACTGAATGATTGTATACTGCAGACTTGGTTTGATCTTTACTGTCATTAGTTTATAATATTCTGCAATCTCATTCATAGGCAGTGGTAAGGTTAGTGTCTTTGGCAAGTATTTTCTTATGTTGTTTATCTCCTGCTGAAGTTTTTGCGGAGGTAGAATGCGTGAATTGATTCTCCCGTGATGAGCATCGGTTAGAATGTCCATGAGAGCACTATGAGTATGTTGAAGGTTGTTTACAGCAACAAGCAGTTGAAGGGCATGAGCCATGTAAAGAGCCGATAGTCTATCTTGATGTACTTCCTTGTCGATTCGGTTTAATTTTTCTGTTTCTCGATTGGCAAGCAAGGTCAACTGCTCAAATTGGCTTTCAATATGCTTATAGTTTCCACGAATAACGTTTATTGTTGAATCGAGTAGTGAGGTTTGATTTTTAAGCAGTTTCAATAATCGCTCTTGGCTATCGTTAGTGTCTTCAATTATATCCCTCATCTTGTCAGCATATTCTGAATCAAGAATTCCGAAAAGACTGTTTGTGATGTTTCCGACAACGTTGAGTGCGCCTCTTTTTCTTCTGGAAGACACTCGGAGCATCATTGAATCCACTTCGGATAATTCTGTGAGTTGATGTTGGATGTGTTGTATCGTCCCTGAACATCCTCCCTGAACATAGGGTCTGCTAGGCTGTTACATAGTGCCGACAGAAGGTTTGTTGCGTTAGTCAGGCATTTATGCTTGCGCCAATAACCAGTCATGTTGTAATAAACAATCATCTGCCATTCTTTGGAAACTACGCTGGCCTTTCCCAAATTCTCGAAGTAAATTGTTGGTTTCGATGTGTTAAAGCTGTGAATATGGATAGGAGACCCTTGAATGAGTGGCACGAATAGGCATGCCATAAGTACTGTTGTAAGCATAGACCCTAATTTTCGTCGTCGCTTAGGGGGTTGAGACAGTACTTCGTCTCTGGCCATCTCTGTGCTACTGGATTGTCTGCTCGTACGTTTGTGCTCAGAGCATTGGGACTTCAGATGATCAGCATCATCCGTTGTGTCTACTGGTAGAGGAGCAATTTTATGTATGGGTTGCTGTATTATTTGGGTTGCCGTTTTAATGTTGACAACTCGCACTCGGTCATCTTTGCCTTTTATCGTTTCTATTATTCTTCCAAGAGGCCATTGAAGAGGATGGGAGCTGTCTTCCTTTATCATAACTAATGTTCCCGGCTGAATATTGAGATGACTAGACTTCCATTTACCACGTTTCTGAAGGTCGTGCAAGTATTCAGTTGTCCATTTCTCCCAGAATTCCCTTTTAAGTCGAAGTACCAGTTGCCATCGAGCTCCGAGTCTGGTGTTTAATGGTTTGGCTTCTGGATCAATATTACTAGTTAGTGGTCCTCTGATGAGGAAATGTCCTGGAGTCAAGGCAGTTAGATCATTTGGATTTGACGACATTGGAGTGATTGGTCTTGAGTTTAGTATCGCCTCAATTTCGATTACCAAAGTCTCCAATTCTTCATACGTTAGAGAACTTGAGCTGATTTGCAATTGCATGAGTCGCTTGGTGGACTTTACAGCCGCCTCCCATAAGCCACCAAAATGTGGAGCACGTGGCGGTATGAAGTGGAACGTTATTGCCTTTGCTGCTGCACATAGACGTTATTTTATTTTTGGCATCATCTGAGTAGATGGCGTCGTGGATCTCATGAAGTTGATTCCTGGCTCCTACAAAGTTAGTTGCGTTGTCAGAGTAAATGTTGGCGCAGTGTCCACGACGGCTGATGAACCTTCGTAGCGCACCCAAAAAGGCGTCAGTGCTTAAGTCGGTGACCAGTTTCAGGTGTACTGCTTTGGTGGAGAAGCAGCAAAATATTGCCACGTACGATTTAACTGGTTTCTTGCCTCGAATCTTGAAGTGTGTCCAAAATGGTCCGCAGTAGTCAACGCCAGTGTTTATGAATGGTCTCGCTGACTAAATTCGAGCTGGTGGGAGGTTACCCATGAGCTGATTGAGCAATTTTGGTGCGGCTCTTGCGCAGTGAACGCAATTGTGTACAATCGAGCGGGCAATTATTTTTCCTTTGATAGGCCAGAATCTCTGTCGGGTGATGGATAGAAGTGTTTGTGGGGGCGCATGCTTGTGGCTGATATACAAGTCGGTCATTATCAGCTTTGTGAGCAAATTTGAATATGGGAGCAGCATTGGATGCTTTGCGTCGTATGAGATATTAGCTTCTCGCAATCTGCCTCCAACTCGGACAGTGCCATGTTCATCAATGAATGGTGTCAATTCTTGCAGCGAACTATTGTTCGGAAGTTCTCCGTATTGATTTAAATGATGTATGTCTTGTGAAAAGTCTTCCTGTTGAGCGCATCTTACTAATACGCGCAGAGTATCATTGAGCTCGTCCGCCGTGAGATGTTCATGATGATTGCTGATTTTTCGTGTTCTTTTTGCAAATCGGAGCATGTATCTCATGATTCTCTCAAGCTTTTTGAATGAATTTCCATGATTGATGCTCTTTACCATATAAATCAACTCATCTGACATGTTATTGACAGTGCAGTCGATCCTCTAGTGATGAATTCTGCTGGCCATGCTGACTCTGGTGCATGTAGGAACAATGGTCCATAGAACCAGGGTGAAAGAGTTTTGAGCTTTCTCGGACTTGTTCCTCTTGAAAGGATATCTGCTGGATTATCCTTCGAGTCAACATGTCTCCATTGGCGTGCACTTGTTAGCTGCTTTATGGTGGCTACTCTGTTGGCAACGAACGGTGATTTATTCACCCACGCGAGAACGATTTCAGAATCAGTCCAGTAAAAGTCTTGCACATCATTCAAGTTCAGATCAGTCTTTACTCTCTGGCACAGTTCAGCCGCAAGTTTAGCTGCACACAATTCTAGTCTTGGAATTGTCTCTTTTTTTGTAGGAGCTACCCTTGACTTGGCGCAAAGTAGCCTTACTATCAATAAATTGTCTCTGGTAATTGCTCTGACGTAAATAGCAGCACCGTATGCTTTTTCGGATGCATCCGCAAAGGCATGCAATTGAATGTTTTTTGGCAAATGATGGTCAAACACATGTCTGGCAATGGAGAAGTCTTTCAAATCTAGAAGTCCTTCTCTGAAGTCTATCCATTCATCCTTTAATTGTGACGGTAGCTCGTCGTCCCAATCTGCCTTTAGCAACCACATCTTTTGTAGTATTATCTTCGCAGTGACTACTATTGGTGCTAGTATTCCCAACGGTTCGAAGATGTGTGCTATATCTGAGTATGCTGTCCTCTTTGTTGTCTTGCTTCGAGTTTGTATTGATGGCTGCACAGAAAACAAGTCCCTAGTTGGACACCATCTTAAGCCCAAGGTCTTGATGTGATCGTCAGAATCATTGTTGAAATCTATAGTTAATTCCATGTCTTGTGGTTGGAATCGCTCTAGTAGTCGAGGATGATTTGCGCACCACTTTCTTAGATGGAAGCCACCTTCTTTAAGAAGTGATATCAGTTCTGTTTGCATGTGGATAGCTTCCGTTATGCTGTCAGACCCGGCCATGACGTCGTCAACGTAGAAATCTCTCTGTAACGTTTCTGATCCCAGTGGATGTTGCCTTGAGCGCTGTTTTGCCAATACTTGCAAACATTTTTTTTCCAGGTATGGTGCCAAGGTAGTGCCATAATATTTTAATTCTGCTTGTGGATCATTCCTCCAAAAGATCA
Organism: Nemotelus pantherinus; assembly: GCA_963978885.1. Classification (NCBI taxonomy): domain Eukaryota; kingdom Metazoa; phylum Arthropoda; class Insecta; order Diptera; family Stratiomyidae; genus Nemotelus; species Nemotelus pantherinus. Next base: position 117,518,678 of record OZ022264.1, read on the forward strand.
GTTGGAACTTCTGATCTTCTTCTTGTATAGCGACTTGCCGGTAAATTTTTTCTATGTCGCCGGTAAATACATACCGAGGCAACCGGAATTGTACTAAAATTGAGAAAAGTTCATCCTGTATTACAGGTTCTTTGGCAAGAATATCATTTAACGATACATTATTCGACGTTTTCGCTGATGCGTCGAACACAACCGGCAACTTTGTTGTCGTGCTGTCGGGTTTGCACACGAAGTGGTGTGGCAGAAAGTAATATGGGTGATTCAATTAATTGATTTTTATTTCTTTCATGTGTCCAAGGCGAATGTACTCCTCCATGAATTCTATATATTGCCGCCTTATGGTTTCCTTTCCAGCCAGCCGTCGTTCAAGCGCTAGGAACCGATTTAAGGCTATGTCCATAGATTCACCTAGACTAGTTACTGGTTTTTCAAGGCCCACAAGGGTCACGTCTGGTATCTTGCTTGAATTGCAGCTCACATTTTTCTTCAGCAGCAGTAAATGTCTTTTTACTAATGTTCGAAGAACATTAGTATTAAAATCGATTCGGCCAAAAATTCATATTTCTATATATATATATATATATATATATATATATATATATATATATATATATCATCAAAAAATTTCAGTGAGATAATCTCGGGAACGCGCCATCCGATTGAGCTGAAACTTTCAGGATACATTGGTGTATATGCAGAATAGGTCCAAGTCTCTTTAAATGTCAGTTATTGTTAACATTTTGGCGCCGGCGGCCATTTTAGTGATTTTTTTAATATACCTATTATTTCGTGCACAAATGATTTTCGCAAAAATAAAGTTGACGAAATAAATTTCTAACGTGTTTTACATATGAATCGGATAATGCTTTGGAATTTTTTAACCCTATGTGTGCAGTGGGTGCCTAAAAAGAGGACGGGAAAATTTGAAAATTTTTAAATTTCGATAACTTTTGACAGAGCTATTCAATCATTACTAAATTTTCAGGACATATTGATATTATTTAGTTGTAGACCTGTGTAGCTTTTAATGAGCGTGCTGGCAACCCTGTAGCTAGGGCAGGCACTGAAAGTGAAAACCTCCAAATCATCGTCTCTCTTGAAAAAATGCCGTTTCTTCAAAAAAAAGCCATTCCAATGTAAATTTTGTGCTTTGTTTACATAACCAAAAAAAAAAAAAGATATGGTATAACGGGCACGCCTGGTAACCCTAGCCCAATTTACCTATATTTTTAGCATCAAAAACTTCTGTTCACGGAAACTCACGATCCGATGAGCAGAATTATTTGAAATTCACAGAATGTATTGGCCTTAAATAGGACCAGGTCTGATAGAAGTGATTTTGAAATGCGGGCGATTCTGTGCCAGTGGTGCCATCTTGAAAAACCACTAAAAAAGATAACTGTTTTTAACCCTATAAATTCTGATTGAATCGTTCGATTTTGACGAAACTCACACAACTGCTGGACCTTATCTTAAGCCACGTTTGGTAGAAATTTGGTCGAAAAATTCGGTTGGAGTTGCCAGCTATGATAATTTTGGTGTCTTCATTTTGAAAAAAAAAATTTGGAAGTGAAAACATTCAAACCATCGAATACTCAAAAAAATGTCCGTTTCTTACAATAAAACCAATCTGTATATAAATCTTATGTTTAATCTACACGTTCAAAATAAAACTTTGGAAATTTCATGTCGGACAAGAACGGTAACCCTCTCCCAGTCAACATATATTTTTAGCATCAAAAACTTCTGTTCACGGAAACTCACGAACCAATAATCAGATACAGCTAAAATTTACAGAATGCATTGGACTTAAGTAAGACCAGATTTGATAGAAGCGATTTTGAATTGTGGGCAAGTCTGTGCCAGTGGTGCCATCTTGAAAAATTACAAAGAAAAAAAACTGCTTTTTGCCCTATGAAATGTGAATAAATTACCAGATTTTCATGAAATTGACACAGTAGCTAAACCTAACTCTAATCTCTGTTTGGTGGAAATTTGGTTGAAAAATTTGATTGGTGCTGCCAGCTTTGGTAATTTTTGTGTCTTTGATTTTGAAAATTCGCTCAGGAAAATAAAACTTTTTGCACTATAACTTCCAGTGCAGTCATGAAATCAATACGAATTTCATACAATTAATGAAACCTGTCATAAACATTATTCAGGCCAAATTTGGTTGAAAAGCCATGATAGGGTTGCCAGCTATTGTTGATTTTGTGTTTAATTGCAATATCTTTATTAAGCGGTTTTATCGTAGAATTTTCACAGCAAATATTAAGCTTTCGATCATTTGAAAAAACTCGCTGCAGGTAACCCTAAATTTCTTTATACTCCTAAAACTTCGAATGTAATATAACAACGTGAAGCAGATGTAATATATTATTGGCTTTGATACTGGCGAAAGGTTGCCAGCACGAGTCGGTTGTGCTACTTTTGTATCAATAAATGCTTACAGTTAGTATTCATACTGGAAACATACAATGAAAATAAATAACCAATGTTTCAATTCCCAAAGTTCTGCAAATTTTTCGGATCGCAACCCCAAACACCAACTTCAGTTACAGTGCTGCAGGCACTGAGCATTTTCTTCATTGATGTTGTATGAGATGCTGCTTTCAAAATTATGTGAAATAAGCAACTGATAACGAATATAATTAACCCGTGTTTTGCTCTCATAAACGTTGAAATTCATGCCAGTGGTAATATCTGAAACCTTCCACCATATGAGTTATAATGCATTCTTAAGACGAAAGTAAAACGTGGCATTTGAAACAGTTTGGCCGTAATAAGCAGCACATGTGGTGGAATATGCACTCAAAACCTGCACGATTCTTCTACTGTTCTTCGAACATTATTTAAATTATTTTCTTCAAGCTTCCAAAAACGCTCTATTTGTTGTGAGATATCGGTGTTTCCGTCATTGCTTGTTCCAATGTTACATGATGATATGGTTCTTGTTGATGAATCCATTAATTTTCCTGCAACAATCCACCCGAATACAGACTTTTGAAGAAGTGATAAATCTGGACCCATTGAATGTTGCTCAGATTCTAATAACTGATAATAATGCTCCGCCCCAATGAGCAAATCGATGCGGCTGGGATGGTTGAATTGGGGGTCAGCTAGTTGGAAGTCTACCGGGATAGGCCACGACTGGATGTCCAAATACTTTGCAGGCTGGGTTCCTGTTATCTTGGGTAGCACAAATGCTTCCATGCGTACGGAAAAGTTGGTGCTCTCAGCACTTGCAAGGATGTTGACTCTGTAGGTGGCATGGCTGGTTGATTGACCAATACCTTCGATTGTCATATTTGATCGTTTGTATTTGAAGCCCCGTTTCTTTGCTGCCCGTTCTGTAATAATATTGATCTGCGAGCCGGAATCTAGGGATGCCTTGCATATAACTTGATTACCATCTGCGGTACTAAGGCGAACAGCAACAGTCCCAAGCAGCACGTAACCTGATTTTTGCTTATCGAGCTGAGCTGCCAATGACGCTGGCTTAATAGTTTTCGATGATGATGCCTGTGTAGAAGATATGGCTTGTGCGGTTGATGACGGTGGTCTTCCTGCTGATTCTGCTAAATGAATCAGTGTGTTATGCTTTTTGTCACACTTTAGGCATCCTCGAGAAGAGCATTGATTTGCAAAGTGACCAGTTTTCATGCAGTTGTAACATCGGGAGTTTTGCAGGAGAAACTGAGCTCTTTTTTCTGGATTCCAAGAGAGAAACTGTTGGCACTTAAACAAATGATGACGTTCCTGAGGGCCACAAGGGCAATCTTGGCGGGTTGCTGCGGACAAACTTTTGGTTTTATTTTGTACAGGTAATGGATTCGGCTTCTTCCATTGTCCTCCCTGAACAGCTTCAAGCGCTTGAAATCTGCCCTCTAGGAATTGCAAAAATTGTTGGATGGACCCAAACTCTTTAGGGTTACTGAGCCCTTGCTCATACAGGGTGTGATTGGTTTTGTCCAACTTTCTCAGCAAGATATGCAACAAGATCGGGTCCCAATGAATTACTCCGATGCTGAGATTCTTCAAACCAAGAAGACATTCGTTGGTTGTCTCATGAAGAGTCTTTAACGGTGTCGCAGACTCTGATGATAACGTAGGTTGATTTAAAAGCTTGTTTAGTAGCGCTGTCACTATAAGCCTGGTGTTGCTGTATCGGCTTACGATAATATCCCATGCAGTATCATAATTCTCGTTGGTAGGTGACAGGTGCTTTATCAATGCCTTTGCTTCACCAGTAAGGTTGCTCGTCAAGTAACACATTTTCTCAGCATTGCTCAATGGCTGAGAATGTATAAGCGGTACATATAAGTCGTGAAATTGATTCCACTGAAGGTAATCGCCATTGAACGTAGGCAACGTAATTTTAGGCAACTTCACTCTGGCATTTGTATATTGGCCGGTTAATGTATGACTGCTTGTTGGAAATAGGTCCAACTGTTGTTGTAATGTAACAATTGCATCTTGAAGTTGATGCTGTAACTTGAAGTACTCGTCAGTGTCGAGTTCTAATGGGGTCGATTCTTCCCATATCAGATTTTGATTCTCTTTCAACTCCTCTTCATATGCTAGGAGCCTATCGATCTTTAGCTTGTAGTAATGCTGGCTACAATCATGCTGGGTGTCTCTACTGATGCTTTCCAAGAAGTAATCAATTGCTTGACGCAATGTTTTCTGTTTTCTCAATAGCCTGCTCAAGCTATCCGACAATGCTGGTGCCTCACTGATAGGTTGACTTGGTGTGGAGTCTGTTTCAGGTTGACATTGGCTAGGTCCACTGATTTCTGCCAACCACGATTTAAGGCGCTGTTGAATATTTTCAACCTCTCTTTGGTAATTATTGACGAAGTATGGCTCTTCATCACGAGCTGTTACCAATTCCAGCAGTCTATCGTGATTTATTGAAAACTCAGCCCACAAGGCGTTGAGTGACACGATGCGTTTCTGGCAATATTCGCTCGTTTTTCTCGATTGCGAATCTTTTTTGAAATTAATCGCTATGCTCTCGATTAATTTCCCAATTTCTTGCTGTCTTGACAGTAATTTTGATGCCTCCATGGCTTCCAATATCACGTTATATCGACTCCTTTGATATTAACTCCCACAGTTTTAATACGAATCAATAGTGGTTCACAAAGCACTTGGAACTTAGAAAACCTTCTATTGATTATACTTTTCACCAAGCGGTTACACTTGTTGAAAAAGAAATTCCAAAGACTACAAGTCCTGTCACGGTCGCCAAATGTTTTTTATTGATTCAATAGTGATTCACTAAGCACTTGAAACTTAGAGAACCTTCTATTGAATATAATTTCCACCAAGCGGTTACACTTGTTGGAAGTTAAGTTGGTAATTCCACGAACAGCACGATGTCACAAACAGCAGTAACTATAATATTTTGACTAAAATACTTTGATATTTTGGGAACGCAAATATCACGAACTGCAAAACTGTGCACAGAATAAAATGCTTGATTCAAGTATACGAAACTGAATGAATTTTTATTTCCTGGATATCTATTTTATATGATTACAAAATTCTTAGCCTAAACATAAATTTCTGCTAATATCATTATATTGCACGTGAATCGAGATCGATGACTTTTTGTTTACAAATGCAATATGATGTTCTACAAGTTTTGCTGTACAAAAGTGCAAAAAGACAAAAATACTTATGAAGAGAAATATTGCTGACGAAAATTATTGACTGCGTTCAAGAATTTATGTACGTAGAAAGTGCAGTTGTAGAAAAAAAGTCAACGATCTGATGGACTTGATGAAATTTCAATGTTACACAAAAAATGCCAATCAAATAACTTTTAATAGAGTGTTATTGACCCATACTGTTTTGCTAGGCAGGCTATACAGTGATAATGTGTGTAGTATTGCTAATAAGAATGAAATTTTCTATTGTATAACTTAACAAGCGATCTAATTTCATACCTGTTCGTGGGATACATAAATGCTTACCATGCATTTCCCACGTTTGCATTAAATTCTTGCGATTATATTATATTTTTTTCCTGAATCCCGCGGTTGTTTAATTAACTGGCGCCCAACGTGGGGCTGCATTCGGTCGTGTGCTGTTAATTATTTACTGGATAAATAAAATAATAAGCCTAACTGTCTAGACCTTTACTGAGGCTGACAAGTGGTCCAATTTCTTTTTCCTCTTATATCCAAAGCTTACAGGTTTACATCGTAAAGGTGCCGAGAATCAACAACGAAAACCAAGTTGTGGATGACCTGAAGCTGCGATATCTTCAACGAAAACCAAGTCGTCGATATCCTGAAATTTAGAAGAGGCTAATTTCGAAGATCCTGCGACGTTGAAACGCTGAAACAACAGGAAATCGAAGCACGCACGTTGATCAAGCGGAGACCCAAGTAGATCGAGCTGAAACGGCGAGGAAGAAAAGGAAAAACATCCGCAATCAGAATCGAGCAAGCAGCCCAAAGAAATTCAAAACAAAATGAAAAGGATAATTTTTATGTAAGTTAAAATCTTTTATACATACTTATTTAAGTATCGAAAAAGAAAGAATAGAGTGCAACAACGTAATTTTAAAAGCAAACGAAAAACAGTGAACATCTAAAAAGTGAAACATAAATATCTGTGCATACGAAAGTGAAAAAAGCTGATCGAAACCATTTAGTAAATTAAAAGTATTTTTGTGAAACAATTTTTTTAGGCATGCACGCAGGAAAAAAGAAAATTTAAATCATATTAATTAACGAAATCAATCTATTACAATCTTTTATCTACATATAATTTACATTTTACCAATACATATATATATATATATATATATATATATATATATATATATATATATATATATATGTATATATATATATATATATATATATATATATACATATATATATATATATATATATATATATATATATATATATATATATATATAAAATTGATCTATTATTGAATTTTATTCGTGATTGAAAAAGTGATTTTATTCGTGATTGAAAACCTGTTATTGAAAAATTGTATTATATTGTCAGCGTTGGTAATTTTTGGTCCTCTCAACCGCCGGTTTTATACCGAAGTTTATTCTGAAGTTTTTTCTGGTATTTGCGATTCGAAGTTTTGTTGGTATTTGTGATTCGAAGTTTTATTGGTAGTTGCGATTCTGAATCCAATTCTTAAGTGAATAAAGTTCCAAAAAGTGTGTTTAATTTCCGGTTTAAGTTAACGGTTCTAATATATTAAATTACCAGAAGCTGTGGTCGCTCGATTTACACAATGTCAAACCCAAATAATTTGATAAGACCATCCATTTTGTCTGGTCCAAGCGGGACCCCGCCACCAGCTCCTGGCATTCCTCCAAATAATCTCCTTCCCAATAATCCAATTAATAACGATAGAGCGGAGATGGTACAAATTATCTCGCGTATCGTATCTGAAACCTTGCAAACTCAAGGAAGGCAAATATTTAATACATTCATGAACCCTGCTTCCGACATTAACAACGATTGTGATGTGCCAATTAATATCGGTAATGAGGCGAATTTGGCGGACATGGATAAAATACCCGATGTGGTAAAAAGCCTTAGGGTATTTTCCGGAGAAGCCGGAGAATTCAGCTCTTGGAAGAAGAGCGTAGATCGTATTCTTAAAATTTACGAACGTCTTCGAGGGACTCCCAAGTATTATGGGATCCTTTCTGTCATACGGAATAAAATAGTAGGCCACGCAGATTTCGCGTTGGAAAGTTATAACACTCCACTTAACTGGGAGAAAATGTCGAAATGCCTCACGCTTCATTATGCCAACAAAAGGGACCTCGGTACACTTGAGTACCAACTTACAAAACTGGTACAAGGATCGAAAACTATACCAGAATTTTATCAAGCTGTGTATCAACATTTATCTTTGATATTGAACAAACTTTCCTCTATGGAGTTGAGTCAGGAGTCCTCAAATATAATGACACAAGCTTATCGCGATAAAGCTTTGGATACATTTGTGCGAGGATTGCATGGTGATCTGCCCAGGCTGTTAAGCATTCGCGAGCCAGCAGATCTTCCTCAAGCACTACATCTTTGCCTGAAACTTCAAAATATTGATTTTAGGATGCATCATGCAAACAGTTCTCAGGGAAACATTCGAAGGACTTATCAACAAGGTCCACCTCCTGTTCCACCAAGAAGAACTAATTTGATTTCTACAAGGCCAGCACCTGTTCCGGCTCCACGGCGAGAGTTCTTTCCAGAATTGGCACATTTGCCTCGACCTTCACAAGTTCCACAGTTTCAGAATCAGACAAGGTCCCCACAGTATCAACAGCTCCCTCCAAAGCCTCAGCCGAGACCTGAGCCTATGGACGTTGACCAATCTCTAAGAACAAATGCTGTGAACTACCAAAATAGACCGCGACCTCCTCCAATTTCCATTAAAAGAAGCAAAAATCAATATCCCCACGTACCTAATAAATTACAACGCGTTTTTTACACCGAACCTGATCAAGCAGACGGGGTAACGCTCGAAGAATACGAGCAGCAAATAGATCAAGAGGAACAACAACATGATCAAACTCTATCAGAGTATACAGATTCTAGCGAAAACCAATGTCTGGAAAATCCAAGTCTTGGAAACCCCGAAGAAATAGACAATGTCTATTTTTTAGACTAAGGATCTCTTCACTCCCATACTTTGAGCATATTGCAAGGAGTGGAGAGACACTGAAGTTCCTAATCGATACAGGGTCGAACAAAAATTACATTCAGCCCCGACATATACGTAACCCAATTCCGAACGAACGAAATTATTACGCTAATTCTGTTGGTGGTAATATTCTCATAACTCACCATGCTTATGTTAACTTATTTGATCCCGAGAAGGAAAAATTAAAGTTTTTCTTCCCACTCCCACTCTCACTTCTTTTAATGGTATTATTGGAAACGATTCTTTAAAAAAATTAGGAGCCGTAATTCATACAAAGAACAATTATATGACAATTTATCCTAATCTGCGCATTCCCTTGAAGCAATACATTTCTGAATTCGTTAATAATATTTCAATCAGAACTGATCACCTTAGCAAAGAACAAAATTTGAAACTTAAAAGCATAATCAAAAAACATGCTAATTTGCTCTGCGAACCTAATGAAAAATTAACGTACACAACGAATGTTAAGGGAAAAATTCGGACCACAACGAAAGAACCTGTTTATTCGCGATCTTATCTCTATCCCATGGCTCTGAAGGCGGAGGTCGAAAAACATATCAATAAATTGCTAGAGGACGAAATTATTCGACCCTCAAAGTCCCCATACAACTCTCCCGTATGGATTGTCCCCAAAAAATTAGACGCATCAGGGGAGAAAAAATATCGGATGGTTGTTGACTACAGGAAACTGAATTCTGTAACCATCCCTGATCGGTATCCCATCCCAGAGATTAATGAGGTTCTGGCGAATCTGGGAGAAAATAATTGGTTCTCAGTGATAGACTTAAAGAGCGGCTTCCACCAGATTCCCTTAAAAGAATCTGATATCGAAAAATCAGCGTTTTCCGTTAATAACGGAAAATTCGAATTTACACGTTTGCCATTCGGACTCAAAAACGCTCCCTCGATATTTCAAAGAGCCCTTGACGACATTCTCAGAGAACACATCGGAAAACGATGTTACGTATATATCGATGACATTAGGCGCGTTTTATTATACATCCAGAGTAGTGCAGGATATCGATTTGCACACGAAACAACAACAACATCCAGAGTACAAACACTTGTGAATTCAGTGGATTTCGTATTCGTGCTCTCTGTGGAACGTATTTTGAAAAGTCATATCAACTGGAATAGTTGGAATTTTCAAAAATTTTCCATGTCACCCTGGCAACCAGGATAAATAGTCATACATTTGAAAACGGCGTTGGTTATATGACAGCTCAAATTTTGAAATGACAACTGTCTGACAGAAAAAAACTCGCGTGCTACTCTGGATCGTTTTATTATGCATCCAGGATACCTACTACACACTGGATGATAATAAAACGCAGATATTGTAATTTTCGGTAAAACTGAGGACGAACACCTTCACAATGTCGCACGTATTTTCGAAACATTGGAAAAAGCAAACATGAAGATCCAGTTGGACAAGTGTGAATTTTTGAAGGACGAAATTGAATTCTTGGGCTTCATTATTGGAAGAAACGGCATCAAAACAAACCCTAAAAAAGTACAAGCAATAGTAGATTTTCCTCCCCCAAAAACTTTAAAAGACTTGCGTTCTTTTTTAGGTATGTCGGGGTATTACCGTCGCTTTATCAAGGACTACGCAAAACTTGCGAAACCCCTGACATCTCTTCTTCGAGGGGAAGATGGAAGCATTTCAAAAAATATTTCAAAAAACAAACTCATTATTTTAAACAAAGAAGCCGTTGAAGCATTTAATAAACTTAAAAACTCCTTAATTTCCAAAGACGTAATTCTATCGCACCCCAGATTTGAAAAAGAGTATGAATTAACAACTGATGCGTCCGAATATGCTATTGGCGCAGTACTTTCACAAGACCAAAAACCAATAACTTTTCTGTCAAGAACCCTATCAAAAACTGAGGAGCACTACGCCACAAATGAGAAATGTTGGCGATTATATGGGCACTTAATTCCCTCCGAAATTTCCTATACGGATCCCGAAAGGTCAAAATTTTTACTGACCATCAGCCACTTACATACGCGCTCAGCAGTAAAAATACAAACAGTAAAATGAAGAGATGGAAAGCCATTCTAGAAGAGTACAATTATGAGCTACAATACAAACCTGGCAAAGCCAATGTGGTAGCAGACTCCCTTTCAAGACCTCTTCAACCAACTCAAATTAATTCAATGACCCCCACAGTACACAGCTCTGAAAGTTCTTCTCACGACCTCATTCCAACAGTAGAAACACCGGTAAATGTATTTAGGAATCAGCTTCTTTTAAAAACAGGAAATGAAGACAGTTACCAAATTCAAATCCCTTTCAAAATTATACGAGCCACATTGTTATTAAACCACAATATTCAGAACAAGATTTCATAAACATCTTCAAAAGATATCTTAATCCTCACAGGGTAAATGGTCTCCATACTACTGAGGAAAACATGGCTTAAATTCAGGAAATCTATCCAATACATTTCAGGGATTACCGCATTAGGTTCACCCAGAAGATAGTGGAGGACATTCCAAATGAAGTCGAGCAAGAGGAAAAAATTGTACAAGTACACAGAAGAGCCCATCGTAACGCAGAAGAAAATAGATTACAGTTGCTCGAAAATTTCTATTTTCCGAAAATGTCCTCTAAAATAAAACAATTGGTAAAACGTTGTATAATCTGCAGAGAGAATAAGTACGATAGACATCCCGACTAACCACATATAAATCCAACGCCAATTCTTTCTTACTCTGGTCACACAATACATATTGATCTGTTTTTTACAGAACGACATCGCGTTTTAACAGCAATAGACAAATTCACGAAATTCGCTCAAGCAAAAGTGATCCCTTCAAGATCGATCGAAGATATTAAACAGCCGCTCCTAGATATTCTCTTTTTTTTCTGTGTGCCAGAAAACGTTGTCATAGACAACGAAGGTGCACTTAGATCAGCCTCCTTAGTCTCTTTAATGGAGGATGAGCTTAAAATTAAAGTCTTTAGAACCCCACCTTATAAAAGCGAGGTCAACGGTCAAATTGAACGTTGGCACTCAACTATTATCGAAATTATGAGGTGCCTCAAAAAGGAAGGTCCATCGCGCCCGTTTGAAGAATTGCTACAACATGCTGTTAATGAGTACAACCATTCCATTCATTCAACAACTGGTAGGAAACCCGTCGAACTTTACTTTGGTCGCATCCCTAATACAAGTCCAGAGGATATGGAAAACATAAGAATCTCAAATATTGAGAAACTAAAACAAAAACAGGAATCAGATATAAAATATGATAACAAAAAAAGATGTCCCTTTAAAACTTATGATATCGAAGAGGTAATTTATGTAAAATTGAAAAAAAGGTCAGGAAAAACTTACACTCCGTTATAAACAAGAAATTGTAAAAGAAAATCGAAATTCAACCATCTTAACCGAATCAAATAAAAAAGTTCACAAAAGTAACATTAAAACCTAACCCTCCCTTTCAGGCTCGTCATTGACCTCGTTTTGGCCAATATCCAAATCCTAGATTATACGAATTCACAAATTGTCGCTTTCCACATGGGACGGGCTAAAATCCAAAATGGAAACTACAAACTAATCCACATTATAGATCTCGACAAATACGAAGAAGTCGTAAACCAAATAGAACCGATCTTCAACATCCCTACAACACAACACAGTTCACTCACCCCGTTTCTTTTGCAGGAGCTACAACAAATTAAAAATTTAATTCAAAATTTAAGACCACGTAAAATCAAGCGATCATTGAACTTCATAGGTAGCGCATGGAAATGCATTGCGGGTAGTCCTGACCATGAAGATCTAGTGACAATAACAGAAAAAACAAATAACGTTCTCCGTAACAATAATAAACAAGTAATATTAAACCAACTGTATAACGATAGGATAAATAATATAACAAGGATAACCAACGAAATTCAACACCTGATCAAAGAAAATAATCAGATTAACATTGATAGAATTCTCGATGTACAAGCTAGACTAAGAATGTTAAAGGAAGAACTTGAAAACATTAACCATGCAATACATTGGGCAAAAGTAGGAGTACGAGGGTGGGGTGAAAAGTTTCCGGCCTGACCAAGAGATGGCGCCACTAGGTCTACTTTTGCAGCGGCGTCCTACAGTACCATTCCTTTCAAGCTTGTATGCACAGTTTCAGCCCAATCGCTACGTTAGTTTGCGTTTGAGAGCACAGTGCACGAGATGCTTCCGTTTTTGCCTTCTTTGGAGTTGGTTCCCCTTTTCCAACCCACTGTTTTCACTGTTCTTTATTTTGAGGAGTGTAGTAGTGGACCTAAGTCTCATCAGCAGCTACGAATCGACGCAAAAATTCGTTTGGATTACGCCTATACAGCGACAAATTGTCCGTAGAAATTTTTTTTCGAATCAGTTTTTGGTCGAGCGTTAGCAAACGCGGCAGCCACCTTGCACACAGTTTTTTCATACTCAAATGGTTGTGCAATATATTTTGCACACGTTCATTTGGCATTCCACAGGTCTCAGCTATCTCATGCACTTTCAACCTGCAGACTTCCAACAATATTTGATGGATTTTCTCAATCATTTCTGAAGTTGTGACCTCAACGGGCCGTCCTGAGCGAGGTTCGTCAGAGGTGCTCACACGACCCATTTTAAATTCAGAAACCCACTGCTTAGTAGTTGAATATGATGGGGAGGAGTCCTCTGTGTTGAATCCATCTCTTCTTTTATTTGTTTTGGTGTAAAACCTTTCAAATAGAAGTTTTTGATGACAGCACGTTTTTCCAATTTTTCATTTTCACGAAATCAACGGAAGCGTCTCGCGCACTGTGCTCTCAAACGCAAACTAACGTAGCGATTGGGCTGAAACTGTGCATACAAGCTTGAAAGGAATGGTACTGTAGGACGTCGCTGCAAAAGTAGACCTAGTGGCGCCATCTCTTGGTCAGGCCGGAAACTTTTCACCCCACCCTCGTAGTAAGTTCCTTAATATTATCCAAATCAGAAATAAAATTTGCCACAAAAATACTAGATTCCGAAATGTTACCATACAGTACAGTAGAAGAAGCTTTAGACTTTGCTACCATAAAAATTATAACCAATAGTGCATCAATTCTCTATATTATAAATATTCCTTTAACATCAAACAAAATTTACGATAAATTGTTATTAAAACCAGTGAAACAAAACAATGTAATAAATGAAATCTTTTTTAATAAAATATTAAGATCTAATGAAGAAATGTATGGAATAAAAAATACTTGTAATACAATCAACTTCCTGTCAATATGTAATGTAACAGATTTATTAGATATAAGAAATACAACATGTATCCCTAATTTGTTAAAAAGTCTGTATGCAACCTGCGTTAAAATCAATAACGAAAATATACCAGAAATAGAGGAAATTTCAAACGGCAAAGTACTTCTTAACCAATACCAAGGCTCGCTTGTGGAAGGAAACATTTCACACATCCTTAACGGAACATACTTAATCAAGTTTGAAAACTCTTCCATTTCCTTAAATGGAAAAACCTTCACATCGCAAGAATCCTCTTCAATTCAACCACTCCCTGCGATTTTGCAACCATCTCCCAAGCAAAAAGAATTGGATAAAATACTATCCCTAGAGTCGCTAAAAGACCTGAACATAAACAACACTCGTCAAATCCAACTTTAAGAATCCGAAAGAAATATTCATAGAATTACCAATTATAGCCTTTTCTCAATTTTGCCAATACTCCTTATAATAATTTGTTACAAGTTCTTCATCAATAAGAAAAACGGGAATAAGGTTATCGTTCAGGCGCAACAGATTCCACAGGAAATCAAACCACCTCAAATAAAACCTCTCGTTCGAAATGAGTCCTGCCATTCACTGAAGTTCAATGACATCCCCTATTTTTAGCGATCGAGGACTCTCGCATTTGAAGGGGGAAGACTTAACAAGCGATCTAATTTCATACCTGTTCGTGGGATACATAAATACTTACCATGCATTTCCCAAGTTTGCATTAAATTCTTGCGATGCACGTTGCAGACAGACAACGCATCAGCGAAATTAGATATTAAGAATTCGTAGCTTTAATTGAATTATGTAATCATAGTTTAGTTCTAATTCAAGAGTCGTCCAGTGTGGACGCAAAATAAATATTTTTTTCCTGAATCCCGCGGTTGTTTAATTAACTTATATATGTAGTATGTATGTATAATAAAGAAATCAAACAATAGATATATATATTTATATATATATATATATATATATATATATATACATATATATATATATATATATATATATATATATATATATATATATATATAATATATATATATATATAAATATATATATATATATATATATATATATATATATATATATATATATATATATATATATATATGTATATATATATACTAAATTTAAGCGATAGTTAATTTCTTCGCAAATGAAAATCGAAATTTTAGATCGGTTGTCAAAAGGTGAAAAGGCTTCATCCATTGCAAAAATACTTAATTTGCATGAAGCAACAATACGAACCATTAGAAAAAATGAGAAAAGTAATTGAAGTGATGTTACTGCCGGGTCTTGGATATCTACTAAGTATTTATCTCGTCCACCTTTGATCTTTTTTGAAAAAAATGGAGAAAACACTTAATATTTAGATGCCAAAAACTGCCAAAAACGGATCCCATTTGATGGAAATATAATATAACAAAAAGCCCTTAAAATTTATAATCGTTTGAAAGGAAATGGAAAATCTTCTACCAACTCCGATTTGGTAGCTAGTAGAAAATGGATTAAAACGCGCTTTTCACTACAAAGTTGACTGCAGTGACGGTAATGGGCCGAAGTGATCAATGTGTACAGTATCAAAGGGCAGTGGTTTCTTTGGAATACTATGCAAATTACGTTCAGAAGTACTGGCAGCAGGAGAATACATAATGCATGGAATGCAATTACGAATAAATTCTTCAGTCTTCTGTCGACCTCCGGGAAACCAATAATTGTGTTTGATCTTTTGCCACGTCTTTTCAACTCCTTGATGACCAACTGACTCATGGGACTATCTGATGACATGGGGCTCCATTGCCAGTGGGACGTACATCAAAGGTCTTTTTCCTGTTTCTTTCCGAAAGACCACCCCATCTATTAGTTCATAGTTATCTACAGAAGTGGTCTGAAGCTTAGTCTTAAGGGTTTTGACAGCGACGTCTTGAGCTTGGGCTATTTGCAACCTATAGTCTACATCCTCATCTATGACAATAGCTATAATAGGAGCACGACTGAGAGCATCTACGTGTGGCATACAAGTACCTTTACGATGTTGGATTGAGTAGTCGTAATTTTGCAACTCTAACGCCCAACGCGCGATTCTCGGGTTTACTTGCTTTCTCATCAGTGTCTGGGTGAGAGAATTGCAATCAGTGATTATTCAAAATTTAATTCCTTCTAACTTTACTCTGAAACGACGCAAGGCATATATAATAGCAAGGGTTTCCAATTCAAAACTGTGATAACGAGATTCTGGTCCTGTCGCTGTTCTCGAGTAATATGCCACTGGATGAAAACTTTTGTCTATCTGTTTTTGCATCAGTATGGCCCCAAATCCAATAGAACTAGCTTCGGTATGCAACTCAGTCTCATACTGCGTGTTAAAGATAGCTAGTATTGGGGATACAATCAGAAGTTGTAAGAAGAAGATGTCTGGAAAGCAGCACAGCAGACTTCTGAAAATTCGAATCGGGCATCCTTACGCAACAAATTCTGAAGGGGCTTTGCTATTCGTGAAAAGTTTGGCACAAAGCGTCTAAAGTAAGAGAACAACCCTAGAGCGGATTGAACTTCCCGCGTGTTGGTTGGCATATTTAATTTTTTTATGGCGTTCACATGAACATTACTAGGAGCAATCCCCTCGGCGGTTATTTGATATCCCAAGAAATCCACTTTTGTATGACCGATTTGGCATTTGGCAATATTCAATTCCAGGTTACCTCCAAAGTTTTAGTGGCCAGCATAATGTCATCCATATAGATAACAATTTCTTTGTTTCCTATCAAGTCTAAAAATACTTCATTAATGAATCGCTGAAAGACAGCAGGGGCGTTTTTCAGCCCTAACGGCATCCTTACATACTCATATTGACCTATGGGCGTTACGAATGAAGTATACTTTCGGGAAGTCTCAACAGTCTTCTACCAGCGGCAACGGGTAATTATCTCTTTTTGTAAGTTTATTTAAGCCCCGGTAATCAATACACATACGCGTCTTTCCATTTTTTTTCTTCTCTGGTACGACAGCAGAGGCATAAGGAGAACTATTTGGTCGAATGATACCTTCGCCCAGTAGTTCATCTGTAATCCGCTTGACTTCATCCTTTTCCCGCACTGATAATCTTCTCGGTGGACAGTGAAAAGGAACATCTGAATTCAAGTGAATATGCATTTCATAGTCCAACGGTTTTACTTCTACTTCTTGACGACAAACATATTTCTGCTC
>OZ022264.1:117540848-117545848 GCA_963978885.1 Nemotelus pantherinus
TGATAACTTTCGTTATTCTAAGAATGGACACACCATCACCTTGCAGGAATTCCAAACCTTTCTTGTGACCGAACAAAACGACTCGATGGGTCGCGATGAGAAAGCTGTGTCGAAATTTATCTGTGAATTTCTGCAAGATGTAGAGCGTGAAGTCCAGGAGCCGTACATGACGATCGAGGAATTTGTAGACTATTTGTTTTCGAAGCAAAACGATATATGGGATAAGCGAGTCGACGAAGTTTACATGGACATGAAGCGGCCTGTATCGCATTATAGGATAGCTTCATCACACAATACCTATTTGACTGGAGATCAGTTTTCTAGTGAATCTTCCACGGAAGCAAACGTACGTGCCTTACGGATGGGCTGTCGCTGTATTGAGCTGGACTGTTGGAATGGGCCTGACAATCTACCATATATCTTCCACGGACATACAATGACTACGAAAATTAAATTCAAAGATGTGATCAAAACAATCAAAGAGCACGCTTTTGTTACCTCCGACTATCCGGTCATTCTATCCATCGAACAAAACTGTAGTTTAGAACAGCAGAGGAATATGGCACAAGCACTAATAGAAGTTTTTGGTGACATGCTGCTTGTGCAAAGAGTTGAGAAGAATGAATCGGCATTGCCGTCGCCGCACAAATTAAAGCGTAAAATTATTTTGAAACACAAGAAACTTCCGGAGTATGAAGACGGATATCAGGTTCGGACAGATGATGGTGAAAATGATCGAAACGTTCTGAAGGAGGAAAAACTCTACTTCAGAGATCCCGTCGACAAGGCTTGGAATTTATACAGATTTGTTTTGACACGACAAGAGTTGATATATAGTTCTGAAACAGATGACAATCGTGATGAGGACATCGACCAAACATTCCCCAGAATTAAGGAAAATTTAATAAACGATGAATTGCACTTCGGTGAAAACTGGTTCCACGGGAAGCTGGAAGGCGGTAGAAAAGAAGCTGATGCCTTACTCGAAGCTTACAAGCATTTGGGTGATGGAACGTTTCTTGTTCGCGAGTCGATAACAATCGTGGGTGATTACAGTTTGCCATTTTGGAGAAAAGGTCGCGCAAACCATTGTAGAATTAAGCTGAAACAAGAGGACGGAGCAACTAAATATTACTTATTGGACAACCTCGTGTTTGACAGTCTTTACAGCTTGATTATGTATTACAGGCAAAACATGCTGCGAAGCTCGGAATTTTCAATAACTCTCAAAGAGCCCGTTCCGCAACCAAAGAAGCACGAAAGTCAAGAATGGTTTCATCCGAACACAACGCGTGAACAAGCAGAATCTGTGCTAATACGCATGGAGGTGGGTTCGTTTCTTGTCAGACCGAGTGAGCACAGCACGAATACATACGTTATCTCATTCACGGCCAACCGGAAGATCAAGCACTGTCGCATAATGGTGGAGGGCCGTCTGGATGTTTTGGGCCAGACACAGTTTGAAAGTCTGGTGAGTTTGGTGAATTGTTTTTCGAGAAACCCTTTGTATCGTAACGTGAAACTACTACATCCCGTTTCCAAAGAAGTTCTGAGAAATAAACTGGCAAAAAAGTTTACGTGTAGTGCTCTTACGTGCAATGTGTTTATCTATGTAGAAAGTTAGTCGAAAATTGTAAGCCGAATAAGGTAATCGAGACCGACGTTAAGATGAAACTCGTTCTTAAAAATGATGAACCGGTTTATCAGAAGGCAAGACGCCTATCGACATCAGAGAAGGATATTGTAAACGCACAAATCGATGAATGGGAGAAACAGGGTATAGTTCGGCCTTCTTGCTCTGATTACGCGAGCCCAGTAGTGCTTGTCAAGAAAAAAGATGGTTCGCACAGATTGTGTATCGACTATCGACTCCTGAATAAGAAAGTGGTAAAAGATCGTTACCCATTACCGTTGATAGAAGATACTTTAGACCGGTTGCAAGGAGCTAAGATTTTTACCACACTTGATTTGAAAAACGGTTTCTTCCACGTGAAAGTAGATGCTTCGAGTATAAAATACACTCCGTTTGTCGTGCCCGATGGCCAATACGAATTTTTGCGAGTACCTTTTGGTCTATGCAACTCGCCGTCCGTTTTTCAAAGATTTGTAAATGCGACATTTAGAGACTTGATCCGAGACGGAACAGTATTGGTATACATGGACGACTTAATCATCCCTTCGAACGATGAAAAAAGTGGGATCGAAAGACTAAAAAAAGTGCTTGTAACAGCTAGTAGAGCTGGTTTAACGATGAATTGGGAAAAGTGCTGTTTTTTACAAAGAAAGGTTGAAATCTTGGGACATTTGGGGGCTCAACCGGGATTGAGACAATTCGTTGATGCAATTGGTGTTTAGAAAAAACTGTGATTTTGTGTTGAAACATTTACGTTGTGCAGGACGCGTGTGAGATATAGACCTGGCGTGACCCTTACAAATACTCAGACGGGGTATAAGTGTGCGCTGAAATTTGTGTGTTGAGCTAGTGACGATCGTGAAACATACGAATACTCAGACGGAGTATAAGTGTGCACTGAAAACTGTGTGTGTTGTGTCAGTGTCGATCGTCAGGCATACAAATGCTCAGACGGGGTATACATGTGTGTTGACTTGAGAGCTCTTTAAAACTGTTGTGTACGGACACGTAAATTTCGCTGTGTGCGGTAAATGTCAGTGTTTTGTTAGTGTATGGGTTGATCTAAAAAAAATTGAAAAAGCATGTCGGAGCCAAGCGAATTTAAGACGGCTGAATTAAAAGACATTGCAAATGCTCGCGGGCTGCTAACGTCGGGATCAAAAGCGGAACTTTTGGCTCGAATAATGGAAAGTGATCCATCTGGTGATTGGATGAAGCGGCTAAATAAAGATGAGGAAAGTGCGCGACATGAAAATGATCTGCGTGAGCGAGAGATCGAATTTTGTAGGCGCGAAAAAGAACTTGTTGAGCGTGAACTCATGCTCGCTCGTCGACAGATCGAACTTTTGCGTGGTGCAAACCAGAACCAAAGCCAACACGCGCAAATAGGAAGCGACGACCATGGTGCTGCGGCTCTACCAACGCAAGGCCGCGTGCGAACGAATATTACGGCCATCGCAGATTTGGTGAGTGAATTCGACGGCACTTCTATTGATTTTGATACGTGGGAAAAGCAGCTGAAATTGGTGAAAGCTGTGTATCGAGTCGAGGATGATTCAGCAAAAATTTTGATAGGGATGAAACTTAAAAGGAAGGCACTCGAATGGTTTCACTCGCGGCCCGAATACATCGGCATGACATTCGATGAAATCATAGAAGGCCTGAAAGCAATGTTCCGTCATCGACAAAATAAAGTGGAAATGCGAAGAAAGTTTGAAGGGCGTATGTGGAAAAGAGGAGAAACTTTCCATGAATATACGCATGACAAACTGATTTTAGGTCAATCGATGCAGACGAAATAATTGATTACATCATAGACGGAATACCTGATAATACGCTGCGCGACCAAGCCCGTATTCAACGGTTTACTACGACGGATGCTCTTCTGGAGGCATTCGAAAAAATAACTCTGCAAGATCAATGTGCCATGAGTTCACACAGGCGGGAAAAACGTGACGGGGCATTACCGAGAGTAGAACAGGATGGAATACTTGGTATTAGTGGAAAGAGTCAGAGGTACGGTGCAAGTGGCAGTGGAACGAGAAGAGCAAGAAACACAAGGCGTTGCTATAATTGCGGCATGCCTGATCACGTCAGCACAGCGTGCCCGACGAAAAATCTTGGTGCTAGGTGTTTCAAATGCGGCAAGTATGGACATATGGCGTCAAGATGCACGGGAAATGATGACGAATCGAAAAATACTCGCACTGTGGCTTGCAGTATAAGTAAAAAATTTGTAAAAAATGTCATGATAGACGGTAAGCATATAGAAGCACTTTTAGATACCGGTAGCGATATTACTTTGATGCGTGAAGACGAATATGCGAAAATGAAAATATCCCGGTTGAGCCCCCAAATGTAGGATTGATTTAAAGAAAAGGTTGATAGACACAAGTTTATTAAAAATTCGAAATACAAACTGAACAATGTTTAGGAATAAAATTATCGGTGATCACTTCTGCTCTCGAGCTGGTCTAAACGGCGACTGACTTTTTCACTCATCTGCTTGACATCCTTTTTCCATGAATCAGTCCAGGCGCTCGTAGATCTAACCACTACATATATATACCCATGAATTGAGTTCTGGTTTGGGTTTCGTGCTTGTAACAGACAATGCGTTTTTTTATAAAATTATCCAATATTTTTGTCTGATAATATTTAGAATTATAAAATTATCGAATATTTTTGTCTGATAATATTTAACATCAATTGTACTCCTCCATGTAATGTAAGAATATGAGAATCCAGAAGTATAAGTGGTAAAAGATTGTTTTTTTTTCGGATAATCATCAGATGTTTGGTATCGTTAGGAATATTAATTAGCATTAGTAAGTCGACTGCCAACTCGGAATATCCTATTAACATCCGAGAAGGGATTTAAATTCAATAGACTGCTTTTCTTGTCGATAGGTCACTTATGTTTCAAAAAATTAATTTCTGTTTGAAATTTGCTTTCTTGAATGTATTTAACACAAAATTTCAAAGCTGAATCATTTGCAGTGGCTCTAAAATATGACAAAGTATAACGACCGCCCTTTAATAATGCAATAAATCTAAAACAATATGTAGTAATTCAAATTAGACGAGTTAACAAAGAATATTTGGTCAGCAATGTTCCCAGACAATGAGATTCAAAATGAGATACTATTAAAGGTATGATTGATTTTTTTCTTTGCTCTGTCATCTATACAGGCTGTGATGGACTCACAGGCCAATTCTCTCGATCTTTTTTTTTAACTATGTGGGACCATTCCACCATAGTTTAGACTTGATTATTTCTTCTGAAAATAAAACCCGTGAAGCAACAGTTGCTGGTTCTGTTCTGACGGCACATAATTCAATGGTACATCTTTTACGGTTTCAAGTA
>OZ022264.1:117550848-117561001 GCA_963978885.1 Nemotelus pantherinus
GTGGCTGAGACGAAGTCGGAGTTGGAACACTGAGATAAATATACAGACCTTGTCCACGTTTTTGATTTCAATTGTTTTACGGATGAAATATCTGTAGAATATACATATTGATTGGTGAATTTTGGTGTGATTGTGTACAGTGGAGTATACTTTTATTGAGCTAGTGAAATACGTAATTAATTTCGCGAATTTTCGAACTGGGTTAGAAAGAAACAACCGGTTGTTTGGTATTGCGCTATACAGAGTGGACTCAAGATTCGGGGCGCTTGTGTGTCGCAGAAGGCAGTATTCTTCTGAATTAGAAGTAGGATAAGTTTGAGCGTGGGATAGGGGTATTAACCGAAATTTTAGTTTTTGGAGCGGAGATAACGCTGATATAATTCTTCTTCATTATCATTGATATCACGGATGGATACTGGTAAAATGAAGATTAGTGTGGATAGATTAAACAAGGATGGGCTCACGTATGAGCTCGCCATTCGCGGATTCCCGTCAGATACTGTAGAGAATATGCGGAAAACGCTCAGGTCAACGCTGAAGGCAGAGACAGCTCGGGACACGTCTTATGTGGAAGCGGCATACCCTTTTGATTTCGAAACCGATCTCACGGAGTTGACGGCGAAGGCGGTCGAAATCGAGGATTTGGTGGCTAAGATCTCGGGTGATAAGACATCATCAGACTTTATCAAAGCCAGAGTCAAGATTGAATTTGGCTTTCGTAGACTCGGACATATGCAAGCAGTTACTCCCGAGCAGGTGGAGTGTGCGAGGAAGATACGCAATCGGCTCATTATATCTATGGGCACTTTGGTGGAGAAGACGGAAGGGGTCAGCGAAGACGAGGCGGATCTTGCTAGTGACATGACGAATATGATGGCACCACGGGAGGCGAAAGTGACAAATCCAGCAGAAGTAGCAAAATGGGGTCTCAAGTGTAGTGGGGATGCTTCCGGGTCGGTGAACGCCTTTATTGAGCGTGTCGAGGAGTTGCGACAGGCAAGAGGACTTTCTAAGCCACAACTATTCAAGGCGGCTGTAGATCTATTCGAATCGCGAGCTTTGATCTGGTTCAGGGCCAATCGCGGTTTAGTGTCATGTTGGGACGATCTGGTAGATGAACTGAAGGCTGAGTTTCTGCCGACGGACTATGAGGACCGTCTACGGGATGAGATCCGCAGGCAGACTCAGGGTGAAGGTGAATCGATGGGCGTGTATGTTGCCGTAATGGAGCGCCTGTTTTCTCGTCTGAAGCAGCCCTGTTCGGAAGAGGAGAAATTGAAAACACTACGCAGGAATATCTCGCCCTTCTACCAGCAGCAGCTAAGTCTGACCGCGATATCATCGATCGCGGAGCTGGTCAGAATGAGACGGACGCTGGAAGCAACGAGAGCGTCTGTAGCAGCTTTCATACCACCCAATACGCGACCCAGACGCTGCTTGGAGCCGGACTTGGCATATGTGAGTGCAGAAACCCCAGATCAAGTTGCCGTGCTATCCGGACGGAGTCGTCTGCAATGCTGGAATTGTAGGAGGGAGGTCAAGAGAATATGTCAAGAGAATGCACAGAACCCAGGCGTTGTTTTGGGTGCGGTCGACAAGGAGTTCTGCGAGCTGCCTGCCCTACGTGTCGAGCCAGGACGAGCGAACCAGGAGCGAGAGCGCGATCAGACCCACAGGTTCCGGGAAACGGCCGGCGTGCTCACTAGGCGGCCGAGCGAGCACTAGAAGTAGGTCGCGACGAATAGAGAAGTCTTCGCGAGTGGACTATGCGCTAGCGAACAGTGGGCAGGATAGTCGCCCGCACTTGCGAGTAGAGGTAGAGGGGGTGGTCATGGAGGGCCTGCTAGACTCTGGTGCGAGTCATACAATCCTGGGGAAAAGGGGATGGTCTCGGTTAGTCAACAGAGGAGTAACGTTGAGCCAGGGCAAAGTGGAGGAAGTTGGACTGGCTAATGGGGAAAGGTGCGTGGTAAATGGAGCTGTACGGTTGGAGTTCGCGTTGAACGGGCGCAAGAGTCACTTGTTCGCACTGGTTGTTTTATCCATACCCCAGGAAATAATTCTAGGGGTGGATTTTTGGAAATGCTTCGGGGTCGTGTTGGACATGAAGGGTCGACAATGGACGTCCGTCGCGGCGGTAGAGTCCGTATCGGGAAAGATGCTGCGGAACCAGTCTCATTTGTCCGAAGAAGAAACAGCGATCCTAACGAGTCTACTGACGGAGCAGTTTCAATTGATGGGGGATGGACTAGGCTGCGCCAAGTTGGTGGAGCACTCGATTAAAACGACAGCCGTACCAATTAAACAGAGATATTACCCTGTCTCTCCTGCCGTACAAAAACAGATAAATTTGGAACTGGACGAAATGCTGCGGCTGGGAGTGGTTGAGCCGTCATCGAGCCCTTGGTCCTCGCCAATTTTATTGGTCCGTAAGAAGGATGGCTCCTATAGATTCTGTGTAGACTTCCGAAAATTAAACGCGGTATCTGAGAAGGATGCTTATCCCCTGCCGTACATATCCACGACACTTGAAAAGCTGCGCAACGCGAAGTACTTGTCAACGCTGGACGTGAAGTCAGCGTACTGGCAAGTACCAATGGCAAAAGACTCTCGACAGTATACTGCGTTCACGGTGCCGGGGAGAGGCCTATTTCACTTTTTGCGGATGCCTTTTGGGCTCCACAATTCGGGGGCAACGTGGCAGCGACTGATAGATACGGTTCTGGGACCTGCACTCGAGCCGTTTGTATTCACATATCTAGACGACATAATAGTTGTTACAGATACATTTGAGCGGCACGTTGAGGTGTTGCGTGAGGTCTTCGTGCGTCTGAGGGAAGCCGGCTTGCGTGTCTCAAGAGACAAATGTCAGTTCTGTAGATCGCGGCTGAAATATCTGGGATATGTGATAGATGGGGACGGCTTGCATGTAGACCCGGAGAAGGTGGAAGCCATTAGTGAATATCCGCGACCGAGAACGGTAAAGCATGTGCGACAGCTGTTAGGAATGGTATCATGGTACCGACGGTTTATTCCGGACCATGCTACCATGGTGGCACCCTTAAGCGACCTATTAAAAAAAGGTCGGAGGTTTGATTGGTCCGAGGAATGCGAGCGGGCTTTTCAAGATTGTAAACGCAAGCTGTCTACTGCTCCAGTCCTGGCATGTCCAGACTTTGACATCCCTTTTAAGGTGCAAACCGACGCTTCGAACGTGGGCATAGGAGCCGTATTAAGCCAGGCACATGCCACTGGAGAAAAAGTAGTATGCTACCTTAGCAGAGCTTTGTCGGTTCAGGAAAGAAAGTACTCCACGACCGAAAGGGAGTGCTTGGCGGTACTATGGGCCGTGGAGAAATTCCGACCGTACATCGAGGGCACCCCATTTATAGTGATCACGGATCATCATTCGCTAATTTGGCTGAATAATCTTAAAGATCCCACGGGCAGGTTGGCGAGGTGGGCGGTGCGCCTACAGCAGTTCGAGTTTGAAATTGTCCATCGAAAAGGCAAGGAACATTTAGTCCCTGATGCGCTCTCAAGGGCGATCGGGGAGGTGAGTAGTATAACAGTACCCCAATCATCGGATAGTTGGTACGAAGAAATGATAGTGCGGGTGCAGACTGAGCCGCAGAGATATCGCGATTGGAAAACGGTGAGTGATACTTTGTGGAAAAGATTGTCTGGTAGCAAGGGAAAAGGGAAGATGAATCCTGTCTGGAAGCGTGTCGTGCCGAAGGGAGAAAGGGATGTCATTCTCAGACGATGTCACGACGACCCAAAAGCAGGGCACATGGGTGTCACTCGGACACTGGCAAGGGTAGCGCAGAATCATTACTGGCCACGGATGCAGACGGACATTCGTGAATACGTCAGGAAGTGTAAGGTGTGCCAGGCGTGCAAGGTAGAGCGGAAGGCACCGGTGGGGCTGATGTCAACGAGAGCAGGAGTGGCGAAATCTCCGTGGGAAATGGTGTGCATAGATTTGGTTGGACCATTGCCCAGGTCAACGCGAGGTCATAGTTATATATTGACGATTTTAGATTATTTTACCAAATATTCGGTGATACTACCAGTCCGCACTGCCACGGCATCGGCGGTCTTCCGATTGCTAGAAGAGAATGTTTTTCTAGTATATGGTGTGCCGAAGGTGCTGGTCTGTGATAATGGAGTACAGTTTAGGGGAAGACAGTTTAGCCAAGCTGTGGAGGAATATGGGGTACAAGTAAGTTACACTGCTTTGTATCATCCCCAAGCCAATCCAGCAGAGAGACGGAACCAAGACATCAAATGTATGCTGAGATGCTACGCGACAGATAACCATCGTTCATGGGATCAAAACTTGGCCAAGATAGCATGCGCACTAAGGACGTACAAGCACGAGGTGACTGGGTTCTCGCCTTATTTCTTGGTGTTTGGGAAGGAAATGATTACGTACCGGGAAAGGGTCGAATCTCCGGGCGGCGCACAACGAGACTTGTCACCATTGAGTAGAGCTCGAGCTCTAGCGGAAATCCACGAGGAAGTGGTGCGACGAATGAAGAAAGCAGCTACCTGCAGTAAAGGGCGCTATGATCTTCGTCGACGAGTAGGGGATTTCCAGATAGGCGACTATGTGTGGAGGAGGAATTATGTGCAATCGGATGCAAGCAAATATTTTTCTGCGAAGTTGGCTCCAGCGTTTGTGGGTCCATTAAAAATTGCTAAACAAACGTCAGCAGGGGTATATGAGTTAGTCGATGACAAGGGGAAGGTATCAGGTACATGGCACGCTAAGGATCTCAAGCGGTACGTGGAATGACACATATAAAAAGAAAGAATTGGCGATTAATTCATATGATCAGCTACTATAGTATAGTAATTTACTATACTACTTTACTACTATAGTAATTTAGGGAATGGTGGTGGGAGTAGTCAGTAAGTGATAGGTATAATTAGCGACTATAATAATTTAAAAATAGGTGATGGGAATAGACAGTAAGAGCGATGGGCTATAGTGTAAGTATTAATGAATATTAGGTAGTTCGAGAAAGCATGAATTAATATTAACGTAAGTGGGTGGTGGGTCGATGGCGTAGGTAGATAGTTGGTGGTGATGGGTACAGTAGGCTAAGATCAGCTCGTGAAGGTGTATGAAATAGAATCTAGGGATTTATATGGCGTGAATGGGTTAGTAAGGTGGCATAGACGGTGCGTCCGAATTACTGGTATTACTTAGGATTAAGTGAATTAATAGAAGACTGAAATTAGTATATAAGTTAAATCAATACCGTAAGTTCCCTGGTTTCCTGTTCATCGTCCGTGTCCAGCCTCAACTTTTGACCAAATCCGCACCTTGGTTACATACTCGGCATGTCTGGTAGCCTGGAAGCGGCTCACCCTAAAAACGGGTTCGAGGGATATTAGTTTCTTAAATAACAGGATTATCGGCGCCTTCACCTTACAAAAGAGACGTCACGAAACATATAATCATGCAGAAATGGAATACTAGACGAAACAGTTACATATATTGGTGGTAGTTGTGTGAATGAAAGTTCAGTTGAAGTAGTGATTGAAAAATCTAGTGATTGGGAATCATCCAGAATTCAAACAGTTTCGCAGACGAGTATATCGATCAGACGGTAAGGTAACGAACTATGGACGCGCGCGTTTTATCGGAGTGTAAAAATTTTACCGTGTTTCCATCGTTTTACCGCGTTTCGGAGTATAAAAATTATGAGAAAATCGACGGGGTAAGGGCCGAGAATTCCTACGAAATTCTCTGAGGCGAGGGGGGTGTCACGGTCGGTTGATAAAAAAAAAAAAAAAAAAAAATCTCCATCGTCCTATAAAAGAGAGAACGATGGAGATTGAGTAATATCAACGATGCTCGAATCATCAAAAACTACGATATGTTAGCTTTAAGATTAAATTAGATACAGTAGAAAATAAGTCAACAATCACATGACCCGAACGAAGATCGCATTGAGGTGACGACGCCAACGAAACGACAACTCAATCAGCGGACATGCAGCATGGAAAATATCAATAGCCGCCGACTAAACTCACGAATTATTTATCTCGATATGAATCACGACTGTCATCAGAATGCATATACCCGACAGAGCAGCGAACCCGGACCTGGGCCAACAGTTGACCCAATTTCCACTGATCTGTGACGGCCGCCCCAGGTAGAGACGATGCATGCGATTGACGAGCGGACCTGACGGCGGTAGCGAAGATTATCAAAGTTCGCTTTTGGCATGGGCACCAGGTTCGATGGATTTACCGACAGATAGACAGACGGCCAACATAAGGGAGAACTTAGCACAACTCAGGGAAGAAGGCCAGCGGAACGCGGCGAAGACGATGATGCTTTCTCATTCAACGCGCAGTGGGTACATACATAGGGCACGAACTTACAATAGATGAGCGAACTTCGCTTAAACGATTCCGGCACAATAGAATGACCAGCGGATAGTAATGTCGAACACGAATGCTCGAATACCATTGATTCTTAATGAAAACATTCTAATTACTCACTTTGTTTTCATGATCGAGAAGTCAGGCGGCGGGTGTCAGCTAGAACTGTCACGAGATGTCAGATGACAGCCGGAATGCGGGGTGAGATCAAATTTCCCTAAAGTGGATCTAGTGGTGATATGCAAAATTCAACACCCGGGTCGAGGAGAATGAACTCTGTTGAGTTCGAGCAACGGGTTTAAAAATCTCGCTGCCGCCAAAATTCTTCCTGGGCACCGGGAAGCGAAAAATCGGTCTTTTTGAATTGGACCGGTGATATTGGTGCCGCATCGGAGCTATAGGGGAATTAGCGAAGCATCGGGAGTCGGATTATCGAAATCATCTACAAACGGGGAGTCGGAAGACATATCGCGCGCTAGATACAAGATTAGCGAGAACAGAAGATCCGAAGGAAGGAAACTCTATACTCGAGCTCGAGATATCGATCGGAGACGTGAACCGGCGACTAAAGGGCCCCAGCGTGGGAGAATTTTGATTCCGGCGAATTGCAGCAGAAACAAGGTCAGATAGTTCGTAAGTTCGTTATTTTGATAGTTGAGTAATTCGAAGTGTTAAGTAGTTTATCTTGAATTCTAAATTTTGTGCTTTGGGAATGATTATAGTAGAACGTAAGTTGAGTTACCATGAATGGTAACGCTACATATTTTCCAATTGAATTGTGACGGGTTAACGTGAATAAAATAGCTAGTGTAAATTCGGTATCGTTGATGTGTTAATCTCGGCGTTAACTTTCTGTGATCTGCGACCCACTTCTCGCTTCAGGGTAACAGACAGCAGGCGCGTTTTCAGTTTTCGAAGCGAGTGGCGCCTACCCACCCCCTTCTCGCGAGCAAAGGCCGCCTGAAAACCGCCGCCCCGGTGTTCCCACCAGGGTAATCAACACTGTATCGCGATATTTGGAGATAACTGTAACAATGCCTTTTGAGAGGCACCGCTAAAACCATGCAATACAATGCTATCATTAGTTTCACTTTTCAGCCATTTAGGTATTCTTAAAGTGAGTAATGCTTCTAATAGTACGTTTGCACTGCACTTCTTAGTCAGGTAGATTCAGTGCTGACAACTAAATCAGGTGAGGTGTATGATTTAAAGTGATTTAGGTTTGAAGCGAGCACTGTCATTCAAATTTAGGTGCACCATTTTTTTGCATGAAAGTTGTGGAAAATGTTAAAAGAACATGTAAGAATATATTCATTTCACTTTGTACAATTCACATTCTCCTTTTGTGTTCAATTTTCACTATTTTAGAATGAAATTCGAATGACAGTTTGTTCAAATCTACTCTCCCTCTGATAGATGGAAGTTAGCACGTTCTGAGAAAACTTTAGACGGTAGAAAGTTCACAATAGAACCTGATTTACACTAGATTTATATAAATCAAGTTGCTTTCGACTGTCAAAGGCCGAAACAAATGTATGGTAAATCAGCTAGATTTGTAGTCGATTTAGCTCTTAATCGATCAGCTCATCGAAATCACATGATTTAGCTTCAGTGCGAATGGGCTATTAGTCTAATTTTAAGCTATGCAGTTTAATGGGAATATCAATAGTGATTCGAATATTCCATGCTATGTTATGCAACCACAAGAACTGCATTAAAATCTTTGCTCATACAATTACTGGTGATATCCATCCTAGTGGATCAAATTATCGTGCTACATCTGACAATATTTTTCGTTTGGTGGATCTAATGACATCCATATTAATGTTAATTTTGTATACAAATTCACCGGCCATTGGGGTACCAAATAATGCCAAGTATTTTAATATCATTGGCTAACTTCATATCTAAACCTAGAATAGTTTCACAGTCTTCTATCGGAATGTCGCGTAAGACTTGTTCATGATTGGCAGCCCATTTTCTCAATCTGAATTCTGCCCAACTTAATAATGCTCTTACTTCATCTCTTTTTGCTAACGCCAACTCTAAATTAGTTCCTCCTGATAAAATACCATCTACATACATACATATCATTTAAAACTGCCTGACGTGCTATATTGAACGATGGTTGTGAATCCACAGTAAGCTTTAAAACGATACGCTGAAGATCAGCGTCTTCTGTATCTATTCGTATTAAACGGGATATTTTTTCAATATCTTCCACAAACACATTCTGTAAAAATCTCCATTTTGGCAGAATCTCATCGATGCTAGTATGGAATGCTAAACCGGAACAAATCACATCATTCAAAGGTACTCCAGATGCCGTTTTTCGTCAAATATCGAATACAACATGAGCTTCCGTTCTCGTGTCATCTTTATATATTACTTGATGAGGAAGGTAATTGCTTTTACATTCTTTTCTGCCTTTTGTATTCAGTTATATATCTGTTGTATTTTTAAATCAATATATTCTTCGATACATTTTGAGTATTCATGACATAAATCTGGATTTTTAGAAAATTTACGTTCTAACGACATTAAAGTAGCTACTGATGTACTTCTTGAAGAGCCCAACATATGCCTTTTAGCACCGTCCTGAACGGAAGACGAGTGACAAACCTCTCGTCCATATCTCGTTTCGTATTCCGTAAATAGAAACTAGCGCACAACTGCTCTTGTTTTGTCGGCTGCTGAGCTATTAGCCCAGTGAAATCCGACATAAAAAAGGCGAAACTTCGGAAAAATTAGGGGAAAGCTGAATTTTGGTGTGAAACTTGAACTTTGGTGTGAACCAACAAAATGTCAAAAGTCCCCATCGATCCGAGTGCTGCGTCACTTTTTATACGGGGTCAAAGGTCACCAAAAGTGACCTTTCCTAAATATCTCAGTAACGGTCACGTCTTCAGAAAAATAATGTATGACAAGTTTGTAGCTTAAATAATTTCCACCAAAAATATTATATAGCTTTTTCCTGTAACCATAACCGTTTTTGAGATATATTGATCTAAACATTTGTTACTAACAGCATCCTCATTCTCATCGGCATGTTGATATTATCCGATTTTGATTACGACTTGGTATGTTTGTGAGTTTGTTTTTCTATGTTTAAGAGGCGCATGAAAAAAAAATGTGCACAAACTTATCTACCAGACTCCAGGGTAGGTGGAAAAGTGTACTCCGAAAAGTTACCACTACCTCCCGCCCCTCTTTGCCATAAAACTTGTAGGGACATCTGTTCGCTACTCTCTTCTCCGAAAAAAACTGTATTGCGGCATCATTTATGGGATATTCCACGAAAGAGCAGGACAAAACAACGAAATTGCAGGTAAAAATAGGTTTTGTAACATATCATGGGCCTAGGAGCATGAAAAAGTAAGATAATATGATGGCATAATTCTGAAAACGCTCATTCTTGATATTATAGGAGTTCAATCCGATGCAGATTATCCCCAAATAATCAGTTTTTTTACCAATCCTGTGATGACTGCTTAGCGCCAAAGGGACATGACACGTCTCGAAACCAATTTGCACCTGAAATTAGGTGAACTTGCCCTGATCGTTCATGGGATAAGACACAATGGAAAAAAAACTAAAAAGCCGGGTATTTCGGGGTGGTTCGTTTGCGGGGGTGGGTAGGGTGTGGGAAGGGTGTGGATGTAGGGCTGGTCCTGCGATGTCAAGAATAGGCAATTAACAGGATAAAAAATAATCCTATCTTGTTTAACAGTGGGCAAAGAGGAGGCAACGG
>OZ022264.1:117561201-117623701 GCA_963978885.1 Nemotelus pantherinus
GAACCTTGGTACTGGCGTGTTGAACAAAATGTCAAAAGTCCTCATCGATCCGAGCGCTGCGTCACTTTTTATACGGGGTCAAAGGTAACCAAAAGTGACCTTTCCAAAATATCTCAGTAACGGTTACGTCTTCAGAAAAACAATGTACGACGATTTGCTAGCTTAAAAAATTTCCAACAAAAAAGATTAGATAACTTTTCCTGTAACCATAACCGTTTTGAGATATATTGGTCTAAACATTTGTAACTAACAGCATCCTCTTTCTTAGGGCATGTAAATATTATCCGATTTTGATTACGACTTGCATGTTTGTGAGTTTGTTTTTCTATGTTTAAGAGGCGCATGAAAAAAAACATGTAAATAAACTTAACAACCATGCTCAGGGTAGATGGAAAAGCGTGCTCCGAAAAGTTTCGCCATCCCCCTTTGCCATGAAATGGTATCCTTGAGCATCCATCCAAATCTTTAGAAATGGGCTCGTTGCCTACTCTTTGCACACTGTTCAACAAGATAGGATCACTTTTTATCCTGTAAATTGTCTATTATTGACATCGTGAGACTAGCCCTACACCCAAACCCTACCCCCACCCTACCCACCCCGCAAACGAACCATTCCGAAATAGCCGGTTTTTACTAATGTTCGAAGAACATTAGTATTAAAATCGATTCGGCCAAAAATTCATATTTCTTTATATATTATATATATATATCATCAAAAAATTTCAGTGAGATAATTTCGGGAACGCGCCATCCGATTGAGCTGAAACTTTCAGGATACATTGGTGTATATGCAGAATAGGTCCACGTCTCTTTAAATGTCAGTTATTGTTAACCTTTTGGCGCCGGCGGCCATTTAAGTGATATTTTTAATATACCTATTATTTCGTGCACAAATAATTTTCGCAAAAATAAAGTTAACGAAATAAATTTCTAACGTGTTTTACATATGAATCGGATAATGCTTTGGAATTTTTTAACCCTATGTGTGCGCTGGGTGCCTAAAAAGAGGACGGGAAAATTTAAAAATTTTTAATTTCGATAACTTTTGACAGAGATATTCAATCATTACGAAATTTTCAGGACATATTATATTATTTAGTTGTAGATTTGTGTAGCTTTAAATTAGCGTGCTGGCAACCCTGTAGCTAGGGCAGGCAACGAAAGTGAAAACCTCCAAATCATCGTCTCTCTTGAAAAAATGCCGTTTCTTCAAAAAAAAGCCACTCATATATAAACCTTGTGCTTTGTTTACATAACCAAAAAAAAAAAAAAGATATGGTATAACGGGCACGCCTGGTAACCCTTGCCCAATTTACCTATATTTTTAGCATCAAAAACTTCTGTTCACGGAAACTCACGATCCGATGAGCAGAATGAATTGAAATTTGCAGAATATATTGGTCTTAAATAGGACCAGGTCTGATAGAAGTGATTTTGAAATGCGGCGATTCTGTGCCAGTGGTGCCATCTTGAAAAACCACTAAAAAAGATAACTGTTTTTAAGCCCTATAAATTCTGATTGAATCGTTCGATTTTGACGAAACTCACACAATTGCTGGACCTTACTTTAAGCCACGTTTGGTAGAAATTTGGTTGAAAAATTCGGTTGGAGCTGCCAGCTATGATAATTTTGGTGTCTTCATTTTGAAAAAAAAAAATTGGAAGTGAAAACATTCAAACCATCGAATATTCAAAAAAATGTCCGTTTCTTACAATAAAACCAATCTGTATATAAATCTTATGTTATATCTACACGTTCAAAATAAAACTTTGGAAATTTCGTCGGATAAGAACGGTAACCCTCTCCCAGTTAACCTATATTTTTAGCATCAAAAACTTCTATTCACGGAAACTCACGAATCAATAATCAGATACAGCTAAAATTTGCAGAATGCATTGGACTTAAGTGTGACCAGATTTGATAGAAGCGATTTTGAATTGTCCGCAAGTCTGTGCCAGTGGTGCCATCTTGAAAAATTACAAAGAAAAAAAACTGCTTCTTGCCCTATGAAATGTGAATAAGTTACCAGATTTTCATGAAATTGGCACAGTAGCTAAACCTAACTCTAATCTCTGTTTGGTGGAAATTTGGTTGAAAAATTTGATTAGTGCTGCCAGCTATGGTAATTTTTGTGTCTTTGGTTTTGAAAATTCGCTCAGGAAAATGAAACTTTTTGCACTATAACTTCCAGTGCAGTCATGAAATCAATACGAATTTCATACAAT
The DNA here is from genome assembly GCA_963978885.1 of Nemotelus pantherinus. NCBI lineage: Eukaryota > Metazoa > Arthropoda > Insecta > Diptera > Stratiomyidae > Nemotelus > Nemotelus pantherinus. The sequence continues at coordinate 117,563,428 of OZ022264.1, forward strand.
TAATGAAACCTGTCATAAACATTATTCAGGCCAAATTTGGTTTAAAAGCCACAATAGGGTTGCCAGCCATTGTTGGTTTTGTGTTTAATTGCAATATCTTTATTAAGCGGTTTTATCGTAGAATTTTCAAATGGTAATGATATTGTAGTGACAATAAACAGCAAATATTAAGCTTTCGATCATTTGAAAAAACTCGCTGCAGGTAACCCTAAATTTCTTTATACTCCTATAACTTCGAATGTAATTAAACAACGTGAAGCAGATTTGATATATTTTTGGCTTTGATACTGGCGAAAGGTTGCCAGCACGAGTCGGTTGTGCTACTTTTGTATCAATAAATGCTTACAGTTAGTATACATACCGGAAACATTTACAATGAAAATAAATAACCGATGTTACAATTCGCAAAGTTCTGCAAATTTTTTGGATCGCAGCCCCAAACACCAACTTCAGTTACAGTACTGCAGGCACTGAGCATTTTCTTCATTGATGTTATATGAGATGCTGCTTTCAAAATTATGTGAAATAAGCAACTGATAACGAATATAATTAACCCGTGTTTTGCTCTCATAAACGTTGAAATTCATGCCAGTGGTAATATCTGAAACCTTCCACCATATGAGTTATAATGCATTCTTGAGACGAAAGTAACACGTGGCATTTGAAACAGTTTGGCCGTAATAAGCAGCACATGTGGTGGAATATGCACTCAAAACCTGCACGATTCTTCTACTGTTCTTCGAACATTAGTGTTTCTAGCGGTTCAGGTGCGCTAGAGTTTTTTAGTTTTTTTTCCATACCGTCTTATCCCATGAACGATCAGGGCAAGGTCACCTAATTTCAGGTGCAAATTGGTTTCGAGACGTGTCATGTCTCTTTGGCGCTAAGCAGTCATCACAGGATTGGTAAAAAACTGATTATTAGGGGATAGTCTGCAGCGGGTTGAGCCCCTATAATGTCAAGAATGAGCGTTTACAGAATTATGCTATGTTTTTATCTTGCTTTTTCATACTCCTAGCGCCATGATATGTTACAAAACCTATTTTCACTTGCAATGTTGTTGTCTTGTTCTGCTTTTTCGTGGAAAATCCCATACCAATGATGCAGCAATACAGTTTATTTCCGAAAAGAGAGTAGCGAGCAGACGTCCCTTCAAGTTATATGGCAAAGGGGGGCGGGGGGTGGTGGTAACTTTTCGGAGCACCCTTTTCCACCTATCCTGGAGTGTGGTAGATAAGTTTGTTTACTTGTTTTTTTCATGCGCCTCTTGAACATAAAAAAACAAACTTCCAAACTCTCCAAGTCGTAATCAAAATCGGATAATATTTACATGCCCTGAGAAAGAGGATGCTGCTAGTATCAAATGTTTAGATCAAAATATCTCAAAAACGGTTATGATTACAGGAAAAAGTTATCTAATCTTTTTTGTTGGAAATTTTTTTAAGCTACAAATTCGTCATACATTGTTTTTCGAAAGAATTGACCGTTACTGAGATATTTAGGAAAGGACACTTTTGGTGACCTTTGACCCCGTATAAAAAGTGACGCAGCACTCGGATCGATGGGGACTTTTGACATTTTGTTCAACACACCAGTACCAAGGTTCATATCAAAATTCAGCTTTCCCCAAATTTTTCCGAACTTTCGCCTTTTTTATGTAGGATTTCACTGGGCTATAGATATAGACTGCTTTCTACCAAAACAATTTCTGTGCCTCAAATATTTTCTAAGAAAATGACAGAAAAATCGCTGCCGTGCTCGATGGCCAACTATATCAGTCGTGCTCGCTGTTCCGTTCCGTCCTTCACTTCTCTTGCCTGAAAGCTCGTGCTGGATCCAGCAAAAAACCGCTCGTCTAAACCGGCTCTTGCGTATCATACTAATTGCATCGAGCATTATGGCGAGTGAACAAAATAATGTATTATTTAAGTAGAAAAACATCCGTGTTTATATAATTATAACCTATCTGATTATTCCAGAAAGAATATTACAGGAAAATCCTGGAACAAAGTGAGAGAGAAATTCAATATGATTGGTTAGTATTTTGTTTTCAATATTTTGATTGCATTAACATGTATATATACCTATATCACATATTCAAAACAAGTAATAAATGTAATAATGATAAATAAACGCAGTAGTGCCATGAAAGTGAGGCTTGAGCTGTGATAAAATAATTAGCAAGGTAGTTTCTCAAATTTGACGAAAGTTGTGTTACTTCCAGTGTTTCAGGAATTAAATCATTATTATTAAGGTTAGTAATTTCAAAATTTTGAGCAGTACATTGAATACCCTCGTTTTGGCAAACATAATTGTGCAAGACGCATAATGCTTTTACAATGTTTATTACTTTGTTTACGCTTGCTACCCACCCGCCCTAAACGGGGGGCTTTGATCACCGTCTACGTTCGCTTGGGTCCCAGGTAAGCTCAATCGAAGATTGGGCGTAGGAGCCACTTACTCACCCAAAAATCAGAGGCACCACAGCATCCTGAAGGTTTTGGAATTTTATTAATTCCAAGAGATACCACGATGGGTATTCCATCACGTTTAACTCAGATGACATGGCCATTTCCGGTCCATTAGCTATTAGCAATATTTCCATACCGCATACAATAGGGAACTTTCTACTAATAGTAATAATTATAATGACAACTTGACAATGATCCCAACATCTTTTTTGGGAATGAAAGACTTATATATAACGAAGATACCATTTTACCGTTTTCTAGGAAGCTGGATAATAATTTCACACCAGGCGCTAACGGCATTCCTAATGCTATCTTAAAATATTGTATCTCTTCCCTGACTCCTATTCTTTTCTACCTATTTAATCTTTCTCTGTCGCTCGGTATTTTTCCTAGTGGTTAGAAATATGCAATCGTTACACCTATTCATAAATAAGGAGATAGAAATGTTGTAGGCAACTATCGTTCCATCGCAAAACTTCCATGTGTTGCTAAAATATTCGAAGCGATAATCAGTAATGCTGTGGCGTTTCATAGCAAATCCATATTATTTCCTTTCCAACATGGTTTCATGAAAGACAAATCCACAATTACCAACCTGCTTAAGTATTCCAATATTGTAATCCCATCAATCGAGGCAGGATTTCAGGTAGACTGTATTTACACGGACTTCACGAAGGCTTTTGATAAGCTGGATCATTCCATTTTATTCTGTAAATTGTCCTCGTTCAACTTTCTTCAGCTATTTATTTGCTGAATAGAATCTTATTTGGAATATCGTACCCAATGCGTATCCTTCCGTGGTGCCCCTTCATCAGAAATGGATGTCATATCTAATGCTCCTCAAGGCAGTCACTTAGGACCTCTACTATTTCTTTTATATATAAATGACCTACCATCTGTCCTGAAACATTCGTCAATTTTATTATATGCAGATGACGCCAAAATTTTTAAAAAGCTGACCTAAATAACCTCACGACTTGGTGACCATAACAAATCAGTCATTAATAGGCGTGTTTTTTTGCCCCTCTATCCGGCAGAGAATAGAGTATACGCATTGGAAACAACAACACTCTTGTGCCAGTGAATTTACTAGTACAGTAATTCTATTCCTAATTTGTAGTTCACCTGCTGAACTATAGAATGTGCTGATAGAAACAAGAAAAGCTCATGAGAAGCTGTCTATTTTGCTGTGAGGTGGCTTTGGGTTTTTCATGGTTATGTTGAATGTTTTGGTAGTTAAGAAATTAGAAAAAGCGCTCATAATGTGTAGAAAGCTAAAAGAAGTAATTTTCTGTCAGTTCTTTTTCTATTTTCTATCGATGGTGGTAGTGTATATTCGTTATTTTCAGCTATTTTGTGCTACCACAGCAAACACAGCAACCTATGTCAGTCTTAGCGAATGCACTGTTTTTACTAATGTTCGAAGAAGAACATTAGTATTAAAATCACTTTGGCCAAAAATTCATATTTCTATATATATATATATATATATATATATACATCATCAAAAAATTTCAGTGAAAAAATCTCAGGAACGCGCCATCCGATTGAGCTGAAATTTTCAGGACACATTGGTGTATATGCAGAATAGTGCCAGGTCTCACAAAAAGTTAATAATCTTTAACCCTTTGGCGCCGGCGGCCATTTTAGTGATATTTTTAATATACCTATTATTCCGTACACAAATAAGTTTTGCAAAAATAAAGTTGACGAAATAAATTTTGAACGTGTTTTACATGTGAATCGGATAATGTTTTGGAATTTTTTTAACCCCATGTGTGCGCTGGGTGCCTAAAAACAGAACGGGAAAACTTGAAAATTTTTAAATTGCGATAACTTTTGACAGAGTTATTCAATCATTACGAAATTTTTAAGACATATTGGTATTATTTAGTTGTAGATTTGCGTAAATTTTGATGAGCGTGCTAGCAACCCTGTAGCTAATGCAGACACTGAAAGTGAAAACCTTCAAATCATCGTCTCTCTTGAAAAACTGCCGTTTCTTCAAAAAAAAGCCACTCATATGTAAATCTTGTGCTTTGTTTACATAAACAAAAAAAAAAATTTGATATGGTATAACGGGCACGCCTGGTAACCCTTGCCCAATTTACCTATATTTTTAGCATCAAAAACTTCTGTTCACGGAAACTCACGATCCAATGAGCAGAATTAATTGAAATTTGCAGAATGTATTGGTCCTATATAGGACCAGGTCTGATAGAAGTGATTTTGAAATGTGGCTCGTTCTGTGTCAGTGGTGCCATCTTGAAAAATCACTAAAAAAGATAACTGCTTTTAGCCCTATAAATTCTGACTGAATCGTTCGATTTTGACGAAATTCACACAGTAGCTGAACCTTATTTAATACCACGTCTGGTAGAAATTTGGTTGAAAAATTCGGTTGGAGCTGCCAGCTATGATAATTTTGGTGTCTTAAATTTGAAAAAATAAAAATTTGGAAGTGAAAACATTAAACCATCGAATTTCCAAAAACTGTCCGTTTCTTACAATAAAACCAATCTGTATACAAATCTTATACTTTATCTACACGTTCAAAGTAAAACTTTGGAAATTTCATGTCGGATAAGAACGGTAACCTTTTCCCAGTCAACCTATATTTTTAGCATCAAAAACTTATGTTCACGGGAACTCACGAATCAATAATCAGATACCATTGAAATTTACAGAATGCATTGAACTTAAGTAGGACCAGGTTTGATAGAAGCGATTTTGAATTGTGGGCAACTCTGTGCCAGTGGTGCCATCTTGAAAAATTACAAAGAAAAAAAACTGCTTTTTTGCCCTATGAAATTTGAATAAGTTACTAGATTTTCATGAAATTAACACAGTAGCTGAACCTTACTCTAATCTCTGTTTGATAGAAATTTGGTTGAAAAATTCGATTGGTGCTGCCACCTATGGTAATTTTTATGTCTTTGGATTTGAAAATTCGCTCAGGAAAATAAAACTTTTTGCCCTATAACTTCCAGTGCAGTCATGAAATCAATACGAATTTCATACAATTAATGGAACCTACTATAAACATTATTCAAGCCAAATTTGGTTGAAAAGCCACGATAGGGTTGCCAGCTATTGTTGGTTTTGTGTTTGTTTGCAATATCTTTATTAAGCGGTTTTATCGTAGAATTTTCAATTGGTAATGATATTGTAGTGACAATAAACAGCAAATATTAAGCTTTCCATTATTTCAAAAAACTCGCTGCAGGTAATTCTAAATTTCTTTATACTCCTATAACTTCGAATGTAATATAACAACGTGAAGCAGATGTGATATATTTTTGGCTTTGATACTGGCGAAAGGTTGCCAGCACGAGTCGGTTGTGCTACTTTTGTAGCAATAAATGCTTACAGTTAGTATTCATACCGGAAACATTTACAATGAAAATAAATAACCGATGTTTCAATTCCCAAAGTTCTGCAAATTTTTCGGATCGGAGCCCCAAACACCACCTTCAGTTACAGTGCTGCAGGCACTGAGCATTTTCTTCATTGATGTTATATGAGATGCTGCTTTCGAAATTTTGTGAAATAAGCAACTGATAACGAATATAATTAAGCCGTGTTTTGCTCTCATAAACGTTGAAATTCATGTTAGTAGTAATATCTGAAACCTTCCACCATATCAGTTATAATGCATTCTTGAGACCAAAGTAGAACGTGGCGTTTGAAACAGTTTGGCCGTAATAAGCAGCTCATGTGGTGGAATATGCACTCAAAACCTGCACGATTCTTCTGCTGTTCTTCGAACATTAGTTTTTCTAGCGGTTCAGGTGCGCTAGAGTTTTTTTTATACTAGATCGTTGTTTTTCCGGCATAGTTCTTTTCTTTTCTGTATAGGAGCAAAAAAAACACGCCTATTATTGGCAAGTGTACCGTTGTTTCGTACACGCGTCAAATTTATCCGTTGAGCTTTGAATACTCTTTGAATAGTATTACCTTAAGTTATTCTGACAAAGTTCTCGATTTAGGAGTATTTTTAAATAATTCTTTTACATTTGACCAATATCATATCGATCAATATCAAAGTTATCTCGATCGCAATCTTCCCTTCGACTACTAGCCGATATTGTTTACCGGCGCTAATCCACTTAACCGGAAAATCAACTAATTAACGCCATTCTACGATATCTAACTGTAATAATTGTTCAATTATTATAAATGAAAGACTTTACTTTAATTGGCGAATATTAATGCGTTGTTTATTTAATGTTTTCGATGTTGTCACAATGGTTGTTGATGCTCAACTACTGGACTCACTATACTATGGTGAAATACATTGATGGGTGCGTTCAGAATCACTACCTGAGAATATTCTAAACTAGCAGTGACATCTGGTAGCTAACAATATTATTACACGCTTTTTTCTTTTAAAAGAGATTTAATTGAAATTTTAAATTGAACTTATGTTTGACAAAATCTCATTAAATAATTGGACAGCAATGGTATTTAATTTACATTAATTACGTCCAACCAGTGAGGTAGCCGACTGATCCGACCACTAAGAGCTCTTCTTACATCTGGTTCGTTTACAATCACCGGTTCAGGTGTTTCTTGATCACTTACCGACTCTGTTTCTGACTCGGAACTACCAGCGGTTTAATATTCATCTGATGATGCATTACTATCGTTCAATTCTGGTAGAAAGGTTCATTTACATTACAATCAATTATTTCATTGCCACTGTTAACACCATCTTGTTCGTTGCGCCCAAGTGGCGTTACAATTTCAATTGGTTTTAATTTATCAGGACTTGCTACATTTCATCTAACATTTTCTTCAAATAATACCTCTCCCCCATTCACCTCGTTGTTCTTAGTCCTGGTAATGAACCGTCGGATTCGTCTAAAATTATTTTCAAAATTATCCCTGATAATATACAATCGATTGTTAACATTTCCCACAATGGTTCCGTACTTCCACTCCCTTCCATTTTTCTTAAAAATAACGAGATCACCCAAATTTAATACTGGCAGTGCTTTTGCATTCCGGTCGTAATAATAATTTTACCTCTCTAGCTTTTCTTTAATTATATTTTTAACCGTTTCTTCACTTAAGTTGTTTCGATACAACAATGACTCCAAAATTGGCATTCTCGTCTTGACCACCCGACCAAAAAATAGCTGAACTGGTGTCAATCGCATACTTGCCACTGGGGCTGTGCTATATTCCGAAATTCGATACTGATACCCTTCCGTGTCTCTCTCTTCAATACAACGGTTCAAAATATTTTTAGCAATCGCAACACCCTTCTCGGCTTATCAATTGCGGGGTACCGAGGGCTTGAAAATTTCATGACAATATTATAATCGTTTGCGAATTCTCCAAATTCACGCGAGTTAAATGGTACGTTATCCGATTTAATTACCGTTGGGTATCCCAGTTTGTCAAACTTACCCTTCAACTTCGCGATAATATGACGCGCTGTTTTGTCTTTTAGATGTTCAACAATTATATAACCCGAATACACATCAATAACAGAGAAGAAGTCCCATCACTTATACTCAAACAAATCCATTGACACTATATGAAACGGATATTTCGGTAGCTCTTCTTGAACCAGCTCTTCCTTTTGATTGTTACGCGTGAACTTTTCACAAATGGCACAAGATGTAAACATTTTTTTTATCTGACCGTTCATGTTCGGCCAGTAATAATGCATTCTTGCATGGGCTAGTGTTTTCTCGATTCCCAAATGTGGTGCATGCAACCACTTACTAAGTTTTCCTTGTAATTCTGTTGGAGTTACTAGTCGATGATCACGAAATAGCAAACCATTTTCAAAATCAAGTTCATTTTTGAGTTTGTGGAAGACCCGGCTCCGATCATCCAGTAGATGGTAATTTGGCCAACCCTTTTCAACATATCGACAAATTCACAAAAAAAAATTCATCACGTTCAATGATTGAACGATACAAATCATAATTTCGTTCCGATAAATACGCTGATTTAGGTACTGTATGTATTATCCCCGTTAAATCCGTGTCTTCATGACATTCTGATAATTGGGCCCGTGAAAGGCAGTCAGCAATGAGCATTTTTTTACCCGGTTTGTAAACAACAGTCATCTTTGGATATTTCAAAAGTGACATGAGCCTTCGCTGAAGTCGCATTGTCACACCATCAATATCCCGCTTGACTAGTGTTTCCAACGGTTTATGATCACTTTCCACCGTAAATTGACGCCCATACAAAAAATAATGAAATCACTGACATGCGAAAACAATTGCCAACAACTCCTTTTCGATCTGAGCCCACTTTTGTTCACTTTTGCTTAACGTCCGTGACGCATATGCTACTGGGTGTCCATTCTGAATGATGACGCAACCCAATCCATCCTTGGAAGCATCCGTTTGCACAATGACTGGCAACTTCGGATCATAAATCGTCAACACCGGCTCCGATGTTACGACATTACGCAATTCCCCGAATTTCCGATCATGATTTGCCGGCCATTCGAATTTCACATCGTTTCGCGTGTGATCACGCAAATGCGCCGATTGCTTTGACAAATTCGGAATAAATTTCGCTAAATATTTCAAAATGTCCAAAAATCTTGACATGGCCGCTCTATTCTCCGGCCTTTTCATCTTTGAAATCGCGTCCCGATACTTTAAATTTGCCTTAAATTTTCCATCAAATAAAATATGACCAATAAACTTCACTTCGTATTTGCGATACTGAATTTTATCCGGGTTTAATTTATTATTGTATTTACGCGCTCTTTCCATTACTTTATCCATTATCCGATCGTGTTCTTCTTCCGTTTCTGCGCAAATAGCAACATCATCGAAATAAATTATCACTCTTTCAATGTCTCCTAACATTTTGAACATATCTCCTTGAAATAATTCCGGTACAAAATTAAGCCCAAATGGCACACGATTAAATTTATATCGACCAAACGGAGCCATAAATGTCACAATCATCGTCCAATTCCATTTGCCAATAACCACTTTTCAAATCTAAAACCGAAAAAACGCGCTTATTTGCCAACCGAGACGCTAAATCATCGATCTTTGGAATCAAAAAATGTTCACGCTTGATGCATTAATTGAGTGGTTTTGGATCTAAACAAATACGAAATTCATTCAAGTTAAGCTTTTCTACTATTTGCAAATTATCAACCCAATCCGTTGGGTAATCAACAGGTGAAATAATTCCATCCTGTACCACCTTTTCCAATTGTAACTTTAATCGATCCAACAATGAGTTTGATATCCGTTTCTTATAATGAAGGAATGGCTTTAAGTTTTCCTTGATATTTATCACAAATGTCCCCGGAAATTTACCCAAACATTCAAAGACGTCACGATTGCTTTTTAAAAATTCCTCCATGTTTGTGACAAACATGCAACAGAACTTACATTTGGTTCGTTTAACTAATCCAAATCGTTCGCTTGATTCAAGACCCAGTATCGGTTCACACATGAGAGTAGAAAACTAAGAGGAGCGGACTACCTCACCCTTCTGGCCCTACATCCAAGTGTGTGTAATAGGACAAAAATTTCTCTTCGATTCTCTCTGGCTTGGGCCTGCTTGGGCTTAGCTGTCAAAATCGTTGTGAATCGTACGCGGTATCGGTAGTGTTTTCGAGTAAAGTGAATTTCAAAAGTAATTAATTGTGTTGTGCGGTGGTGATTTTTCTTCAAAAACTAATTTTTTAAACATTATAAACCCTTAGTTTCATATAATAACGCGAAATCACATAAGCACTTCGTAAAGTTTAAATAATAATAGGTGCGTTTTTTTGCTCCGATGCAGTGCAGAGTACAACTATGCCGCAACAAACAACGATCTAGTATAAAACAGCAGTGCTTTCGCTAAGACTGACATAGGTTGCGGTATTCGCTGTGGTAGCAGAAAACAGCTGAAAAAAAGGGAGAAAATAACGAGTATACACTACCACAATCGATAGAAAATAGAAAAAAAACTAACAGAAAATTCATTCTTTTAACTTTCTACACATTATGAAGGCTTTTTCTAATTTCCTAACTACCAAAACATTCAACATAACCCTGAAAACCCGAAAGCCACCTCACAGAAAAAAATACAACTTCTCATGAGCTTTTCTTTTTTCTATCAGCACATTCTACACTTCAACACGTGAACTACAAATGACGCATAGAATTTCTGTACTAGTGAATTCACTGGTGTAGGAGTGTTGTTGTTTTCAATGCGTCTACTCTACTCTCCGCTGGATAGAGGAGCAAAAAAACGCGCCTAACGAGTCAAAAGTGTGTCGTGGGTTCATGCCGAAATCAGCGAGGATTAGGTGTCTTAGGAGTCTCTTTTTACAGGTAAGTGAGTGCTAATATATATAATCCGGGTTAAATTTATCGTCGCATGTAAAATATTTGTCAGGCATTGTGCGTGTTTCTCGAAAAATAAACAAAAAAGTAGCGAGCGAACCGTTTGTTTACGTTTTCGTGAATGACAATTGCACAGCCATGTTTGATTTGTCTTTGGTCAATGGCGTAACCAAAAATATCTATATCGGGCTAGAGAAAAAGAACTTGACAAATTTCAATAAAAAAAACCACAAAAACTTTAATCACCTATGCCTTAGTCATTTTATGATTGTATTTTAATTTGTTGTTTGTCTGCGATTTTTGCCCTGCTGGCTTTACTGATGTTCCTTTCCTCATTAGTTCTCTACTCTCATGTTCACACACATAATCGACAACAATAAAATGAGAGATATGTTCTGTTTTTAACTCAGTATCAATGCATTTTAATTTCACCGTACCAAAAACATTAACATTATTTCCATTATAATCAATGACCGAATAATTTTCATTTTCCAATTGGACCCCCAACTTCTTGAATATTTTGCCCGGAATGCAGTCCACATCAGATCCAGTATCTAACTTAAACCTAACTAGCTGATTTCCCACTTGATACTCCTGATACCACCGCTTCGTATGGTTGGGCACGTTGCTTGAATTTATTCTATAAATACGATCCACACTTATGTCCCTATTCGCACTACCATCAATGATTTTCACAAAATTACCTGATTTACCCCAGCTGATTGAGTATTGTTGCTGTTTTCCATTTTGATTGTTTTCCGATTTTGATCCACTCTTATCCGTTTGCTTGCTCTTCGATTTACAAAAACCCTGGAAATGGCCCTTACGACCACATGATCGGCAATTGATATCCTTGGCTTTACATGATTGTAAATGATTTGTATTGAAATCATTACCACAATTGTAACAACGACGTGTTACAACATCAATTGTTTCCTTTGGCTGTTCAGCAACGCTGTTGATGCTTGATTGGTTATTTGTGTTCAATATAACCCTATTTTCCCTCGCAACTTCGTTTGTTTTATACATTTCAATTACTTTGTTTAAGGGGGGAGGTACATGTAACTGCTAAAACAAAAACGATTTTTTTTATTGCATTAAAGTGTTCGAAATACTCTTAAAATATACCAAAAAAAGTTTTGAAGCGATATTCGTATTAGTTCTCGAGTTATAGCCAGTTATAGATAGCGTGGCGTTCCCCAGGTCGGTGGAGCTTTAGAACTTTAAACGCGCTTTTCTCAAAGTAGTACTTTTTCAATTTCCGTACAAGATATCTCAAAAAATATTGAACCTATTCGGCTCAAATTTATATCACATGTACAAAAGAGTATTATCTCATCGTTGAACCTACATTTTCTTGTGATTTCGGAAAAACAATTAGTTTACCAATGTTTAAAACGTGATTTTTTTGAAAAAAAATCTATTTTTTTTTTAATCTAATATTAATGTAAAAATTTGATTTTTTTTTCTAAATTTTATTGGTTCACCTAGGAATTATAGATATCATTAGCATATTTTTTTTTCTCTGAACGTTGCAAGTTTCTCGGAAAAGGCGTTAAGTTGTACGAGGCTGTTTTTGATGTGTTTTTTTCATTTGCTCGCATCGCCTCCATTTTGTGTTAAAAAGTTATTAAAAAAATATTTTTATTTACTATAAGATATGTACTTTGAGGATTTAATATTAAAAATTTTCTGAAGAAACAATATATTTATTTTAAGTCAATCTGAAATTAGCAATTTCTTTTCCATTTTACATGTATTTTCCCCCTTAATGGCTCATCCTTGCCATCCAACAGCTTCAATAGCAATTTTTTACCTTTGTCGCTAGCGATGATTCGATCTTTTAACATGCGCTCTTCATTTTTCAATTCTTTTCCGCACTCACATTTGCTATTGAATTCAGTTTCAAACTCAGCAAACGGTTGCTTTTCTTTTTGCAAAATTTTGTTGAATTTGAACGATTCTATAGTTGTGGTTTTCTTTGGACTATAATATTCCTCAAACGCCTTCAGAACATCATGTAAAGTATGCTGGTCGACAACTACGACAGCAGCATTTTCACCCTCGGTTGCTGCAACAACAATATCCTCTCCGAGAATACCATTTTCCGTTCCATTATTTGGAAACAATAAGCGTGTTTTTTTGCTCCGATACAGAACAGAATAGAACAATGACGCAAAAAAACGATCCATCACAAAACAGCTGAAACTTTCGCTAAGACTGACATAGGTTGCTCTATTTGCTGTGGTACCACCCAACAGCTCAAAATAAAGGGAGAAAATAACGAATATACACTACTACAATCGATAGAAAATAGCAAAAGGACTAACAGAAAATTATCTCTTTTAACTTTCTACACATTATGCGAGCTTTTTTTAATTTACCAACTACTAAAACATTCAACATAACCTTCAAAAAACCAAAGCCATCTCACAGAAAAAAAGACAACTTCGTATGAGGTTTTCTTTTTTCTATCAGCACATTCTATACTTCAACACGTGAACTACCTATGACGAATACAATTTCTGTACTAGTGAATTCACTGGTGCAGGAGTGTTGTTGTTTCCAATGCGTATACTCTATTCTCTGCCAGATAGAGGAACAAAAAAACACGCCTAATGTGTTATAAATTTCTCGCGCTTGACGGCCAATTAACCACAAAAATGTTGCAATTTTGGTTGATTCAGTTCCATTTGCTTTACCTGTTGTAGCGAATTTATGTTGGGTGAGTGTGTGCCTTAGCACAACTCAGAACCAGACCGAAGTCCGGAACCAAGATGGCTAAGGTCTAGCAGAAGTGGAATGGCTAATGCCATCCAAGAGGCAAATTAAAAAAAAACTTTTGTCCCGAGAGCAGGGTGCCCTAGAAATGGCCGCGAAGGCCCCTCGTCCGCATTAGCGGAGCACCCTTTAACCAACCCCGATGGATGCTGGGGTGTCGCTTTGCTAGCTTGCTGCGGCTGGGGTGGGTTCTTGAACAATGGGATTGGTTTGCTGTCAAGAAACGGGATGCTACGTATTATTCATCCGTCATAATATCGTAGCCGCAAACTGGTATATAGTAATACCCAAGGCACAAAAGGGGCATTGTTCCGTTAAGGAAACCACCCGTGGCTCTGCAACATGGGCTGACTAAGCAGACCTAGTGCTCGTGAAAAAAAGAGGAAAAAGGGAAAAACACTGCCTTTCTTTTCAAAGGAACCCGGGTGAGCTAGACAGCCCCGGGCCCCCGATGGTGGCAGAGCTCTGACTCCGATGGTCCGGGGTCCTCCATCCACTGATATTGGCCATGAAATATCAATAAAACAAGAGAAAACAATCTGTGGCCAATATCCCTCCCTTATAACAATGCTGAAGATCACGGAAAAGGACTTTAGGTCATATTATCGGCCAGCCGGCCTGAAGCGGACCCTGTAAATGAAAAGAACTTCCCGGGTTTTCGCTCAAAAAGAAGGCCAAAGGTTTCGGTTACTGACACTTTACTGACACCGTTACTGACACCGAGTGAGAATAATACAAGATAAATAAAAATTTAAGAAATCTAACCATACTTATACAAAATTAATTTGTTCGTTTTGTTCCTTTTTACTGAATGCCGAAGGACTTTACTTCTTATCAAATCACGTTAATATATTGATTATGAATGTATAACAGTTCTGTGGCATTTCGAATACAATGTAATCATAAATGGTCTAGCATGTACAGTCATAGAGAGAGACTGCAAAATTGGCATTCTCGTCTTGACCAACCGAACAAAAAATAGCTGAACTAGTGTCAATCGCATACTTGCCACTGGGGCTGTGTTATATTTCAAAATTCGATACTGATACCCTTCCGTGTCTCTCTCTTCTACACAACGGTTCAAAATATTTTTAGCAATCGCAATAACGGCTAATCCATTGCTTTGTGGGTACCGAGGGCTTGAAAATTTCATGACAATATTATAATCGTTTGCGAATTCTCCAAATTCACGCGAGTTAAATGGTACGTTATCCGATTTAATTATCGTTGGGTATCCCAGTTTGTCAAAATTACCCTTCAACTTCGCGATAATATGACGCGCTGTTTTGTCTTTTAGATGTTCAACAATTATATAACCCGAATACACATCAATAACAGAGAAGAAGTCCCATCCCGTATACTCAAACAAATCCATTGACACTATATGAAACGGATATTTCGGTAGCTCTTCTTGAACCAGCTCTTCTTTTTGATTATTACGCGTGAACTTTTCACAAATGGCACAAGATGTAAACATTTTTTTTTATCTGACCGTTCATGTTCGGCCAGTAATAATGCATTCTTGCATGGGCTAGTGTAACTCATATATCTATATATATATATATATATATATATATATATATATATATATATATATATATATATATATATATATATATATATATATATATATATATATATATATATATATATATATATATATATATATATATATATAAATATATATATATAAATATATATATGTATATATATATATATATATATATATATATATATATATATATAAATATATACATATATATATACAGATATACATAAATATATATATATATATATATATATATATATATATATATATATATATATATATATATATATATATATATATATATATATATACACATATATACACATATATATACAGATATATAAATATATATATATATATATATATATATATATATATATATATATATATATATATATGTATTTATATATCTATATATATATATATATATATATATATATATATATATATATATATATATATATATATATATATATATATATATATATATATAGATATATATATGTGAGATAATCTCGGGTACGCGCCATCCGATTGAGCTAAAACTTTCAGGATACATTGATGTATATGCAGAATAGGTCCAGGTCTCACTAAATGTCAATTATCTTTAACCCTTTGGCGCCGGCGGCCATTATAGTGATATTTTTAATATACCTATTATTCTGTACACAAATAATTTTTGCAAAAATAATGTCGACGAAATAAATTTCGAACGTGTTTTACATGTGAATCGGGTAATGTTTTGGAATTTTTTAACCCCATGTGTGCGCTGGGTGCCTAAAAAGAGAACGGTAAAATTTGAAAATTTTTAAATTGCGACAACTTTTGACGGAGCTCTTCAATCATTGCGAAATTTTAAGGACATATTGGTATAATTTAGCTGTAGATTTCTGTAGCTTTTAATGAGTGTGCTGGCAACCCTGTATCTAGGGCAGGCACTGAAAGTGAAAACCTCCAAATCATCGTCTCTCTTGAAAAAGTGCCGCTTCTTCAAAAAAAGCCACTCATATGTAAATCTTGTGTTTTGTTTACATATACAAATAGCGCACCTGAACCGCTAGAAAACTAATTTTCGAAGAAATTGTCTTTGAGTGACAAAAAAGTGTGGAAAGACGTAATACACTGTTTTTTAGAATCATATCAACCATTCCTTATCCAAAGCAATAAAACTCAACTATAACACATATAATTCAGTGCTGGCAACACTTTCCGAACGAAGCAGTAATAAGTTTACCATAACAAGCTCATACTCAAATCAACGTATCCTTTGAATTTCGTTCTCTTCGCAGGATTTCATCAAAGGTTTCAGCGGTTAAACGTTGTTTGAGGCTGCCATCCGAAAAATGTTCAAAACTCGGAAAATTTAAAAAAGAATTCCTTATTTTTATTGCAAATGCTTTTTATATGAGAACGTTGTTTCAAGCATCTGTTGGTGCAATATTTACGGAAATGGCTAATGCTGGTTAGCCTGTATCAACAGCAAAGCATAATACATACCAATTCTGCTTCACGTTAAGTTAAACCCAACCAGTAAATTTCGTTTCGATTGAATCGCTGCGCTGGAAGTTATACGGGTGAGAAGAATTTTAGGGTTACTACCCTCAAAACTTATCAAATTTTTAAAGGGTTATTTTTGTTGTTAATTTTCATTGCAGGATCATTTCCATTTGGAAATCTAATGACAAAATCGCTCAGTAAAGATCTTAAACAAAATTACAAAAATGGTCATAGCCGGCAGCCCTTTCATGATTTTGGTACGAAATTTCTACGACATTTGGCTCACATTAAAGTCCATTTATTGCGTGAACTTCGTTCTGATTTCTACACTGGACCGGAAGTTGTAGGGAAAAAAGCTTTATTTTGCTGAGCAAATTTGCAAGATTTAGGAGACAAAAATCACCATAGCTGGCAACTCTATTCTAATTTTCCAACCAAATTTTCATCAAATGTTACATAAAGTAAGCTCCAAGTATTGGATGAATTTTGTCAAAATCTGATGGCTGAATCGGAAGTTATAGGCCAAAAACCAGTTTTTTTTCTGGGTGATTTTTCAAGATGGTACCACTGGCACAGGGTTGCCCGCATTTCAAAATCACTTCTATCAGACCTGGTCCTAGCCAATACCAACATGTCCTGTAAATTTCACTATGATCGAATAATCCGGTCATCAGTTCTCGTGAACAGAACTTTCGAGTGCTGTAAATAGAGGTAATTTGGTGAAGGGCTGCCGTTCTTGTGCAAATCGGAATTTTAAAAATTTTAATTTGACATGATGGACAAAGGTTAAAATTTATCAGTGATCTGATTTTTTTGTCAAAAATCAAAAATTTTTCAGGAAGGTCAATGATTTGAAGGTTTTTTATTCAGGAGCCTGCCGTAGCTACAGGGTTACCCGCAATATCTTAAAAATCCACATGTGCTAAATTTTAGTCAACACTAATACGCTCTGCAAATTTCACGATGATCCATTGTTTTTCTTAGAAGTAATGACAAATCAAAATTTGATAAAAAATCCTTGCCTACTTTTAGGCACCCTGCACCCACACACGACTCACAATTTCTAATTTTTTATCAAAAACCAGCTAAGAACATAAGTAGTTTTCATTCCCAATAGTTTTCTTTAACAAAACTTTACACTGCTTGGAAATATAGGAGTACCTCAAAATTCACTAAAACGCTCGCCGCCGCCAAAAGGTTTAGAATATCTGAATTTGAGAAAGTCGTGGACCTACCTACTATATACATCTACGTTCTCAGAAAATTTCAGCTTAATCGAATTGGCCACTCCAGAGATTATCTCCCTTAATCATTTTGCTGATATATATATATATATATATATATATATATATATATATATATATATATATATATATATATATATATATATATATATATATATATATATATATATACATATATAAAGGAATATGAATTTTCGGCGAAACGAGTTTAATACTATTGTTCTTCGAACATTAGTAAAAAAAAAATTTGATATGGTATAACGGGCACGCATAGTAACCCTTGCCCAATTTACCTATATTTTTAGCATCAAAAACTTCTGTTCACGGAAACTCACGATCCGATAAACAGAATTATTTGAAATTTACAAAATGTATTGGTCTTTAATAGGACCAGGCCTGATAGAAGTGATTTTGAAATGCAGGCGATTCTGTGCCAGTGGTGCCATCTTGAAAAATTACTAAAAAAGATAACTGCTTTTAGCCTTTTATAAATTCTGATTCAATCGTTCGATTTTGACGGTTGGAGCTGCCAGATATGATAATTTTGGTGTCTTAAATTTGAAAAAACTAAAATTTGCAAGATTTAGGAGACAAAAATCACCATAGCTGGCAACTCTATTCTAATTTGCGAACCAAATTTTCATCAAATGTTACATAAAGTAAGCTCCAAGTATTGGATGAATTTTGTCAAAATCTGATGGCTGAATCGGAAGTTATAGGGCAAAAACCAGTTTTTTTTCTGGGTGATTTTTCAAGATGGTACCACTGGCACAGGGTTGCCCGCATTTCAAAATCACTTCTATCAGACCTGGTCCTAGCCAATACCAACATGTCCTGTAAATTTCACTATGATCGAATAATCCGGTCATCAGTTCTCGTGAACAGAACTTTCGAGTGCTGTAAATAGAGGTAATTTGGTGATGGGCTGCCGTTCTTGTGCAAATCGGAATTTCGAAAATTTTAATTTGACATGATGGACAAAGGTTAAAATTTATCAGTGATCTGATTTTTTTGTCAAAAATCAAAAATTTTTCAGGAAGGTCAATGATTTGAAGGTTTTTTATTCAGGAGCCTGCCGTAGCTACAGGGTTACCCGCAATATCTTAAAAATCCACATGTGCTAAATTTTAGTCAACACTAATACGCTCTGCAAATTTCACGATGATCCATTGTTTTTCTTAGAAGTAATGACAAATCAAAATTTGATAAAAAATCCTTGCCTACTTTTAGGCACCCTGCACCCACACACGGCTCACAATTTCTAATTTTTTATCAAAAACCAGCTAAGAACATAAGTAGTTTTCATTCCCAATAGTTTTCTTTAACAAAACTTTACACTGCTTGGAAATATAGGAGTACCTCAAAATTCACTAAAACGCTCGCCGCCGCCAAAAGGTTTAGAATATCTGAATTTGAGAAAGTCGTGGACCTACCTACTATATACATCTACGTTCTCAGAAAATTTCAGCTTAATCGAATTGGCCACTCCAGAGATTATCTCCCTTAATCATTTTGCTGATATATATATATATATATATATATATATATATATATATATATATATATATATATATATATATATATATATATATATATATATATATATATATATATATATATATATGTATATATATATACACATATATAAAGAAATATGAATTTTCGGCGAAACGAGTTTAATACTATTATTCTTCGAATATTAGTAAAAAAAAAATTTGATATGGTATAACGGGCACGCATAGTAACCCTTGCCCAATTTACCTATATTTTTAGCATCAAAAACTTCTGTTCACGGAAACTCACGATCCGATAAACAGAATTATTTGAAATTTACAAATTGTATTGGTCTTTAATAGGACCAAGCCTGATAGAAGTGATTTTGAAATGCAGGCGATTCTGTGCCAGTGGTGCCATCTTGAAAAATTACTAAAAAAGATAACTGCTTTTAGCCTTATAAATTCTGATTCAATCGTTCGATTTTGACGGTTGGAGCTGCCAGATATGATAATTTTGGTGTCTTAAATTTGAAAAAACTAAAATTTGTAAGTGAAAACATTCAAATCATCGAATATCCTAAAAGTGTCCGTTTCTTACAATAAAACCAATCTGTATACAAATTTTATGCTACATGTTCAAAGTAAAACTTTGGAAATTTCATGTCGGACAAGAACGGTAACCCTTTCCCTGTTAACCTATATTTTTAGCATCAAAAACTTCTGTTCACTTGAACTCACGAACCAATAATCAGATACAACTGAAATTAACAAAATGCATTGGACTTAAGTAGGACCAGATTTGATAGAAGCGATTTTGAATTGTGGGCAACTCTGTGCCAGTGGTGCCATCTTGAAAAATTACAAAGGAAAAAAACTGCTTTTTGCTGTATGAAATGTGAATTAGTTCCCAAATTTTCATGATGTTGACACATAAGCTGAACCTTACTCTAATCTCTGTTTGATAAAATTTTGGTTGAAAAATTCGATTGGTGCTGCCAGCTATGGTAATTTTTGTGTCTTTGGTTTTGAAAATTTTCTCAGGAAAATAAAACTTTTTGCCCTTTGACTTCCAGTGCAGTCATGAAATCAATACGAATTTCATACAATTAATGGAACCTATTATAAACATTATTCAGGCCAAATTTGGTTGAAAAGCCACTATAGGGTTGCCAGCTATTGTTGGTTTTGTGTTTAATTGCAATATCTCTATTAAGCGGTTTTATCGTAGAATTTTCACACAAATATTAAGCTTTCGATCATTTGAAAAAACTCGCTGCAGGTAACCCTAAATTTCTTTATACTCCTACAACTTCGAATGTAATTAAACAACGTGAAGCAGGTTTGATATATTCTTGGCTTTGATACTTGCGAAAGGTTGCCAGCACGAGTCGTTTGTGCTACTTTTGTATCAATAAATGCTTACAGTTAGTATACATACCGGAAACATTTACAATGAAAATAAATAACCGATGTTACAATTCGCAAAGTTCTGCAAATTTTTCGGATCGCAGCCCCAAACACCAACTTCAGTTACAGTGCTGCAGGCACTGAGCATTTTCTTCATTGATGTTATATGAGATGCTGCTTTCAAAATTTTGTGAAATAAGCAACTGATAGCGAATATAATTAACCCGTGTTTTGCTCTCACAAACGTTGAAATTCATGCCAGTGGTAATATCTGAAACCTTCCACCATATGAGTGATAATGCATTCTTAAGACGAAAGTAAAACGTGGCATTTGAAACAGTTTGGCCGTAATAAGCAGCTCATGTGGTGGAATATGCACTCAAAACCTGCACGATTCTTCTACTGTTCTTCGAACATTAGTGTTTCTAGCGGTTCAGGTGCGCTAGAGTTTTTTAATTTAAAGTTAGCTACAGACCCATCCTCTTATACATTTTCTAGAGGTAATTCAGGACACTAGCTATTTACATCATATAAATAATTTTCGGATTTGACAATTATAAACATTTATAGCTGTGTTTAATGAGCTGCTCTAGGTTAAGCTAGGTTGAGATATTTCAACGAAATGTGTTTAATGAATAATTCGGCTGCTCTAACTTGCCCGAAGTTGCTCTGATTTGTGTTTCCTGAGTCTACTCTTTTTAACACTTTTACGCTACTTTTTTGGTAGAGCAAGTTCGGGCAAGCAATCAGCTGTTTTCCAACTGTCACGGAACCTACTTTCAATAAAAAAGTTACTGAAGTGCAGTTTTTTGTTAGTGAATTGACAGGTTGACCTTCTGACAAGTAATGAATTATGAGCATTGTCTATCAACTGCTTTCACTTGCTCGGCTTGTTTCTGCCTCTCAATTGCTCTAGTTTGCTCAACTTTTTTTTTCACAGCCGCGCTACTATAACTTGTCTTGAAATGCTCTGCTTTTTTCGTGCTCATTAAACACAGCTTATGTATTTCAAGCAAAAATGCAAACACATATTTATGTTTGAGCAGATACGTTGAAAATTGTTTATTTTCTTGTGTACAAATCTCTCTATAAACAGAAAATATAAAATTTTGTTTGGCTTAAAGTGAAAGATGTCAGAAAAAATTTCAAAAATTATGTGTCCATGTCTTCTAGCTGTTTGATACAGATTCTATGTATAAATTTTTGAAATTTATGCATTTGAATTTATGTTATACATCACTTTATCTTGTTAAAATATTTGTACCCAGGAAGATATATAAACTCATAATGGTATTCATGTATCGGCTTCTTGTTTCCATTTTGCGATATTTTTTGAACGAATTTTCGAAACTTTACTGACAATCAACAGCTGATGGGTGGTTGCACAGATTTCGTGTAATATCAAAGTACAGCCCATATAAGCACTGTTTTTTTTGCTGAATATATGAACCATCCCTGGAAAATTCTTTGGAAAATTATAAAATTCTTTATTTTGAATTTTAAACTCTTACATTGTTTGTGTGCAGACGTAATAAACATCACAGTCTTTTGAATCGCGTTGTATACTAAATGGCTCGCATGTAGTTGGTAATGGTGTATTTTGAGTTTTGTCAATCGTAGATTTAATTGCGGCTGTCAGTGGAAACTTTCCTCCTCCACAAGCATTTTTCCCATCATCCGAATCAATTGTCCATAGGAAAACTCCACCAAGCTGCCGACTGACGGCGAATTCTGCTTTCAATCTAGAAGATTTGGCATCATCATAGCTTACCCATAATGGTTGCTTGTACATATATGGATTTTTTTGAATATCATCCCAAGAAAGATACCATTTTTCATTGAGTTGTTTTTCGCAGATTTCAAGATAACTAAGTATGCCGGCTTCAGCGGTATATAGACCCGCATCTCCAGGACCATTCGTGCCTGCACCGACACCAAACACATTAGGGTTAGACAGATGATAGCTGATACCATAACTCGATATACCCAAAATTAGTTTTTCTCTTAAGAAACCAATGTCAAGCAAGGAATTGACTGTGTAATTAATGTTTGAGTCATAGTCTGATTTTGATGACTTAAGTGGTGAGCTGTGAGCAGTTACAGCGCCAAAAGCATCGCTGTATCCATATGTCATTATATGTACAAAATCAAGAAAGCTATTTAAATACTTTCCAAAATCAGTATTCCAGCTCCCATTTTCTTGCCAATTTATCAACGCTGTTATTAAATACAAATCGCCTAGTTTCATTCGAATCTCTTTAAGCAATTGAAAAAATCCTGCATAGTCATTGTCTTTACCTCCTCTTCCAGTCGGATACTGCCAGTCAACGTTTATTCCGTCAAGCTTATGCTCTCGAAGAAAAGAAACTATACTTTCCACTAAATTATTTCTTAAAAGTGGACTTTTGACAATATTTGAAAGCTTCTTAGACCCCTCATTCCAACCTCCTAACGATATGAGAACTGTAATGTTTGAGTTCTTTTGCTTTAGTTTGCTGAATTCCAGTAATGAGCCTGAAAATAAACATGGTTTTGAAAACTCCTTGATAGTGCGTTGAAATCGATTACATAATGATTGAATGCTAATAATATATTGTTCCTGATATAAAAATAAGCTCAGTTTTTCAACATTTACACAAATTTTAATTTCCCATCCAATCCGTTAAAGTTTCCTTTCACATTAATTATTCCAATCAATTTTTATGTTCAATTTGCCATTTGAAGCTACGTTAATCTTTGACTCACTTCCATTCGAAAAATTAATCTTCAATACATTTCTAATACAATACAGTTCTAATTCTATTAAATCATCCGTCGTATTTCGAATGAAAATCTTACCAATTTTCTTTTCGCACAACTATATATTTTCAAAATTGTGTATACCGGTTGCTACCGGTATATTTCCTTGAGCTGCCAAAGTTTAATGTGATGTAACGATTTCCCATATGTCCTACATGACCGAGTCAGTTGTTATGTTTCCGGCCGGTACTACCCAGTCTTGGTTGTACACCATTTTTAGCTTTGAGTATAAAGATATTAAGAGTCGCAATAATGCCAGCAGACTGTCTTTGTTTGATTTCTTTATTATACATATACATACATACTACATATATACAATAGAAAATTTCATTTTTATTAATTTCATTCACATTATCACTGTATAGCCTGCCTAGCAAAACAGTATGGGTCAATAACACTCTATTAAAAGTAATTTGATTGGCATTTTTTGTGTAACATTGAAATTTCATCAAGTCCATCAGATCGTTGACTTTTTTTCTACAACTGCACTTTCTACGTACATAAATTCTTGAACGCGGTCAATAATTTTCGTCAGCAATATTTCTCTTCATAAGTATTTTTGTCTTTTTGCACTTTTGTACAGCAAAACTTGTAGAACATCATATTGCATATGTAAACAAAAAGTCATCGATCTCGATTCACGTGCAATATAATGATATCAGCAGAAATTTATGTTTAGGCTAAGAATTTTGTAATCATATAAAATAGATATGCAGGAAATAAAAATTCTTTCAGTTTCGTATACTTGAATCAAGCGTTTTATTCTGTGCATTATTTCAATATACAGTTTTGCAGTTCGTGATACTTGCGTTCCCAAAATATCAAAGTATTTTAGTCAAAATATTATAGTTACTGCTGTTTGTGACATCGTGCTGTTCGTGGAATTACCAACTTAACTTCCAACAAGTGTAACCGCTTGGTGGAAATTATATTCAATAGAAGGTTCTCTAAGTTTCAAGTGCTTAGTGAATCACTATTGAATCAATAAAAAACATTTGGCGACCGTGACAGGACTTGTAGGCTTTGGAATTTCTTTTTCAACACGTGTAACCGCTTGGTGAAAAGTATAATCAATAGAAGGTTTTCTAAGTTCCAAGTGCTTTGTGAACCACTATTGATTCGTATTAAAACTGTGGGAGTTAATATCAAAGGAGTCGATATAACGTGATATTGGAAGCCATGGAGGCATCAAAATTACTGTCAAGACAGCAAGAAATTGGGAAATTAATCGAGAGCATAGCGATTAATTTCAAAAAAGATTCGCAATCGAGAAAAACGAGCGAATATTGCCAGAAACGCATCGTGTCACTCAACGCCTTGTGGGCTGAGTTTTCAATAAATCACGATAGACTGCTGGAATTGGTAACAGCTCGTGATGAAGAGCCATACTTCGTCAATAATTACCAAAGAGAGGTTGAAAATATTCAACAGCGCCTTAAATCGTGGTTGGCAGAAATCAGTGGGCCTAGCCAATGTCAACCTGAAACAGACTCCACACCAAGTCAACCTATCAGTGAGGCACCAGCATTGTCGGATAGCTTGAGCAGGCTATTGAGAAAACAGAAAACATTGCGTCAAGCAATTGATTACTTCTTGGAAAGCATCAGTAGAGACACCCAGCATGATTGTAGCCAGCATTACTACAAGCTAAAGATCGATAGGCTCCTAGCATATGAAGAGGAGTTGAAAGAGAATCAAAATCTGATATGGGAAGAATCGACCCCATTAGAACTCGACACTGACGAGTACTTCAAGTTACAGCATCAACTTCAAGATGCAATTGTTACATTACAACAACAGTTGGACCTATTTCCAACAAGCAGTCATACATTAACCGGCCAATATACAAATGCCAGAGTGAAGTTGCCTAAAATTACGTTGCCTACGTTCAATGGCGATTACCTTCAGTGGAATCAATTTCACGACTTATATGTACAGCTTATACATTCTCAGCCATTGAGCAATGCTGAGAAAATGTGTTACTTGACGAGCAACCTTACTGGTGAAGCAAAGGCATTGATAAAGCACCTGTCACCTACCAACGAGAATTATGATACTGCATGGGATATTATCGTAAGCCGATACAGCAACACCAGGCTTATAGTGACAGCGCTACTAAACAAGCTTTTAAATCAACCTACGTTATCATCAGAGTCTGCGTCATCGTTAAAGACTCTTCATGAGACAACCAACGAATGTCTTCTTGGTTTGAAGAATCTCAGCATCGGAGTAATTCATTGGGACCCGATCTAGTTGCATATCTTGCTGAGAAAGTTGGACAAAACCACACACACCCTGTATGAGCAAGGGCTCAGTAACCCTAAAGAGTTTGGGTCCATCCAACAATTTTTGCAATTCCTAGAGGGCAGATTTCAAGCGCTTGAGGCTGTTCAGGGAGGACAATGGAAGAAGCCGAATCCATTACCTGTACAAAATAAAACCAAAAGTTTGTCCGCAGCAACCCGCTACGATTGCCCTTGTGGCCCTCAGGAACGTCATCATTTGTTTAAGTGCCAACAGTTTCTTTCTTGGAATCCAGAAAAAAGAGCTCAGTTTCTCCTGCAAAACTCCCGATGTTACAACTGCATGAAAACTGGCCACTTTGCAAATCAATGCTCTTCTCGAGCATGCCCAAAGTGTGACAAAAAGCATAACACACTGATTCATTTAGTAGAATCAGCAGGTAGACCACCGTCATCAACTACACAGGCAATATCTTCTACACAGGCATCATCATCGAAAACTATTAAGCCAGCGTCATTGACAGCTCAGCTCGATAAGCAAAAATCAGGTTACGTGCTGCTTGAGACTGTTGCTGTTCGCCTTAGTACCGCAGATGGTAATCAAGTTATATGCAAGGCATTGCTAGATTCCGGCTCGCAGATCAATATTATTACAGAACGGGCAGCAAAGAAGCTGGGCTTCAAATACAAACGATCAAATATGACAATCGAAGGTATTGGTCAATCAACCAGCCATGCCACCTACAGAGTCAACATCCTTGCAAGTGCTGAGAGCACCAACTTTTCAGTACGCATGGAAGCATTTGTGCTACCCAAGATAACAGGAACCCATCCTGCAAAGTATTTGGACATCCAGTCGTGGCCTATCCCGGTAGACTTCCAACTAGCTGACCCCCATTTCAACCATCCCAGCCGCATCGATTTGCTCATTGGGGCGGAGCATTATTATCAGTTATTGGAATCTGAGCAACATTCAATGGGTCCAGATTTACCACTTCTTCAAAATTCTGTATTTGGGTGGATTGTTGCAGGAAAATTAATGGATTCATCAACAAGAACCATATCATCCTGCAACATTGGGACAAGCAATGACGGAAACACCGATATCTCACAACAAATAGAGCGTTTTTGGAAGCTTGAAGAAAATAATTTAAAAAAGACATTTACTGCTGCTGAAGAAAAATGTGAGCTGCAATTCAAGCAAGATACCAGACGTGACCCTTGTGGGCGTTTCGTCGTCAGATTACCCTTTGAAAAACTAGTAACTAGTCTAGGTGAATCTATGGACATAGCCTTAAATCGGTTCCTAGCGCTTGAACGACGGCTGGCTGGAAAGGAAACCATAAGGCGGCAATATATAGAATTCATGGAGGAGTACATTCGCCTTGGACACATGAAAGAAATAAAAATCAATGAATTGAATCACCCATATTACTTTCTACCACACCACTTCGTGTGCAAACCCGACAGCACGACAACAAAGTTGCCGGTTGTGTTCGACGCATCAGCGAAAACGTCGAATAATGTATCGTTAAATGATATTCTTGCCAAAGGACCTGTAATACAGGATGAACTTTTCTCCATATTAGTACGATTCCGGTTGCCTCGGTATGTATTTACCGGCGACATAGAAAAAATGTACCGGCAAGTCGCTATACAAGAAGAAGATCAGAAGTTCCAACTGATCTTTTGGAGGAATGATCCACAAGCAGAATTAAAGTGTTATCAGTTGGCAACGGTAACCTATGGCACTACCTCGGCACCATACCTGGCAACAAAATGTTTGCAAGTATTGGCAAAACAGCGCTCAAGGCAATATCCACTGGGATCAGAAACGTTACAGAGAGATTTCTACGTTGACGACGTCATGCCAGGGTCTGACAGCATAACGGAAGCTATCCACATGCAAACAGAACTGATATCACTGCTTAAAGAAGGTGGCTTCCATCTAAGAAAGTGGTGCGCAAATCATCCTCGACTACTAGAGCGATTCCAACCACAAGACATGGAATTAACTCTAGATTTCAACAATGATTCTGACGATCACATCAAGACCTTGGGCTTAAGATGGTGTCCAACTAGGGACTTGTTTTCTGTGCAGCCATCAATACAAACTCGAAGCAAGACAACAAAGAGGACAGCATACTCAGATATAGCACACATCTTCGACCCGTTGGGAATACTAGCACCAATAGTAGTCACTGCGAAGATAATACTACAAAAGATGTGGTTGCTAAAGGCAGATTGGGACGACGAGCTACCGTCACAATTAAAGGATGAATGGATAGACTTCAGAGAAGGACTTCAAGATTTGAAAGACTTCTCCATTGCCAGACATGTGTTTGACCATCATTTGCCAAAAAACATTCAATTGCATGCCTTTGCGGATGCATCCGAAAAAGCATACGGTGCTGCTATTTACGTCAAAGCAATTACCAGAGACAATTTATTGATAGTAAGGCTACTTTGCGCCAAGTCAAGGGTAGCTCCTACAAAAAAAGAGACAATTCCCAGACTAGAATTGTGTGCAGCTAAACTTGCGGCTGAACTGTGCCATAGAGTAAAGACTGATCTGAACTTGAATGATGTGCAAGACTTTTACTGGATTGATTCTGAAATCGTTCTCGCGTGGGTGAATAAATCATCTTCGTCAAATCAACCGTTCGTTGCCAACAGAGTAGCCACCATACAGCAGCTAACAAGTGCACGCCAATGGAGACATGTTGACTCGAAGGATAATCCAGCAGATATCCTTTCAAGAGGAACAAGTCCGAGAAAGCTCAAAACTCTTTCACCCTGGTTCTATGGACCATTGTTCCTACATGCACCAGAGTCAGCATGGCCAGCAGAATTCATCACTAGAGGATCGACTACACTGTCAGTAACAGTATCAGATGAGTTGATTCATATGGTAAAGAGCATCAATCATGGAAATTCATTCAAAAAGCTTGAGAGAATCATGGGATACATGCTCCGATTTGCAAAAAGAACACGAAAAATCAGCAATCATCATGAACATCTCACGGCGGACGAACTCAATGATGCTCTGCGCGTATTAGTAAGATGCGCTCAACAGGAAGACTTTTCACAAGACATACTTCATTTAAATCAATACGGAGAACTTCCGAACAATAGTTCGCTGCAAGAATCGACACATTCATTGACGAACATGGCATTGTCCGAGTTGGAGGCAGATTGCGAGAAGCTAATATCTCATACGACGCAAAGCATCCAATGCTGCTCCCATATTCAAATTTGCTCACAAAGCTGATAATGACCGACTTGCATATCAGCCACAAGCATGCGCCCCCACAAACACTTCTATCCATCACCCGACAGAGATTCTGGCCTATCAAGGGAAAAATAATTGCCCGCTCGATTGTACACAAGTGCGTTCACTGCGCGAGAGCCCCACCAAAATTGCTCAATCAGCTCATGGGTAACCTTCCACCAGCTCGAATTCAGCCAGCGAGACCATTCATAAACACTGGCGTTGACTACTGCGGACCATTTTGGACACACTTCAAGATTCGAGGCAAGAAACCAGTTAAATCGTACGTGGCAATATTTTGCTGCTTCTCCACCAAAGCAGTACACCTGAAACTGGTCACCGACTTAAGCACTGACGCCTTTTTGGGTGCGCTACGAAGGTTCATCAGCCGTCGTGGACACTGCGCCAACATTTACTCTGACAACGCAACTAACTTTGTAGGAGCCAGGAATCAACTTCATGAGATCCACGACGCCATCTACTCAGATGATGCCAAAAATAAAATAACGTCTATGTGCAGCAGCAAAGGCATAACGTTCCACTTCATACCGCCACGTGCTCCACATTTTGGTGGCTTATGGGAGGCGGCTGTAAAGTCCACCAAGCGACTCATGCAATTGCAAATCAGCTCAAGTTCTCTAGCGTATGAAGAATTGGAGACTTTGGTAATCGAAATTGAGGCGATACTAAACTCAAGACCAATCACTCCAATGTCGTCAAATCCAAATGATCTTACTGCCTTGACTCCAGGACATTTCCTCATCGGAGAACCACTAACTAGTAATATTGATCCAGAAGCCAAACCATTAAACACCAGACTCGGAGCTCGATGGCAACTGGTACTTCGACTTAAAAGGGAATTCTGGGAGAAATGGACAACTGAATACTTGCACGAGCTTCAGAAACGTGTAAAATGGAAGTCTAGTCATCTTAATATTCAGCCGGGAATATTAGTTATGATAAAGGAAGACAACTCCCATCCTCTTCAATGGCCTCTTGGGAGAATAATAGAAACGATAAAAGGCAAAGATGACCGAGTGCGAGTTGTCAACATTAAAACGGCAACCCAAATAATACAGCAACCCATACATAAAATTGCTCCTCTACCAGTAGACACAACGGATGATGCTGATCATCTGAAGCCACAATGCTCTGAGCACAAACGTACGAGCAGACAATCCAGTAGCACAGAGATGGCCAGAGACGAAGTACTGTCTCAGCCCCCTAAGCGACGACGAAAATTAGGGTCTATGCTTACAACAGTACTTATGGCATGCCTATTCGTGCCACTCATTCAAGGGTCTCCTATCCATATTCACAGCTTTAACACATCAAAACCAACAATTTACTTCGAGAATTTGGGAAAGGCCAGCGTAGTTTCCAAAGAATGGCAGATGATTGTTTATTACAACATGACTGGTTATTGGCGCGAGCATAAATGCCTGACTAATGCAACAAACCTTCTGTCGGCACTATGTAACAGTCTAGCAGACCCTAGTATATGTTCAGGGACGATACAACACATCCAACATCAACTCACAGAATTATCCGAAGTGGATTCAATGATGCTCCGAGTGTCTTCCAGAAAGAAAAGAGGTGCACTCAACGTTGTCGGAAACATCGCAAACAGTCTTTTCGGAATTCTTGATTCAGAATATGCTGACAAGATGAGGGATATAATTGAAGACACTAACGATAACCAAGAGCGATTATTGAAACTGCTTAAAAATCAAACCTCACTACTCGATTCAACAATAAACGTTATTCGTGGAAACTATAAGCATATTGAAAGCCAATTTGAGCAGTTGACCTTGCTTGCCAATCGAGAAACAGAAAAATTAAACCGAATCGACAAGGAAGTACATTAAGATAGACTATCGGCTCTTTACATGGCTCATGCCCTTCAACTGCTTGTTGCTGTAAACAACCTTCAACAAACTCATAATGCTCTCATGGACATTTTAACCGATGCTCATCACGGGAGAATCAATTCACGCATTCTACCTCCGCAAAAACTTCAGCAGGAGATAAACAACATAAGAAAATACTTGCCAAAGACACTAACCTTACCACTGCCTATGAATGAGATTGCAGAATATTATAAACTAATGACAGTAAAGATCAGACCAAGTCTGCAGCATACAATCATTCAGTTAAAGCTGCCTCTCAGTACTAATGACGAGTTCGAGCTCTTCCGGACAGTTTCTGTTCCTGTTATTATTAATAAAGAAGCATGGGCTATCAAAGCTACAACGCCTTACATTATCGTCAACTTGCACAGAAACCAATATTATCCTCTGGGAGAGATGGAGAAACTTGGCTGCACATACACCGTTCACAATCACATTCTGTGCAATCAGCACCATCCTACATATAAGGCAGATTTTGGTCCAAGCATTTGTGAACTAAATCTTATAAACCAGCGGTTTAATCCCAATCAATGCCAAGTGCAGAAAGTTCCAAATCAACCACGGTGGATTCAACTCCACACTTCTAACCAATGGCTCTATTCCCTCGATGAAGGGATAATAATCAATGCTGTCTGTAGCGGCGAAGTTGCACAATTATCTCTTGAAGGATCCGGAATTCTCACGGTAGATGACAATTGCATCATACAACAACCTGGAGTAACAATACAGGCGCACAACATTTACCCCAGTACTATTCGACAATCTTATGCAACCTCTCTATCAGTTCCGTTATCAGCTGAGCTCGAAACAACATCTGAAATCATACCTTCACGTATTTCGCCAACTATACCTACAAATACATTGGATGACCTACAAACCAAGGTTCAGCATCAATTGATTGAAGAAGAGAACTCCAACATCAACAACCATCATGTGCATCACTACATAGTAGGCTACTCCACATTAACAGTAGTCTTAGTAGTAACTGCGGTACTTTGTTGGAAGTTGTTTTACGGGAAACGTGCCCGAAGGACTACATCTTCCTCTGCAACAGCGACTCATGATTTCACTATAGGATCCAAGGCACTTGATGAATCCTGAACGAATTTCCAACGGGGGGAGGATGTTTGATTTCTTTATTATACATATACATACATACTACATATATACAATAGAAAATTTCATTATTATTAATTTCATTCACATTATCACTGTAAAGCCTGCCTAGCAAAACAGTATGGGTCAATAACACTCTATTAAAAGTAATTTGATTGGCATTTTTTGTGTAACATTGAAATTTCATCAAGTCCATCAGATCGTTGACTTTTTTTCTACAACTGCACTTTCTACGTACATAAATTCTTGAACGCGGTCAATAATTTTCGTCAGCAATATTTCTCTTCATAAGTATTTTTGTCTTTTTGCACTTTTGTACAGCAAAACTTGTAGAACATCATATTGCATATGTAAACAAAAATTCATCGATCTCGATTCACGTGCAATATAATGATATCAGCAGAAATTTATGTTTAGGCTAAGAATTTTGTAATCATATAAAATAGATATGCAGGAAATAAAAATTCTTTCAGTTTCGTATACTTGAATCAAGCGTTTTATTCTGTGCATTATTTCAATATACAGTTTTGCAGTTCGTGATATTTGCGTTCCCAAAATATCAAAGTATTTTAGTCAAAATATTATAGTTACTGCTGTTTGTGACATCGTGCTGTTCGTGGAATTACCAACTTAACTTCCAACAAGTGTAACCGCTTGGTGGAAATTATATTCAATAGAAGGTTCTCTAAGTTTCAAGTGCTTAGTGAATCACTGTTGAATCAATAAAAAACAGTCTTCATTTACCCAAGATTTTACTCATACTATGAATATTTACGAACATTCGGACTAATTGTTCGGGGCGTAGCTGAATGGCTCGTTTTGGGTGAAGGGGCTTGGCGCGGAAATTTGAATATGTATAAAAGCGTAAACCTGATATGAATATTCAAGCTTCAATATTCTTTTGCCTAAACTAAATAGTTGATATACGAAGTAAAACGTGAAATAAATAATTAACTTATATATATATATATATATATATATATATATATATATATATATATATATATATATACATATATAAATAAATAAATAAATTCATCTTTATCTATATATATATATATATATATATATATATATATATATATATATATATATATATATATATATATATATATATATATATGTATGTGTATAGTTTGAATTAGACAGTAGTCCGATTTTTTTATCCAGCTATTCAAAATTTTTTTTATCGGGCTACTCGTTATGCATTGCTTTCAAAGCGCGTATTTGAATATTTGTGCAATATTTTTGTGCAGTTAAAACATGTCCAAATAATACCTGCTCATCAAATAATTGTTTATGTTATTATAATTCTTTATATTATTAACTTGTGTTCTACTCATATCTAAATTGCCTCCCGAAATTTTCAAACAAATTTAATGTACAAACTATGCGCCTCTAAGCATCATCTTCTTACTTACGACACTGACCTCCGACAGTCCTCGCGCCATCTTGGAAAAGTAAAATCCGGTTGCTGTCAAAGTGTCGTGTTCAAAGACGCCAATTCGCGGACTCAATCGGTAATATCGGCAATAATTATTTACTCTGCGTGTTTGTTATACTTGAAACTTCCGGGAGTTCGTTAAGAACCTTACAGCAAGTTAACATTTCAAAAGCAGGAAAAAGCTAGTTGTTTGAGCGATGACTTGCTGCTCAGTTGTCTTTGCCTTTTTTTTAAATATTTTTAATCCATGTCGCGTCTATTTCTAGTATTCTGGTGCTTTTGAATACTTCCCTCAGTCACGTATCATAATTCGTTTTGTAAAAAGCCTTTTTTTAAAAGTTGTTTCTCATCGATTTCTATTGCGTGACGGTAGTTTGTTTACGTTTGCTTTACGTGGCCAGCAAAATTTGACAGCAACAGGATCTTTCGCTCCTATATAGTGATAGAGTGAAAGGCAAGGGGAAGAAAAGATGAAAATAAAAAGGCATAAACTCGCGACATACACCTACACGCGTTTACAGTGTTTCTGCTACTTTTAATATCTTTATACTCAAAGATTTTTAGATAAAGTTGTCAACAGTTTTGACAACTAGTGTGCTGTCATTCGGATTGTCGTCGCGTAAAGCTTGTCGCACGCGATTCCGTCACGACACAACACGAAATAAGAATCACAGCACAAAAAGACAACGGAGGAGCTGAGCTGCAGTGACGCGCTACTTACCAAATCGAAGAGCAACAAAATGAAATCGCATATGGGAAAGTTTCGAGGTAATTGGCATGAGTGTGGAGAATTTAGGCATTATAGACGCGACTGTCCCAAGCTGAAACATCGAAAAACTAATCAACAGTTGACGAGATCACGGCCATGTAGTGGTGTGATGATTGCAAGTGCTACATCAGCCTTTATGTCCACTACGTTAAATATTAGCAGTTGGATAAATGACAGCGCCGTATCAAATCACATGACGTACAATCGGTCGTTGTTTACATCGTTCAAAGAAATTGAAGATGGAAAGTGGCCAGTAACTGTGGGCAATGAACAAACAATATGAGTGCGCGGTCGTGGAAAAGTCGAAATACGATCGTTAACCGACAAAACAACTACGCTCCATAATGCGTTGTATGTACCAAACTTAGACGCAATTTGATATCAGTGGGTGCTGCGGAATTAAAAGGTAATACAATTAATTTTGCTAATGGTTTAATGACTGCAATCAACAAGAAAAATTAAGTTATTCTTATCGGATATCGGAAAGCTGACAATTTATACCAGATCGAATTCATTCGTGATGACGACAGTGCAAAAATCGTGTTGTCAGGAGCATCAATTCGTGTGTGGCGTGAGTGTTTCGGCCATGTGAATTATGGTTCGATTCGGAAACTAGCTGCAGGACAGGCTGTCAGTGGTATGGTTGTTTTAAGATCGACATTAAATGACGATTGTTTTTGTGAAGTATGTGTCTATGCTAAGCAAGCACTTCAACTATTCAAAAAAAATGCAAAACAAGCACAAAGACCTGGTGAATTAGTACATTTTGGTATTGCTGGTACTTTTGGCGTAAAATCACTTGGCGGATCTAACTATTATGTCGTGTTTGTTGACGACTGTTCTGGTTTTCTGCACGTGAGACCCTTAAAACAGAAGTTTGACGTGATTGAAGTTATTCAAGACGTGATTTCTGAATATAAATCGGCTGGAAATGAAATCAGAAGAATGCGTTCTGATAACGCTAAAGAGTTCGTAAGCAACGAGATGAGAAAGATAATGTGGACGCATTCAATTGTGCATGAATTCTCTGTGAAAAGATGCCCTGAACGGAATGGCCGGGTAGAGCGACAAAATCGGACTATCGAAGAAATGGTACGTGCAATGTTGACTGCAGCAGAGCTACTTTTGAGTCTTTGGAGAGAAGCTGTAAATACTGCAGGTTATATACGAAATCGGGTGCCGCTAAAGCGTTTGCAATATCAACAATCATTTGAGGTATTCAACGGTTGCAAGTCTAATGTCAGTCATCTACGAATTTTTGGTAGCAAATCTTACGCGCTATTGCATAAGTCACAGCATTCAAATTTCTCTAAAAAGTCCGAACAGCTCATTTTAGTGGGCTATGCCCCAAATGGCTACCGCTTGTGGCAGCGTGGCACTCAGAATGTAGGAGTTTATCGTGATGTTGTGATTTGCGAGCCTGAGCCAAAGCAAAAGATGCGTTTAACAATTCCTTTGGAAGATGAGAAATCAGCAGTTCGTGTTTATCAAATAGAAGACGAACCTGAATCAAACACAGATAATAAGGAATCGGAATTGAGTGAGCAACTTTATAACCCAATAGCAAAGCGAACTCGCAGCAAAACCCAAAAGGATGATAGTGATTATAAGGTAACATCGAATGTCAAAGCAGTTAACAATACTAAGGCATTTATTGCAAATGTATTTTTGCTGTCGTCTATTGAAGAAGCAAGATCCTCACAAGATGCAAAACAGTGGGAGCTTGATATGAAAGAAGAAATAAAACCTTTAAATGCTAACGCCACCTGGATGTTAGTTGCACGACGCAAGAATCAACAGACAATCCGAAATAAATGGGTATTTAGTTACAAGACGTTAGCAAATGGTTCAATTGATCGTTATAAGGCGCGACTAGTTGCAAAAGGCTGCTCACAGAAAGCTGGTATTGACTACGAAGATATTTTTTCACCAGTTGCTCGATTTGACTCTGTCCAAACATTATTATCTGTAGCAGCGTCCAAAGACCACGAAGTATATTAGATTGATGTCAAAACTGCTTTCTTATATGGCGATATAGACAAAAACATTTACATGGAACAGCCTACTGGTTTGAATGATGGATCAGGCCGCGTTTGCGGACTAAACCGCAGATTGTATGGTCTCAAACAGGCACCACGTCAATCGAACACAAAATTTGATAGCTTCATGAAAAGTTTTGGCCTAAAGCCAACGAATTCAGATCCATGTGTCTATGTAACGGAAAATGGCAGTCTAATGATAGCATTGTAAGTTGATGATGGTCTTGTTATCGAAAAGTCTAATGAAGAAATCGTGGAATTAATAAAAGCAATGCCAAAAGAATTCGAAATCACTTACACCGAAGTATCAAGCTATCTTGGCATCGAAATTGCCAGAGACTGCACCAATTAAAATATTTCTTTAAGTCAAGCGAAATATGCAAAATCTGTGCAGAAGAAGTTCTCTATGGAGAAATGCAATTCTATTGCAACACCAATATATGTAAATATGACGCTGAAGCCTGCTAATGAAGACGAAGTTATAGATGTTTCATACCGCCAACTAGTTGGAAGCCT
The DNA here is from genome assembly GCA_963978885.1 of Nemotelus pantherinus. Taxonomy (NCBI): domain Eukaryota; kingdom Metazoa; phylum Arthropoda; class Insecta; order Diptera; family Stratiomyidae; genus Nemotelus; species Nemotelus pantherinus. Next base: position 117,600,310 of record OZ022264.1, read on the forward strand.
TATGTATCTATCGGTCGCAGCATGACCCTATTTGGCGTTTACGGTAGGACAGCTGTCGAAATACTTGGACAAACCATCTGAACAGCATTGTAGTGCTGGAAAGAGAGCACTTAGATATCTTGCTGGAACAATAGATACGAAATTTATCTATGGTGTTGATAAATCAAACAAACTAGTTGGATACTCGGATGCAGACTATGCTGGTTGTTGTGAAACACGGAAAAGTATAAGTGGCCTCATTTTGATTCTGAACGGAGATACAATTGTGTGGTCGCCTCGCAAGCAAGGAGAAGTTGCCACGTCTACAACCGAAGCTGAATATGTAGCTGCACATGATGCATCAAAGGAAATCGTTTGGGTACGGGAATTATTAAATCAAATCCACTGCTTGGAAATAAAGGAGTACCTGAAAATTGACTAAAACGCTCCCCGCCGCCAAAAGATTTAGGATATCTGAATTTGAGCAAGTCATGAACTTACCTACTATATACATCTACGTCCTCCAAAAATTTCAGCTCGATCGGATTGGCCACTCTAGATATTATCTCTCTTAATCATTTTATTGATATCTATATATATATTGATATCTATATATATATTTTGTGCCTTCTGGCGAAATAAGCTGGGTAGCAAAAGGAAAAAAAAAGTCTAGAGCATCAGAACCGCTAGAAAACTAATTTTCCAAGAAATTGTCTTTGAATGACAATGTGGAAAGACGTAATACACTTTTTTGTAGAATCATATCAACCATTCCTTATCCGTAGCAACAAAACTCAACTATACCACCAATGATGAAAATGGTCAGTGCTGGCAACACTTTCCCAACGAAGCAGCAATAAGTTTACCATAACAAACTCATATTTAAATCAACTTATCGTTTGAATTTCGTTCTCATCGGAGGATTTCATCGAAAGTTTCAACGGTTAAACGTTGTTTGAGGCTGCCATCCAAAAAATGTTCAAAACTCGAAAAATTTACGAATTGGTTTCTTATTTATATTGCAAATGCTTTGCAAATGAGGATGTAAATTGAAGCATCTGTTGGTGCAATATTTACGAACATGGCTAAAGGCATGTTGACATCATGCTAGTGCACTAGCGCTAGTGGACTGGTATCGCGGACTAGCATACTACTAGCACAATGTAAACATGCATGCGAGTGCTACTAGTAGGTTATTTTGCGCTAGTGCTACTAGCGTAGAAAAGTTGATAGTGAGTCTACTTTTCGCTAGTTCAATCGTACCAGTTGCAATTTCAAAAAGGCGGCATCTTAAAAAATGAGTGAAGACGAAACGGTAAAATTCGTAAAAATGTACAAAAACGCGGAGTGTCTGTGGAACTATAGAGCCAAAATCTATAAGAAAAATAATTTACGTGACAATGCTCTCGAAGAAATTCCTAAGCATTTCAATATTACGAACGAAAACGTGAAAAAGAAAATAAAATGTATTCGTGATACATATTTCCTTGAAAAAAAGAAAGTTAAGGAATCAATTAAATCTGGCATGGCAGCAGAAGATTTGTATACCCCACGTCTTAAATGGTTCAACATTGCGGATTCATTCTTGACTATCTGCCAGTCACGCAAAACTTTTGGCAGCATTGTGGAGGTAAGTTTCAAGTTTGCAATCTACGAGATAACGAATAAATCTCAAAATACTTCGATGTTTTCTCCAGAATCATCATCAATGATGAAATAGCCAGAAAATAGTGTTTACAATCTCCAATAAATAAATTTTTGATCGGAAGTACTGAGAAGGAAAATTGGACGGTTTAGCCCAATTTCCCCATCAATATTTTGTTTTTGCGCTTAAAGTATCACTATTGTACTCCCCGACCACTTTCAATCATCAAATGCGCAGTGAAGGCAGTTTTTGCCAAACTATGGTCAAAAAACCCCTACTCCTCTAATGTTTGTATCACAGCAATATATCTTAGCCCGTTATGTCCGAAACCACTCTAACCCAAAATTGGCCGATTTCAGCTACTTTTGCCCTTAAAACTTTTTGAATATCAAAATAAAATGCTGGCAAGTACGAAAATACTTGATACTTGATATGCTCTTTATTTTTTAACAAAAGATATTCCTTGACTGCATTTTTAAAAATTCTAAAATTAAATTGTAAACATATTTCTATTGGCAAGCAATTAAACAATCGTGGAGCATAATAGAATGCATGATTAGCGGCTAAAGTTGTCCTAAATTTTGGTTCCCGAGTCGCTCCGCGAACCATTCTTTATGTACCATGTTTTGCTTCTGTCTCGCGTGGAAAATGAGCAGGGTGCATAAAAAGATACTTTAGTACCTTAAATTTGTATAGATTTGAAATAGAAAATACATCGAAGTCATCAAAAAGGTTTGCTGTAGGATAACGAATTGGTTTCTTTAGACAAATTTTTATAATTTTTTTGTGTAAAAGCACAAGAGGAATTAAGTTGCTACGGGCAGTTCCGCCCCAACTAACGAGACCATACTCTATAATAGATTGCACTAGGGCCAGGAAAATTGTCTTAAGCCTGTCTTTTGTGAAAATATTTTTCAATTGCCTAAATTTGAACAAAATTCTCCTCAAACGACTTGAGGGATAAGAAATGTGCTCGCTGTAACGCAAATGGCGATCTATTATCACGCCCAGATATTTCACACTACCTTTTACTGCTAAAGGAGGACATTGCCAGTTTGCTATGTGAGCACACAAACTTTCATGAATTATTACTTTTAGTGACTCCTGAGGAGCACCAGATAAATTGTGTGAAAAAGGTAATGCAACACATTTATCAATGTTCACACTTATAAGGTTTGCGTTTATCCACTTTGAAATGTTCCTCAAGTTTTTATTTGCCTCATCAAAAACCGTCTCCCAGCTTGTTCCCCAAAAAAGTGCAACTGCATCATCTGTGTAAGCTTGTAACGAACAGTTAGGTACTTGCAAGCTTAATAGATCATTAATATATATAAGGAACAGAATTGGACCCAACACTGTTCCCTGGGGCACACTAATATTTACGTTAGATGCAGAACTCACGTGGTTTTCTTAAATAACAGATGAAACTCTATCTTTTAAATAAGTTTTAAAAAGTAGCAGAACTATACCCTTTATTCCAATTTTATGCATTTTATTGAAAAGCAGATCATGATCCACCGTATTGAAAGCTTTTCTAAAATCTAAAAACACGCCCCAACATTTTAAGCTATGATCCAGTTTTCCTACAATTCATTTCGTTACATTAAAAATTGCATCTTCTGCACTAAGAGATTTTCTAAAACCATAATGGTATTCTGAAATAATTTTATTTTTTTCTAAGTACGCCACAAGTCTTTTCTTAATAGCCTTTCAAAGATTTTGGAATACTCGAAAGAAGAGATAAAGGCCGGTAGTTGTTCAATACAGACTTGTCGCCGCCCTTGTGCAAAGGTATCACTAACGCTTATTTTAATTGGCTCGGAAAATAGCCCTGAATAAAACAAAGATTTATAATATGAGACAATGGACGTGCTATAAAGAAGGCATTTTTTCTTAAACAGTCGGAACTGATTCCATCTGAACCTGAAGCTACATCTGCTTTAGTATTAAGAATAAGCTGTACTACTTCTGACTCAGACACAGGTTGCATGAAAAGGGAGTCACACACTGTGTCAATTGTCCCTAAAACGTTTTTACTAATGTTCGAAGAACATTAGTATTAAAATCGATTCGGCCAAAAATTCATATTTCTTTATATATATATATATATCATCAAAAAATTTCAGTGAGATAATCTCGGGAACGCGCCATCGGATTGAGCTGAAACTTTCAGGATACATTGGTGTATATGCAGAATAGGTCCACGTCTCTTTAAATGTCAGTTATTGTTAACCTTTTGGCGCCGGCGGCCATTTAAGTGATATTTTTAATATACCTATTATTTCGTGCACAAATAATTTTCGCAAAAATAAAGTTAACGAAATAAATTTCTAACGTGTTTTACATATGAATCGGATAATGCTTTGGAATTTTTTAACCCTATGTGTGCGCTGGGTGCCTAAAAAGAGGACGGGAAAATTTAAAAATTTTTAAATTTCGATAACTTTTGACAGAGATATTCAATCATTACGAAATTTTCAGGACATATTAATATTATTTAGTTGTAAATTTGTGTAGCTTTAAATTAGCGTGCTGGCAACCCTGTAGCTAGGGCAGGCAACGAAAGTGAAAACCTCCAAATCATCGTCTCTCTTGAAAAAATGCCGTTTCTTCAAAAAAAAGCCACTCATATATAAATCTTGTGCTTTGTTTACATAACCAAAAAAAAAAAAAAGATATGGTATAACGGGCACGCCTGGTAACCCTTGCCCAATTTACCTATATTTTTAGCATCAAAAACTTCTGTTCACGGAAACTCACGATCCGATGAGCAGAATGAATTGAAATTTGCAGAATATATTGGTCTTAAATAGGACCAGGTCTGATAGAAGTGATTTTGAAATGCGGGCGATTCTGTGCCAGTGGTGCCATCTTGAAAAACCACTAAAAAAGATAACTGTTTTAAGCCCTATAAATTCTGATTGAATCGTTCGATTTTGACGAAACTCACACAATTGCTGGACCTTACTTTAAGCCACGTTTGGTAGAAATTTGGTTGAAAAATTCGGTTGGAGCTGCCAGCTATGATAATTTTGGTGTCTTCATTTTGAAAAAAAAAAATTGGAAGTGAAAACATTCAAACCATCGAATATTCAAAAAAATGTCCGTTTCTTACAATAAAATCAATCTGTATATAAATCTTATGTTATATCTACACGTTCAAAATAAAACTTTGGAAATTTCATGTCGGATAAGAACGGTAACCCTCTCCCAGTTAACCTATATTTTTAGCATCAAAAACTTCTATTCACGGAAACTCACGAACCAATAATCAGATACAGCTAAAATTTGCAGAATGCATTGGACTTAAGTAAGACCAGATTTGATAGAAGCGATTTTGAATTGTGCGCAAGTCTGTGCCAGTGGTGCCATCTTGAAAAATTACAAAGAAAAAAAACTGCTTCTTGCCCTATGAAATGTGAATAAGTTACCAGATTTTCATGAAATTGGCACAGTAGCTAAACCTAACTCTAATCTCTGTTTGGTGGAAATTTGGTTGAAAAATTTGATTAGTGCTGCCAGCTATGGTAATTTTTGTGTCTTTGGTTTTGAAAATTCGCTCAGGAAAATGAAACTTTTTGCACTATAACTTCCAGTGCAGTCATGAAATCAATACGAATTTCATACAATTAATGAAACCTGTCATAAACATTATTCAGGCCAAATTTGGTTTAAAAGCCACAATAGGGTTGCCAGCCATTGTTGGTTTTGTGTTTAATTGCAATATCTTTATTAAGCGGTTTTATCGTAGAATTTTCAAATGGTAATGATATTGTAGTGACAATAAACAGCAAATATTAAGCTTTCGATCATTTGAAAAAACTCGCTGCAGGTAACCCTAAATTTCTTTATACTCCTATAACTTCGAATGTAATTAAACAACGTGAAGCAGATTTGATATATTTTTGGCTTTGATACTGGCGAAAGGTTGCCAGCACGAGTCGGTTGTGCTACTTTTGTATCAATAAATGCTTACAGTTAGTATACATACCGGAAACATTTACAATGAAAATAAATAACCGATGTTACAATTCGCAAAGTTCTGCAAATTTTTTGGATCGCAGCCCCAAACACCAACTTCAGTTACAGTGCTGCAGGCACTGAGCATTTTCTTCATTGATGTTATATGAGATGCTGCTTTCAAAATTATGTGAAATAAGCAACTGATAACGAATATAATTAACCCGTGTTTTGCTCTCATAAACGTTGAAATTCATGCCAGTGGTAATATCTGAAACCTTCCACCATATGAGTTATAATGCATTCTTGAGACGAAAGTAACACGTGGCGTTTGAAACAGTTTGGCCGTAATAAGCAGCACATGTGGTGGAATATGCACTCAAAACCTGCTCGATTCTTCTACTGTTCTTCGAACATTAGTGTTTCTAGCGGTTCAGGTGCGCTAGAGTTTTTTGAATCGAATTGCTATCACTTTGAATTTTATTCGCTAGGTCTTTGCCGATTTTCACAAAGTATCTATTGAATTCCTCTGCAATTTCTTGCTTATCGTTGCTTGAAATTAAACAACCCTCCATGGATTGAATACTGTTCGCCAACTTTTTCCTACTAGTTTTTGAGTTGGTTGCATCTTTTCCAATCTCCCATAGTTTTTACTAATGTTCGAAGAAGAACATTAGTATTAAAATCACTTTGGCCAAAAATTCATATTTCTATATATATATATATATATATATATATATATATATATATATATATATATATATATATATCATCAAAAAATTTCAGTGAAAAAATCTCAGGAACGCGCCTTCCGATTGAGCTGAAATTTTCAGGACACATTGGTGTATATGCAGAATAGTGCCAGGTCTCACAAAAAGTTAATAATCTTTAACCCTTTGGCGCCGGCGGCCATTTTAGTGATATTTTTAATATACCTATTATTCCGTACACAAATAAGTTTTGCAAAAATAAAGTTGACGAAATAAATTTTGAACGGTTTTTACATGTGAATCGGATAATGTTTTGGAATTTTTTAACCCCATGTGTGCGCTGGGTGCCTAAAAACAGAACGGGAAAACTTGACAATTTTTAAATTGCGATAACTTTTGACAAAGCTATTCAATCATTACGAAATTTTTAAAACATATTGGTATTATTTAGTTGTAGATATGTGTAGCTTTTGATGCGCGTGCTGGCAACCCTGTAGCTAGGGCAGACACTGAAAGTGAAAACCTTCAAATCATCGTCTCTCTTGAAAAACTGCCGCTTCTTCAAAAAAAAGCCACTCATATGTAAATCTTGTGCTTTGTTAACATAAATAAAAAAAAAAAATTTATATGGTATAACGGGCACGCCTGGTAACCCTTGCCCAATTTACCTATATTTTTAGCATCAAAAACTTCTGTTCACGGAAACTCACGATCCAATAAGCAGAATTAATTGAAATTTGCAGAATGTATTGGTCCTATATAGGACCAGGTCTGATAGAAGTGATTTTGAAATGTGGCTCGTTCTGTGCCAGTGGTGCCATCTTGAAAAATCACTAAAAAAGATAACTGCTTTTAGCCCTTTGAATTCTGATTGAATCGTTCGATTTTGACGAAATTCACACAGTAGCTGAACCTTATTTAATACCACGTTTGGTAGAAATTTGGTCGAAAAATTCGGTTGGAGCTGCCAGCTATGATAATTTTGGTGTCTTAAATTTGAAAAAATCAAAATTTGGAAGTGAAAACATTAAACCATCGAATTTCCAAAAACTGTCCGTTTCTTACAATAAAACCAATCTGTATACAAATCTTATACTTTATCTACACGTTCAAAGTAAAACTTTGGAAATTTCATGTCGGACAAGAACGGTAACCCTTTCCCAGTCAACCTATATTTTTAGCATCAAAAACTGCTGTTCACGGAAACTCATTAACCACTAATCAGATACAACTGAAATTTACAGAATGCATTGGACTTAAGTAGGACCAGGTCTGATAGAAGCGATTTTGAATTGTGGGCAACTCTGTGCCAGTGGTGCCATCTTGAAAAATTACAAAGAAAAAAAACTGCTTTTTGCCCTATGAAATTTGAATAAGTAACCAAATTTTCATGAAATTGACACAGTAGCTGAACCTTACTCTAAACTCTGTTTGATAGAAATTTGGTTGAAAAATTCGATTGGTGCTGCCAGCTATGGTAATTTTTATGTCTTTGGATTTGAAAATTCGCTCAGGAAAATAAAACTTTTTGCCCTATAACTTCCAGTGCAGTCATGAAATCAATACGAATTTCATACAATTAATGGAACCTACTATAAACATTATTCCGGCCAAATTTGGTTGAAAAGCCACGATAGGGCTGCCAGCTATTGTTGGTTTTGTGTTTGTTTGCAATATCTTTATTAAGCGGTTTTATCGTAGAATTTTTAATTGGTAATGATATTGTAGTGACAATAAACAGCAAATATTAAGCTTTCCATTATTTCAAAAAACTCGCTGCAGGTAATCCTAAATTTCTCTATACTCCTATAACTTCGAATGTAATATAACAACGTGAAGCAGATGTGATATATTTTTTGCTTTGATACTGGCGAAAGGTTGCCAGCACGAGTCGGTTGTGCTACTTTTGTTGCAATAAATGCTTACAGTTAGTATTTATACCGGAAACATTTACAATGAAAATAAATAGCCGATGTTTCAATTCCCAAAGTTCTGCAAATTTTTCGGACCGGAGCCCCAAACACCAACTTCAGTTACAGTGCTGCAGGCACTGAGCATTTTCTTCATTGATGTTATATGAGATGCTGCTTTCGAAATTTTGTGAAATAAGCAACTGATAACGAATATAATTAACCCGTGTTTTGCTCTCATAAACGTTGAAATTCATGCCAGTGGTAATATCTGAAACCTTCCACCATATGAGTTATAATGCATTCTTGAGACCAAAGTAGAACGTGGCGTTTGAAACAGTTTGGCCGTAATAAGCAGCTCATTTGGTGGAATATGCACTCAAAACCTGCACGATTCTTCTACTGTTCTTCGAACATTAGTGTTTCTAGCGGTTCAGGTGCGCTAGAGTTTTTTTCATATTTTGCCCATATTTTTCTAATAAATTCTTGTAATAAATATCTTTTGCATACCTAATTATAGTCACTAAAGCATTTCTATACCTTTTGTAGTACTCCTTAAGATCTTAATTGAAAGGCTGCTTTCTAAGGCAACGGGCGATTTTGCCTTTACTTCTAATTGAAATGATTAGACTTTTCGTTATCCAAGGTTTCAGCTTCCGAAACTTATTGCGAATTCGAGGTTCCGATCAAAGGCAAGTGTTATAGTAATTTGAAATTTTATCATAGAAAATTGTAAAAGATTTGTTGGCATCTACTTCATTTAGTACATCATTCCACGTTTCCCTTTCTATAGCAAGCCTAAAATTATCCAAACTAAGTGTAATGCATGTGAATAATTCTGGATTACTTTTAGCTTTGACATTGCCATCAAAGAAATTTATACAACCAAGCGTAATAAAATGATCTGTTATTGATGTATGGTAGATCGCTGACCGAAAAACACATTGCTTTTGACTTTTCAGAACCATATGGTCAACCCATGATACTCTGGATACACTTTCGCGAGTGCATCCGTAAAGGTAGCGGACAAAGCCGTATTCATGCAAGATGTTCAAATATTTATGTCCTGCTGACTCTATATTATTTTCTAGTATGTCAATATTAATGTCACCAGCTATCACATGATATTGAAAGTTCTCGCTACTTTGCGAAAAAATCTCTAGGCTATCTATGAAGCCAAAGGCACAGGTATCGTTTGGTGAACGATATCAACTAGTTAATAATATTTCCTTACTTCCTACTGTGATTGATACATTTATATAATTAACATGATCTATATCTAAATTAATTATCCTATAGTTTAAACTGTCACGTATGTATGTAATAACTCTGTCGCATTTATTGGATCTATTTGGCTTCGTTATTACTAATGTTCGAGGAACATTAGTATTAAACTCGTTTCACCGAAAATTCATATTTCTTTATATATACATATATATATATATATATATATATATATATATATATATATATATATATATATATATATATATATATATATATACATATATATATATATATATATATATATATATATATATATATATATATATATATATATATATATATATGTATATATATATATATATATATATATATATATATATATATATATATATATATATATATATATATATATATATATATATATATATATATATATGTATATATACATATATATATATATATATTATATATATATATATATATATATATATATATATATATATATATATATGTATAAATATATATATATATATATATATATATATATATATATATATATATATATATATATATCAGCAAAATGATTTTCCGAGATAAGCTCTGGAGTGACCGATCCGATTGAGCTGAAATTTTTGGCGGACGTAGATGTATAAAGCAAGTACGTCCATGATTTTCACAAATTCAGATATCCTAAACGTTTGCGGCGGCGAGCGTTTTAGTGAATTTTGAGGTACTCCTATATTTCCAATCAGTGTAAATTTTTGTTAAAGAAAAGTATTGGGAATGAAAACTATTTATGTTCGTAGCTTGTCTATGATAAAGAATTGGAAATTTTGAGCCGTAAGTGGGTGCAGGGTGCTTAAAAGTTTTTTTCTTCAAATTTTGATTTGTCATTTCTTGTAAGAAAAACAATGGATCATCGTGAAAATTACAGAGCGTATAGATGTTGACTAAAATTTAGCACATATAGATTTTCAACATAAAGCGGGTAACCCTGTAGCTGTGCCAGGCTCCTGAAAAAAAATCCTTCAAATCATTGACTTTCCTGAAAAATTTTTGATTTGTGACAAAAATTTCAAATCTTTGATAAATTTTATTCTTTGTCCTTCATGTAAAGATAAAATTTTCCAAATTTCGATTTTCACAAGAACGTCAACCCATCACCAAATTACCTCTATTTTCAGCACTCGAAAGTTCTGTTCACGAGAACTGACGACCGGATAATCCGATCATAATGAAATTTACAGAACATGTTGGCATTAGCTAGGACCAAGTCTGATAGAAGTGATTTTGAAATGGAGGCAACCCTGTGGCAGTGGTACCATCTTGAAAAATAACTTATAGCTTTTCGAAATTTGGTTGAAAACTAAATATAGGGCTGGCAGCTGTGGTGATTTTTGTCTCATAAATCTCGCAAATTTGCTCAGCAAAACAAAGCTGTTTTTACTATAACCTCCGGTCCAGTCTAAAAATCAAAACGAAGTTCATGCAGTAAATGGACCTTAATGTAAAGTAAATGTCGTGTACAAAAATCATGAAAGAGCTGCCAGCTATTACCATTTTTGTAATTTTGTGGAGTTTCTTGACTGAGTGATTATGTCATTAGATTTGCAATTGAGAATGATCCTTCAAGGAAAATTAACAACAAATATTAACGTTTTAAAAATTTGAGAAGTTTTGAGGTTGGTAACCCTTAAATTCTTTTCACCCGTATACCTTCCAGCACAGTGATTCAATCGAAACGAAATTTACTGGTTGGGTTTAACTTAACGTGAAGCGAATTTGGTATAAATTTTGCTTTGCTGCTGACACAGTGTAACCAGCATTAGCCATTTTCGTAGATATTGCAACAGATGCTTCAAATCACGTACTCATACGCAAAGCATTTGCGTTAAATTAACAAACCAATTTTTCAATTTTCCGAGTTTTAAACATTTTTCGAATGGCAGCCTTAAACAACGTTTAACCACTGAAACTTTCAATGAAATCCTCCGATGAGAACGAAATTCAAAGGATAAGTTGATTTAAGTATGAGCTTGTTAAGGTAAACTTATTGCTGCTTCATTGGGAAAGTGTTGCCAGCACTTAACGTTTTCATCATTCGTGTTATAGTTGAGTTTTGTTGCTTGGGATAAGGAATGGTTGTACAAAAAAGTGTATTCCGTCTTCCCACATTTTTTTGTCACTCAAAGACAATTTCTTCGAAAATTAGTTTTCTAGCGGTTCAGGTGCGCTAGATTTTTTTACAATATCCTTGTATTTGGAATGATTCTACATCATATGCAAGCTAAGCTTCTGTGAATATAATTACGTCGAAATCAATATCAATATGAGACAGTCACAAGATAAATTCTTCAAAATTCTTTGATATGCTTCTTATGTTCATTTGAATAATTCTCAGATTTTCAGGATAGCTCTCTCTGAAAAATTGCTTACAGTCTTTTCTGTTGTTCAAGATTGTGGATGGCTTGTTGACACTGCCACTGAATTCATTTAAAAATGTGTCAATATTCATTAAATATAGAAAAATTAGCTGAACTTTGCTATAAAATTTCTGAATTTTGGTATAAAGTTACTGATTTAGTTTGTTTATATCTAAATTGCTCTCACAATTTATTCTATAAACTTTGGAGCTCTCAGTTTTTCTTATACAAATGTTACTTTCCTTTACCCACACAAATTTATATAAGTGACTCTTAGCAAAAATTTGAGTGTAATACAAAAGCTTTATATAATTTTGTGTTAGCCTATTATTAACAAATATTTTTTTGCACGGGAAACTTGAATGCAGCTTGTTTCCCAAAAGTTGATCGCGATGCCGTTTGGCGTGTTTGATCCAAGTATCTCGGCCGTGTTTGGCATTGAAAGTTGTCACAATCAGTCTCGGTTTGTCGGTTCGTCTATTCACATGCTCTGTGATTGCTGTTATTGGCATGATCTCGCTGCACTCAATCAAAGCACCAACTTTTTTGACGATTTCGGTTATATTTTCATTTTCTGTTTCTGGGACACCCGCAATTTCAATATTGCATGCCAGCTGTTCCTGTTCCAGTTTGTTTACGCGTAATGTGACATTTTCTTGTGACAGGTTGTCACAGAGCTTTGTTAACAGCTCTATTTTTCGTTGTACTTAGAAAGTTGCAGTTGAAAATCATCAATTTTATTACAACAATAGTCCAGTGATTTATGGTATTCAGTTAGCTCAGCCCAGAAACTTGTTCTAAGTTCCTTTAGTTCAACCTGCATGAGTGCTTTGAACTCAGATATGGTTTTTAGTATCTCACTGGTGGAATCGAACGATCTCGTTACTGTTTCCTGCTCAGAACGACAAACTTTGCATATAAAAGACTTTTTGCGATCTTTTGACATTTTCCGAAAAGATGAAATGGTGCGCCAGCAAACATTTGCTGCAATCGATTGAGTCAACTTTATCGATAATGTTTTCGTTGCAATGTTTGCATTTCACAGTTGACGTCATGTCTTTGTTGAATGCTCACAAAGTCAGTTTAAGGTTTCGTTAATAAAGCTCAGCTTGAAATTTCACTTGAAGTTAACAGTTTTCTGCGAAGAAACTCACCGAAATTCAGCTCCAAAAACAATGTTTCAGCACAACAACACCAAGGAAAACGACTAGGAACAAAAGTTAGCTTTTAAATTTGCAGATATTGATTTTTAATTCGCAAAGCTGAGAAGCAACCACAGGATACGTCCACCTCAATCAAATGTCGAATATATGTCGAATATATATATATATATATATATATATATATATATATATATATATACAAATGTACATATATATATATATATATATATATATATATATATATATATATATATATATATATATATATATATAAATATATATATATATATATATATATACAAATGTACATATATATATATATATATATATATATATATATATATATAAATATATATATATATATATATAAATATATATATATATATATATTTATATACAAATATACATATATATATATATATATATATATATATATATATATATATATATATATATATATATATATATTTATATACAAATATATATATATATATATATATATATATATATATATATATATATATGTATATATATATATATATATATATATATATATATATATATATATATATATATATATATATATATATATATATATATATATGTATATATATATATATATATATTTATATATAAATATACATTTATACATATATATTTTCGACGAAAATAATTACTTATCAAAAGCAATCAGAACATACGTCTAAAATTACCCGAAACAAAAAATGAGATCAATAGGCACGGTCCAATGCCCATATGTGGTTCAACTGTTAAAATACGTCTGAAAGCAGCTTGTCCGTCAGGAAGTGAATCAGCACGGACGCCTTTTTTGAGGTCTCCAACTAAGAAAAAGCGATTGAATTGGGCGAAGAGGCAAAAAGATTGGTTTTTTAACCAGTGGAAAACGGTCTTGAAACCATCGAATCTGCTGAAAAATGTCTGTCTTATACAGTGAAAATCAGCCCATTTAGAAATTTTATGCTCTGTTAATTCCACCAAAAACCTTTTGAAATTTCACATCGGACAAGAACGGCAACCTTCTTCCAATTTACCTATATTTTAGCATGAAAAACCTCTGTTCACGAAAATTCACGACCCAAATATCAAAAACAGTTGAAACACAAAGAATGTTTTGGGTTTAAGAAAATTATAAACGAAAAAATTCTAGCGCACCTGAACCGCTAGAAAACTAATTTTCGAAGAAATTGTCTTTGAGTGACAAAAAAGTGTGGAAAGACGTAACACACTGTTTTGTAGAATCATATCAACCATTCCTTATCCAAAGCAACAAAACTCAACTCTAACACAAATGATGTAAATGTTCAGTGCTGGCAACACTTTCCGAACGAAGCAGTAATAAGTTTACCATAACAAGCTCATACTCAAATCAATTTATCCTTTGAATTTCGTTCTCATCGCAGGATTTCATCGAAAGTTTCAGCGGTTAAACGTTGTTTGAGGCTGCCATCCGAAAAACGTTCAAAACTCGGAAAATTTAAAAATTGATTCCTTATTTTTATTGCAAATGCTTTGCATATGAGAACGTAATTTGAAGCATTTGTTGGTGCAATATTTACGGAAATGGCTAATGCTGGTTAGCCTGTGTCAGCAGCAAAGCAAAATACATACAAAATCTGCTTTACGTTAAGTTAAACCCAACCAGTAAATTTCGTTTCGATTGAATCACTGCGCTGGAAGTTATACGGGTGAAAAGAATTTTAGGGTAACCACCCTCAAAACTTTTCAAATTTTTAAAGCGTTAATATTTGTGGTTAATTATCATTGCAGGATCATTTCCTTTTGCAAATCTTGTGGCATAATCGCTCTGTAAAGAAATTTCACAAAATTACAAAAATGATCATAGCTGGCAGTCCTTTCATGATTTTGGTACGAAATTTCTACGACATTTGGTTCACATTAAAGTCCATTTACTGCGTGATCTTCGTTTTGATTTCTGCACTGGACCGGAAGTTATAGGGAAAAAAGCTTTATTTTGCTGAGCAAAGTTGCAAGATTTAGGAGACAAAAATCACCATAGCTGGCAACTCTATCCTAATTTTTCAACCAAATTTTTATCAAATGTTACCTAAGGTAAGATCCAAGTACTGTATGAATCTTGTCCAAATCTGATGGCTGAATCGGAAGTTATAGGCCTAAAACCAGTTTTTTTTCTCACCTATTTTTCAAGATGGCACCACTGCCACAGGGTTGCCCGCATTTCAAAATAGCTTCTATCAGTGCTGGTCCTAGCTAATACCAACGCGTCCTGTAAATTTGACTATGATCGAATAATCCGGTCGTCAGTTCTCGTGAACAGAACTTTTGAGTGCTGAAAATAGAGGTAATTTGGTGATGGGTTGCCGATCTTGTGCAAAACGGAATTTTGAAAATTTTATCTTAAGATGAAGGACAAAGGATAAAATTTATCAAAGATTTGAATTTTTTGTCAAAAATCAAAAATTTTTCAGGAGGGTCAATGATTTGAAGGATTTTTTTTCAGCACCCTGCCACAGCTACAGGGTTACCCGCTTTATGCTGAAAATTTCTACGTGCTAAATTTTAGTCAACATCAATACGCTCTGTAATTTTCATGATGATCCATTGTTTTTCTTACAAGTAATGACAAATCAAAATTTGAAAAAAAATCCTTGCCTTCTTTTAGGCACTCTGCACCCACACACGGCTCAAAATTTCCGATTATTTATCATAAACAAGCTAAGAACATAATTAATTTTCATTACCAATACTTTTCTTTAACAAAAATTTACACTGCTTGGAAATATAGGAGTTCCTCAAAATTCACTAAAACGCTCGCCGCCGCCAAAAGGTTTAGGATATCTGAATTTGAGAAAGTTGTGGACCTACCAACTAAATACACCTACGTTCTCCAAAAATTTCAGCTCAATCGGTTCCGCCACGCCAGAGATTATCTCCCGTAATCATTTTGCTGATATATATATATATATATATATATATATATATATATATATATATATATATATATATATATATATATTGTTCGAATTAAAACCTAAAAGGAAATTGATTAGCGAAATAAATTTAAAATAAACAAATTGACTTACCTGCTGTCAACGTCGCTGTCACCGATTGTACACAATGGAGGCTTGTCAAATTGTCGATTCGCCTGATGTTCTCGACAACTCTTGTTATCTCTTTTACTCTTACTAGTCAGCAATTGTAAATTAATTTATAGTATAAGTTCACAAAGTAAAACTTGAAGTTTGTTAAAATGTTACAATTTGGATTGAAAACTTGAAGTTTGTTAATATGTTAAACTTTGGATTGTAATTGATAAAATGTTGCTTAAAACGGTAAATATTCGGAAACATCGTATAAATAGCAAAACTAACGGATGTTCGCCCTCTTTGTCTGAAAAACTTCGTTGGAACAAGATAAGTTTTGTAGTTTGTGAATAATTTAAATAAAATAAGAATTTTCTAGAAATTTGGAGGTTTTGAAATTTGCACATGGTCCTTCGAACCGGATTCAATTGAAATTGTCGAATCTTGGTGAAATTACTGTCGGAGTCAATTGATACTGAAGTTATGATTTTGGATAAATTGTCGAATCTTGGTGGAATTATTGTCGGAGTCAATTGATACTGAAGTTCTGATTTTGGATAAATTGTCGAATCTTGGTGGAATTACTGTCGGAGTCAATTGATACTGAAGTTATGATTTTGGATAAATTGTCAAATCTTGGTGGAATTACTGTCGGAGTCAATTGATACTGAAGTTCTGATTTTGGATAAATTGTCGAATCTTGGTGGAATTATTGTCGGAGTCAATTGATACTGAAGTTCTGATTTTGGATAAATTGTCGAATCTTGGTGGAATTACTGTCGGAGTCAATTGATACTGAAGTTCTGATTTTCGATAAATTGTCGAATCTTGGTGGAATTACTGTCGGAATCAATTGATACTGAAGTTCTGATTTTGGATAAATTGTCGAATCTTGGTGGAATTACTGTCGGAGTCAATTGATATTGAAGTTCTGATTTTCGAATTCATTGTCGGATCTTGTGGAAATATTGTTGGAGTTATTTGATAATGAAGTTGTGGTTTCGAATTCATTATCGGATCTTGTGGAAATACTGTCGGAGTGTCGGATCTTGTGGAAATATTGTTGGAATCAATTGATAACGAAGTTTTGGTTTTGGATTCATTGTCGGATCTTGGTGGTAATATTGTTGGAGTCATTTGACAACGAAGTTCTGGTTTTGGATTCATTGTCGGATCTTGGTGGAAATATTGTTGGAGTCATTTGATAACGAAGTTCTGGTTTTGGATTCATTGTCGGATCTTGGTGGAAATATTGTTGGAGTCATTTGATAACGAAGTTCTGGTTTTGGATTCATTGTCGAATCTTGGTGGAAATATTGTTGGAGTCAATTGATATCGAAGTTCTGATTTTCGGACGAATTGTCGTATATCTTGGTGGAAATATTGTTGGAGTCAATTGATATCGAAGTTCTGATTTTCGGATGAATTGTCGTATATCTTGGTGGAAATATTGTTGGAGTCATTTGATAACGAAGTTCTGGTTTTGGATTCATTGTCGGATCTTGGTGGAAATATTGTTGGAGTCAATTTATATGGAAGTTCTGATTTTCGGATCTATTGTCGTATAGCTGGGTGGATACATTGAGGAGCATCGTTCATCGCTCTTGGAAGTTGGGCAAGTCCACATGTAAGTTCCTTATTTGCATGTTATCTATGTGTGTTAAGTGTGTTCGTAATTTAAATTTTTCAATCATACTTCTAATGAACATATAAATTCGCGTCATGCATCGTGATTAAAACCGTTGGTTACGGCAAAGTTTACGGTATTATCGTTCGTTTATAGGTAGGAGGACAGTTGGTTAACTGTTCGTCAATAGGCTGCTCATACCGCACATATCTACTTATATTACTTATATCTATAATTCATATCGCACATATCGTGGACAGTGAATTCATTCATTATCAAAATTCATTCGCGTCATGCATCGTGATTAAAACCGTTGGTTACGGCAAAGTTTACGGTATTATCGTTCGTTTATAGGTAGGAGGACAGTTGGTTAACTGTTCGTCAATAGACTGCTCATATCGCACATATCTACTTATATTACTTATATCTATAATTCATATCGCACATATCGTGGACAGTGAATTCATTCGTTATCAAAATTCATTCGAAATCGTTCAAGGCCAACGTTGAGCAACAGGGTGATTTCTGAGCTCGTCAAATGGCTCTTGCAATTTCAAATTTGGTTTTGCAGCAAAGGCTGCTTCGGGATCAGTTGGGTAAAATGAATACCGACTTTCGTAAAGACTCAAAGTCAAGAAAAACTGTATCGTATCTGCAAAACTTGCTATCAAGCCTGCTGACACTATACAGTAAATTCATTTCTAATCAAGAGAAAATTACCGATCAATTAAGCGATGAAAAGGAGTTAAATTCACCATATTTCACGCAAGATCACGATCAATTTATTTCGACTCACTTGAATTTGAAGTCAGAACTAGAAGATTTGTTACAGGGAGCACTTGGGTCGAGTCTTCAAGAAGTTGATGGCAAGTCTGAAGTCAAGGTTGACGAACCAGAACTTAGACTGCCACGAATCACTCTTCCTACATTTAAGGGAGACTATGAAATATGGGTGACTTTTCGGGATCTGTTTGTGTCTCTCATTCATTCTAGAACCACTTTATCGAAAGTGGAAAAACTGCATTATTTGAAATGTAGTCTTTCTGGAGAAGCCGGAAATCTTTTGCAACATGTGGCTGTATCCGAAACCAATTACGATTCAGCGTGGAAATTGTTAAGTGATCGCTACGACAACCCACGTGTGTTGCTCAACGCAAAATTTAAGGCTTTATTTAATATAAAGAATGCTTCAGAATCAGCTTCAGAGTTGAAAACACTATTAGATTGTACAGTAGAATGTGTACAATCCCTAGAAGCTATGAAGTTAGGAAACTTAGGAGAGTCGATGATCGTTTATTTAACAGCTCAAAGATTGCCGCAAGAAACACGACAATTGTGGGAGCAAGGGCAGGCGTAAAGGAAAGATCTGCCAGCCTTTGAAGAACTAAAAACATTCCTACATCAACGTTTTCGGGCACTCGAAGCGTCAGGGATTTGGAAGACAAAGTTTGTGAAGAACAGTGCACAAATTCGAACTGTTCATTCGTTGCAAACACAAACACCCATCCTTTGTAATCAGTGCAAATCACCACATAGATTGACAGCCTGCGATCAATTTCGGCAGGCGTCACACACAAGTAAATTTGAATTAGTAAAAAAAAATGGACTTTGCTTGAATTGTTTGAAATCGGGACACTTTGTCCGCAATTGCCCCAGCAAGTTTAAGTGTGCACGTTGTGGAAAGGCCCATAATACCATCTTGCATAGAGATCGGTCGGAAAACGGAAATAATTTGAGTCAGCAACCAAATTATTCACAAATTCGGGAGGTGCATGTTTCATCTGCCATCGACCGATGTCGAGAAGTTTTACTAGTCACTGCTATGGTCACGTTGATTTCGCAGAGTGGTCCTATTCAATTGCGTGCGCTGTTAGACCAAGGATCACTAGTTAGCTTGATTACTGAAGCAGCAGCTCAACAGTTGGGAATAAAAAGAAGGTCAACAAACGTTATAGTGTCGGGTATAGGACATTCAAGTGACCATAAAGTCAAGGGTGAAATACAGCTTCAAATGAGGATTTCAGGAAATGAGATCTTAGAATTTAATTCATTGATTATGGATAGATTGACAAATATGATTCCACCTCGTGCAATGTACACGGGGGATTGAAATGAATTAAAACAGCTTAATTTGGCTGACCCATTTTTTGATCGCCCTAGTCGGGTCGATATCCTGTTAGGTGCAGATGTAGTGTCTAAAATTGTGGTTGGACGGTTCAAACAATTAGCGGCTGGACCAATAGCTCAGGACACTCAGTTAGGTTGGGTTATATTTGGGCAAGTGGATGAAGGGTACACGCGCAACACTGTACAAAGCTTCAAGGTTGACATTAGCGAAGATTTGGAACTCAACGCACAGTTGCGGAAATTCTGGGAACTAGAGGAAGTTATACCACAGGTGGTCCAATCTCAAGATGACGAATTGTGTGAATCGCTATATACGAAAAGTGTTCGGCGAGATGAGTCAGGAAGATATACAGTACGGTTACCATTTAAGAGTAAAGAATTGAAAAATTCATTAGGTAGCTCGAAAGCCATTGCTCTTTCAAGCTTTTTATCATTAGAAAAACGCCTTGAAAGGGACAAGCAACTAAAGGCAAAATACAGTCAATGCATGAAAGAATATTTAGATCTCGGACACATGCATTCTGTCGACATTATGCAAGAGCATATTATAAGGAATGGTAAAATTGAGTGTTTAGCTCACTATCTGCCGCATCATCCAGTCTTTAAAGAGAGCAGCACAACCAGTTGCAGAATAGTGTTTGATGCGTCAAGGAAAACAAACTCAGGAGTTTCACTTAATGATGTACTGCTAACAGGACCGGCCATACAAAATGACTTGTTAGCAGTCTTAATGAATTGGCGACGTTATCGTTTTGTTTTCATGACTGACATCGCGAAGATGTATCGGCAAATAAAGATACACCATGAAGACGCTCAATATCAAAGAATCTTATGGAGGTTCAATAAGGAGGATGACATTCAAGAGTACATGCTTACTACAGTTACCTTTGGAGTGACTTGCGCGCCCTTTTTAGCAATTCGAACCTTAAAACAATTAGCTGAAGATGAACGTCAAAATTATTCTAATGCGTCTCATTCTATAAACCATGAATTTTATGTTGATGACTTGCTCTCCGGTGGACAAAGTTTACAGGAAACTATAGACAAAAGGAAGGAGATGCATGATTTATTAGCTGCTGGCGGATTCCCACTTCGAAAATGGGTAAGCAATGATGTGAGAATACTTGAAGGAATATCACAAGAAGACATTGAGATGCAAACGTCACTTGATTTAAACTTAGATTTGAATTATAAATCGTTAGGAATTATGTGGCATCCTTTGTCGGATCAATTTAGTTATCGAATAAAAATGAATGGAAATAAAGATGTGCATTCTAAGCGACAATTGCTCTCGGACATAGCCAGGTTGTTTGATCCACTTGGATGGCTGGCTTCCATAATAATAACCGCAAAGATTATCATACAGTCTTTATGGCTACAGGGATTAGGTTGGGATGAACCTTTGCCGAAAAATATTCACGAAATGTGGACAAAATTTAAAAATAAATTGTCTATAATTGAAAATTTGCGAATACCTCGCTGGATAAATTACACAAAAGAATGTAAATTTGAATTGCACGGCTTCAGTGATGCGTCAACTAAAGCGTACGCTGCGGCAATATATCTAGTTTTTTAGAAATGGTAATAGTACATGTTCACATCTCATAGTCTCAAAAACTAAGGTTGCTCCTATTCGTCCGGTATCGATTCCACGATTAGAACTGTGTGCAGCCGTTTTATTATCAAAGTTGGTGGCAAAAGTGAAAACGACAATCATCTTGCCAAACGTTAAAATCTGGCTTTGGGCGGACTCTGAAATTGTTTTAGCGTGGTTGCGTGGACATCCAACCCGCTGGACAACGTTCGTCGCAAATCGAACTACGGTCATTTTCGAATCTGTCGGAAATACTACATGGCAGTATGTTCCTTCAAAACAGAATCCGGCCGACTTAGCATCTCGAGGCATAGAGTGTGAGGATATATTAAATAATCGTTTATGGTGGAATGGTCCTGCCTGGCTAGTGCAGACAACAGATCTTTGGCCTAAAATAACTAGTGTTCCTGATGTTAACTTAGAACTTAGAAAAACAACATTAATAAGTGTAATTAGTATTGTCAATATTGAATTGAATGACCTATTGAATAAGTTTTCGACCTTGAATCGTTTGATACGCGTGACTGCATACTGTTTTCGTTTTTTCGACCATACATCGAAACGATATCAAGGTCAAGATTTCTTAACTACAATGGAACTTAGTCGATCAGTGGAGTTTTGGATCAAATATGTACAACAAACAGAATTTAAGTTAGAAATAGGAAGGTTAAAGAAGGGTGAGCAGGTGAGCAAGGATAGCAAATTAATAAAATTGAATCCATTCTTAGACGACAAGCATATATTGCGAGTTGGAGGACGTCTTACAAACGCCAATTTAACTTATGATGCGAAATTTCCTATCATTTTACCTAAAAATGGAAAATTTGTCGAACTTTTGATAAGGGAAATTCATCTTACTACACTCCACGGTCAAACCCAATTGGTGTTAAATACGTCTAGGAGACGTTATTGGATTTTAGATGCTCGCACCAGCATTAAAAGGGAACTTCATAAATGTATAAGATGTATTCGAGCAAAGCCAGTTTTATTGAGACAGTTGATGGGCAACTTACCTTCTCCCCGAGTTAATATATCTAGGCCTTTCACGCACACCGGTGTGGATTATTGCGGCCCTATTGAATACCGTGACCGTCGGGGTCGAGGTGGTAAAAGGTTTAAAGGTTACATCGCCATTTTTATCTGCCTTGCTGTTAAAGCCATTCATATCGAGTTTGTTAGTGATCTCACTACGTCAGCCTTTTTGGCTGCCTTCCGGCGTTTTACAGGAAGAAGAGGACTCTGCAGTCACGTTTATAGTGACTTCGGAACCAATTTTGTAGGGGCAAATATTGAATTACGTAAGATAATAGAGAAAAATAACAAGCATGCTGCAGAAGTAGTCGCTCATGATGATGTTACATGGCATTTCAATCCCCCAGCTTCTCCTCATTTCGGGGAGTTATGGGAAGCAGGGGTAAAGTCGATCAAAGCACACTTACGTCGAGTTGTCGGAGAAGCCGCACTTACATTTGAAGAAATGTCAACGGTATTAACCAGAGTAGAAGCTTGCTTGAATTCTCGACCTTTGTGTCCCCTGTCAGATGATGCTATGGATGTCGAAGTTCTCACTCCGGCACATTTTCTTATCGGTGGTCCCTTATTGATACCACCAGAACATGATTTGTTAAACGAAAAAATTGATTATGTTAATAGATGGAAATACACGCAGCGAATGATCCAAACTTTTTGGAAACGATGGAAGGATGAATATCTATCGCGTCTGCAGGCTCGTCCAAAATGGCTTGCTAAAGAAGTTGAACCTTGCGTTGGTGATATATGTTTAGTTAAAGGTGAAAATTTATCGTCCTATAAATGGCCGTTGGCTAGAATAGTAGAATTGCATCCGGGAAAGGACTCCTTGGTCAGAGTAGTGACAATACTTTCTAACGGGAAATTATATAAACGACCAATCTCAAAAATTGCACTGTTGCCAATATCTAAACA
>OZ022264.1:117628701-117661201 GCA_963978885.1 Nemotelus pantherinus
TTCCGTACCTGATTATTTTCAATAAGTTGCTGATCTGCTCGCTTCCACTGCTGCACACAGAATTTTCGTACCTGATTATTTTCAATAAATTACTGATCTGCTCGCTTCCACTGCTGCACACAGAATCTTCGTACCTGATTATTTTCAATAAATTACTGATCTGCTCGCTTCCACTGCTGCACACAGAATCTTCGTACCTGATTATTTTCAATAAATTACTGATCTGCTCGCTTCCACTGCTGCACACAGAATCTTCGTACCTGATTATTTTCAATAAATTACTGATCTGCTCGCTTCCACTGCTGCACACAGAATCTTCGTACCTGATTATTTTCAATAAATTACTGATCTGCTCGCTTCCACTGCTGCACACAGAATCTTCGTACCTGATTATTTTCAATAAATTACTGATCTGCTCGCTTCCACTGCTGCACACAGAATCTTCGTACCTGATTATTTTCAATAAATTACTGATCTGCTCGCTTCCACTGCTGCACACAGAATGGAAAATTTTTCCTTCATCGGGTACCGCTGCTTTCCGCTTTCTAGCTCGAGTCCCGTACTTTCTCCTTTTTCAATGTGACCGGGTGAATGTCCCCCTTTCCACACGGGCCGATCAAAGATTCCCACCAATCCGATAATTTACCGTGGTCGTCGTTAATCCACCCCTGGATTTTGTTGGCGTTTGGTTATGTCAGTTTCCACTGTTTGTTTAGGTTCCCGTCTGTCAATTGGTATATCGGTTTGTTTAGGTTCTCGTCTGTCAATTGGTATATCGGTTTCGTGAGACGTGAATTTGGTGGTAGCCGTGTTATTCGTGAAACATACGCGCAAAGTGTGCTCGGGAGCATGTTTGAGGAGCCGGTGGATGCTGTGCGCCTGCTTGGAGTAGCTGTGGTGATGGCATCGGAAGTTACCCGACAGCTCCGACGCCTGCTGAGCCATCCGGCTTCATTGAGATTGGCGGTCGCTGGTGGCAGAGTCTGTGGTCAGATCAGATAAGTATCCGCGATTTTTATTATAGAATGCGTTACTTTGTGTGAAATTCCTTTCATTTCCAGGTGGCGGTTGGTGCAGTGGGTACAGGGGAGTCCCATTTACTAGGACAACTAGAGCTTGTTCGGCGCTATTGCAAGTTTCCCGTGGAGGTCAACGAAGGCATCGAGCTTGATCCTGAGGCGTAGCCCGTGACATCAAATCTATCTTCCATAGATACAGTCCAATATATCTGGATGTCATTATCAGGTGAGCTGTTTGGTGTATGTGAGTTGTGGTGTCGCGAAAGCAATCCGCTATCAGCGCGTCTTGTGCAGCCCCCAGACGTAGCTGGGAGTGTCGCGGTTCGTCTCCGTTCGATGGGGAAGGTTGGCTACGATGCTGCTCCCATTTACTTATCTAACTTATCGATCTATCTTAACAATCTACCTTAACAATCTATCTATGCCGTGAGCATCCAACGGGTACAATACACAGGTCGGATGCGACGGCAGTACGCTACCTATGAGTGGGGGTGGTGTACATACTTCCTACTCAGTGGAGTGGTGGAGTGATTCCGGTTGGTCAGCCTTCCCCGGGGAAGGCTGTATTTTTTTTTTTTTTTTTTTTTTTTTTTTCCAATGTGAACGCGTGTGCACGTATTTGTACATATTGTTACAACGTAACAACTCCCCCCTTACCACAAGAGGATTTCCCGAAATCCGAATTCTAGCTCGTGGTTACAGATCGTTTGTCAATTTTTTTTTTTTTTTCGCTGGTTTATACCTCTTTTTTTTCTATGGCAATTACTTTCTGATAGCTAATTTCTATCTTTACTTCCTAGCAATGACTCTCTATTCACTGAATTTCTGCCTTTATTCAATTGCAATTCATCGTTAATCGCTAATTCCTATACTTATTCTATCGCAATTACTCCCATTCCGATAAATTCTATCTTTGTTTTCAAGACATTCTTTTCATACCTCCTTATGCTATCAGTGACTGCTCTTGTGAGCTAATTCTTATCAAATTTCATGTGATGTTTCTGGTACGCTTTAATTTGTTAAATTGAGTTTGTTCGAAATTCATATTTAACTATTGGGTTGACTTCTATCTGAACGTGTTTCACTAATCTTTCATCAAATCTTTGTTTTAGTTCAAAATTTCACGGTTTCTGCTAGCTACTGACTAATATTTACCTAAACTAACTTTTAATTCATTCTCACTAATGCACTATGTTTCTACCACGTTCCTCTGTGCTTCTATCTAATGCTACCTAGGACACTATAACTTTTCTAAATTCTACCTAAATCTAGGTGGTTATGGCTAATTTTCTTTTCCTTTTACTTAGAGCTCTCTAATCCCGCTGATTCCCATCTAGCTATCCTTAATTCCATCTGATTGAGTCTCTCCAACCTATTGCTATTTCATAAATTCGCCTACTAAATCGCACTTTCACGGTTTCTTTTAGGTTCCTCGACGTGACGTCAATATCGGGTGCCTATATCCCGTGATAGGTAGGCAGCGGGACGTTAGTGATCCCGGACTGCCAGCGTCCCCCGAACAGAAAAGGAATTTTCGAGCGATATCGGCAACAAGCAGCGAGAAGAGAAACGAGACAACGGCGATTTAGAGTTTAAGACGTAGAAAATTAGGTGTAATTTCTTATAGCTAATAACTTAAGTTAAGATTTCCAGACGTAGTTGTTTAAGTGTAAATATTCATACTTAGAATTAAAATCTAGATCCTAAGAATTAGATTGTAAGTTTAGGTTTTAAGGATTAGATACTTCGTCTCATCCCGAATCCTAACTGATTCTTCCTCAAAACCTCTTAATTGATATATTCTTTTAAATCCTTGACGTGCCATGATCCGGCATTCTGGCCCTTTCCATCTACCAGTAGGTAGATTCCCCTTGATACCCGTTTCTTGACCCAGAAGGGCCCCACATATTCAGGCGCTAACTTTGCTGAATAGAATTTGGTTGCGTCCGAGAGGGTATAATTTTTCCGCCACACTGCCTTTCCTTCCGCGAACGTTACTTCACGCCTACGCAAATTGTATCTATGAGCACTCTGCGTAGTTGCGTGTTTCATGCGCTCCAACACATCCGTGCGTACTCTAGCGAGCTCTTCGGCCCTGGCCTCGGGCTCTACTGCCGCCTGCCCCTCTCCTGGCCGTTCTTGGCCATCATGGTACGTCACCATCTCCCTGCCGAAGTTACAGAAATATGGAGTGATTTGCGTCACTTCATGTTTGTAAGTACGGAGTGCGCATGCGATCTTCGCCAGATACTGATCCCATGCCCGATGGTTCTCCGCAACGTAAGATCGTAGCATCCGCTTTATGTCTTGATTCCTCCATTCGGCTGGATTGGCTTGTGGGTGATAAAGCGCGGTATACTTGATTTGAGTGCCATAGTTGGTGACCATTTGTTGCAGTTGCTTTCCCCGGAACTGAACACCATTGTCACATACTAACCACTTAGGTGCCCCAAATAGTAAGAATACTTGATCCTCCAAGACTTTAGTTACCGCCGAAGCCGTCGCCTGCCGTAAAGGAAACAACAAGGTAAATTTGGAGACATAATCTAGGACGGTCAGAATAAACGTATGCCCGTGACTAGAACGTGGGAATGGCCCCACCAAATCCACGCAAACCATCTCCCAAGGCTGCTGTGGCTCCCCTTGTCGAGAGGACATGAGCCCCGCTGGAGCTTTCCTCTCCACCTTATTAGCTTGACAGGTTTTACATCTACGAACATAGATTGCCACATCCGTCGACATCTTTGGCCAGTAATATCGAGCTGCTACCCTACCCAGCGTGCGACTAATCCCCATGTGTCCCGCCCTGGGATCATCATGACACCTCTGTAAAATTTCCTTTCTCTCCGTTTTAGATACTACCCTTTTCCACGCCTCGGCTCCCTCCAACTCCGGATAACGTCCTGGCAGATGTTTCCATATCTGTCCATTCGTTACTCTCCAATCCGCGTACTGCGCTGGGGCCTTAGCTATTTTCTCCTTCAATCCTAAATACCAACGGTCTTCTTGGGTTCCTACCACGGCCACTTGATTCTCTGGCAACAGTCGAGACAGTGCATCAGGCACCAGATGCTCCTTTCCCTTCCTATGAATGATTTCGAACGGGTATTGTTGAAGTCGCACAGCCCACCTGGCCAGACGTCCCATCGGATCCTTGAGATTATTCAACCACACTAGTGAGTAATGATCCGTGATTACCGAAAACTTGGCTCCTTCCACGTATGGCCGCAATTTCTCCACTGCCCAAATTACCGCCAGACATTCCTTCTCCGTAGTTGAATACCGTCTTTCCGCTTTCGACAAGGACCGACTCAAATAGCATATTACCCTCTCGCCATCGGCGTACTTCTGCGACAACACCGCCCCCAAGCCCAAGTCCGATGCGTCCGTCTGGATCACGAAAGGCAGACTGTAATCCGGGCAAGTGAGGATGGGTGCTGTTGACAGTTTCACCTTTGCCTGTGTAAAAGCCGTCTCGCAGTCTTGGGTCCACTCGAACTTCTGATTTTTCTTGAGAAGATTCGTCAGTGGTGCCGTCATCGTGGCAAAGTCGGGTATAAACCTCCTATACCACGAGACCATTCCCATAAACTGGCGTACCCCCTTCACATTGGTAGGCGCCGGGATCTCCATCAGACACTTCACCTTGTCGGGATCCACATTCAGGCCTTTCTCATCCACAACGTAGCCCAAGTACTTTAGTTGTGGGCGGCAGAATTCGCACTTCTCCTTGGAGACTTTAAGGCCGGCTTCCTTTAAGCGACTAAATACCTCCTTCAAAATTTCCACATGTTTCCCAAAGTCTTGCGTTACCACTATTATATCGTCGAGATAGGTGAATACGTACGGTTCCAAATCTGGACCTAGGACTTGGTCTATCAGACGTTGCCATGTCGCCGGTGCATTCTGAAGCCCGAAAGGCATCCGCCGAAATTGAAACAAACCACGATGTGGTACCGTGAAGGCTGTGTATTTCCGGGACTGTTCTGCCATGGGCACCTGCCAGTACGCGGACTTAACATCAAGCGATGACAGGTACTTTGCATCCCGTAATTTATCCAGCGTAGCCGACACATATGGCAATGGATAGGCATCATGCTCCGTGACTGCATTCAGTTTGCGGTAGTCTACGCAAAAACGATACTTGCCATCTTTCTTCTTGACTAGGATTATGGGCGATGCCCAGGGACTAGAGGATGGCTCGACTATACCTTGGGTGAGCATTTCGTTCAGCTCTGAATCCACATGTTGCTGAACCGCAGGCGAAACAGGGTAATATCGCTGTATTATCGGTGGTGCCGAAGTCCGGATGACATGTTCAACTCTGTCTGTACAGCCAATACCCTCCCCCATGTCTTCAAACTCCTTCTGCACCAACTGACTGAGTATGCTTTCTTCCTTCTCGGTCAAGTGGCTTCTCGGTTTCAGCTGTTCTGTCCCTCCTCCCTCTAACGTTCCAACGAACTCCCAGTGCTCTTTCCTCAGAGTCATAACCAGTCCAAACTGTCGCAAGAAATCTACCCCGAGTATTGAAGGATGTGGGAGTTCGGGGACCACCAGCACTCTTAACCAATCCACCTTCCCCTCCAGCTTCACCGGTATGGCCACTGTTCCCGCGATTGAGCACCCCTGATTATTCGCCATTCTGATGGACTGTTGCTCGGATTTCAACAGCTCCACTCCGAGCTGTTCTAAAACCCGCCATCCTTCTCCACCCATCACCGAATGGGAAGCCCCCGAGTCCACAAGCCCAAGGAACTTGTGACCTAAAATTTCCACCTCAATATATGGCCTATTATCCCCTTGCTTCCTGTTTAATAGATAACTAACCTGTGCGCCCACCGCGGCTTCGTTTCCTACCGGTTTAGTGCTCAGGTTGCCGCCTACTGAGCACACCGCTCGTTTCCCGACTGTTGGCGTGTTGCGGCTACTGGCCCTACTCTACCGGTACTACCTTGGGAATTGACTCTACCCTGGTTTGTATCGGAACGAATTCTGAAATTTCGCCCTGGGTTTTGCGCTACTCGACAATTAGGGCAGGTTGCCTTCCTCACCCCCACTCGGCCACAACCAAAGCACTTCTGTGGCTCTGAACAAGTTCTGGTCGTATGCCCGAGACCTTGACAGTTCCAACAGCGTATTTCTTCTCTCTGTAAGGAGGCCAGGTTTGGTCCAGGATTAACTCCCACGTACGCCAGATCCGGTTCTAGGAGTCGTTGGGATTTTCGCGTAGGGGGTGGCATATATGCTTCCACCGCGACTCGTGTTGCCTCCAACGAACGTCCAACTTTAACGAGATCTGCAATGGTCTTCACAGATGTCAGCGCCAATTGGGTTTGATAGAACGGGGTTATGTTCTTGCGGAGAATCTTCAATTTTTCTTCCTCTGTGCACGGAGTGGCACGGCGTCGGAACAACCCCTCCATTGCTGACACGTATACGCCAATTGATTCATCCGGCCCTTGAGTGCGTCTCCCTATCTCCAGAAGAAGCCGGTCGTCGTAGTCTGGAGGCAGGAACTCGGCGCGCATCTCCGCGACCAACTCTTGCCAAGAGTTGACGCGCGTCCGGTTTGCCCGATACCAAATCAGCGCTTTCCCTTCGAATAATTCGACTGCTGACTGGAATAACTGCCTTGATGATATTCCTCTGGCTTCCCGCAGCTCTTCGGCTCTCTCCAGAAAGGCACTCAAGGACCCAGAGTCGCCATTATAGCGAAGGCCCCATTTAGCCACATCCTGTCCCTTGGACGCCCCAACAGTCGCTATGGGTGTGGAAAACAAAGGGTTCCCCGGTCCATCCCCATCCTGGATTGGCTCTCGGATCCTGACGGCTTCCCTCGCAGGCTCGTCACCCTGGTCCTGTTCATCGCGATCGCCAATACTTCCATGGTCTGGTTCCGGTTCCGCTTCCAATTCACCATCTTCTCCTTCCGCTTTAACCAGAAGTTCCCCCATAGCCATGATCAATCGAGCTCTCAGCTTGTGGGCTTCTTCTCCCATCTCCTCAGCCTCGTGATGTGCGTTTTGCAATCGCCGCATTCCAAATTCAACTTTCGACTTGATTTTGATAAATTCCGACGATTGTGGGATGCCCGTAAAGGTTGCAGTCAGGGTTTGGATTTCCTCCAGCTTCTCTTTGACGGCTTCCAAGTCCTCTTCCAATGTAAAAGGATAGGCTCGAGTTGTAATCAACGACGTATCCATCGAAGTCTCAGCCTGGAGCGCCACCCGAAGCGTCTTTCTCATGGCCTCCACAGTCCCGGTAGGTTGCCCTCGGATTTCTAGTTCGTATGCCAACTCCTCCTTGCTGAGTCGGTCAATTAAAATCTTGGTTTTCGACGCCATACTAGATTTTCCCCACTGCTAGGTGCTTATGTTAACAATGCTAAGTTCGTATGTTACTTAAGAGTAGAATAAAACACAAATTTTTATTTCAAGTGACTCTTGATTAAATTTACAAGTCAAAAATAAATCAGCCGCTTTTATTCTGTCTCGCAATCCTCGCCGCCTAGCTGTCGCTCCTTGCACACTCTGCTTGGAATCTGTAATTTGGTCTAAGGTCCCAGGTCTTCAACTTGTCAACTGCTTTTCCTATTCCAACTAATTTTTAACACTAATTTTCCGATTTTCACACTTTCACTGTTTTCACCACGAAATTTTTCAAAGGAGTTACCCCGCGATAATTTCCTTTTAGGCCCCACGTTGGGCGCCAATTTATTACCCTCCCCGCCTAATTGAGGAGGTAGTGACCCTCGGCTTGGTCCGTTTGGGTCCCGGGTTCGCTCAGGAGACTGGGCGTGGGCGCCACTCACTCACGCAATATTGGACCACGAGCCGCCGAGTGAGCTTACGGCTCACCGAGGTCTGAAAATCTGGGTATGGGATCGCTGTTGCGTGTAGCACAGCCCCTCTATTTCACCGTCGCCGAACCACTAAACCGCGAAATGAGTGCTTAACCACCGACTTGTGTCACAAAAAGAAAGTACGATCTCGTAACCAGGAGACAAAATCTTTATTATTTCTTTTCCAACTCCCGCGGTTTCGCGATATTCCTAACACCGAAACAAATTTGTTAACTCTAACGCCTACGCTACGTTAGCTTATTCTAAGTAACGTGATCCACCACTCCACTGTAACAAGATACTTTACTTAACAACGTATTCTCAAAATGTTTTCTTTTTCTTTGAGTTTATATTACTAACGTTCGGAAAGACTATGCTACTCTTAGATTACGTTAAATGCGAACGGTAGTTAATAAAAAAAATTAAAGTTTACAATTAGTCTAAATCATGCACTGACCTTCTTTCTTCTGATTTTCAATAAATTACTGATCTGCTCGCTTCCACTGTTGCACACCGAATCTCCGTACTATTTTCAATAGAATTACTGATCTGCTCGCTTCCACTGTTGCACACCAAATTTCCGTACCTGATTATTTTCAATAAGTTGCTGATCTGCTCGCTTCCACTGCTGCACACAGAATTTTCGTACCTGATTATTTTCAATAAATTACTGATCTGCTCGCTTCCACTGCTGCACACAGAATCTTCGTACCTGATTATTTTCAATAAATTACTGATCTGCTCGCTTCCACTGCTGCACACAGAATCTTCGTACCTGATTATTTTCAATAAATTACTGATCTGCTCGCTTCCACTGCTGCACACAGAATCTTCGTACCTGATTATTTTCAATAAATTACTGATCTGCTCGCTTCCACTGCTGCACACAGAATCTTCGTACCTGATTATTTTCAATAAATTACTGATCTGCTCGCTTCCACTGCTGCACACAGAATCTTCGTACCTGATTATTTTCAATAAATTACTGATCTGCTCGCTTCCACTGCTGCACACAGAATCTTCGTACCTGATTATTTTCAATAAATTACTGATCTGCTCGCTTCCACTGCTGCACACAGAATGGAAAATTTTTCCTTCATCGGGTACCGCTGCTTTCCGCTTTCTAGCTCGAGTCCCGTACTTTCTCCTTTTTCAATGTGACCGGGTGAATGTCCCCCTTTCCACACGGGCCGATCAAAGATTCCCACCAATCCGATAATTTACCGTGGTCGTCGTTAATCCACCCCTGGATTTTGTTGGCGTTTGGTTATGTCAGTTTCCACTGTTTGTTTAGGTTCCCGTCTGTCAATTGGTATATCGGTTTGTTTAGGTTCTCGTCTGTCAATTGGTATATCGGTTTCGTGAGACGTGAATTTGGTGGTAGCCGTGTTATTCGTGAAACATACGCGCAAAGTGTGCTCGGGAGCATGTTTGAGGAGCCGGTGGATGCTGTGCGCCTGCTTGGAGTAGCTGTGGTGATGGCATCGGAAGTTACCCGACAGCTCCGACGCCTGCTGAGCCATCCGGCTTCATTGAGATTGGCGGTCGCTGGTGGCAGAGTCTGTGGTCAGATCAGATAAGTATCCGCGATTTTTATTATAGAATGCGTTACTTTGTGTGAAATTCCTTTCATTTCCAGGTGGCGGTTGGTGCAGTGGGTACAGGGGAGTCCCATTTACTAGGACAACTAGAGCTTGTTCGGCGCTATTGCAAGTTTCCCGTGGAGGTCAACGAAGGCATCGAGCTTGATCCTGAGGCGTAGCCCGTGACATCAAATCTATCTTCCATAGATACAGTCCAATATATCTGGATGTCATTATCAGGTGAGCTGTTTGGTGTATGTGAGTTGTGGTGTCGCGAAAGCAATCCGCTATCAGCGCGTCTTGTGCAGCCCCCAGACGTAGCTGGGAGTGTCGCGGTTCGTCTCCGTTCGATGGGGAAGGTTGGCTACGATGCTGCTCCCATTTACTTATCTAACTTATCGATCTATCTTAACAATCTACCTTAACAATCTATCTATGCCGTGAGCATCCGACGGGTACAATACACAGGTCGGATGCGACGGCAGTACGCTACCTATGAGTGGTGGTGGTGTACATACTTCCTACTCAGTGGAGTGGTGGAGTGATTCCGGTTGGTCAGCCTTCCCCGGGGAAGGCTGTATTTTTTTTTTTTTTTTTTTTTTTCAATGGGAACGCGTGTGCACGTATTTGTACATATTGTTACAACGTAACAACCGAACGGCAACACCGTTCGGTGGAACGACAACGATGACGATGATGGCGGACGTGACAAGAGGAGAAGTCAGTCTCGAACAAGCCCCCGACAAGCCTCGATGGTTGCCAATTGGGTCCGGACCGAGCGAGCGATGGCGCGAGCGAGCAATTTGGTGCAAGGCGCGATTACATAGAGCGGTGCGAATGTGCAATATAAGAGCAATGTAAGTGCAATGTAGTTACGATCAAATAGTGCAATAAAGGCGCGGCGGTAAACCGCCTATGAAGTTTTTTATTTCCCCCTGCCGAGTGCGCACGAATGTGCCACCTTCGGCCCTATTATTATACATTTGGTCCGTCGAGCCGGATACTGCGCCTTGGTGAAAACCCATTACAAAAGCCCCATCTAAGAGCAAAAACCCCCAATTCGGTGCATAGGTGCAAAGTGTGTGTGCTAGGGCAAAGTGCGAGCTATGTGCGCAGCGCGTGTGCAAATTGTAGGACAAAGAAGTATGGCGTCAAAAAATGCCAGAAAGATCCGTTGTGGGATCGTTAAAATGGGGTGAGTACCATGAAAATTAATGTGTGGAAGTGCAAGCGACGAACTGAAAAGAGCTATAAAAGTAATATGTGCGAGCGCAGTGCTTCAGAATTGAAAAATACTATAAGAAAATAAACATGTGTTGACCATAATGCGCAGAGCTATGTTGGTGCAATAAATATTTCAAATTGAGCAGGAATATTCACGTGCAATGCTAAACATCTATGCAAATGCCATGAACCGCCGCCAAATACACGCTCAAATTCTCGTATTGCGTCGCTTAGCAACGACAAAATTATTGCCAATCCTAGCAACAGTCGACGCGACGTCAAATTTTCATCGAAATACGAGCGTTGATGTGTGCGCCAAACACAGAGCAATGGAATGTGCATGAGAAACGCGTTATATGTAAGAGCAAGGGCAAATGGCTTGGTATAATTTCATATCTACAGAAATACTACGAGCAATGTATGTGCCTGAGAGCCCATCGGAACAAAATCTCGCCAGTGCGCACAAGTTACATGGACGGATGTTTGCTGGCTGTGAAGGCGGACAGCCGCAAAGAAAAATGTCCGAGAGAGATGATGCCTGGAGGGCGATTGACTGTGCGCTGCGGCTGGCGCGTAGACGAAGTGATGAACTTGGGCGATTGGTGCTAATGAGCATGTGCGAAGATATGAACGATTCAAGATCCGATGTGCGTGATCGAATCGACTGACGGAGCAAGCCAAGGTGCAGGTAATATCCAATGTGCGGATATATGAGCAAGGGCAAGTATCGATATATGAGGTCCAATATGCGGATCGGTGCAGAGCGAATGCGAAAGACAAGAGCTAGAGCGTGGACGGTTGAAGCGGGCGTAGAGCAATGCATATGGGCGGGGATAGACGCGAGCGTGGTCTTTATATGAGCGATGGGAATGTATTATTGGGCGCGCGGGCATAGAATTCTTGCGATAGAAATATGCGTAATGGGCATAGCGTGCATAGAGCGTTGTATGTATGTGCATGGAGAGGTGTGAAATAGAGCATGAGCTATGTGGTGCGAGCGGAATGTATAGGGCATGAGGTGCATGGAAATTTGAAAATATAGAGCATGGGCTAAAAATGTTGTGCATGTGTGCGAATGTATTTGTTAATCCAGGCCTGGATATGATGTGCAGGAATGTAGGTAAAAGGCTGCATGGTAAATAGGGAATAGGTTAAAGGAATGCCTATAAAAGGTGCGTTGCATGGAATGAATGTTATTGTTTGGAAATTAGCGAACGGTAACGGTCGGGAATTGAAAAGCGAAAAAGTAATTTGTGAAAGTACAAGCGGTAAATTGGAAAAGATTTTAATTTGAATTACGATGTCCGAAGTAGAACGCAACACTTATGCTGCAAGCATAACGCGAGCGCGAACGTTTGCGTTGAGCGAGGGTGCGAGAGCTGTGTCGGCGGTGAACGTAAAGGCGCGATTGCAAACTCTCGAAGGGGCTTGGGCGAGGTTTGAGAAGGCGCATCATGCGCTCGGGCATAAGGCGTAAGGTCGGGCGTCCGAGACGGAGCTAAGTGAAATGGTGCAAGGAGCGACGGCGCAAGAGAGCGATGTGCAAATTGAGCTGAGAGAGCGTGGGCAAATAACAAATACATGGGGCACGTTTGCGGGCGAATTTAGAGAGCGGAGCGCATTCCGGGATAAGTTCCGATCGGCAGTGCACGAGAATAGGAGCATTAAGCCGGTGTTCAAGCTGCAGTGTTTATTGGCGGCAGTGAAAGGGGAGGCGAGTAGAGTGTTGGGGTCGTGGCAATTGACGGAAGCCAACTATGTAATGGCATGGAAAAGGCTTGAGGAGGTATACGACGACGAATACCTGATAAGAAAGGCGCATATTCGGGCACTCTTCGAGATACCGTGCATGGGCACAGCGACATATGCTGGGATTAGAACCATAGTGGACACAGTTAATGAATCGATGAGGCAGTTGCAGGTGCTGGGCGTGGGGGTCGATACGTGGGACCCGATCATTACTTACATGATGATAGAGCGGTTAGACTCGAAAACGGCGGAGCAATGGGAGTTAACGAGAAGCAAAATGAGCCCATCGGTGTGCGAATTGTGCAATTTTCTGGAGAAGCGAGCAAGGGCATTGGCGCATGCATCAATGGAAGTGTCGTGTCGAGGGCAAGGAGCGAGCAAGGGCAACGGAGGAGCAAAAGAGATGGTGCGAGCTGGAGCGCAGATAAATAGATGCAAACAGTGCGATGGTGATCACCCATTATACAGGTGCGAGCATTTCCTACGAATGAGTATTGGGGACAGGCGCACATTCGTTGCGGATAATATGTTGTGCTTCAACTGTTTGAAGTCGGGGCATAGTGCAGATAAGTGCTATGGGGGCCCATGTCTGAATTGCCCAGGCAGGATGCACAATAGTGTGGTGTGTCCGGTTAGATCACAAAGGGAGAGTGGAGCGATGCGAAAACGTGTAGGAGGCAAAGGTGCGGGGCCTAGTGCCAAATAACTGAAGCTCGAGTGCGACAATGTGCAAGTGAATGAAAAAATAGTGCAAGACAATTGGAGCAGTGTGAGTGCGCGGCATAAAAACAATAATAAACAAAAAGTGCCAAGATAGGGCAAAGAAAGAGCGGTGCGTTTCTAACATTAAAAGACAATGAGTGCGTGGTGCGTGACAAATTAAAAAACAGAATCAAAGTGCGTGGAGAGCTAAGAGCAAGAAAAAGTAAAGTGCAAGGAAAATGGCGGAGTAAATTCGAACAGTGCAAAGAGCGTTTGGTGCGAAGACGGTGCAAGGGCGATGTGCGGTGCAGAGACAGTGCGGGGGCGATGTGAAGAGCAAAGTGCGTTTAAAGGTGCAAGACAAAACTACTGGTGCGAAGTATAAAAATAGGGGCAAAGTAATAAAAACTGTGCGGAAGAATGAGCGGTTTGATAATAAAAGTGAATACTATAATGAGAAGACGATTAGAGCAAAAAAGTGCGGGAAATAAAGTGCGAGACTATGTGCGAAGAAGTGCGAAGAATGAAATAGCGCGTAACAGCTGAAAAATAAAAGAGCTAAGTGCGAAAGGTGCGGCGAAAATGTGCGGACAGAAAAAATACGAAAGTGAAAGAGTGGGGCGTTTGTGCGAAAATAATGAAAGAGAAATAAATGGTGCGAAGTGCGTTTCGGTGCTAGCGACGGCAATGGTGCATTTAAAGATAGACAATAAAGAGATCGGGCCGATAAGAGCGTTATGTGATTCGGGATCGCAGATAAATATGATTGCAAGTAGATGTGTGAAAAGACATGAGCTAAAGACAGAAAGTGATGAAGTCGAAATTTGTGCGGTGACGGGTGAGCGAACAATTTTAAAACGAAAAATAATGGCCTCGATAAAGCCGTGGTTCGGTGCGCGCGAACAAATATGGTGTAGCCTGCTAGTAGCGCAGGAAGGATGGCTAATTGTGACGCCATCACAGAAAATCGAGTATGATGTGAACAAAGATGTGCTTGATATGCCGATGGCTGACCCAAGTTATGGAATACCAGGTGAGATTGAGATAATATTAGGAGCAAATATATGGGTAAGAATGATAAGAGCTAAGATTATACGAGGGCCAAGTGGTGCGGTGCTACAACAGACGGTGCTTGGATACGTATTGATGGGAGCGGTGCCAACCAAGGGCTTAGTAGGAGCAAAAATGTGCGCAATGGTGCAGCAACAGAGCTTAGATGAGCTGGTTAAAAAATTTTGGGAGCAAGAAGAAATGCAAACTAAAAAAGCGAGAACTAAAGAAGAAGAGCAAGTTGAAGAGCTATTCATAAAGACACATCAGCGTGATGAGCATGGGCGATATACAGTAACGATACCAATTAAGCCAGATATCAAGACCATTGGTGACTCGAGAAAAATAGCGCTGCGCAGATATATGGTGCTAGAGCGAAAATTAGAGCGAGTGCCAGAGCTAAGAGAGCGATATATTGAGTTTATGCGAGAGTATGAGCGATTAGGCCATATGATGAGAGCAAATAAAGAGCCAGTGCAAGGAGCAATGACATACTATATTCCACATCATTGTGTCACCAAGAAGTTTCGAGTGGTCTTTGATGCATCGTGCAAAACAGATCTGGGCATCTCATTTAATGATGTTCAGATGGTAGGGGAAAAGCTGCAGCGCAATGTTGCAGATGTATTAATGAGATTTAGAATGCGAAAAATAGCAGTGAGTGCTGATATCAAGATGATGTTTCGACAAGTGAAAGTCAATCCTTGACAATGGGATTGCCAAAGATTATTCTGGCCAGAGCATAAGAGCGAGCAGTTGCGCGAATATTGGCTGAAAGTAATAACATATGAAATGGCCTCGTCAGCCCATAGTGCAGTGAGAGCGATGGTGCAATGTGCAAAAGAGAGCGAGCAAGAACATCCAAGAGCTGCGAGAGCGATATTAAACGACTTTTATATGGATGATTGTCTAACTGGTGCGAGTAATGAGCAGGATACGATTAATTTGAGCAAGGGCATTGATAGTATACTACGAGGTGCAGGATTCGAACTAGCAAAATGGGCGTCAAACAGTAAACGTCTAATGCAGAGCATGGGCAATGTAAGAGCAGAGCATGAGAAGAGCGAGGAGCAAATGGTGCAAAGCAAGAGCAGAGAGAGAGCGAAGAATCGACGGAGCTATGCAACGATATAGAAACAAAGGTGCTAGGGCTAAGATGGATAATGGAGCGAGATGTGCTAGTATTTCGCGTGTGCAAGAGCAATGACACGATGTTAATCACGAAAAGGCATGTTTTGAGTCAAGTAGCGAAGTTATATGACCCAAATGGCTTGTTGGGGCCAATTATAGTGCGTGCGAATATATTAATCCAGACCATATGGAAACAGAAGATAAATTGGGATGAAAAGTTGCCGAAGGAGATACAGGATGAATGGTGGCAACTTCGAGACGCACTGCCGATAGTGGAGAGAATTCAATTTCCAAGGTGGCTCGGAATGAGCAAGAGTCACAAGATACAGTTGCATGGGTTTGCTGATGCGTCGACGAAAGCATATGGTGGTGCAATTTATATTCGAGCAGAAGATGAGCAAGGAGCAATTTCAACAGTGCTAGTAATACCGAATCACGCGTAGCGCCAATTAAAACAACCACGATACCACGACTTGAGCTGAGCGCAGCAGAGCTACTGAGCAAGATGATGAGCAAAGTGCGACAAGAGCTAGAGTGAGAATTCGAGAAATACTTCCTATGGTGCGATTCGATGGTAGTGCTGCACTGGATGAAGAAGCCACCAGGCGTGTTGAAGCAATATGTGGCAAATAGAGTAGCGTCGATACAAAGTAACACTGAGCTAAGAGCATGGGCGCATATAAGATCATCTGATAATCCAGCTGATCTATTGAGCAGAGGAGCGAAACCAAGTGAGCTAGAGAATAATGAGCTATGGTTAAAGGGGCCGAAATGGCTTAAAGAAGCAGAAGCCGAATGGCCAAAATCCTAGATGAGCAGTGCCAATACAGAGCAAGTTATGAGCGAGTGCAAAGATATCAAGAATGTGCAAAGTTGTATGATGGTGCAAATAAACGTAGGAGCGGTGTCAATATTAGAAAGAGCGAGCAACCTGTGCAGAGCAATTAATATAACAGCGTACGCATTGCGATACATACGTAATATACATAAAAAGGAGCATGAATATAGGCAAAATGTGCTGCCAACGAGCGAAGAGAAGATAGAAGCGCGAAATTTCTGGGTGCGACAAGTGCAAATGACCTATTATCGTATTGAGCTAGACTACGTCAGAGCAAAGAAACAAACCTTCCCGAGCAAGAGCAAGATAGCAGCGTTAAAGCCAATTTTGAGCAATGATCATTTACTGCGCGCGGGGGAAGGATCGGCAGAGCCGAGTGCAGCTACGATGAGCGACACCCTATTATTATACCACCTCAATCGAGATTGGCGCAATTATTGATGACAGAAGCGCATCAGAAAACTAAGCATGGTGGTGTGCAGCTTATGATGCAATATATACGACAACAATATTGGATA
This sequence comes from Nemotelus pantherinus, assembly GCA_963978885.1. Classification (NCBI taxonomy): domain Eukaryota; kingdom Metazoa; phylum Arthropoda; class Insecta; order Diptera; family Stratiomyidae; genus Nemotelus; species Nemotelus pantherinus. The sequence continues at coordinate 117,645,360 of OZ022264.1, forward strand.
CCAGGGCTGAGAAGAGCATTGCGGCGAATAGTGCATAATTGTGTAACATGTGCGAGACTAGATGCGCGAATGAGCGAGCAACTAATGGGAGATCTTCCTGAAGAGCGAGTGCGGCCAGCAAGGCCATTCTTACACACGGGCGTGGACTTTGCGGGTCCAATCACGACGATAGCAAGACAGGGCAGAGCAGGGCGCTAAGTTGAAACTAAGAGCTATGTAGCAGTATTTGTGTGCTTATCGACGAGAGCGGTGCATTTGGATGTAGTAACGAGCTTAAAAGCGGATGCATTCGTGGCATGCTTCAGACGATTTGTGGGAAGAAGAAGTCGATGTGCGAAATTATGGAGTGACAATGGCACCACATTTGTGGCCGCAGACAAGCAGTTGAAAAGTGCGATAAAGACATGGCAGAGCGTAGAAGTGCAAGGGCAATTGAATGTGCAAGGTATGGAGTGGAAGTTTATTACGCCAGCTGCTCCACATCAGGGTGGTATATGGGAGGCAGCTGTGAAGTCGATGAAATATCATCTGCGGCGCATGCTAGGGCATCAACGAGTAACATACGAGCAGTTGTGCACAGTTCTGATCGAGATAGAAGCCTGTCTGAATTCGCGGCCAATCAATGCGATATCAGACGATGCCGAAGACTTGAGCGCGTTAACGCCGGGGCATTTTCTTATTGCAGAAGCAATAGTGCAGCCACTACCAAGAAATGAGCCAGAGCTGAGCAAGAGTGGTCTACGACAATGGCGCAAGTTGCAACAAATAACGTCAGCATTTTGGAAGAGGTGGCGCCAGCGCTCCCAAAACATAAGAGCAGGGCAATTGGTGCTAATAAAGGGCGAGAATCTTCCACCATCGTATTGGGCAATGGGAAGAGTGGTGCAAGTGAAGAAGGGCGCAGATGGGCTAGTGCGAAGCGCAGTGGTGCGAACAGCGACAGGAGAGCTAACACGAGCGGTGCAGAAGTTATGCGTGCTACCAGTGGCGAGCGAATAGAGCAAGGTGCAATGTTATGAGCAATGTTATATCGAGCGGTGCTAGTTACAACGAGCATATTGAGCAAGGGCGAGCGGCGCAAGCGAATTGACTAGAACTGAGCTGAGCTAGTTTGTGCTTTTTGGGGAGTGTACCGAATGGCAACACCGTTCGGTGGAACGACAACGACGACGGCGATGGCGGACGTGACAAGAGGAGAAGTCAGTCTCGAACAAGCCCCCGACAAACCTCGATGGTTGCCAATTGGGTCCGGACCGAGCGAGCGATGGCGCGAGCGAGCAATTTGGTGCAAGGCGCGATTACATAGAGCGGTGCGAATGTGCAATATAAGTGCAATGTAAGTGCAATGTAGTTACGATCAAATAGTGCAATAAAGGCGCGGCGGTAAACTATGAAGTGTTTTATTTCCCCCTGCCGAGTGCGCACAAATGTGCCACCTTCGGCCCTATTATTATACAGGTGCGTTTTAGGTTTCAATGGTAAATGATACCGGTAGATGTGGAGATGAAAGAGCCTGCAGCGTAAAAAGCGTAGTAATAGGTACTAAACCATCACTAATAACCAAGTCCAAGACGGAACCAGCGCCCGCAGGGGAGAAAAACGTCGGACTATGTGTCGAATGTATGAGCAGATTTCTCTCTTGCGTGCACTCATACAGTATATGACCGCATTTGTTGGAAGATTTACAATTCCAATACTTATGGTGGGCATTCAGATCCCCACAGAGCAGAAATCTCCGATGATCCTTAGTGAGTCGTTTTAATTCTCTTCCAAACTGGGCGATCTTTTCCGCATTTAATGTTGTCCCCGGGAAATAACAAACAATGATTTTCAAATTACTATCAATTTCGATAACAAGAATCTCAATTGCTGACGTTTTTGGTACTGAAATCAATTTATGATTGATTGTTTTAAGTGCAGCAATTGCAACGCCACCACCTATCCTATCAATTCTATCTGTTCTATAAATATAGTAGTCGGGATGATATATTTTATCTCTTGCCGTTAACCATGTTTCTGTAATCAAGAAAATATCTATTTCTGATTGACAGCTGGATCAAATGCCTCATATTTCTTACTCCTAATGCTTGAGCATTCCATAGCAACATATTTAAAACTTTAGTCATATAAAAACTTACAGGCTAGCTTAACTAAAACATTGAATTGGTCATGCTTGGTTTTGCAAGTTGACAAGCTTTCAAGTAACTCATGTGCTAGCAAGATGATTACGTCAGCATGTTTCATGTGAGCTTATGAAGGGGCTTGAAAGAGTGTTTCGCCAAGGTCGTGGGCGTGCGAGATTCGGAACATCGCCAACATTAAATTTCGGCTCTTCTTGTTTAGTGAAATTGGATCTGGGGTTCTTCCCCGCCAGGCTCTTTTTGATTTCAATGAATTGCTTGCGCTTAATACATTGATCGTTATTACTGACATGTGCCGCACCACAATTAGAACACTTGATCATATGTTTCTCTAAGTGTACCACGCACTGTCAGTTAACCTTGAGACCGTTGTCTTAAACGATTATCGTAGGGCCATTATCTCACACCACCCCACATTTACCCACCGACTGCCTGCAGGCCGATGTAGGAACCGCAGTTGTGTGCCTGAGGACGCTACACACTGTGTAGCTCATGCCTGCAGGCCAATACCGTAGATTTAAGCTTGCAGGCCGTGTACTGACACAAAACTGCTCGAGCATAGGGCTTCACACACTTCAGTTTTTGATAAAATGCGTCATCGTAAACGTTGTGCTTTGTACTTGGTATCGGTGCTTTGTGAAGACAAACCAGCAAAAAAAAAACAGTTTTGGATGAAAAAGTGGCTACAGAAAAGAGATACATGTTCACACATGTGTTTGATTCGTGAATTAAGACAATCTCACCAAGAAGATTTATTAAATTATTTTAGAATGAGTGAATACAACTTTAATATAATTCTGGGTATGATTGCACCGTTCATTAGTAAGAGGAATACACATTTGCGTCAGTCAATAAGTGCTAAAGGAAGGCTTTCTGCAACGCTAAGGTTTTTAGGTTTTTTTTTTAAGTTTCCGACGCGAATTTCACCTCAATCACTTGGAGTTATCATACCAGAAACGTGTAAACACATATACCTTGTACCTAAGGATTTGTTTCTGAAGGTACGTTTATCTCAAATAATTTTTTAATAAAGATATTTATTTATTTTAACAATAAACCAAACCAGACACAAAAAAATAAGTGCGAACCTGTTGAATGTTACTTTATTACCAAGAATTGCGACAGTACACCATTATGATCATTTTGCGAGTCTTCAAGAACATACTGCACAGGTATACCCTGTAAATTGCTTTCCTCAAGAAGTAAGCCACTCTCTGAGTCAGCCTTCTGTGATTCTGTCTGTAACTGGCTGTCTGGCTTGTCTGCACAAAGAGAGATAACTTTATGATGAACTGGTGTCTCTGGCCGTAAAAATTTTAGTCCAGTAAAATTAGTTTCCTCCTGCAGTCTCCCTTTCATTCCGTGCAGTAGCACTTTACTGATTAGCATTTCCGCATGTAATTTTTGTTGTTCATCCATGCGGCGTAATTTATACGCGACATTTATCCCAATACCATCATATTCATCATCATCTTTTAAAGCTCTCAAAGTTGTATTTATAGATCGTTTCGTGTTCTGCTCATTTATAGATTTTTTTGATTTTGTTGATAAACTTGACTGGAAGGATGAAACACGATCTTTGTCTGATGAGTCAAGTGGAGGAGTGGGCAACGGTAATGTCTTAGGTTGGCGTGACTGGTTGAACATTAAATTTTCCTCCTGATTGTCCTGAAAAATAAGACACAATTGCTAAAATCTAAAGACTTACCTAAATATAAAAACAATCAATTAATATCTAAAATAAAACGTTGTTTCAGTTACCCGATTCTGAAGAAGCATGGCAAGCTGCAAGCAAGGATTTTGAAAACCGGTGGAACTTCCCCAATTGCGGAGGAGCCATTGACGGCAAACATACACGAATCAGTAAACCTCGTAACAATGGATCATATTTTTATAATTATAAAAAATTCTTCAGTATTGTTTTGATGGCAGTCGTTAATGCCGACTACGAATTTATATATGTGAACGTCGGATGTAATGGCAGAGTTTCTGATGGAGGTGTGATTGAATGTACCTCCTTTTATAGAAAATTGCTTGCCAAAGAACATCTTTACTAAGGTCAACCTTAATTTTGTATTTGTTGCCGATGACGCTTTCGCGTTAAATGAGAATATATTAAAACCATATCCTCAAAGACAATTGACTCATGATGAGCGCATATAATTGAATATGCGCTCCATAATTGAATATGCGCCAGAGCATTTGGTATACTTTCAAGACGTTTCAGAGTGTATCATACTGAAATCAACATGAAGCCGGAAAAAATAGATTTTGTTGTTCTTGCAACGTGCGTTCTTCACAATTTTTTGAGGAAAAAAGAAAAAGCGACGTACATGCCGGTTCATTCACTGGATGTAGAAGATATTGATAATGGTGAAATAATACGTGGATATACAGGAGACGACGAGCTACTTAGTTTACAGAGGAGATATAACAGTCACATTGTTTGTGAACATGGAATTAATAATCGAGAACAGTACAAAAGCTATTTGGTTGGCGATGGTGCAGTTTCCTGGCAAGACAATTTTGTTAATAAAGTGTAAATGTTTTCAAATACCTATGCAATTGTTTTGATAATTTAAATTCATTTACTCTATTTTATAATTTTCTTGTGTGCAACCATATACTTATTTTCAATATTGCAATAATAAATAGAAATAATATTTACTTACGAATATTGGTTTGTCACTGTCAACAGTTATTCTGAATGCCTCCTGGTCGGCCGAAAACAACAGTAGCTCATAATACCAAAGTGATGGTATGTATGAATCATCTGCTGAAGATCCCGATTTTTGGTTTTTTACTTTTTTCAACTCCTTCCTAAATGAACTTCGCAAATTGTTGATTTTTTTTTACCGTATCTATACTCGCACAAAGAACAGTTTTTTTTATAAAAGTCCAACAAAACACCGTACGCTTCATCCTTTAGTCTTTTGTTTGAGTATGTATCGTCTTTTACTTTCCACAGACATGGGTATTGACGATACAGCTCTATAAATGCGGTAATAAATGGGGGTTTGTTGTCCATGGCTTCCTACAGTCCAAAAGTACTTGATGAAAACTATTGAAAAAATGACGTGTCGTCCGACTGCTAGGTACACATGAATTTTAACGTGTCAGTACACACGCCTGCAGGCCGACTGATAGTGAGTGGTGGAATGAGCTTGAGGTATAGGTTGGACAGGTTCATGTCTGTTGACTGAACTGTCGTTAGATTTTTGCCTTTTGCCTTGCTCACACCTACAGTCCACTTCAACTGCAGTCCGCGATCATCAGGTGAACTGATGTGTGTGTGGGCAGTTTCGATGGCCTGATAGACCAATGTCTGCAGTTAATCTGACAGTGTGTGGGACGTTTAAGCGTGCACTCTGATAGATCATGGTCGCCGCTGCAAATCATGCACTTCATTGGTAGCTGACAATGAGAGAATTCATGCCCATACATTTAACACCTTCTACATTGTGTGGGGCCGTTTCTCTTGTTAGAGAGTAGCTCCATTTCACTAGCATGTGCATGATTGATTTTATTTCACTGCAAGCACTTAGTTTTGTCCCCTTCTCCAAGTAGAGGAGGTAATAGAAATCACCATGTGCTTGTGACTGCGACTTGAACTTTTTCACATCCAAGCAACGAAACTTGTAATCGCGCTGAAGAACGTTTTAAACGAATTCAGCTTGCAAGTCATGCAAGCCTGATAAAACGATTTTAACTGGACAGAGATCTATTCTTTGATGCGTGAAAAAATTTACTTTTTTGGCGGTAATATGCTTCCGAACTGTTTCAAAGTCTTCAATTGTCTTGAGGAACAGTCTCAAACCAATTGACATCATTTTGGGCATTTTGGGCATTGACATCATTTTGGGGACCTTCTTAGGTACTCGATGCTCGTCCATTCGTTGCACGTGACCAGCCCATTGCAGCTTCCGCAGTTTCACGATTGTAGCAACCTCCAGCTCGTTAAAGACCTCGTACAACTCGTGGTTGTATCTTATCCGCCATTGGCTGCGCTCTTGTTTAGCTCCAATTATAAGCCTGAGAACCCGTCTTTCGAAGGCGTTCAACATATTTGCGGATGCTTGGGTAAGGGTCCAAGTTTCACATCCGTAGCACAACACAGGTCTGATGATTGATTTGTAGACTTGGAGCTTCGTCTTCCTATGTATGCAGCTGGTCTTCAGTAGGGCCAGAACGGAGTAGAGAGTTTTATTAGCGAGCTGTATTCTCCGTTTAATTTCGTCAGTTTCACTGCCTTTCGTTGTCAATTTCGAGCCTAAATATATAAATTTGTCCACATTCTCTAAATTATATTCGTCAAGAATTATATTTTGTCTAATGGAGGTCTTCTTTCTTGTTTGCGTCATGATTTTTGTTTTCATCTGATTGATCTTCAGGCCTACTTCCATGGCTTCCTGGTCAAGTTTCAACAGGAGCTCTTTGGCGGATGTGAAGGAACGGGACAAGATGTTAATGTCATCCGCGTAGGCCACTAACTGGTTCGACTTATACAGAAGCGTGCCCCTTGTGTCGACAGGAATCTTCGTTATCACGTACTCAAGTGCTAGGTTGAACAGCAGAGGGGCCAACCCATCTCCTTGCTTTAGTCCGACATTTGTATCATGTATAACATTTGTAGCGTCAGTTAGACTGTTGTTGATTCTGACTTGTCATGCGGTCGATGTCATCGTCATTTTGGTCAGCCGAACTAGTTTTGCCGGGATGCCGAAGTATAGCATTATTTTGTACAGTATGTTTCGGTCAATACTGTCATATGCTTGTTTAAAATCCACGAAAATCTGGTGGACGTCGATGTTAAATTCCCAGCATTTTTCAAGAACTTGTTTGACTGTGAAGAGTTGATCCGTAGTTGATCTACCAGACCTAAAGCCTCCTTGGTACTCCCCAAAGACCTTTTCAGCGTATACATTTATCTTATCCTTTAATATTTTCGTCAGTATCTTATAGGATGTACAAAGTAGCGATATGCCTCTGTAGTTTTCGCACCGAAATTTGTCTCCTTTTTTGTGGATAGGGCATATGATGGATTTGCACCACTCCTGCGGTATTTTTTCTTGACCCCAGATGTTCTGGATCAATTTGTGAATGGCTTTTATAGGGCAGCTTCCACCATATTCAATTAGCTCGACCGGAATCTCGTCAATGCCCGGCGCTTTGTTGTTTTTCTGGCTTTTTATGGCAGACTTAACTTTTTCCAGCGTTGGAGGTGCGATCGGAACTTCGTCAGAGATGTCTATCGGCTCTGATATTATTGAGCCTTGTGCAGGATTAAGGAGTTCTTTGAAATAGCAGGCCCATCTCTCCTTAATCTGGCTATCTTCGGCGATGATGTTGCCGATTTCGTCTTTACAGAGTGTCGTCTTGGGCTGATATCCGCGTCTTAAACATTTCACTACTTTGTAAGCTTGAATCAGTAAAACTAAAAATAGAAAATGTAACTGTTTTCCGATGACAACTAAATTGTCTTCCGCGCTTGTTAGAAATATACTTGTGTTCGCTTTGGATGCTTACACTAGAAGGCATATATAAATCTTACGCTTTATTTGCATAGCACAAGTAAAAAGTCTAGCGCATCAGAGCCGCTAGAAAACTAATTTTCGAAGAAATTGTCTTTGAGTGACAAAAAAGTGTGGAAAGACGTTATACACTTGTTTGTAGAATCATATCAACCATTTCTTATCCAAAGCAACAAAACTCAACTATAACACAAATTATGAAAATTTTCGGTGCTGGCAACACTTTTCGAACGAAGCAGCAATAAGTTAACCATAACAAGCTCATACTCAAATCAACTTATCCTTTGAATTTCGTTCTCATCGCAAGATTTCATCGAAAGTTTCAGCCGTTAAACGTTGTTTGAGGCTGCCATCCGAATAACGTTCAAAACTCGGAAAATTTAAAAATTGGTTTCTTAGTTTTATTGCAAATGCTTTGCATATGAGAACGTAATTTGAAGCATCTGTTGGTGCAATATTAACGAAAATGGCTTATGCTGGTTACCCTGTGTCAGCAGCAAAGTAAAATAGATACCAAATCTGCTTCACGTTAAGCTAAACCCAACCAGTAAATTTCTTTTCGATTGAATCACTGCGCTGGAAGTTATACGGGTGAAAAGAATTTTAGAGTAACCACCCTCAAAGCTTTTCAAATTTTTAAAGCGTTAATATTTGTTGCTAATTTTCATTGCAGGATCATTTCCATTTGCAAATCTAATGACATAAACGCTAAGTAAAGAAATTAAACAAAATTACAAAAATGGTCATAGCTGGCAGCCCTTTCATGATTTTAGTACAAAATTTCTACGACATTTGGTTCACATTAAGGTCCATTGACTGTATGAACTTCGTTCTGATTTCTATACTTGACCGGAAGCTATAAGGAAAAAAGCTTTAGTTTGCTGAGCAAATTTGCAAGATTAAGGAGACAAAAATCACCATATCTGGCAACTCTATTCTAATTTTCATCAAATGTTACTTAAAGTAAGATCCAAGTACTGTATGAATCTTGTCAAAATCTGATGGCTGAATCGGAAGTGATAGGCCAAAAACCGGTTTTTTTTTCTTAATGATTTTTCAAGATGGTACCACTGGCACATTGTTGCCCGCATTTCAAAATTACTTCTACCAGATCTGGTCCTAGTTAATAACAGCATGTCCTGTTAGTTTCATTATGATCGAATAATCCGGTCGTCAGTTCTCGTGAACAGAACTTTCGAGTGCTGGAAATAGAGGTAATTTGGTGATGGGTTGCCGTTCTTGTGCAAATCGGAATTTTGAAAATTTCAATTTGACATGATGGACAAAAATCAAAATTTATCAATGATTTGATTTTTTTGTCAAAAATCAAAAATTTTTCTAGAAGGTCAATGATTTGAAGGTTTTTTTTCAGGAGCCTGCCGTAGCTACAGGGTTACCCGCAATATCTTGAAAACCCACGTGAGATAAAATTTTAGTCAACACCAATAAACTCTGCCAATTTCACGATGATTCATGGTTTTTCTTATAAGTAATGACAAATCAAAATTTGAAAAAAAATCTTTGCCTACTTTTAGGCATGCTGCACCCACACACGGCTCAATATTTCCAACCTTTTAACATTAACAAGCTTAAAACATAGAAAGTTTTCATTCTCAAACATTTATTTAAACAAAAATTTACACTGCTTGGAAATATAGGAGTACCTGAAAACTCACTAAAACGCTCGCCGCCGCCAAACAGTTTAGAATATCTGAATTCTAGCAAGTCATGGACCTACCTACTATATACATCTACGTCCTCTGAAAATTTCAGCTCAATCGAATTGGCCACTCCAAAGATTATCTCGAAAAATCATTTTCTGATATATATATATATATATATATATATATATATATATATATATATATATATATATATATATATATATATATATATATATATATATATATATATATATATATATATATATATATATATATATATATATATATATATATATATATATATATATATATATATATATATATATATATATATATATATATATATATATATATATATATATATATATATATATATATATATATATATATATATATATATATATATATATATATATATATATATATATATATGTACATATAAAGAAATATGAATTTTCGGCGAAACGAGTTTAATACTAATTTTCTTCGAAAATTAGTAAAAATTTGAAATTTTACAGCGAGTACGCCTGGTAGCCCTTAAGAATTTACCTATATTTTTCGCATCAAAAACTTCTGTTTTGGACCAGGTCTGATTGAGGTGATTCTGTTATGCTTTTTTTGTGCCAGTGGTTCGCTTTTGAAAAATCAGTAATAACAATAACTGCTTTTGGCCCTATAAATTCTGATTCAGTCATTCGATTTTGACGAAATTCACGCAGTAGGTGAAAATTTGGTTGAAAAGTTCGGGTGGAGCTGCTAGCTATGGTAATTTTTGGTGTCTTAAATTTTGAAAATTCCTAAGGAAAATAATGCTCTTTGCCCTATAACTTACAGTCTTTGCCAATGGTATCCAGTACAGTCATTGAATCATAATGAAATTCAAATGATAGATTTAACCTATTGTAGGCAATATTCAGTAGAAATGTAATTTCAAAACAATGATAGAGTTGCCAGCTATGGTTGTTTTTCTATATTTTTCGCATACCTTAAGTTAGCGATTTAAGCATAAAATTTTCAAATCGTTGTGATCTTGTAATGAAAATCAACAACAAATATTAAGATCTAAAATATTTGAAAACTTTTGCCAATAGTAAACCTAAATTTCTTTGTATCCCTATAACTTCCAATGCAGATATCAGATCAATACGAAATTCGAAGAGCAGGTTGACTTCAACGTAAGGCAGGAGCGACATAGGTTTTTTTTCGGTGCTAGCAAAGTGCTGCCAGCACTAGGCCTATTGTTATTTTCGTTCCCGTAAATGCTTACATAAAGTATTCACATCGCGAACATTTGCAATGAAAATAAGTAAACAATGTTTAAATTTTCTAAGATCTGCACATTTTTCGGATGACAGCCCCAACTACCTTTCTATCGCAGTAACTTTCGATGATGTCACCGAAATTAAAATACGCTTAGATTCTATTATTACTAAGGGTGTATTAGTTTAAAGTAAGAAAAGTAAGTAGTGGTAGAATACACACTCAAAATCTGCACAAATCTTCTACTGTTCTTCGAACATTAGTAATTCTAGCGGTTCTAATGCGCTAGGGTTTTTAACTAATGTTCGACGAACATTAGTATTAAAATCGATTCGGCCAAAAATTCATATTTCCATATATATATATATATATATATATATATATATATATATATATATATATATATATATATATATATATATATATATATATATATTTATATATTTATATAAATATCGTCAAAAAATTTCAGTGAGATAATCTCGGGAACGCGCCATCCGATTGAGCTGAAACTTTCAGGATATATTGGTGTATATGCAAAATAGGTCCAGGTTTCACTAAATGTTTATTATTTTTAACCCTTTGGCGCCGGTGGCCATTTTGCTGATATTTTTAATATACCTTTTATTCCGTACAAAAATAATTTTGGAAAAGTAAAGTTGACGAAATAAGTTTCGAATGTATTTTACATGCGAATCGGATACTGTTTTGGAATTTTTGAACCCCATGTGTGCGCTAGGTGGCAAAAAAGAGAACGGGAAAATTTGAAAATGTTTAACTTGCTATAACTTTTGACAGAGCTATTTAATCATTACTTATTTTTCAGGACATATTGGTATTATATATTTGTAAATTTATTTAGCTATTAATGAGAGTGTTGGCAACTCTGTAGCTAGGACAGGCACTGAGAGTAAAAATTTCCAAATCATCGTCTCTCTTGACAAAACGCCGCTTGTTCAAAAAAAAGCCACTCATATGTAAATCTCATGCTTTGTCTACTTAGCCAAAGTAAAAGATTTGATATGGTATAACGGGCACGCCTGGTAACCCTTGCCCAATTTACCTATATTTTTAGCATCAAAAACTTCTGTTGATGGAAACTCATGATCCGATGAGCAGAATTAATTGAAATTTGCAGAATGTATTGATCTTAAATAGGACCAAGTCTGACAGAAGACATTTTGAAATGCGGGCAATTCTGTGCCAGTGGTGCCATCTTGAAAATTCACTAAAAAAAAATAATTGCTTTGAGCCCTATTAATTCTGATTGAATCGTTCGATTTTGACGGATTTCTTACAGTAGCTGAACCTTGCTTGGTAGAAGTTTGGTTGAAAAATTCGGTTGGAGCTGCCAGCTATGATAAAGTTGGTGTCTTTAATTTGAAAAAGTAAAAATTTAGAAGTGGAAACACTCAAACCATCGAATGTCCTAAAAAATGTCCGTTTTTTACAATAAAACCAATCTGAATACAAATCTAATGCTTTATCTAAACGTTCAAAGTAAAACTTTGGAAATTTCATGTCAGACAAGAACAGTAGCCCTTTCCCAGTTAACCTATACTTTTAGCGTCAAAAACTTCTGTTCAGGGGAACTCAAGAATCAATAATCAGATACAACTGAAAAGTACAGAATGCGTTGGACTTAAATAGGACCAGGTCTGATAGAAGCGGTTTTGAATTCTGGGCAACTTTGTGCTAGTGGTGCCATCTTGAAAAATTACAAAGAAAAAAAGCTGCTTTTTGCCGAATGAAATGTGAATAAGCTACCAGATTTTCATGAAATTAACACAGTAGCTGAACCATTTTTTAAGCTCTGTGTGATAGAAATTTGGTTAAAAAATTCGGTAAGTGCTGCCATCTATGGTAATTTTTGTGTCTTTAGTGTTGAAAATTCACTCAGGAAAATAAAACTTTTTGCTCTATAGCTTCCAAAGCAATCAAGAAACCAATACGAATTTCATACAGTTAGTGAAACCTATTATAAACATTATTCAGGCCAAATTTGGTTGAAAAGCCACGATAGGGTTGCCAGCTATTGTTGGTTTTGTGTTTAATTGCAATACCTTTATTAAGCGGTTTTATCGTAGAGCTTTCAAATGGTAATGATATTGTAGTGACAATAAACAGCAAATATTAGGTTTTCGATAATTTCAAAAAACTCGCTGCAGGTAACCCTAAATTTCTTTATACTCCTATAACTTCGAATGTAATATAACAACGTGAAACAGATGTGATATATTCTTGGGTTTGATACTGGCAAAAGGTTGCCAACACGAGTCGGTTGTGTTACTTTTGTTTCAATAAATGCTTACAGTTGGTATTCATACCGGAAACATCTACAATTAAAATAAATAACCAATGTTTCAATTCCCAAAGCTCTGCAAATTTTTCAGATCGCAGACCCAAACATCAACTTCAGTTACACTGCTGCAGGCATTGAGCATTGTCTTCATTGATGTTATATGAGATGCTGCTTTCAAAATTTTGTGAAATAAGCAACTGATGACGAATATAATTAACCCGTGTTTTGCTCTCATAAACGTTGAAATTCATGCCAGTGGTAATATCTGAAACCACCATATGAGCTTTAATGCATTTTTGAGACCAAAGTAAAACGTGGCATTTGAAACAGTTTGGCCGTAATAAGCAGCTGTTACAACCGGTATTTCTGATTCTATATGCTCGGCACTTTCAACAGTCCCTGGTCTCCCAAATGAGCCCACGGATGGAAATTCCGGCCGGCCTATGCTCGTGAAGAACGGGTTGGGTCGGAGCACTTGCTTCCTTGCCGGAATTCCCCACGAGCCGTCATCGCGAATCGAGAAGATGACGACGACTTACCATGGATGGCAAATGGTAAACGAGATTTTACAAGCAAATTAGTATCTCCCGGTATAATGGAAATGCGAAACACTAGTTAGTTCGTTAACAATCTGTATTAATTCTAAACTCGATTTCTAAATTTTTACACGCTAACGGCTCTACCACTGGTGGTAGGATGATCTTAATTCTTACACAGCTCTCAACACTTCCGCGGCGCAATTGATTCCCGAATAGTGATTCTTACTTCAAGTATATATATTTCATCTAGGAAAACAGAACTTAATTCTACCTAACCTGATCTACCAGCTTCCGTTGGGGGCCCTTCATTGAACGACGCTCCTCTTCCACTTTCACACTTACACGACCTTCAGCTTCAATTTCCAAATCCGTCAATTCTGCTGCTCGCCCACACTCCACCAATCTCCAGCTTCCGTCTATCAACCCTTTACTTCTTTACTAGTCGTTCTACTGGCAATCTTCCTGGTTCCAGTCCAAGTTCCCAAAAGAAATATAATATTCCAGGTTAACACACTGTGCTTCCCACACGTCCGGCCACTTACCCTGCCAAGTCGAAAGAGACACTTCTGGCTCGAGCCACCTTGCTCTAGTCCGACCTGCAGCTCGTCAGCCAGTGGGACTTTTTGAGGCTCCGTTGCGTGCACTTGAGTGTACTGCAACCTCTCGGCCGTTGCACTTTTCATTTTCAATGGTGCATTGGATTTGCCATATCAGCGAACGCACGACTGGTAATGCCCTCCATTTCGGTCGTTCTGACTTTGGTGGTCCGATTCCAATATTCCAATTGTCACCTTACACGGGTTGACAGCTGACACTTCGCAAATGGTTGTTTGATCAATAGTGTTAATTGTCGTGTTTTGTATCTGTTTAATCGTGTCGTGTTTTGTATCTGAACGGTTGTTTGATCAGTAGTGTTAATTGTCGTGTTTTGTATCTGAATGGTTGTTTGATCAGGAGTGTTAATTGTCGTATTTTGTATCTGTTGTGGAGTGAAAATTTTCGTGACATCTCTTCATCCTTCTTATCGTTCTCGTTCAAACGGTTTGCGTACTCCAAAGTTTGTTTCTGTTGATCTGCGACCTGTTTACCTTGCTCCGATGATTTTCCGCTTGCACTTACGTAGCTCGTTGCGTAAGACAGATAATTGATTGTTGTACATCCTCATCCCGTGCTTGATTTTACAAATACCCTTTCGTAACATAATATTGCCTTGTGACGGCAACGACACTGCGATGAGCTATCTTATAAATCGGATGTTGTTTTCCGCGAATAGTTTGGTTTACTTTTAGTTGTAACATCGATGGTATAAAGTATAATCGATAAAGTTGTATAATCGATAGTCTAAAGAATCCAATCTCGGGAAGATTCCGTTCTATATGCTCCTTAAAATACTCCATTGCCATTGTAGAGAGGTAGAATAGTTCGTCATTATTTGAGCCACCAATCGTCGTATTAAAAGGAACGCTCCTGACTACCCACGGAAGGTTCACTCCCGGGTCACACCAGTTGTGGTTCGGGCTATTTGTGACAACCACACTTGTCGTGGCTTGGCGGCGCACCACCGCATCACCGAACAGGTCGTTGTATCCATCCATCTTGTATCTTACTCAATCTAACCGACTTATTACTTATGGCATATAACTACATTGAATTATATATTTACTTTTTACTACATCTACATTATATATAGACTTTTTACTATTTACATTATAAACTTCCCTTCGTTTACCATTTTTTTCCTTCCTTTTCTTTTTAGCTTCCACCATATAGATGCCATATAATCCGCGACAGTGACACAGCTCATGTGAAGGAATATGCACTCAAAACCTGCACGATTCTTCTACTGTTCTTCGAACATTAGTGTTTCTAGCGGTTCAGGTGCGTTAGAGTTTTTATACTTCCATTCTTGGAAATTCGTATGTCGTGAGCAATTCATATTTATAACCCAGATAAAGTTTTCAACAAATATTATGTTTTTTCAAACTTATTTCAAAATTTACAAAAGATTAATAATAATTTAAACTTCGTTTTGATTTTATCAAATCAAACATGTTTTTAAGAACTCAGGTTCGAGTTAGCACATATATCAAGAATGACTGCTTTCAAATGCGCCAATAACTCAATCTGCTGATTGTCAGCATATACTCGACTGACAAGAATCCTCCAAATGTTTTCAATGAGGTCAGGCAAACACGCTGGCCTATCCATTACCTCAATGGAATTTGTTTCCATCCATTCGATTGTTTCACGACTGGTATGAATCTTCAATTTATCCTGCTGGAAAGTGAAATTTTTTGCAGGATGTGCTTCAAAACATCCATTACCTAAATGCAATTGGTTTCCATCCATTCCATCGGTTCACGAATAGTATGGATTTTAGCATTAACCTGCTGGAAAGTGAAGTT
>OZ022264.1:117663701-117671201 GCA_963978885.1 Nemotelus pantherinus
AGAAATTTGCAGAATGTATTGGTCTTAAATAGGACCAGGTCTGATAGAAGTGATTTTGAAATGCGGGTGATTCTGTGCCAGTGGTGCCATCTTGAAAAATCACTAAAAAAGATAACTGCTTTTAGCCCTATAAATTCTGATTGAATCGTTCGATTTTGACGAAATTCACACCGTAGCTGCACCTTACTTCAAACCACGTTTGGTAGAAACTTGATTGAAAAATTCGGTTGGAGCTGCCAGCTATGATAATTTTGGTGTCTTAAATTTGAAAAAATAAAAATTTGGAAGTGAAAACATTCAAACCATCGAATATCCTAAAAACTGTCCGTTTCTACAATAAAACCAATCTGTGTACAAATCTTATGCTAAGTCTATACAGTCAAAGTAAAACTTTGGAAATTTCATGTCGGACAAGAACGGTAACCCTTTCTCAGTTAACCTATATTTTTAGCTTCAAAAACTTCTGTTCACGGGAACTCACGAATCAATAATCAGATCGAATTGAAATTTACAGAATGCATTGGACTTTAGTAGGGCCAGGTCTGATAGAAGCGATTTTGAATTGTAGGCAACTCTGTTCCAGTGGTGCCATCTTGAAAAATTACAAAGAAAAAAGCTGCTTTTCGCCCTATGAAATGTGAATAAGTTACCAGATTTTCATGAAATTGACACAGTAGCTGAACCTTACTCTAAACTCTGTTTGGTAGAAATTCGGTTGAAAAATTCGATTGGTGCTGCCAGTTATGGTAATTTTTGTGTCTTTGGTTTTGAAAATTCGCTCAGGAAAATAAAACTTTTTGCCCTATAACTTCCAGTGCAGTCATGAAATCAATGCGAATTTCATACAATTACTGAAACCTATTATAAACATTATTCAAGCCAAATTTGGTTGAAAAGCCATGATAGAGTTGCCAGCTATTGTTGGTTTTGTGTTTGTTTGCAAAATCTTTATTAAGCGGTTTTATCGTAGAATTTTCAATTGGTTATGATATTGTAGTGACAAAAAACAGCATATATTAAGCTTTCGATTATTTGAAAAAACTCACTGCAGGTAACCCTAAATTTCTTTATACTCCTATAACTTCAAATGTTATGTAACAACGTGAAGCAGATGTGATATATTTTGGCTTTGATACTGGCGAAAGGTTGCCAGCACGAGTCGGTTGGATAATTGAATTTCGATCAGATTGATTTTTTTAACCTTATCTCTAAATGGGAACCATACAAGAATCCATTAGACAATTGACAGGGGCTGTCAATGCTCAAATTGAGCTCAGTAGGAAATCAGAGGCTAGATTGTCAGCTCTCGAGCAAACAGTTACAGTAATTAATTCTTATATTTCGCAAAATGAGTCATCCGAAGCTAGATTATTAGCGGTTGAGAAAAAGCTAGTGAATAAATCTCCCACTCAACTCGTGCAGTCAGACTCAGGTCTTCCTAAAACTGAAAAAGATCTTGACGATATCAGGAAACTGCCTGATTCTGTAAGAGACCTTCAGCCCTTTGATGGGAATCCAATTCAGTATGTATCTTGGGTACACAATGTGGAGACAATTCTACGCGACTACAAAATTGTGCGCCAAAAGCCAATATTTAGGGCCATACTTTGTCATATCCGACAGAAAGTACGGGGACCAGCCAATGCTGCCCTTATATCGTATAATATATTTGATAATGATTGGTTTAGCATAAAGGCATGTTTATCCCTTCATTATGCTGACAAGCGCGAATTTCGCACCTTGGAGCATCAGTTTTATTCTATGGTACAGCGGCATAGAAGTGTTGATGAGTTCTACGCGGAGGTAAATCACCAGTTATTCCTTTTAATAAATAAAATTAAAACTGAGGACCGATCACAGGAAACGGTCGCGGCACTTACCGAAAATTATCGGAATAGGGCACTCGATGTTTTTGTAAGGGGTCTTAATGGAGACCTGGCGCGAATACTAATGGTCGGAAAACCACAAACGCTTCCGGAGGCTTACGCTTCTTGTTTGGAGTTTCAGAATTTAAATTTCAGGAACATCCCCATACATCAACGGCAAAGTGACAATACTGTTACAGCACCTGTCAACCAGATTTTTAATCCACGCTTGGATTATAGAAAGCCTAAGGTAGCTCCTGCTTATCAGCAGTTGAGCCTAACGGAAAGAAATCATTTCTACCAAATTCGGAATAATCTCGCATTTAAAACTGCGGCTCCACCCCCTTGACCTACTCAACCTAAGCCTCCAATGGACATAGACAGATCCATTCAGACACGCCAAGTTAATTATATGAACAGACCGTCAAACTACCAGTCCTACAAGCGCTCTAATGAGTCCACAAATCTTCTTAGGAAGAAGCAACGTCTTTATAACTTAGAGGTAGAAGAAGAGTCAGAGGAGGTACTCCCAGAGTCTCCGGAAAACATATATGAAGCTAAGTACCAGGAACTATTGGAGGACAATGATTAAGGTCCACAGGGAGAATGTGGAGATGTGTCGGAAGATAATCATTTAAATTTTATGATGGACGCCTCTCTAGCGTTCCATACATAGAGTACACTACGCGTGAGGGCCAGGTTTTGAAATTTTTAGTTGATACCGGTGCCAACAAAAATTTTATTGCGACTAAAATCGTCTTTAACGCAAAGCCAGTTTCAAAATTTCAATCAGCTGCTGGGGAGATATCTGTTAATATGAAGATAACTGGTAGATTTTATAAGAGTGCTGGAAACGACATCCTTTTGGATTTTTATGTTTTACCTGGTTTGAAATCGTTCGACGGAATCATTGCGGATGATAGCTTGAAGGAATTAGATGCAATTGTTGACAGTAAAAATAACATCCTAGAGATAAAGCCTAATATTAAAATTCCTCTGAAGGCCAAAGAATCTAGACAGGTCAACTATATTGAAATTAAATGCGATCATTTATCTAAGGTGACGAAAGGCAAACTACAAACCTTATTAAGTAAACACGCTGAACTGTTTGGGCCAATAAGTGATAGTGAAGTAGGGGAAACGAGTGTAAAAGCTGAGATTAGAACGTCTACATCGGATCCAATTTACACTAAGTCGTACAGCTATCCAGTAAATTTGCGGTCGGAAGTCGACAGGCAAATGGAAAAAATGCTTAAAGACGGAATTATACGACCTTCAAAGAGCCCGTACAATTCGCCAATTTGGATTGTACCCAAGAAAGCCAACTCGTTGGGTGAAAAACAGTATAGAGTGGTTGTTGATTTTTAAAGGCTTAATGCAATTACTATATCGGATACATATCCAATTCCCGATATTACGAATACGCTTGCAAGTTTTGGTAAATCGCAGTTCTTTACTACTCTTGATTTGAGATCGGGATTTCATCAGATCAAGATGAAAGTGACATTCCGAAAACGGCATTTTCCACTGAGAATGGCAAGTTTGAGTTCACCAGGCTACCATTCGGCCTTAAAAGTGCACCGGCCATATTCCAGAGAATGATTGATGATGTTTTAAAACCCTTCATTGGGCAAATGTGTTTTGTCTATATCGACGACATCATCATTCTGGGGAAGACGGAAGCCGAACATTTGTAGAATTTAGAAACAATTCTTTGCCAACTCAAGCGTGCAAACTTAAAGGTTAATTTGGAGAAATCTTCATTTTTGGAAACTCAGGTGGATTATTTGGGATATATCATCTCTCAAGATGGCATTCTTCCAGATCCCAAAAAAATATCTGCCATTACAAAGATTAAGCCGCCAACAACATTGAAGGATCTGAAACCGTTTCTAGGTCTCGCGTCATACTATAGGAAATTCATTAGGGATTTTGCAAGGGTAGCAAAGCCTTTAACGAACTTAACTAGGGGCGAAAACGCCCAAATTAAAGCTAATCAGTCTAAAAAGAAGCCATTTTTTTTGGGTGAGCCAGAGCTCAGGGCCTTCAATAATTTGAAGGAACTTCTTACCTCAACGGAAGTGCTGGCATTCCCAGATTTTAAAAAGCCTTTCAACTTAACTCCGGAAACATCTAACCAGGCTATCGGTGCAGTACTTTCTCAAGGCGGAATCGGCAATGATCGACCGATCATTTACATTTCGAGGTCCCTTAACGCAACGGAAGAAAACTATGCTACCAATTAACGGGAATTATTAGCTATTGTGTGAGCCTTAGATAAATTGAGAACTTATCTGTGTGGAGCGAAAAAAGTGAGGATTCTAACTGATCATCAGCCGCTTACCTTTGCGTTAAGTAATAGAAACTATAATGCAAAACTTAAACGGTGGAAGGCCCGAATCGAAGAGTTCAATTACGAGCTCATTTATAAACCAGGTAAAACAAATGTGGTTGCGGATGCTCTTTCGCGATTGCCACTTGAAGCAAACATCCTCAGTTCAAGTTCCGAAACCGCGCATAGTGCGGCCGAGGACAGCACCGATCTTATTCCACATTGTAAGGTGCCAATTAATGTTTTCAGGAAACAATTAATTTTCTCTGAAGGCAAAGAGATTAGCGCATATGAACAGCCTCATCCTGGTTTTGATAGCCACTATATTTCCTTGGATGTTATAAATAAGTTAAATCTGGTCAAAGTGTTGAAAGAGACATTGAATCCAAATTTGATCAATGGCATCAAAATTCCTGAAAAATTTATTCAACTGCTTTAGGATGTATTTAGAGAACACTTTTCCAAATTTAAAATTCGCCTCACACAAAGAGTTGTTGAAGATATTGCGAATGAGGATAATAAGGTTCGCATAGTAGAAAACGAGCATCGTAGGGCCCATCGTAACTGTAGGGAAAACAAAGATCAAATACTGGTAAGATATTACTTCCCAAAGATAAGTAAATTGATAAAGAAATATACAATGGCATGCGAAATTTGCAACGTAAGTAAGTACGATCGCCGTCCGGACAAACCCGAACTACAGGAAACACCTGTACCGGAATATCCATCGGAAATTTTACACATGAACATTGTGCAAATTGCCAGTGAAAAGTATATTACGTGTATAGATAAATTCACCAAATTTGCGAAGTTCTTCCACCTGAAGAATAAATCTGCTATCCACCTTCGTGAAAAAATTGTCAAGATTTTGCACTATTTCACCGTTCCGAAAATTCTCGTTACGGATAATGAAGGGGGTTTCATGAGCCCAATCGTAATGAATCTCGTGGAGGCTTTAGGCGTTAAGGTATATTTGACTCCGCCACAAAAAAGCGAAGTCAATGGTCAAATTGAGCGACTCCACTCAACGATAATAGAATTAGTTAGATGTCTCCAACAGGATTATACTGAACTCAGTTTAAAGGAAATAGTAGCTATTGTGGTTGATAGATACAACAACTTGTTTCACTCAGTGATTAAAATGAAGCCGGTAGACGTATTTCTTGGTAGGTCACAGCGCGTTAATTATATCGATTTCAAGACGAAATTAAACGAAAATTTGGAGCACGAGATATTACGTAACCAAAAAAATCAAATTAATTATCACAACAAACGGAGATCAAAGCCCAAAGCTTTCAGTGCCGGAGAAATAGTGTATAAAAGGGATAAGCAAATTAAAACAAAAAATAAACCTTTATTTAAGAAAATGGTTGTAGCTAAAGATAATCTAGTAATAGCCACCACTAACTTAGGCAGACGTATACATAAATCGCACTTGAAAAACATTTCTTCTCTTCCAGATTATCTTTGGTAACTTCACAAGGTTCAATGCATATATATCGGGACCAATGGTCATGTTGAGACGTGGGTTAGGCAGAATTTTTGATGGAGACTTTAAAATAATACACTCAATAGATCTAGCCAAATTCAATGACGTAGCAAGCAGTATGAGATCTATAGTGCAGCATCGCATCAACAAGTGTAGTATTTTAGTCCCACAACTGTGTCAACAACCCGATAAAATAGAGGAATTATTAAACCAATTAAGGGGTAAACGTTCAATTAATTGGCTTGGTTCAGCGTGGAAGTGGTTAGCAAGAAGTCCTGATGCAACCGATTGGGATAATGTCATCAAATCACAAAATAGTATACTTACAAACAATAACAGGCAATTTCGAATCAACCAGTATATTACAAAAGTATCACAACGGTAGACACAATTAACAGACAACTACAATAGGATCATCGCGGATGTAAACACTTTCAATAATGATAAATTCGAGCAAACCCTCTTTAATAAAATGACTATCCTTAAGGATGAAATATACGAAATCGTCTTAGGTTGCCAACTGGCGAAAAGAGGCATAGTAAATTCTAATCCACTGGATACTTCAGAAATAAGTGAGTTGCTCGCCCAAACCGAAACTCTCCCTTATCAGAATGAAATTCAGGCTATCGAGTTCGCTCAACTCATGGTGCTAGCGAAAGGCTCATTGCTGCTGTATGTTATCAGCCTTCCAAAAAGTACCGGTATTGACTTTAATCACGTATTAGTTTTCCCTACAATTAGGAATAGTAAAATGATTCATCTCAGTTATTCAAATTTTTTTCTAACGCAGTCTGCTAGGTATGCTATTAAGGCTGACTGCCTTCAAATTCAAGATATAGCCATTTACCAGAAACACCAGCTAGAAAGCCTGTCCCGATCAGACTGTATCACTCAAATACTAGAAGGATCCGATGCAACCTGTGATTTTCGATACTATAATGGTTCAGTTGTGCTCCTTGATGAAAATATGTTATACCTTACCAACTTCAACGGACATCGCAATAGGAACATTAGCAGAGTTCTTAATGGAACATTCCTTATTAATTTTCAATATGACTCAATCTGGCTTGACAATATAGAATATATTAGCAGGAAGATTAAGACATTTCATGTGTTACCTTCACTCTTCAATCCTAACTTAACTGAGAAGAATATTAAAATAGACCTTCATTATTTACATAAACTCCATTTGGACAACGTAGAAAGATTGGATGAAATTCCTCTCAATAATATCATATCAATCTCTTCTGATTTGGTGTTATTGATTATGGCCCTTACTGCGATTTTATTGATACTTTTCTTCCGTAGAGGACGCTCTGTTACAATATCAAATCCAACATCGGCATCCCAGCTTCAACCTATTGTTTTGCCCTTTTAATCTGTGAGACACAGATTTTTAAGGAGGGAGGAGTTATCACCATACTCTTTTACCTTTTACCTAGTGCATATCGCTAATTGCGAATTGATTCGATATGCACATTGACCGAACATTGAACCGACCCAATTTCCCATCTGCTGGCCATACTATTGACAACAACGATTGCACACAATTATTGCATACGCATGATGTTGTCGAACGTTACTTCTTGACCTTGAAAAATTACAATAGAATTGTCAACTATGGTGATTTTTGTCTCCTAAGTCTTGTAAGTTTCCTCAGCAAAAGCAAGCTTTTTTCCCTATATCCTCCGGTGCAGTTATGAAACCGAAACGAAGTTAATGCCATAATTGGAACTTAGGGATAACTTAATGTCGTAGGGATTTCTTAACAAAAACATGAAAGGGCTGCCAGCTGTGACAGTTTTTGTAAGTTT
>OZ022264.1:117686201-117701201 GCA_963978885.1 Nemotelus pantherinus
GCGCATACTGTAATCGCAATACGGAATACTAAACTTATAGAACAATGAGCGGGTGAATCTGCATTGCACGGATTCAACCGCAGCAATCAAGTATGCGTAATGTGGACACCGAATTTGGCAACAGTATTCAAGAACACTACAAACGAAGGAAAAAAACAGATATAGAGGAGTAGAAAGATTAACAAAACATTTAGAGGATCTAATGATGAAGCCGGAAAAACGGGAAGCCTTGGCAGTGACATGTAAAATATGTAAATCGAACTTCAGCTTAGAATCGAAAATCACGCCAAGGCCCTTAAAACTAGGAACAACACTGAGAGGAGAGCCAAAGGCACTGTAAGAGAACAGAAGAGGGGATGTTTTGTGGGTGAAAGACATTTGATGATACTTCGAAATATTCAAAGTGAGAGAATTCACTGCGCACCAGGTAGCCAGAGTACCCAGATCTTTCTGCAATAAGGAACAGTCACTAGTAGATTCTATCACTCTGAAAATTTTGAGATCATCAGCGTACAAAAGACAGGGTGAGTTAAAGAGGGAAAAAAGATCGTTAACAAACAAAAGGAACAATAAAAGACCAAGAATGGATCCTTGCGGAACTCCTGAGGTAAGAAAAAAAAGGTGTAGAAGAGCAAAAATTAACAACCACAACACAAGAGCGATCATTAACGTAGGAGGAGACCCAAGAAAAGAGGACACCAGAGAGACCAAACCCTGCTTACTACGACAGAAGAATAACATGGTTCACAGAATCGAAAGCCTTGGCAAAGTCTGTATACAGGACATCTACTTGCTTTTGCTTGCAGGACATCTACTTGCATCTTTTGCAAAACATCTACTTGCTGTTGCAAAAGCAACGGTGTTTGTAAAAGACAATAAATTTGTAACCGTTGACTTACCTTTAACGAATCTTTGCTGTTCACTGGCCAGCAAGGGCTGAATAAAAGGGTACACTCTATTGTAAACTACTCTTTCGAGGAGCTTACTAAAACATGGCAGAAGGGATATAGGACGGTTATTTGGGATGGAAGAAGTATCTTCAGTCTTATGAATTGGAAATATGTTGGCGAATTTCTAAAGGACAGAAAAGGTACCGGTGGAGAAGCTAATGTTGAAAATTGTAGACAGCGGAACACACAAAGAGGAAGACAATGATTTGGTGAAAGAATTCGGAATGCCGTCAGCACCGAGGCTAGCACTTCCATCGAGGGACAACATTAGTGATTCGACTTCCAAAAGCTTAGTTAAAGCAGTAGAAAGGGTACGATCAGGCGTGGGAAACATTGTTGAAGGCGAAGAACTACTGAGATGGGAGGTAAAAGAAGAAAAAATTGAGCAAAGAGCTCGCAGGAGTCCTGAGGTGAGGACGCAGACTTATCATGAAGATACATGACAGAAAGAATGCCAGAGGAGGTTTTAAGGGATTTGATATAAGACCAAAAAGGCTTAGGATTGTCGGAAGTAATAAAAGTTTCAACATGCTCCAGGTAGGCAAGCATTGCGTCATTGACTGCCTTTCTAGCGCCAGCCCGTAACCTTTGAAAATTCAAAAGGTAATTAAAAGAGCCAGACTATTTGTATTTACTACGCGCCAAATCTTTGGCTCTAAGAGCAACCGCAACATCGACTGTAAACTACGGAGGATCAGAACTTCTTTTACAGCGGAAGGAAGGAGTATAGCAGGAAATTAAGTTGGATAAGAGGGAATACAATTTATCAAGAGCATCATCCACACTTAGCCCTCTGAAAAAATTAAACCAGTTAATGGCATTGATTTCATTGGACAAGGCGGAATAGTTTGCTTTTTTAAAATTAAAGCGAAGAGTGGAAACAGATTTGACTTTAGACGAACGGTTGAGTGTTAATTCCATAAAAAGAGGAGGATGATGAGGATCAGGTTGCACATACGGAGACAGAGAAGGACTCAAGCAAAAGGAAGAAGGGTGAATATTAGTTAGAACGAAATCCAGAATCCTGTTGTTAGTATTCGGTATGTTGTTAAATTGGAAAATAGAGCAAAGGGACATAAAGGAAGAAATAGCAAGAGAATTATTGCTAGAAGACAAAATATTTGAGAAAGTATCATCCCAAACAAGCGACGGCATATTAAAGTCACCAAATAAAAGTAAGGAAGCAACCGCAACATCGACTGTAAACTTATATATTATTAAGGTAGGACAAGAGTTCCGCAAAGAAACGTTCATATACTAGTACGAAGCTACTACAAGGGATATAGATAGAGGAAACAAGCAGCACTGCGGATGGTGAAGGAGAAATACGGAAAATCACACATTCGACCGGGACGAAGAAAATGAAGTCACAGCAGAGCGTTCCGTTCAGAGATTTGTGCATACCTATTAAAACACCACTTCCAAGTGAAATATTACACGCAGATCGATTCTGATCTCTACGAAAAACAGTGTGAAAAGGAAAGATTTTATTGCTGTGTATATCCCGAGACAACCAGGTCTCTGTGAGACAGATAGTGTCATCGGACGCGATTATCGAGGAGAACTTTACACAATTAACCTTGGTCCTCAGACCACGAACGTTCTGGTAGTAAATTTTAAGAGTCGAACGTTCTGGTAGTAAATTGATGAGTCTAGTTTTGAAAGCTCCGCGATGAATTCGTGCGAAGATTTTTCTGAGGTCTAGGAATGAGCTCCTTAACTAAGGTGCCAGGAGGCCAAAAATTGATTTGGAGAGCCTTTTCTAAGCCAGGAGGCAAAGTGATTCGAAACAAAGCGATGATTTGGTTATCCAGATTGTCCTTTGTCAATTTCGTCACGTAAGAAGCGAAGGAACGTGGCCCAACCTCGACAGAATATATGATTTAATATCGTCAGCCGTTGTAGAGTATGCGAGCCGCGATACAAATATTTGTAATGGTGGACACACAACTGTCAATAAAGGAGCAGCACGGGGAAGATCAGTCACTGAAATTGGTGTGATGGCCGATGGCTAACTCATGCTCAGAGAACGCTGAATAACGTGATCAGACGCAGGAACCGTGTTCAGTATCTTAGAACCAGCAGATTTAGTTGGTGAGTTAGGAAGCACCACGACTTCATTTGCTGTCTCAATCGAAGACTTCTCTCGGCTAGTAGGCAGCAGACACTCCGGTGAGTTGATGACGGCACTAGTAGTTGCAACGGATGTTGGCACTAGTAATTGCAACGGTTACTGTTGAGGTGGCAACTGAGGTTTCGAAGTTTTCGCTTCCCCACGCGATCGAGTACGCAAAGCTGTCGGGGATCCAGGAGGGCTAAATATAGCGTTGAGAGCTGTTCAATGTTGGCAGCTCGGACCAGCTCATCAACCTCATTGCTCCTAGAACGAAAATCGTCGGACAATTTATCAAGATTCCGAGACAGAGCATCAATAGCTGACTTTGCGGAACGAAGGCAAGACGCATAGGACGCCACCGAATGCTTCCTGCATTTCACGCAAAACCAATACACCCCTGAGTCACGTTGCGAAATGACATCAGTGCATTTGCCCGGCAGCAAAACGCATTTAGAATGAAACTTTCGCACACGTACAAAAATATAAGAAATTTAATCCACGATCTTTAAATATTGATCTACACGTTTCAGTTTCTAAGTACAGACTAGTTTATTAACATAAATAATTCACAGCGTTAAACTAATACATGTACCTAATGATTGATAATACAATGAAAATTAAGAAAGCTCTAAGATATATACAGTGTTATCATTTTTCAACATCCTCCCGGGCAGAAGGTTTGGTTAATTCCATGGGATAAATCAACTGAATTGGCCGTTTGAGTTTGGTTCCGTCCCTAGCTTCAGTTGACAGGAGCGAATTTTCCCATCTCGTCCGGGAAAGACTTCTTCCACAATAGCTAATTTCCATAGAATTCGCAGAGCTGAGCTATCTTTTACTAGCACTACGTCATTTTTGAAATTGCAGTAGTGTAACCACCAACCAAAAAATGCAAGGGAGTTAGTGGCGAAAGATATCTTGGATCACTTGAAACATTGGTCAATGGTCTTGAATTCACGACATTTCCGGCTTCAGCTAAGATCGTTTGTAATTTCTCTGAGTGTAACGTTGAACGTGCTATCATTATCTTTAAAGCATTCTTAACGCTATGCACTAGTTGCTGCTTGATTGCAAGACTCGAAAATCGCGCTATATTGGATTCGTGGCGAGCAAAGCAGATGGAAACCTTACATCGCAAATCGGGTTAAGGAAATCAAGGCCTTAACTTAGACATTGCCCCGGAAAAGAAAACGCAGCAGACCAATTGACGAGAGGCATATCGGCAATGCGCCTTTTAACATCTGAAGTCTGGCAGCATGGTCCGAATTGGTTAGTTAATGATAGAAAGGATTGGCCAAGAGAAGTATCTATCAGCATAAATGCAATACATTCAGTGACAACTCTAAAACTATTTATTGTTACCGATAGTGTTGTTGCGAGGAAGGCTATATTTCAAATTGAAAACTAAAGTAGCTTGAAAAAGATGTTACGTGTGACGGCTTATTGTTGCCGCTTTATAAATGGTGTCAGGAAACGGGCTCGGCCTATAACTATTGTTATTTTGGCGGAAGAATTAGACGAAGCGGAAAAGTATTGGATTAAATATGCTCAATGTTCTGAGTACCTTGAAGAGATTACTGCTTTACGTAAAGGAATGCCCGTGGGGAAAAAATCCAAAATTTTAGGATTGAATCCTGTGCTAGACAGCGATGAAGTATTAAGACTGAATACGTGCATCCCAGAACAGGGATTTGATTTTTTTAACGCTCATCCAATTCTTCTTCTCCCAAACGGTCGTTTATTAGTGAGCTGATTGTAAAGAGCTTACATCAATCCATGTTGCACAGCAGAACGAATGCAGTTGCAGCAGAGCCTAGGCAGAAAATTTGGATTATCAGAGTGAGGCAACTGATCAAATCTATCATACATCGGTGAACCATGTGCAAACGAATGAAAGGCGAGCCAGAATCACAACCCTACGTCCCTTTGCCATCAGATTGAGCTAAAATCGTACGTCTGTTTAGTACAACAAGGGTTGACTTCGCCAGACCATTATTCGTAAAAAATCAAACAAAACACGATGATGCAACAAAAAAGGTTTACATATTGCTATTCACTTGCGCTACTGTACGGGCAGTACACTTAGAACTCGTACAAGATTTAACGACCGAGTGTTGCTATCTGGCAATCAGAAGGTTTTTTTCAAGACGAGGTAAACCGGAAACACTTTACTCCGACCATGCAAAGACATTTAAACGGGCAGCCAAAGAACTGCAATTGTTGAATTCAATTATAAATAATTTTCGAAGAAATATTCTTTGAGTGACAAAAAAATGTGGAAAGATGAAATACACTTTTTTGTAGAATCATATCAACCATTCCTTACCTCAAGCAAAAAAACTCAACTATAACACACATGTTGAAAATGTTCAGTGCTGGTAACACTTTCCCAACGAAGCAGCAATAAGTTTACCATAACAAACTCATACTTAGATCAATTTATCCTTCGAATTTCGTTCTCATCGGAGGATTTCATCGAAAGTTTCAGCGGTTAAACATTGTTTGAGGCTGCCAGCCGAAAAATGTTCAAAGCTCGGAAAATTTCAAAATTGATTTTTTATTTTTATCGCAAATGCTTTGCATATGAGTATGTAATTTCAAGCATCTGTTGGTGCAATATTTACGGAAATGGCTAATGCTGGTTACCATATATACCAAATCTGCTTCACGTTAAGTTAAACCCAACCAGTAAATTTCGTTTCGATTGAATCACTGCGCTGGAAGCTATACGGTAGAAAAGAATTTTAGGGTTACCACCCTCGGTTAGGTTAGGTTAGGTTAACGTGGCTGCCGATCTTCAGCACACATAGGCACAGGAGAGGCCCGTTGTGATACCACAATATTTTAGTGACTCTCTTCTACTCACTAAAGTCAGGAAACCATTTGCTTCCTTTGAGAAACCGGACTATCCCCTTTAGCTCTACCAGGGACAGTTCCGTCAGGTTTGAGAGAAAGGGTGCACCAAGTGCCGCCAGTCTTCTCCTTGCCAAAGCCGGACACTGGCACATGAGGTAAAGGACGGTTTCCTCCTCATCCTCAGTGCCACAGCTCCGACAGAAGTCATTAAACTCTACGCCCAAACGTTGTGCATGCCGTCTTATAAGGCAGTGGCCCGTTAGAACGCCCACAGTGCAACGAAGGGCGCTTCGAGTTAAGCCTAAAAGCTGCCTGGTGCGATGCGCATCCATGGATACCCAGGACTGCCTTGTTATCACACAGGAAGATTCATCTGCCCAGGACTTCTTAGCGTCCTCAAGATATTTTTGCCTTATGGCCAGTTTGACCGATGTCATCGGTATACCTATTGAAAAGGAGCAAGAGACCTCAGGTAGCAAAGTTCCAAGCCTTGCTAGCTCATCGGCCTCACAGTTGCCCTGAAACCCCTATGTCCAGGTACCCAAATCAATTGAACAACCGAATGTCTCGACATCTCCCTAAGAGATGCACGGCATTCAGCAACAATCTTGGACACTGTACAAGGACCAGCAAGGGACTTAATAGCCGCTTGGCTATCTGTGAAAATACCAATATTGACCCCGAATATTCGGTTACACAGAAGCCAGTCGACTGCCTGATAAATAGCCACTACCTCCGCCTGAAAGACACTACAGTGGTCTGGTAGACGGAGGGACAGCTTGAGATTCAGCTCATCTGAGTATACACCACTCCCAACTCTATTGTTTAGCTTTGAGCCGTCAGTGTACACATGGATAAGCCCATTATCAAGGGTGATACCATCACACCATTCCTCCCTGCATGGAATGCGAGTTGTAAACTCCAAATCCAGTATGCATTGAGGGGCGTTGTAGTCAACAACCGCTGGTGCGGGTACTCCCTCGGCCAAGATCTTCGCATGTCCGAACTCTGTCCTATTCCATGCTGAGATACAATTTAGTCTCACAGCAGCAAGATTAGCTTGCTGTGAGATCAGTAGGTTGGTTGGCAGCCAATGTAGCAGCACAAACAGTGCCTTAGTAGGAGTGGAGCGGAGCGCTCCAGTTACCTGTAGTGCAGCCATTCTTCGCACTTTTTCAAGCTGCCCTTTGCAGGTAACCTTAAGAGCAGCCTGCCACCAGAACACCACCCCAAACAACAGAATTGGTTCCACCACAGCAGTGTAAAGCCAAGCAACAGTACGAGGCTGCAATCCCCAACTCGCCCCTATGGCTCTTTTGTAACAGTAAAGTGCGTTGAAAGCCTTCCGAGCTCTTTCTGCCACATTGTACGTCCATAGTAACTTCGAGTCAAGGATCAGCCCTAAGTATTTGACCTTCTGGCTCAAGTTAATGGAGACCCCATTCAATTTGGGTAACTCAAAATCAGGAACTTTGTACCTCCTTGTAAACAGCACAAGCTCCGTTTTATTAGGATTCACATTCAAGCCGCACTCACGACTCCAACGCGAAATTATGTCAAGAGAGTGATTTAACCTCTCCGATAGCGTAGATAAATACTTTCCCGACACTGAAACAGCTATGTCGTCTGCGTAAGCAATCACTTTGCAGCCGGCGCGGTCCAGCTTCCTTAGAAGAGTATTCACCGTGATGTTCCACAGCAGGGGAGAGAGAACTCCACCCTGAGGTGTGCCCGTGCTGACTCCTCGTCTTTCGCTGGCATTACCCAGCGTAGAGATTACAACTCTACTTTTGAGAAGCTGCACAATAAAAGCAACCAACCGTTCATCCACATGCAGTACCGAGAGAGCCTCAACAATTGCGTTAGAATTAACGTTGTTGAAGGCCCCTTCGATGTCCAGGAAGACAGCAAGCGTGTATTCCTTTAGAGCAAGAGATTTCTCTACTTGCTCAATAAAGACGTGAAGAGCGGTCTCAACAGACTTACCTTTGGTATAAGCATGCTGCGACTGCGAGATCAGCATAGGATCGATTGATCTTTTAATATGGTAATCAATTATCCTTTCCAAAATCTTTAGCAGGATGGAGTAAAGACTTATTGGACGATAGTCCTTCGGCTTAACATGCGTAACTTTTCCTGCTTTAGGAATAAACACCACTCTGGATTCCCGTCAGCTGGTGGGAACATACGAGAAGCGTAGACAAGCGTTATAAATCTCCCTGAGCCAAGGTAGCGATACTTCCATGGACTGCTGAATGTCAGCCGCAAGGACGCCATCAGGGCCTGGGGACTTAAACGGCTCAAATGAGTTAATGGCCCACCTCAGTTGAGAATTTGATATTCTGAACGGCGGGATTGAACTGTAATTTTGCTCCGTCTGACACGCCACTTCTAGAGGGCAATGATTGCCCGGAAAGTGTGCGTCTATCAGTAATTTGAGAGTATCTGCGCTCGAACTAGTCCAAATGCCCTCAGGATTCATGATGCATCCCATAGCTTTTGGTGTCGCGCTTAAGACCTTACGAAGGCGATTTGCCTCGCTGAGACTCTCCACGTTACCACAGAAAGATCTCCATGAGGACCTCTTTGCCTTACGTACGGCATACTTAAAAGCCTTAAGCTTCGTTTTATACATCGACCAGTCATTAGATCTTTTTGAGCAATTGAACTCCCTCCTACATTCTCTTCGCAAGGTACTGATCTCCTGATTCCACCAGAGGGGCTTGGGATTTCCCCTGCCCGTGGGTGGCTTACAAGCTTCCCTAGACGCGAAGTTGAGAGAACTAGTAAGGGTGTCAACTGCCTTATCCAGTTCATGATAGCAGTCAATGCTCTTAGGAACAATTTCCAGTGAGGATCGAATAAGAGAATTCAATAGCTTCCAGTCCGTCCTCTTTCTGTTAATAAAGGCTACCTGCTCGGCAGAGCTGCGGCCAGCCACGTTGTACGGTATGTACCTGTGATCAGAGTAAGAACACTCCTGTAGAACCCTCCAGTCACGGAGAAGTTGCGAGTGCCGCCCACTAATCAAAGTAACGTCAAGCACCTCCCTTCGGTTTGAGGTGAGGAAGGTCGGTTCGCTGCCAGTGTTGGCGATGAAGAGGTCGTGGGCAAGGATGAAATCAAGAAGTTCCTCGCCTCGACCATTTGTATTGGAGCTACCCCATACTTCGTTATGAGCGTTAGCGTCAGCTCCCAGTATCAGCGGCACACTTGTTTTCCTGGCTTCAGCCACGATCCCCCTGACAATGTCGCAGGGAGGGCTAGTGCCATGATCATGTGCCATATAGCAAGAAGCAAACCAACATGGTCTTTGGTCGCATTCCACTGCAACAGCCATGTTATCGTTGTCACAGAAGTGATGTAATACAAGGACATTTATGGTTTTCCTGACAAGAATACAGGCACGTGGCTTACAAGAGCCGTCAGGTGTTATCAGTCTGTATTCATTGGTGCGTAACCCGCAAACCCGGTTGTTAACAACCCATGGTTCTTGGATGAGAATTAGCTCCTCCTCTGTCCTAGACAGGCGGAGTCGCAGGGCAGCTGATGCTGCTATGGAATGGTGAAGATTCACTTGGAGTACCTTCACCATTAATGAGCTAGTTAATTAGGGTTAGATCAAGGTCCTCCCCCTCGGACATAGAAGCCGTCCCAGCCTCTTGCTCTGCGCCCAGAGTCATGAGGTCCAGGCAGCCACCCAACTCGGAGGCAGTTCCGACACTAACCCCATCGGCAAGGAGGGATTCCAAATCCGATTCCTCATCAGATTTCTCCCTCAGAGAGATATCAGACCTTTTTTCAGGTGGCTCCACTGTCGTTTGGTTCACCATCCTTGGGTCAGGCTTGGCAGGTATCGGATCTACCGAAGCAGAGCTCTTTGGCCTGTCGCTTCGATAGATACGTAGGGCCAGTTTTTCGACCCCGTACCTGATGATGCCCTTTCGAGCATCCAATGCTGGCAGCGCCTTATCGTTGATGACGAAGAGGGCTTCTCGCCGATTGTCCATCGGCTCACCAATCTTCACAACCCTCCAATCCTCCGTAGGAAGATCAGGGTTGAAGGGCCGAATAATGTCCAGGACCTCCACTGGATCCGAATGGAAAGCAGGAATCCATGTCCTGCATCTTGGCCGACTGGGGATCTCATCCTTGGACACCACTTTAATCTTGGCGCCTGGCCAGAGTTCCCCCAGCTCGGAGATAGCCTGCTTGTAGAAATCGGCCGATCGTTGGTCTCCACACGCGACCAGCCTGATTCCCTTGTGCTAGCCCGCGTCATTCACCGTAGGTGGAGGACCCGAGCTAGCCTTCTGCAGCTTACAGCAGACTATAAAAAGAGCCTGCCTTATCTTGAGCCAGTTTTCGGAGGAGATGATTCCATCTCCCTTGCTGGCATCAATTACAGCCCAGACAAGGCACTCTTTGGCCATTTCATTAAACGGCCGAGTTATCCCTGAAGGGCTAGTTGTTGTCTTCTGCTTTTTGCAGTCCTGCCTGCCCTGGTACTTCTGCTCAGCCGACTTCTGTCGTTTCTGAGTTGTACCTGCAGGATTTAGAGGGAGCGGGTGCTCCCCAGTGTAAGATTTTGCCCATTCAAGGGCCTTTTTGTCCTTGTCGGACATTGTGTCAGGGGAGACGTTTTGAAATTTCCTCAGAACTTTGAAGGCTGCCCTTCTAGTTCCGTAAGCCCGAGATGATTTGGCGGAGGAGCGTTGCGTGCCTGAGGAGGAGGTGGCACCGGAGGTAGCACTTGTTGACGGACGGGTTGGCTCATTCGCCGCTACCTTCCCGTCACACTGGCCACAAATGGGCTTCGTGGCTTTCACAAGGCCAGGCTTGGTGACCAAAGCCCCGGAAACGCCGGAAACAGGGGTTGAGGAAGAGCTGATCGGCCGTGGAGCTGGCTCATTCGTCATGTCTCCACAGCCTTCTGCAAGCTTAGTCGCTGTGCCGGTAGCCATTGAAGCTGACTCATTCGTCATATCTCCACGAACTACAGCAGCCTTAGTCTCAGTCTGCAGAGCTGGCTCATTCGCCATATCTCTACTTCCTGCGACTTTAGCTGCAATCGCTGACACAGCCATTTTTGTCCCCCCCTTCACATAAGGGGTTGGATTAATTTTGTTGTCAGGCTTTTGCCTGACGAGTTTTGGTTTATTATTATTATTTATTTTATTATTACCACCCTCAAAAAATTTAAAATTTTTAAAGCGTTCATATTTGTTGTTAATTTTCATTGCAGGATTATTCCCATTTGCAAATCTAATGACATA
The DNA here is from genome assembly GCA_963978885.1 of Nemotelus pantherinus. NCBI lineage: Eukaryota > Metazoa > Arthropoda > Insecta > Diptera > Stratiomyidae > Nemotelus > Nemotelus pantherinus. The sequence continues at coordinate 117,697,400 of OZ022264.1, forward strand.
ATCGCTCAGTCAAGAAATTCCACAAAATTACAAAAATGGTCATAGCTGGCAACCCTTTCATGATTTCGGTACGAAATTCCTACGACATTTACTTCACATTAAGGTCCATTTACTGTATGAACTTCGTCTTGATTTCTGCATTGGACCGGAAGCTATAGGGAAAAAAGCTTTATTTTGCTGAGCAAATTTGCAGGATTTATGAGACAAAAATCACCATACCTGGCAGCTCTATTCTAATTTTTTTCAGCCAAATTTTCACCAAATGTTACATAGAGTAAGATCCAAGTACTGTTTTAATTTTGTTAAAATCCGATGGCTGGATCGGAAATTATAGGCCAAAAATCGTTTTTTTTTCTCATTGATTTTTCAAGATGGTACCACTGCCACAGGGTTGCCCGCATTTCAAAATCACTTCTATCAGACCTGGTCATAGTTAATACCAACACGTCCTGTGAATTTCATCATGATCGGATAATGCGGTCCTCAGTTCTCTTGAACAGAACTTTCGAGTGCTGAAAATAGAGGTAATTTGGTGATGGGTTGCCGTTCTTGTGCAAATCGGAATTTTCAAAATTTAAATTTGACATGATGAAAAAAAGTTAAAATTTGTCAATGATTTGAATTTTTTGTCACAAATCAAACATTTTTTAGAAGAGTCAATGATTTGAATGATTTTTTTTCAGGAGTCTGCCGAAGCTACAGGGTTACCTGCATTATCTTGAAAATCCCTGTGTGTTTAATTTTAGCCAGCACCAATACGCTTTACGAATTTCACGGTGATCCAATGTTTTTGTCAGAAGTAATGACAAATCAAATTTGAAAAAAAATCCATGCGTACTTTTAGGCACTTAGCACCCACACACGGCTCAAAAATTTCAATTCTTTATCAGAGACAAGCTTAGAACATAATAAATTGTCATTCCCAATACTTTTTTTTAACAAGAATTTACACTGCTTGGAAATATAGGAGTACCTCCAAATTCACTAAAACGCTCGCCGCCGCCAAAAAGTTTAGGATATCTGAATTTGAAAAAGTCGTGGACCTACCTACTATATATATCTACGTTCTCCCAAAATTTCAGCTTAATCAAATCTGGCACTCCCGAGATTATCTCGGAAAATCATTTCGCTGATATATATATATATATATATATATATATATATATATATATATATACATATATATATATATATATATATATTTATATTTATATATATATATATATATATATATATATATATATATATATATATATATATATATATATATATATATATATATATATATATATATATATATATATATATATATTATATATATATATATATATATATATATATATATATATATATATATAAATATATATATATATATATATATATATATATATATATATATATATATATATATATATATATATATATATATATATATATATATATATAAATATATATATATTTTTATATATATATATATATATATATATATATATATATATATATATATATAAAAATATATATATATTTATATATATATATATATATATATATATATATATATATATATATATATATATATATATATATATATATATATATATATATATATATATATATATATATATATATATATATATATATAAAGAAATATGATTTTTCAGCGAAACGAGTTCTTCGAACATTAGTAAAAATGAAGTCATACAAGGGTTTTTGAGTAATGAAAGAATTAAATGGAAATTTATTGTTGAAAGAGCGCCTTGGTGGGGTGAGTTTTATTGGCGACTAGTGCGCAGTGTTAAGGATGTTTTGAAGATAACGATAGCACGATCAACGTTAAACTCCGAGGAATTACAAACGATCTTAGCTGAAGCCGAATATGTCATGAATTCAAGACCATTGACCAATGTTTCAAGTGATCCAAGAGATCTTTCACCACTAACTCCCTTGCATTTTTTGGTTGGTGGTTACACTACTGCAATTTCATCAGAAACAGTCACGGAAATTTCATCGGCAGGTGATCAAATTCGTCATGCGTAATGCGTGAAGCTTCTAACCTTTTTTTTGGAACCGCTGGAAGACGGAATATTTTTTGCAGCTCCGTTCACTTCATCATACACCTTCACGAGTGTCGACGAAATTAGAGAAGAATGACGTAGTGCTAGTAAAAGATAGCTCACCTCCGCGAATCCTATGGAAATTAGCTATTGTGGAAGAAGTCTTTCCCGGACGAGATGGGAAAATTCGCTCCTGTTAACTGAAGCTAGGGAACGGAACCAAACTCAAACGGCCAATGCAGTTGATTTATCCCATGGAAGTAACCAAACCTTCTGCCCGGGAGGATGTTGAAAAATGATAACACTGTATATATCTTAGAGCGTTCTTAATTTTCATTGTATTATCAATTATAATTTACATGTATTAGTATAACGCTGTGAATTATTTATGTTAATAAACTAGCCTTAACTTAGAAACTGAAACGTGGAGATCAATATTTAAGATATTGTGGATAAAATTTCCAATCAGTTAGTTTAATCCATGGTGATGGTCTGACTTAAGACCGCGAGCATCTGTTAGCGCGATTTTTTCCAGCATGGGACTGTTAGGTTCGGGAATCGGTAGAGTATCCAAACATATTTCAAGAACAACAATCGCTTCCATTTCAACAACATTCTCACTGTGCTGACTCTTTAATGTCATTTTCACACAGTGACACTTTCTTGTCGGAGCTTGTTTACTACTCTCAAAAGGTATAATACTAATTTGCTTAGTAAGTTTTGTAGGCAGATCTAACGATTTCACAAAACTCTCTTTGATAAAAGTGAGCTGACTACCACCGTCCAAAAACATACATCGTTTTCCATTTCTCACTTACTGCGATTACATAGGCGGTTTGCAGTTAAACTTCCCGCACACTTTCAATTGTATTTGGCACGTAAAGCGTCGTTTGCGAATGACTCTTATCTTCTGAAATTTATGTTGTTGATGACGATAAAGCTCTTTTCGTTTCAGTGAACGTTTTTCGATAACTGGGATCGCATACAGCCGATGCATGTCGACCTTTGCATGCCTTGCACTTAAAGTGTTTATTGTAGTAGTGTTTTGATAAGTGGCCACGGTCAGTACATTAAAAACACCTGCTACCGCGCTGTAAAAGGTGCTTTCGTTGCTCCAATGTTTGAGTCCTATTGCAATCCCTAGTTTAGTGTTGTATAGATTTACAGAAAAAGCATGTGTTGTTTGCACTTGTTGCTAATAGCCCAGCTACAGTAGTATGGGTTTTCGACTTACGTGATTCTCGTCCTCCACTAGCACTTTCGAGGGACTTAGCTTCTCTTTTAATGAATTTCAAAAGTTTTTTAAAAATTTATCGCCATTGACGATAGTCTGTGACTCATTTCCATAATTTTCCATGGAATTTTCCATCGTACTATCGCTCGTTTCACCAACTGCACTATCAACGATGGAATTAAATCTGAAGAAATCAATTCTTAAATCAGTCGGTAAACATTGCATGAGCTTTGATTTTAGCATGATAGAGTAATGACTGGAAGGGATGCTCAAAGCATTTAAAGATCGGATGCATGTCATTACAGCGGTGTATAGGTGACAAAGTCCCTAAGAATCAAATTTCGAACTAACAACAGCTAATCCCATTAGTTGCTGCATATTTTTATCGACAAGTTTGTCGATACTGCCGAACTCTTCTTGCAAAAGTGCAATAGCACCATCGTAGTTTGCCGAGGTTGGTGAAAAGCCTGCAATAGTGTCAGCAGCTCTCCCCTTTAAAGAGGAAACGAGATAA
>OZ022264.1:117706201-117716201 GCA_963978885.1 Nemotelus pantherinus
TATATATATATATATATATATATATATATATAGATATATAGATATAAAGATATATATATATATATATATATATATATATATATATATATATATATATATATATATATATATATATATATATATATATATATATATATATATATCTATATATATTATTATTATTACAGAATCGTACCTGTATCGGTCGAAAACCCTTCATTCCCCAACTGGGATGCAAGGGCGGCCGGTTTCGGGAGGCTAATGCTCGCGGAAAAGGGTCGCGGGTGGGCGCCACTCGCTTCGTTACCGAAACCTGCCTCAATGCCGTCGGTTCGAAGCGAGAAGGTCGCGACGGCTGCCACTTCACTCTTACGATTTGTAAAATTATCACTAATAGCCAACGATATTTCCCGTATCGATCCTGCCAGAAGGGCACCAAAAGTAACGCCAAGATTACAACGTTATAACCATTTTTATTACTGGAAATTCGTCCTACCCTACACCTATCGACGGCGCCGCGCTAGCTATTTCACTATTCACTTATTTAAATACAGCGCTAACTAATTCACTATTCACTTATTTTAATACATTTCAATACAATGAGTAAAGACTTAATCTACCTCTGGTCCTTCTCCTCAAAAATGCGCTAACCGACACTCGCTCGTTCAATTACACAATGCGCCTACCCGGTGCTTCCCCGGAGCGATGTTCCAATGGCGATGTTATTCGATCGTTGAAAATATCTGCCTATTAACCGCTTGTAGCTTGCCGACCTGCTTGGTCGAGTACTTCGTTCACCCAAATATCTTTTCCGCCAATCTCGTTACGTACACACATTCGCCGGTCGGACGATATTCTTTTTGTTTCGGCCAGATTTTGTCGAAAACTCCTTCTCACCACCTCAATCCAAATGAACCCATCTGCTACTGCCGATCTCGATCTTCGAATTTATCCCTGGCTGCTTCGGTTCGCTCTCGAACATGGAAAGTAGATAGATTTCAATTTTAATTTTATTCGCCGTCCACCGCAAAATTCGCCAACTATTCCTTACCGTGGTTGCCAACCAAGAGGCTCTCTAGGCCCCGTCAATTTACCACGAAGCCTCGGCTAGAGGTGCTATCAACCGCTTCTGCGGTATTCCAAATGCCGTTGCCACCATCTCCATTGCAACATGCAGACGGGTGCATTGGCCCAGTGCACTTTTCGCACGCGCATACGAAAAGTGCATTTTCCTGCAGTGGCAGCGATCGGAACGCACCCTTTTCGTTCGCCGCTTGGTGGCGGTTCGATCGCCCTTTGACATTTCGCAAGTTTTTCTTTCAACTTGCGACTAATGTTTATTTGTTTTCGTTAGTGTCATCATATCGACCGCCTTCATTTCCTAAAAGATCCTCATAGAAACTTGCGACTAATGTTTATTGGTTTTCGTTAGTGTCATCATATCGACCGCCTTCATTTCCTAAAAGATCATCATCGAAACGAAGTAACGACCGTCTTGGCTGCTTGATCTGGCTGCAGATGTTCCAGGCGATTCGGCGACAAATCCGGTTTTCCTTTACGCATCATTGATGTAATTTTCATGGGCATATTTCCCCGTAAGTAATTTAGTTTTTGCTATCAATAGTCAGACTCCTATTTATCCACAAACTTGTTGTTGTTGTTGTTGTTGAAGTCGTGGCGGTAGTTGTTGTGGTCGTCCCTTCCAAGTCTCCGTTTCACCTGATGGAATTAGTCGGTTGGGAATGGCTTTCGGCTGCCGCGATGGTCATTTCCGCTTGGCTCCTTAGCTACGTTATGGGTTGCTCGCTTCTGGGTCAAGTAATCGTCGATCGTCTTATGTAAATCGACGGCGATGGCTTGGCTTGGCGGGGAGCGCTCGTCTTCATCACAGGGGAGTCCAAGTTCGTCGCGACAAAATTACCATTACAATTTTTATTACAATTCTTAGTTAACCTTACAATTTTTAATTAAATTTACAATTTTATTTCATTGTACAACCTTCCCTATGCTCTGGCGTTACGTTTCCCATTTAGTATTCTTTTCATTTATCATCTTTCTTAAATTTCACAATATATATATATATATATATATATATATATATATATATATATATATATATATATATATATATATATATATATATATATATATATATATATATTCAACGAAACCGTGACAGCATTTGATATTTCGATCAAGTTTGATCATATATTTACCCAAATGTGTGGACAATTGTGAGTCATAGAAATTCACTGAGAAACCATCGGAACAGTGAATCTACGATAAGATTATGTTCGCAGCTAATAGTGTGCAGGTGTTTGGGTGGCTGTGAAGTTGAGTCGGTTTCTCGTATTTCAAGTTTTCTCGTTACGGCTAAACGATAGCTCACTGAAACCGTGACATTTCCCCCCTTCCCAGAGAATCACGCAGTGATTCTCGATATATCTCCTAGCATAAGACCCGCTTATTATTCAGACTTGACCTGGACCGCTCCGCGATATATTTTTGGTTCTACCTTCGACCTAACCAGTTTGCCGAAAATTCCACCACCTTCATATACTCACAGTTAATTCCATTCCTTATATTTTAGGTTACAACGGCCACAAAAATAAGACTGAATGAGCATAGGATAAAAAATAAATAATAAAAATAAAAAAATCAAAGAAAACCCGTCACCAAACCAAAACAAAGAATCACAACAACGGAAGGAAGAAAACAACACGAAGGCAACGCAAGCGACAATGGTAACGTTTTTTTTTTATTAATTCCTATTTTATAAACTAATTGATTTCACTTTTAGCCCGTTGTTCCCGTTAAAATTTTCCTAGCTTAGCTCCTAGCACCGCAACCCCTTACTCTACGTCACTTATTTCTAGTTCCCATTTACTTATTTACTTGCTACTTTCTATTCTTCTCTTCTTCCTTTCATTACCTAATCGAGCTATGCAGCATGTAACTTTCAATTAAAACCTCCACCATTATCCCCTTATTTACCGTCACCTCACTCATTCACACGGACACAACTAATTCAATGTCAAATATCATATTTTAATGCAATCGATAATTCCTCCGGTTTATTCATGCAACATACCTCTTTTGGTCTTTAGAGTGCCATACCCCCATACTTTTCCCATTAGAGTCTTCCAACTCATAGGTCCAACCAGACACTTGCTTCCGCACCGTAAAGGTTCCCACATATTCCGGTGCTAATTTGGCTGAAAAAAAATTCGCTGCATCAGATAGAACGAAATTACGCCGCCACACCAGATCTTTTGGTAGGAACTTCTCGTCTCGCCGGCGGAGATCGTATCTTGAATTTGCTTTAGCCGCCGCTTCCCTTAGTCGTTTCCGCACCTCTTCCAGGACCACCTGCAGCCTTTCTGCCTTCTGAGCCCCATTTACATCCGTGTCCACTTTACCGCGTGCCTTCGGCCTGCTTGGAGTTCCCGGATGAATCATCATTTCTTTTCCAAAGTTCAAGAAGTATGGCGTAACTTTCATATCTTCATGGGTACATGTTCTTAGAGCGCAGCCGATTTGTGGAATCACTTTATCCCAATCCCTGTGGTTTTCGGATACGTATGACCGTAACAGTTACTTGATGTTTTGGTTCACCCTTTCCGCTGGATTCGCCTGTGGATGGTAGAGTGCCGTGAATCGCAGCGTCATCACTTGAGTCTCGGCCATCCTTGAAAATTTCTTTGAGCGGAATTGAACTCCATTGTCGCACACCAGTACTCGTGGGACTCCAAACACAAACAGCACATGCTCCTCAAGAAAACGAGTTACAGTGGTCCCCGTTGCATTCCTTAAAGGAAATATTAGCGGAAATTTCGTAGCATAATTTACCACCGTCAAAATATACGTATATCCGTGCAAAGAACGGGGTAGCGGACCTACTAGATCCACACAGATCATCTCCCAGGGCGATGTTATTTCTCCAACCCTCGATACCATATGTCCAGTAGGTTGCCTTCGCTCCACTTTCACTGACTGGCAAACCTTGCAACGCTTGACATACTTTTGTACATCCGCGGCCATCTTCGGCCAGTAGAAACTCTGTGCCAGCCGGTCTAATGTCTTTCGTACCCCCATATGACCTGCTGTGGGCGCGTCATGGCACTGAAACAAAGCTGTTGAGCGTTCCGCGGATGGGACTACCCTCTTCCATGCAATGTTGGATTGGAGTTCTGGGTATCGCCCTTCCACATGTTTCCATAGATGGCCATTACTAATCCGCAAATTCGGGAACCGATCTGGATCCTCTTCTACTTCTTCTTCATTCGCTCATACCATCGGTCACTCTTAATTTCATCCTCTTGCACTTCCGCTACCTCGATGGACCGTGAGAGAGCATCTGGAACCAGATGCTCCTTACCTTTGCGATGGACGACTTCGAAATCGTACTGTTGGAGTTTCACCGCCCACCGTGCCAACCGTCCGCTGGGGTCCTTTAAGTCATTTAACCAAACCAGGGAGTGATGGTCAGTTATCACCGAGAACTTGGTTCCCTCCACATATGGTCTTAGTTTTTCAATGGCCCATAGCACGGCCAGGCATTCCCGCTCTGTTGTCGAATATTTCATCTCGGCGCTAGTTAGGGCTCGACTCAGATAGCTAATCACTTTCTCGCCTTCGGGATGCTCTTGCGTCAACACCGCTCCCACCCCCGTATTTGAAGCGTCGGTCTGTACAATAAACGGCCGACTGTAATCCGGACACGTCAGAATGGGAGCAGATGCCAGTTTGGTCTTAGCCTGGGCGAATGCTATCTCGCATTCCTCAGTCCAAAGAAATTTCCTTTGTTTCTTGAGGAGGTTCGTTAGTGGCGACATTAGCGTCGCAAACTCCCGAATAAATCTCCGATACCACGAAACCATCCCCAAGAATTGGCTGACTTCCTTCACTCTTCTTGGACGAGGAATATCCATTACTGCTTTGACCTTGTTCGGGTCCACACTCAAACCATCTCCATCTACCACGTAGCCCAAATATCGAAGGCGAGAACGGCAGAACTCACATTTCTCTCTAGAGACCCTCAATTCCGCCTCGCGTAACCGTCTAAAAACGTCCTTCAAAATCTCCCAATGTTTGGGGAAATCCTGGATGACTACCACTATATCATCCAGATAAGTGAAGACGAATGGCTCTAAATCTGGTCCCAAAACCTTGTCAATGAGTCGTTGCCAAGTTGCCGGTGCATTTTGTTACCCAAAAGGCATCCTACGGAATTGGAACAGGCCTCTGTGGGGAACAGTGAAGGCGGTGAGCTCCTTTGAATTTTCCGCCATCGGCACCTGCCAATACGCGGATTTAATGTCCAGTGAAGATAAATATTTCGCGTCTCTTAATTTATCCAAGGTTGCAGTGACGAAGAGCAGAGAATAGGCATCTCTTTCCGACACCTTGTTGAGCTTCCGATAGTCCACAAAATACCGAAATGACCCATCCTTCTTCTTAATTAAAACAATCGGCGAAGCCCGCGGGCTGCACGACGGTTCCACTATCACAGCCTCAAGCATCTCATTAAGTTCTGCATCGATATGCTTCTGTACCGCCGGTGAGACGGGATAGTAGCGCTGTTTGATTGGTGGAGAATTGGTCTTGATTATGTGCTCCACTCTATTAGTACAGCAATCCCCTCACCCATCAACCCAAACTCCTCTTCGAGTAGCGCTTCTAGCTGTCCTTCTTCTTCTTTCGTTAAATGCGTTCTGCTTATCAGCAGCTCCGGCTTAAGATCCTCAACCGATGCAATCATCATGTACCGCCGGTGAGACGGGATAGTAGCGCTGTTTGATTGGTGGAGAATTGGTCTTGATTATGTGCTCCACTCTTTTAGTACAGCCAATCCCCTCACCCATCAACCCAAACTCCTCTTCGAGTAGCGCTTCTAGCTGTCCTTCTTCTTCTTTCGTTAAATGCGTTCTGCTTACCAGCTGCTCCGGCTTAAGACGCTCTACCGATGCAACCACCTCCCACTGTTCCCTCGCTACATTTAGCACTATTCCGAAAAGCTTCAGAAATTCTACCCCCAGTATGAGATGAGGAATCGCAGGTGCTACCAAGACCCCCAGCCATCTCTCTTTCCCCTGCACTGTGATTGGGCAATACGCTACTCCTTAAACACCACAACCTACTCCGTTCGCCAATCGTATGTCTCACTGAGTCTGGTAAAAGGGAGCAATATTTTTACGGAGTATTTTCAACTTCTCCGCTTCGCTCGGTTGGTCACTCAATCGACGGAACAAACCCTCCATCACCGCCTCAAATACCCCGATTGACTCCGTGTTGCCCTGCGTACGACGTCTTATTTCATCCAGCAGCCTATCATCATAGTCTGCGGGAAGGAATTCGGCTCGTAACTCCTTCACCAGGCCCCCCCAACTCTGGCAGATTGCGCGGTTTGCCCGAAACCAGATTAGAGCCTTTCCTTCAAAGAGGTCCACGGCCGACCGGAACAGCTGCGCTTTTGTTAGTCCCTTCGCCTCCCTAAGCTCTTCCGCCCATTCGAGGAACGCGCTCACCAAATATGGCGATTCTCCACTAAATTTCAACCCCCACTTTTGGAGATCAATCGGCTTTTGAGGTTGAAACATCGGAGTACTCGTGGCTGACAATGTTGGACTGTCCAGAGTCCATACCTCCTCAGACTCCTCGCTTTCTGCGCCACCTGCCTTGAAGAGCAGGTCGCCCATAGCTATCATTAGTTGGCCCTTGGCCTGCCTCAAGAAGTCTCTTTCTTCCCCCGTTTCCCCTTTCATTCTACCCAGACGTTGCAGGGCGACGCATATTTTCCCCTTGACTTTACTAAATTCCGGCGAATTAAAGTCGCCCACAAATGGGTCCACCAACATTTTAATCTCAGCTATTTTTGTGCTTATCGCCTCTCGGTCCTCTGAGAATGAAAACGGATACGTTGCCATTGCAACAGACTCACCCAAGGCTACTTCGCTTCTTAACGCCCCCCTCAGCAGTTTCCGCATGGTCTCCACCGTGTCACCAGGCAGACCCCGGATTGCTAGCTCATACGCGAGTTCGTCCTTACTCAGTCGATCGACCGAGATCTTTCCGACACCGCTTCCGCTAGCCATTTTCTAATGTTCGCCCTTCACCAAAATCTATCCAATAAAACAAAATGAACGAACTGTCCAGTCGCCAACGCCCTACTGAACACCACCAGAAAATACCCACTGCCACCAGAACCTAAGCGCCTCTCGTACTGCGTGAATATCGGCTGCCTTTGCTGTGAGGCGGTAAATATGCAGCAGTAAATCTAAAATTCCTGCGTCAACTTTTTACTTGCTTGTTACAAACCGCAACAAATAGTTTAGCTAAACTGCTGAAACCACTGGTGGTTGCGCAATGAGATTGACGAAAAAGTATACTACTATCACAATTCCCGTGCCCTACCCACGCAACAAAAAAAAATATCCGACAAATTAGTACTAAGTCCGAGTTTTTATCTTTTACAATGCAACATGTCTACCTGACCGTTACTTTTCCACTCGACAGCGTCTTTGCTGTTGATCACGTCGGGGACCCACTCCCATCAACAAGACAATATTCCTCTTCCAATTGAACCAACGTAACACAAATCACAATCCCCAATTCCCAGCGCTCACCCTATACTTAGTTACTTTGACTATTATATTGAATCCGCAAGAATCGCGAGTCGGACACAAACTACCACCTAGAACAACCCGAATATCGATTTTCAAGCCCAGAACTTCGCACCTAAACTATACACACCGCACTGAACAGGCGGTAGTAAATTCTTCCAACCTCGTTGTTAAGAATCTGGAAATACTGGCACAATTTCTTTAGCCTCTACCGCTACAGACACTCGCCAATAAGAAATTAAAAAACCAACACTCGAAAATACCAACTGCTTAATGTTAGTTACACTACGTCTACCGCATTACTAGGTCTTCCGAACTAGTCAACTAAATCCACACACACTAAAAACCACACTGCACGATGTCTTTTTCCACCAATGTCACACTTGATCTTATATTTCCTACCCTGCAGATCATGCAAATCTTACACTCTTATAATATCATCATTACACATCGATGGTAGAACCCAAAACAAACTTTGGGAACAAATATAATTTTGCTATCATAAGCTAGTTCTGCATATTCGATCTTTAACCGACTCAAAATGCTCAAGATTTTACTCGCTTAGTGACGCGTTTAATTAAAATTCACGTTTCCAAATTACGTATTTCGTTATTATTCGCGTTCTCTAAATAATTTACTCTTAAAATCTCGGTCAATCGTTAATTCGTTAATCGTTAATTATCACCCCTTAGAACGTTGGGCGCCAATTTATTACAGAATCGTACCTGTATCGGTCGAAAACCCTTCATTCCCCGACTGGGATGCAAGGGCGGCCGGTTTTGGGAGGCTAATGCTCGCGGAAAAGGGTCGCGGGTGGGCACCACTCGCTTCGTTACCGAAACCTGCCTCAATGCCGTCGCTTCGAAGCGAGAAGGTCGCGATGGCTGCCACTTTACTCTTACGATTTGTAAAATTATCACTAATAGCCAACGATATTTCCCGTATCGATCCTGCCAGAAGGGCACCAAAAGTAACGCCAAGATTACAACGTTATAACCATTTTGATTACTGGAAATTCGTCCTAGCCTACACCTATCGACGGCGCCGCGCTAACTATTTCACTATTCACTTATTTAAATACAGCGCTAACTAATTCACTATTCACTTATTTTAATACATTTCAATACAATGAGTAAAGACTTAATCTACCTCTGGTCCTTCTCCTCAAAAATGCGCTAACCGACACTCGCTCGTTCAATTACACAATGCGCCTACCCGGTGCTTCCCCGGAGCGATGTTCCAATGGCGCCGTTATTCGAACGTTGAAAATATCTGCCTTTTAACCGCTTGTAGCTTGCCGATCTGCTTGGTCGAGTACTTCGTTCACCCAAATATCTTTTCCGCCAATCTCGTTACGTACACACATTCGCCGGTCGGACGATATTCTTCTTGTCTCGGCCAGATTTTGTCGAAAACTCCTTCTCACCACCTCAATCCAAATGACCCATCTGCTACTGCCGATCTCGATCTTCGAATTTATCCCTGGCTGCTTCGGTTCGCTCTCGAACATGGAAAGTAGATAGATTTCAATTTTAATTTTATTCGCCGTCCACCGCAAAATTCGCCAACTATTCCTTACCGTGGTTGCCAACCAAGAGGCTCTCTAGGCCCCGTCAATTTACCACGAAGCCTCGGCTAGAGGTGCTATCAACCGCTTCTGCGGTATTCCAAATGCCGTTGCCACCATCTCCATTGCAACATGCAGACGGGTGCATTGGCCCGGTGCACTTTTCGCACGCGTATACGAAAAGTGCATTTTCCTGTAGTGGCAGCGATCGGAACGCACCCTTTTCGTTCGCCGCTTGGTGGCGGTTCGATCGCCCTTTGACATTTCGCAAGTTTTTCTTTCAACTTGCGACTAATGTTTATTTGTTTTCGTTAGTGTCATCATATCGACCGCCTTCATTTCCTAAAAGATCCTCATAGAAACTTGCGACTAATGTTTATTGGTTTTCGTTAGTGTCATCATATCGACCGCCTTCATTTCCTAAAAGATCATCATCGAAACGAAGTAACGACCGTCTTGGCTGCTTGATCTGGCTGCAGGTGTTCCAGGCGATTCGGCGACAAATCCGGTTTTCCTTTACGCATCATTGATGTAATTTTCATGGGCATATTTCCCCGTAAGTAATTTAGTTTTTGCAATCAATAGTCAGACTCCTATTTATCCACAAACTTGTTGTTGTTGTTGTTGAAGTCGTGGCGGTAGTTGTTGTGGTCGTTGCTTCCAAGTCTCCGTTTCACCTGATGGAATTAGTCGGTTGGGAATGGCTTTCGGCTGCCGCGATGGACATTTCCGCTTGGCTCTTTAGCTACGTTATGGGTTGCTCGCCTCTGGGTCAAGTGATCGTCGATCGTCTTATGTAAATCGACGGCGATGGCTTGGCTTGGCGGGGAGC
>OZ022264.1:117721201-117758701 GCA_963978885.1 Nemotelus pantherinus
AGTCAAATTGTGTTACCTGGGTTCTTAGTTGGCAATCCATCTGCCCAGCAAACGAAATTCAGTTGGGTACTAATCGGGACTGTACCACACTCAGCAGGAACACAAGCCTGTCATGCTTTAGTTTCATATCAAGAATTAGATCAAGCACTACAGCGTTTTTGGGAAGTTGAAGAAGTTTCATCTACAAGGCCAGCATCCGAAAGGGGAAAAAAGCCGAAGAGCATTATCAAAACCATACAGTTCGAAATGAGACAGGTACATATTCAGTGAGATTGCCGTTTACAACAAGTGATCCATGGTCAGAAATTGGAGACACAAAACGGATTGCTCACATTCGATTCAGACAATTCGAACACCGATTTTCACAAAACTCAAAACTTCATGACCAGTATAAACAATTCATGGAGGAATATATTGCTAAGAGACATATGACTCGATTACCAGATCGATATGTGAACGGAAAGAACTGCTACTATTTACCGCATCATGCTGTGATCAAGGAAAGTAGTTCTACTAACAAATTACGTGTGGTTTTCAATGCATCGCAGAAAGGTTCGAATGGTAAATCTCTAAATGATTCACTTTTGGTTGAGCCAACAATTCAAGAGACTATTCTGCAAATTCTCATGCGGTGGAGGCAGCATCGATTTGTGGTAGCTGCCGATATAGTGAAAATGTATCGGCAGATATGGGTACATAAAGCAGATAGAAATTCTAAGAGAATCTTATGGAAAAGTAGTCCAACTGAGTCAATTCAACATTATCAGTTGAACACCGTTACATACGGCACAGCGAGTGCGCCTTTCCTGGCAATTCGAACACTTCATCAACTAGCATCAGATGAACAACAAAATTTTCCGGAAGCATCTCAAACACTACGAACAGATTTCTATGTTGACGACCTGTTGACTGGTTCCGATTGCCTGGAAGAGCTTTTGAAAAGGCAATCAGATCTACGACGCTTATTGCAAAAAGGCGGTTTGCATCTGCGAAAGTGGACGGCCAACAATTCGCAACAATTAGAACGTATTCCTGTCGAAGACAGAGAAACCCACGTACCGTTCAGTATAACGTTAACCGATGATATCACAACTCTAGGACTTCGATGGCATCCAGTATGTGACGAGTTCTCATTCATGGTTTACAATGTCGAAGGTGAAACCAAAAACACAAAACGTAGCATCCTGGCAGAGGTGGCTAAATTATTTGATCCTATCGGTTGGTTACAACCTTGTATTATAATTGGTAAAATAACCATACAAAAACTTTGGCTAGCTAAGAGTGGCGGGGATGACCCTTTGGAAAAGGAGATTGTAAAGGAATGGCTAATAGTTCGCAATCAGTTACCAAGTCTTTCTAACTTACGCATTCCTCGTTGGATAGGGTACTCATAAGAAAGGCAAATTGAACTTCATGGATTTTGTGACGCATCAACAATGGCGTATACCGCAGCTGTGTACATAAGAGTTATTACACCGTCATCAATAACAGTTAAGTTATTGGGAGCAAAGTCGAAAGTAGCTCCAGTTAAAACACAATCGATACCAAGGCTGGAATTGTGTGGAGCAGTACTACTAGTTAAGCTGATGAACCAAGTAATGAAAGCACATCATTGGATAAATGTGCAAAGGTTTTATAGGACTGACTCTACAATAGTCTTAGCTTGGATTCAAAGCTCCCCGTCTAGGTGGAAAGTATATGTTGCTAATCGAGTAAGTACTATTCAACAAGAGAGTACAGTGGAAAGTTGGCACCATGTGTCATACGAAAACAACCCAGCAGACATTGCCACTCGGGGAATGTACCCTGAAGAATTAAAAACAGCAGGTATATGGTGGCATGGACCAGAATGGCTCAGAGCTCCACTCATCCGATTTCCGAAAAAGGTAGTTATGTCACACAATGGAATAGAAGAGCGGATTGTAGCTCACGTAGTGACGTCATTACCTGAACCAGAAATATTCAACCGATATTCCAGTTTCGGTAAATTAACCAGGGTATTAGCTCAATGTCTTTGATTCATACATAACACACGAAACCCTCAGTACAAACGCTCAGGCTATTTAACAACTCTAGAACTGAAAGCTGCCCACAACAGGTGTTTTGTAATTGCCCAACAACACTCATTTGGAGAAGAACTACAACAGCTGCGACAAGCAAAGCCAATCACTAGCAATATTCGTTCACT
This sequence comes from Nemotelus pantherinus, assembly GCA_963978885.1. NCBI lineage: Eukaryota > Metazoa > Arthropoda > Insecta > Diptera > Stratiomyidae > Nemotelus > Nemotelus pantherinus. The sequence goes on from OZ022264.1 coordinate 117,723,390, forward strand.
CTTGCCTTGGGTTGATACTGAGGGTATCCTCAGGGTAGGCGGGAGAATACAGAATGCCTTAGTCGGACAGGAAACAAAACATCCGGCAATTTTAGAAAAAGGTACTTTGGCAAAGTTACTAGCGCAGCAAGCGCATCACCAAACATTGCACGGAGGTGTGCAATTAACCATAGCCACGCTGCGACTTCAATATTGGATATTGTCCGGACAGTCATTAGTGCGGAAAGTAGTTCACGAATGCTTAAAGTGTAATAAAATGATGGCGAGACCCAGGGAACAATTAATGGGAATTTTACCTCCTGCAAGAGTTCAGTTAGAAAAGGCCTTTATGAACACAGGTGTTGACTATGCTGGACCTATCATCATAAAATGGAATGGAGGACGTGGCGCAAAAACCACAAAGGCTTATATAGTTCTGTTCGTGTGTATGGCAACAAAGGCGTTTCATTTGGAATTGGCATCAGATTTATCGTCAACTACATGTATTGCTGCAATACGTAGATTCATCGCTAGACGTGGAAAATGCCGTACAATTTATAGCGATTGTGGAAGCAATTTTCTGGGTGCCAACAAACAATTACAGGAGCAGTACAAGAGAATATTGCAAACAAGTGGCGCTCAGTTAGCAAATGAGGGTATTGAGTGGAAATTCATCCCTCCCGGTAGTCCCCATTTTGGTGGACTATGGGAAGCCGGTGTAAAGTCTATGAAGAAACATCTCTACAAAACAATCGGACATCAACTTTTGAATGTTGAAGAATTTACTACCCTTCTTGCGCAAATAGAAGCTTGTTTAAACTCGCGTCCGCTTACTCAAATAAGTGATGATCCAACAGGTATGGCTGCTCTTACTCCAGGTCATTTTCTAACTGGGGACAATTTGTTCGAAGTGAATAGCGATCCAAGTGAAACTGCTGCCACACTGCTAAAGAATTGGAAGTTAGTACAGCAAATGAAGCATTCATTCTGGCGTCGATGGAGTCAGGAATATTTACATCGACTACAGCAAAGACCCAAATGGCTCAAACCACAAGAAAATCCTGAAGTAGGAGAGTTGGTGCTGGTTAAAACTGATCACATTCCATCCATGCAATGGCCATTAGCAAGGATTATAGAAACTCATAAAGGGACCGATGGTCTAGTCCGAGTTGTCACACTCAAGATGAACGGGAAACTTACAAAGCGGCCAATCACCAAAATTTGTATGCTTCCTTTTTCAAACAAACCGCAAGAAAACAACATACCAGAACCTTTGACAATTCATCATTCAGAACCAATAGTTTTGTCTGGAAAGAGGTCTCAGTCGATTAATAACAAAGAGGATAATAAACGAAGGAAAAGGATGTTACCTTCAACAGCAAAGAACCCGCTAGGAACCGTGTTATTCACCATGTTAACGGTTCTTGGGTCAGCAATATCACCGTCATTTGCAGCAGCTAACATTACCCAGTTAAGTGGCGGAATATATATTGAACATCTTGGATCAGCAAACTTATTAAGAGGAAGTTTACAAATAAAAATACAAGTACCATTTGGAGACTTATCAAAAGACGAACAACACATACAAACCGTAAATGAAAGCATACGATCTATGTGCTCACTTGGGAAAAGCACAACAAACGAAATACATTGTTGGGACTTAGTCAGCCATGTGGCAGAGTTAAGTCAGGAGGCGATGCAAAAAATCAACACATTACGTTTTATGCGAGCCCGCACTAATATCCTTGGAATCAATTATAACGAGCAATTATACTTTGAAATTTCTGAAACATCTGTACTTGCAGCTCCAGAGATTGACACCAACAAATTTCTGCTGTCGCTACCAACACTAGTCGACATGAAGACCAGAACTGATTGCGTAATTAAAGAAATGTATGCTGCTTATGGAATGAGCAATTGTTCTTCGCACAGATTTCGAATTCACACACTACTTTGGAAGCAGATGATCAATGCAAATTCTTGGCTTTTTGTTTCACCAAATCCCGTCCCAGCACAGACAGTATGCCTAGGTGTAAGGTCAGACATAATGTTGCAGGGCACAGGTATACTAAGGTTATCAAAAGATTGCACGCTGTTCACCAAGGATTTTATACTAACGGCGCAACAAAATTATAAGGGATCAGAGTTTCCAGTGTATATCACACCAAAAATAGTATCATTTGACAACAGTTCAATGACAACACAAGAAATAGAAACCCTAAACATTACATCAATCATGAAAACAACAGATTCATTCGCATCGTTAGTCACCGCTCAAGAAATGATGACTAGAAACATCGACGAGATACCATGGAAGTCCGTGCGACATCATGTAACAACTGGTAGCATATCTACTGTAACATCATGTCTAATCTGCAGAACAGCAATTAAAGCGTTTTTACGTTACAAATACCACAACAGACATTGCAGCAAACAGGACAGTGGCCCAACAAATACGTCAACCTGGTATGAGGAACATGAAGTATAATAGCCAAGAGGCTCTTGGTGGGCGGTGATGTTAACACTTAATCTATAAGCTTAATTTTAATATAACACACATTGTCAAATATTGATGCCAACATACATTGTATTCATGTTATCATGTTGCAATATAATCAATGTACGCATTAAGCATATTGCTCTAATTAATTTGTAAAGAGTAATATGCACAAAGTGCAATAATATATCATAACGCATATACAGTGTCAATGTACGCACTAAGCATATGCTCTAATTAATTTTGTAAAGAGCAATATGCAAAAAGTGCAAAAATATTAAACTAGAGCAATGTACGCGATATGTAATTATGCTTGCTGAAATATGTGAAAGTAATCAAAATAAATAAATCAGGTTAGCAATGTGCAATTTGTCGATACACAAGCATTTTATAGGTAAGCAAAATTACGCATTGCACTTTTTAAGTCAATGAAAATAATGTATATAAACATAGGTGTTTTAATAAAAAATTCATTCGGTCTAGTGACAATCAAACAGTCTTTTAAAAATAACTTTACATCGGAACACATTTATCATCTTTCTTAAATTTCACAATATATATATATATATATATATTCAGCGAAACCGTGACAGCATTTGATATTTTGATCAAGTTTGATCATATATTTACCCAAATGTGTGGACAATTGTGAGTCATAGAAATTCACTGAGAAACCATCGGAACAGTGAATCTACGATAAGATTATGTTCGCAGCTAATAGTGTGCAGGTGTTTGGGTGGCTGTGAAGTTGAGTCGGTTTCTCGTAGCTCAAGTTTTCTGGTTACGGCTAAACGATAGCTCACTGAAACCGTGACATTTCCCCCCTTCCCAGAGAATCACGCAGTGATTCTCGATATATCTCCTAACATAAGACCCGCTTATTATTCAGACTTGACCTGGACCGCTCCGCGATATATTTTTGGTTGTACCTTCGACCTAACCAGCTTACCGAAAATTCTACCACCTTCATATACTCACAGTTAATTTCATTCCTTATATTTTAGGTTACAACGGCCACAAAAATAAGACTGAATGAGCATAGGATAAAAAATAAATAATAAAAATAAAAAAATCAAAGAAAACCCGTCACCAAACCAAAACAAAGAATCACAACAACGGAAGGAAGAAAACAACACGAAGGCAACGCGAGCGACAATGGTAACGTTTTCTCTTTATTAATTCCTATTTTATAAACTAATTGATTTCACTTTTAGCCCGTTGTTCCCGTTAAAATTTTCCTAGCTTAGCTCCTAGCACCGCAACCCCTTACTCTACGTCACTTATTTCTAGTTCCCATTTACTAATTTACTAGCTATTTTCTATCTTTCTCTTCTTCCTTTCATTACCTAATCGAGCTATGCAGCATGTAACTTTCAATTAAAATCTCCACCATTATCCCCTTATTTATCGTCACCTCACTCATTCACACGGCCACAACTAATTCAATGTCAAATATCATATTTTAATGCAATCGATAATTCCTCCGGTTTATTCATGCAACATACCTCTTTAGGTCTTTAGAGTGCCATACCCCCATACTTTTCCCATTAGAGTCTTCCAACTCATAGGTCCAACCAGACACTTGCTTCCGCACCGTAAAGGTTCCCACATATTCCGGTGCTAATTTGGCTGAAAAAAAATTCGCTGCATCAGATAGAACGAAATTACGCCGCCACACCAGATCTTTTGGTAGGAACTTCTCGTCTCGCCGGCGGAGATCGTATCTTGAATTCGCTTTAGCCGCCGCTTCCCTTAGTCGTTTCCGCACCTCTTCCAGGACCACCTGCAGCCTTTCTGCCTTCTGAGCCCCATTTACATCCGTGTCCACTTTACCGCGTGCCTTCGGCCTGCTTGGAGTTCCCGGATGAATCACCATTTCTTTTCCAAAGTTCAAGAAGTATGGCGTAACTTTCATATCTTCATGGGTACATGTTCTTAGAGCGCAGCCGATTTGTGGAATCACTTTATCCCAATCCCTGTGGTTTTCGGATACGTATGACCGTAACAGTTGCTTGATGTTTTGGTTCACCCTTTCCGCTGGATTCGCCTGTGGATGGTAGAGTGCCGTGAATCGCAGCGTCATCACTTGAGTCTCGGCCATCCTTGAAAATTTCTTTGAGCGGAATTGAACCCCATTGTCGCACACCAGCACTCGTGGGACTCCAAACACAAACAGCACATGCTCCTCAAGAATACAAGTTACAGTGGTCCCCGTTGCATTCCTTAAAGGAAATATTAGCGGAAATTTTGTAGCATAATTTACCACCGTCAAAATATACGTATATCCGTGCAAAGAACGGGGTAGCGGACCTACTAGATCCACACAGATCATCTCCCAGGGCGATGTTATTTCTCCAACCCTCGATACCATATGTCCAGTAGGTTGCCTTCGCTCCACTTTCACTGACTGGCAAACCTTGCATTGCTTGACATACTTTTGTACATCCGCGGCCATCTTCGGCCAGTAGAAACTCTGTGGCAGCCGGTCTAATGTCTTTCGTACCCCCATATGACCTGCTGTGGGCGCGTCATGGCACTGAAACAAAGCTGTTGAGCGTTCCGCGGATGGGACTACCCTCTTCCATGCAATGTTGGATTGGAGTTCTGGGTATCGCCCTTCCACATGTTTCCATAGATCATACCATCGGTCACTCTTAATTTCATCCTCTTGCACTTCCGCTACCTCGATGGACCGTGAGAGAGCATCTGGAACCAGATGCTCCTTACCTTTGCGATGGACGACTTCGAAATCGTACTGTTGGAGTTTCACCGCCCACCGTGCCAACCGTCCGCTGGGGTCCTTTAAGTCATTTAACCAAACCAGGGAGTGATGGTCAGTTATCACCGAGAACTTGGTTCCCTCCACATATGGTCTTAGTTTTTCAATGGCCCATAGCACGGCCAGGCATTCCCGCTCTGTTGTCGAATATTTCATCTCGGCGCTAGTTAGGGCTCGACTCAGATAGCTAATCACTTTCTCGCCTTCGGGATGCTCTTGCGTCAACACCGCTCCCACCCCCGTATTTGAAGCGTCGGTCTGTACAATAAACGGCCGACTGTAATCCGGACACGTCAGAATGGGAGCAGATGCCAGTTTGGTCTTAGCCTGGGCGAATGCTATCTCGCATTCCTCAGTCCAAAGAAATTTCCTTTGTTTCTTGAGGAGGTTCGTTAGTGGCGACATTAGCGTCGCAAACTCCCGAATAAATCTCCGATACCACGAAACCATCCCCAAGAATTGGCTGACTTCCTTCACTCTTCTTGGACGAGGAATATCCATTACTGCTTTGACCTTGTCCGGGTCCACACTCAAATCATCTCCATCCACCACGTAGCCCAAATATCGAAGGCGAGAACGGCAGAACTCACATTTCTCTCTAGAGACCCTCAATTCCGCCTCGCGTAACCGTCTAAAAACGTCCTTCAAAATCTCCCGATGTTTGGGGAAATCCTGGATGACTACCACTATATCATCCAGATAAGTGAAGACGAATGGCTCTAAATCTGGTCCCAAAACCTTGTCAATGAGTCGTTGCCAAGTTGCCGGTGCATTTTGTTACCCAAAAGGCATCCTACGGAATTGGAACAGGCCTCTGTGGGGAACAGTGAAGGCGGTGAGCTCCTTTGAATTTTCCGCCATCGGCACCTGCCAATACGCGGATTTAATGTCCAGTGAAGATAAATATTTCGCGTCTCTTAATTTATCCAAGGTTGCAGTGACGAAGGGCAGAGAATAGGCATCTCTTTCCGACACCTTGTTGAGCTTCCGATAGTCCACAAAATACCGAAATGACCCATCCTTCTTCTTAATTAAAACAATCGGCGACCACTATCACAGCCTCAAGCATCTCATTAAGTTCTGCATCGATATGCTTCTGTACCGCCGGTGAGACGGAATAGTAGCGCTGTTTGATTGGTGGAGAATTGGTCTTGATTATGTGCTCCACTCTATTAGTACAGCCAATCCCCTCACCCATCAACCCAAACTCCTCTTCGAGTAGCGCTTCTAGCTGTCCTTCTTCTTCTTTCGTTAAATGCGTTCTGCTTACCAGCTGCTCCGGCTTAAGACGCTCTACCGATGCAACCATCTCCCACTGTTCCCTCGCTACATTTAGCACTATTCCGAAAAGCTTCAGAAAGTCTACCCCCAGTATGAGATGAGGGATCGCAGGTGCTACCAAGACCCCCAGCCATCTCTCTTTCCCCTGCACTGTGATTGGGCAATACGCTACTCCTTCCACACCACAACCCACTCCGTTCGCCAATCGTATGTCTCACTGAGTCTGGTAAAAGGGAGCAATATTTTTACGGAGTATTTTCAACTTCTCCGCTTCGCTCGGTTGGTCACTCAATCGAAGGAACAAACCCTCCATCACCGCCTCAAATACCCCGATTGACTCCGTGTTGCCCTGCGTACGACGTCTTATTTCATCCAGCAGCCTATCATCATAGTCTGCGGGAAGGAATTCGGCTCGTAACTCCTTCACCAGGCCCCCCCAACTCTGGCAGATTGCGCGGTTTGCCCGAAACCAGATTAGAGCCTTTCCTTCAAAGAGGTCCACGGCCGACCGGAACAGCTGCGCTTTTGTTAGTCCCTTCGCCTCCCTAAGCTCTTCCGCCCATTCGAGGAACGCGCTCACCAAATATGGCGATTCTCCACTAAATTTCAACCCCCACTTTTGGAGATCAATCGGCTTTTGAGGCTGAAACATCGGAGTACTCGGGGCTGACAATGTTGGACTGCCCAGAGTCCATACCTCCTCAGACTCCTCGCTTTCTGCGCCGCCTGCCTTGAAGAGCAGGTCGCCCATAGCTATCATTAGTTGGCCCTTGGCCTGCCTCAAGAAGTCTCTTTCTTCCCCCGTTTCCCCTTTCATTCTACCCAGACGTTGTAGGGCGAAGCATATGTTCCCCTTGACTTACCTAAATTCCGGCGAATTAAAGTCGCCCACAAATGGGTCCACCAACATTTTAATCTCAGCTATTTTCGTGCTTATCGCCTCTCGGTCCTCTGAGAATGAAAACGGATACGTTGCCATTGCAACAGACTCACCCAAGGCTACTTCGCTTCTTAACGCCCCCCTCAGCAGTTTCCGCATGGTCTCCACCGTGTCACCAGGCAGACCCCGGATTGCTAGCTCATACGCGAGTTCGTCCTTACTCAGTCGATCGACCGAGATCTTTCCGACACCGCTTCCGCTAGCCATTTTCTAATGTTCGCCCTTCACCAAAATCTATCCAATAAAACTAAATGAACGAACTGTCCAGTCGCCAACGCCCTACTGAACACCACCAGAAAATACCCACTGCCACCAGAACCTAAGCGCCTCTCGTACTGCGTGAATATCGGCTGCCTTTGCTGTGAGGCGGTAAATATGCAGCAGTAAATCTAAAATTCCCCACTTGTTTCAAAATCCTGCGTCAACTTTTTACTTGCTTGTTACAAACCGCAACAAATAGTTTAGCTAAACTGCTGAAACCACTGGTGGTTGCGCAATGAGATTGACGAAAAAGTATACTACTATCACAATTCCCGTGCCCTACCCACGCAACAAAAAAATTATCCGACAAATTAGTACTAAGTCCGAGTTTTTATCTTTTACAATGCAACATGTCTACCTGACCGTTACTTTTCCACTCGACAGCGTCTTTGCTGTTGATCACGTCGGGGACCCACTCCCATCAACAAGACAATATTCCTCTTCCAATTGAACCAACGTAACACAAATCACAATACCCAATTCCCAGCGCTCACCCTATACTTAGTTACTTTGACTATTATATTGAATCCGCAAGAATCGCGAGTCGGACACAAACTACCACCTAGAACAACCCGAATATCGATTTTTATAGTTTAACACACCGCACTGAACAGGCGGCAGTAAATTCTTCCAACCTCGTTGTTAAGAATCTGGAAATACTGGCACAATTTCTTTAGCCTCTACCGCTACAGACACTCGCCAATAAGAAATTAAAAAACCAACACTCGAAAATACCAACTGCTTAATGTTAGTTACACTACGTCTACCGCATTACTAGGTCTTCCGAACTAGTCAACTAAATCCACACACACTAAAAACCACACCGCACGATGTCTTTTTCCACCAATGTCACACTTGATATTATATTTCATACCCTGCAGATCATGCAAATCTTACACTCTTATAATATCATCATTACACATCGATGGTAGAACCCAAAACAAACTTTGGGAACAAATATAATTTTGCTATCATAAGCTAGGTCTGCATATTCGATCTCTAACCGACTCAAAATGCTCAAGATTTTACTCGCTTAGTGACGCGTTTAATTAAAATTCACGTTTCCAAATTACGTATTTCGTTATTATTCGCGTTCTCTAAATAATTTACTCTTAAAATCTCGGTCAATCGTTAATTCGTTAATCGTTAATTATCACCCCTTAGAACGTTGGGCGCCAATTTATTACAGAATCGTACCTGTATCGGTCGAAAACCCTTCATTCCCCGACTGGGATGCAAGGGCGGCCGGTTTTGGGAGGCTAATGCTCGCGGAAAAGGGTCGCGGGTGGGCACCACTCGCTTCGTTACCGAAACCTGCCTCAATGCCGTCGCTTCGAAGCGAGAAGGTCGCGATGGCTGCCACTTTACTCTTACGATTTGTAAAATTATCACTAATAGCCAACGATATTTCCCGTATCGATCCTGCCAGAAGGGCACCAAAAGTAACGCCAAGATTACAACGTTATAACCATTTTGATTACTGGAAATTCGTCCTAGCCTACACCTATCGACGGCGCCGCGCTAACTATTTCACTATTCACTTATTTAAATACAGCGCTAACTAATTCACTATTCACTTATTTTAATACATTTCAATACAATGAGTAAAGACTTAATCTACCTCTGGTCCTTCTCCTCAAAAATGCGCTAACCGACACTCGCTCGTTCAATTACACAATGCGCCTACCCGGTGCTTCCCCGGAGCGATGTTCCAATGGCGCCGTTATTCGAACGTTGAAAATATCTGCCTTTTAACCGCTTGTAGCTTGCCGATCTGCTTGGTCGAGTACTTCGTTCACCCAAATATCTTTTCCGCCAATCTCGTTACGTACACACATTCGCCGGTCGGACGATATTCTTCTTGTCTCGGCCAGATTTTGTCGAAAACTCCTTCTCACCACCTCAATCCAAATGACCCATCTGCTACTGCCGATCTCGATCTTCGAATTTATCCCTGGCTGCTTCGGTTCGCTCTCGAACATGGAAAGTAGATAGATTTCAATTTTAATTTTATTCGCCGTCCACCGCAAAATTCGCCAACTATTCCTTACCGTGGTTGCCAACCAAGAGGCTCTCTAGGCCCCGTCAATTTACCACGAAGCCTCGGCTAGAGGTGCTATCAACCGCTTCTGCGGTATTCCAAATGCCGTTGCCACCATCTCCATTGCAACATGCAGACGGGTGCATTGGCCCAGTGCACTTTTCGCACGCGCATACGAAAAGTGCATTTTCCTGCAGTGGCAGCGATCGGAACGCACCCTTTTCGTTCGCCGCTTGGTGGCGGTTCGATCGCCCTTTGACATTTCGCAAGTTTTTCTTTCAACTTGCGACTAATGTTTATTTGTTTTCGTTAGTGTCATCATATCGACCGCCTTCATTTCCTAAAAGATCCTCATAGAAACTTGCGACTAATGTTTATTGGTTTTCGTTAGTGTCATCATATCGACCGCCTTCATTTCCTAAAAGATCATCATCGAAACGAAGTAACGACCGTCTTGGCTGCTTGATCTGGCTGCAGGTGTTCCAGGCGATTCGGCGACAAATCCGGTTTTCCTTTACGCATCATTAATGTAATTTTCATGGGCATATTTCCCCGTAAGTAATTTAGTTTTTGCAATCAAAAGTCAGACTCCTATTTATCCACAAACGACCACAACAACTACCGCCACAGGTCGTGGCGGTAGTTGTTGTGGTCGTCGCTTCCAAGTCTCCGTTTCACCTGATGGAATTAGTCGGTTGGGAATGGCTTTCGGCTGCCGCGATGGTCATTTCCGCTTGGCTCCTTAGCTACGTTGTGGGTTGCTCGCTTCTGGGTCAAGTGATCATCGATCGTCTTATGTAAATCGACGGCGATGGCTTGGCTTGGCGGGGAGCGCTCGTCTTCATCACAGGGGAGTCCAAGTTCGTCGCGACAAAATTACCATTACAATTTTTATTACAATTCTTAGTTAACCTTACAATTTTTAATTAAATTTACAATTTTATTTCATTGTAAAACCTTCCTAGTATTCTTTTCATTTATCATCTTTCTTAAATTTCACAATATATACTTATATATATTCCGAAAAACCATGACAGCATTTGATATTTCGATCAAGTTTGATCATATATTTACCCAAATGTGTGGACAATTGTGAGTCATAGAAATTCACTGAGAAACCATCGGAACAGTGAATCTACGATAAGATTATGTTCGCAGCTAATAGTGTGCAGGTGTTTGGGTGGCTGTGAAGTTGAGTCGGTTTCTCGTAGCTCAAGTTTTCTCGTTACGGTTTAATGATAGCTCACTGAAACCGTGACAATATATATATATATATATATATATATATATATATATATATATATATATATATATATATATAAATATATATATATATATATTTATATATATATGTATACATATATATATATATATATATATATATATATATATATATATATATATATATATATATATATATATATATATATATATATATATATATATGTTTATAACATATAACATATATATATATATATATATATATATATATATATATATATATATATATATATATATATATATATATATATGTATATATATATATATATATATATATATATATGTATATATATATATATATATATATATATATATATATATATGTATATATATATATATATATATATATATATATATATATATATATATATATATATATATATATATATATATATATATATATATATATATATATATATATATTAGTAAACAATAAAACTAAAATACTAGGCTTTGCTGACGACACGGTCATCTTGGTATCAGAGCCTGATTGGGAAACATGTAACAGTACAGCTACAGCAACGATGAAAAAAATTATCAAATGGACAAATGACCACTCACTCAACATTAATAAAATTAATATTTTACCATTTGCCACTAAACAAAATGAACTCCCCCCAAATGACTATGGAATAAATATTGTTACAACAGAAAACGAAATTCAAAGTTCAATAAACCTCAAAATAACTTCAACGACAAGATACTTGAGAATAACTATAGACAGCCATCTAAGATGGAAAGATCATAAAGCTAACTAAAATAATAAACTTAAACAACTCGTGCACATCTTTTACAAATTGAAACGAATAGTAAAATTTGAAGACATAAAAATGACATATAATACCTTATTCCAGTCAGTACTCTCTTACGGCATTATTGCATGGGGTGAAACATTTGACACTCATTTAAAACACTTACAGATAACACAAAAAAGTGTACTAAAAACAATGGCAGGCATTCCCCTGACGTATCCTTCAAATCAAATATATACACTTACAAGCTCACTCAAACTAAAAAGTCTATACACTGTAAAATTATTGACGTACGTAATTAAAAAGAATATACTCATACCATTGAATCACACTGCAAATACGAAACAGAGAGGTGTTTGTGTGACAACAATGCTTGCAAATACGACACTAGAACAAAAATAATTCATGTATATTGCCCCAAGATTATATAATGGACTCCCAAACCATTTGAAGGAGTTGAAAGGGCATTGTCCAGGCATTCAAGAGGAAACTAAAACTACATTTACTAAGAACACAGACACCTGGCCAACATTTAACCACTAAGAAATCCGAATTTATTCTGTGTAACCCTGTATGTGAACTTATATATGACCTTTTGATTAACCAAGCCCCGATCACCTATATTGATTAGACTATAAGATTATGAATAACTTAGTATCTACACTAATATCTACATATAAAATACTAGGCATAAGAAAAACTATTGTAAGATTACTCCTCCTTCCATGCCACAAGCCTAGCTTATTTTGGAAGGAGTAAAATAACACAAATAAATGAAAATGAAATGAAATATAAAATATATATATATATATATATATATATATATATATATATATATATATATATATATATATATATATATATATATATATTAGGGCGGGCCAAATTTTGTGTCGATTAGACCTGCCCCCTAAGATGATTATATGGACAATTCTAAGCAACTTTGCCGAAGGAACCATAGGTCTATCTCGATTTTCGAGTCTCCCACTTTTCAAAAAAAGATTTTTTCCCTATAACATCATTTTGATTCAAAATTGGTTTTTTTATTCATCGTTATATTATCTTTTTTATGTGTATATGGGGGGTTTTTGGGGTCGAGAAATTCATTTCTGATCTTTATTTTTACCTATAACTACCGCCAGAGGGCGTTTCATGCATATTTTAACTATTTTTCGTCTATTTTCCGAGAAAAATTACAAGTTTTTCGGTAAAATTGATCTTTATTTTATTTTTTTCAACAAAAATTCAACTTTAAAAATAAGAACATGTGTAAAAAATAAAAAAAAAAATGAATTTAGTGGAAGAAAAGCGAAATAACTTATTTTTGAAAGTCTTTTTTGCTTTCAAGTCGGGGGTATTTTGCACGGCTTTCTGATGTAACTGCCATAACACTGTGTCGACTCTTTTCTAAAACACGTTTAGAAACGCTAGCCAGCAATTGAACATGTCTTTCCGTTGCTTGTATGTGTACCGGAATTCTTGGATCAGGCAATGGTGGATCATCGCATTCTAAATATTGTTCCAAATGATCATACGGAATGCTATACGTAAACGGTGGTTCGAATAAGACATCATCTCTATTTAAATCAATCATATTCGTATAATCTGTACAATTGAAGTTTATCAAAGGTTTTTGATAAACTCTAAGATGTGCCGGGTCGTACAGATTTCTTCGGTAGTGTAAAATTTTCTTGATTGCGATTTTTCGTGTCTCTTTTTTATCATCAAATAACATCGCTAACAAAATATTTTCGGAATGTGCGTAATATGAATTGTTTTTAATGACATTATTCACAACTCCGCGTAGATTTGTATCCAAATATTGTGTCCAACGAATGAATTTGTAAAATAATACACTACCGAAGACCACCGAATTATAGTACTTGATGTTGAAGTACATCGGCACATACACTTTCATTATGTATGTTGCCAAAATTTTCAAAATTCCTTGATAGATTTTCAGTTGACACATACAACCGCAACAATCTATTCGCCTTGGTGAGCCAACGTGAATGTGCTATTGGTCCTGGTTTATTGTGAGATAAATCCGCAGGAACAACACCATTCGAAATTGCATTGGCCATTTTGTATAAGTACTTTGAATCGGTGGATAATTCAAATGGATCTAAATCAGGTGGCATGTTCTCTAGCACGATTATCTCGAATTCATCTACAAGCTGAAAAAAAAGAAATGAGATGAATTAAATTTTACCATTTAATAATGGAAAAAATCGATGAGAAAAATGACAAATGATACATACCGGAAGATTTTCACAAGTTTCAATTTGTTTGCCCAACGTTCCAGTTGTTGTTCGTGGTCCAGTGGTCGATGATCTTTCCAAAGTGTCAAACAAATGACGAAATGGCAGCTCGTTAAAGTGCAGCATGCACACAAACCAATGCAGCGGTCTATTCAAATGCAATTCAAATCGACGCAAAATCCCATTTCTTACGCCAGTATTTGTTGGCTCACCATCACAGCATATGCCGATTAATGCATCGAGAGCAATTTCTTTTTCGACGAAGAATGCATTAAATGTCATCAATTTGTGTTCAGCATCTTCATTTTCGACTTTTGTGTAGCCTATCAATTGAGAATTTGGTTCCTTCAAAACAACTAGATGTGGTTCTTTCACCATCCTTGCATGCAACTTCTCATCGATTTTTTCCATTGTTAAAGCATCATTTTTTCGGCCGTCGAATGAAAATGCTATCAAATTGGATGCATCATACTGCTTACGAAGCAGTTCTTCTCTGCATTTGGCCTTTTCTCGACGCACTTTATTTTTATCCATGATGATAGGATTGCCATGTGCATCTTTTACGTCAATGTCTTGCATAAGAGATGTTGCGAGTGCTGCTGCTATTCTATCAGACACACCAAATCGATCACACATCGCAGCGAAGTTCGAAGCATCGTATCTGGGAGTATACGGTCCTCGTATCATTGGCGGAATATCTTGTGGATTTGAACTTGGCTGATCTATATCAGTACTTGGTTCATATGCTGAATGGCTCTGTTCAACGCTTGTTGGTATTATTGTTGACGTTGGTGCTGGCTCTTCAACTTCTAGCACGAATTCCGGTATCGTCAATCTTCTGTCATTATTTTGATCTCGCATGAACTCTTTCAAATGATCTGGAATCAATCCACATGAGCATAATTCTGCTTTCAAGTCACATTGACATTTGCCGATGTAAATAATTCTTTTGTAGATTGCTCGAACGTTCTGAATGAGGCGATATTTGAATGTTTAGTTTCGATTTGATACTTGTCAATCAATGTACCCAATTTTCTAACAACACTTTGTTTGGTTAGAATTTCAACATTAAGTTGACTCCAAATTTCAATCAATTTGTCTGTTACGTGCGGTACGAATGTTTTATACGAAAACATTTTGTTTTGGAGTTTAGCACGTTCGGCCAAGAAAAAAAAACATCTTAAAATATCCTGTTTCGTTGGCAGATCGAGTCCACTCAAATCACAAGATGCACCAAAAACAGCAACATCGTGCGAAGGCAAATGCTTCAAATGACTTTCGGTACTTGTTGATGTTGTTGCGGTTTGAGATGTAGACGGCAATGCATTTGGATCCATTGTATAATTTTACTAAAAAAATTTTAAAAAACTGAAATTAGTATATTTCAAAACATTTGGTTCGAATATATTTTTTCCACCTACAAATTGGTAGGACCAGTTAATACATTATTCCAACGCACATTATTCCTACATGCTATACATATAAATACATTACAATGTATTACATATTTCAGAAAAAAGTAACCAAGCAAGAGAACAACATCGATGCCTATGTGTATTAAATTACAAAATTTTAACACATACCTTTTAATTCTTTTTGAATTTCACAATTATTCACTGGCAGGAAATTTATAATTCACTTTCACTGAAATGATGCTCAAACACTAATGAACTGAACACTCATAAATGTCATTGTGTTGTGCTCTTTCACAAAATATGTCGGTAATGATGTTTTACCGATGTTTTTTTTTAAATAAATGCGTTGTTGACTTGAAAGCAACAACACTTTGTCGCTTTTTTTCTCACTAAATTCATTTTTTTTATTTTTTACACATGTTCTTATTTTTTAATTTGAATTTTCACTGAAAAAAATTAAATAAAGATAAATTTTACCGAAAAACTTGTAATTTTTCTCGGAAAATAGACGAAAAATAGTTAAAATATGCATGAAACGCCCTCTGGCGGTAGTCATAGGTAAAAATAAAGATCAGAAATGAATTTCTCGACCCCAAAAACCCCCCATATACACATAAAAAAGATAATATAACGATGAATAAAAAAACGAATTTTGAATCAAAATGATGTTATAGGGAAAAAATCTTTTTTTGAAAAGTGGGAGACTCGAAAATCGAGATAGACCTTCGGCAAAGTTGCTTAGAATTGTCCATAGAATCATCCTAGGGGGCAGGTCTAATCGAATTTTTCGGCTCCATACAAATTGGCCCGCCCTAATATATATATAAATATATATATATATATATTTATATATATATATACATATATATATATATATATATATATATATATATATATATATATATATATATATATATATATATATATATTTATATATATATATATATATATATATATATATATATATATATATATATATATATATATATATATATATATATATATATATATATATATATATATATATATATATTATATAAATATATATATATATATATATATATATATATATATATATATATATATATATATATATATATATATATATATATATATATATATATTTATATATATATATATTATGTAAATATATATATATATATATATAGATATATATATATATATATATATATATATATATATATATATATATATATATATATATATATTATATAAATATATATATATATATATATATATATATATATATATATATATATATATATATATATATATATATATATATATATATATATATATGTATGTATATATAGGACACTCAATTCCGAAAAAGATAATATAATATCCAAATAGCTAGCACAAGCGCGTGCAAACGAGGAATTCCTGGCGGAAATATCAAATCATTTCGATGGTCTGGCGTCCTCCTTTTCGAAGTCGAACATTATGAGCCACGAAAAGTATTTTGGCACTCTTGCTTAGAGAATGGATACTCTTACTGATAAAGTGGATTCCTTTTCTTCGAATTTGTCCACTTATAATAATAATAGTAAGTATGCTTGCCAATCAAACATCAAAGATACGCTTGAAAAGTTTGATAATTTATCACGAACGTTCAAAATGCAAACCGACAGACTCACAGACGCTTTGTCCGGGCAACAACTAAAGTTACAGACGAAAACTTATTAATGAACGATGTAACACTCCATCAAGAGCTCCGCAACGCAACGTTAGAGATTAATAGCAAAGCATCGGTCTGCAATATGAGAACGAAGGACAAAGCAACATCACCTATTAGGATTCTAGCTGAGAGCACAATTCCATCTACACTAGAAAAACTTTTAAATCTTGACTGTGGAACCCCAATTTACAAATTCGGTACTTTTTGGTCCCATCATGATTGGCAGAATCGTTTACAAAAAATAAAAAAAAAACCAACGAAATTCTTGCCAATAAACACACATCCACGAAATTAACAACTTCATCAACCAAAAGTGCATTCTTCTTGAAAGGGATTCCTTTTTCTGCTGGCGACAAATGGTTGGGAACGATTCTCGAAGCTGATTTTCACATAAAAGATTACGAAGTGAAATTATTACCCCAGTCGAAACATAAATCCTCCAGACGGTGTAAAGTTTTTGTTTAAAATGCAAAATATGCGTGGCATTTTACGTGCTGGAGTGGAAACAACGGTGACATCAACTGGAAGGGAATGACATTCAGCCCTTGGAGAAACATTACCGGCAAAACTAGGAATAACAAAAAATTGTAAAAAAAAAATTGTATCCCTAGCCACTCCTTTGCCCAACTTCCTTCCGCCCATAAGACTTTCTCATCACCTTCTCAGTCTCAGTCTCTAGTGACAGCTGATAATTCTTCGTTAACTGATGCTTTTACTCGTAATGCATGTACTCGTAATAATAATTATGCATCTATACCCCCAGCATTTGACGCGTCATCTTCTCACTCAAGCAGGAATGCTAGCGTAGCTAATAAAATCTGCTCCAAGGTTTCCAATCAGGCTGCCGCAAACATAGGTATAGGTAGCAATATGACATCTGAATCTCTTCGAAGATCAGTCAACCCTGTTAAGCAACTAAGTACAGGAGATAAGAATTAGAAGATAAGAATTAGAACATAAGAATTATCGCAAACGAAGGAGGAGATTCACGAAATAAAGGACACCCCAGAAAAAAAAAATGGAAAACACTTTTCTTGGTTATTGTATTTTAGGCCCCGAATCCCTATCAACCATCCAGTCTTCAGGTGAAATTGACACACGAGCTTCGAGGAATGATGGGTAAACAAACGAACATGCGTGGTAGAATAAGCATTCAAAGCTAATAAAATTCTTCTATTTTCTTAAAAAGTAAATATTTTCAGCTATTTTAATACGCTAAAGTTTTTACTAATGTTCGAAGAAGAACATTAGTATTAAAATCACTATGGCCAAAAATTCATATTTCTATATATTTATATATATATATATATATATATATATATATATATATATATATATATATATATATATATATATATATATATATATATATATATATATATATATATATATATATATATATATATATATATATATATATATATATATCATCAAAAAATTTCAGTGAAAAAATCTCAGGAACGCGCCATCCGATTGAACTGAAATTTTTAGGCCACATTGGTGTTAATGCAGAATAGTGTCAGGTCTCAGAAAAAGTTTAAAATCTTTAACCCTTTGGCGCCGGCGGCCATTTTAGTGATATTTTTAATATACCTATAATTCCGTACACAAATAAGTTTTGCAAAAATAAAGTTAACAAAATAAATTTCGAACGTGTTTTACATGTAAATCGGATAATATTTTGGAATTTTTTAACCCCATGTGTGCGCTGGGTGCCTAAAAAGAGAACGGGAAAAATTGAAAATTTTTAAATTGCGATAACTTTTGACAAAGCTATTTAATCATTACCAAATTTTCAGAACGTATTGGTATTATTCAGTTGTAAATTCGTGTAGCGTTTGATGAGCGTGCTAGCAACCCTGTAGCTAGGGCAGGCACTGAAAGTGAAAACCTCCAAATTATCGTCTCTCTTGAAAAAATGCCGTTTCTTCAAAAAAAAGCCATTCATATGTAAATTTCGTGCTTTTTTTACATAAACCAAAAAAAAATTTGATATGGTATAACGGACACGCCTGGTAACCCTTGCCCAATTTACCTATATTTTTAGCATCAAAAACTTCTGTTCACGGAAACTCACGATTAAATGAGCAGAATTAATTGAAATTTGCAGACTGTATTTGTCTTAAACAGGACCAGGTCTGATAGAAGTAATTTTGAAATGCGGGCGATTCTGTGCCAGTGGTGCCATCTTGAAAAATCACTAAAAAAGATAACTGCTTTTACCCCTATAATTTCTGATTAAATCGTTCGATTTTGACGAAATTCACACAGTAGCTGGACCTTATTTTAAACCACGTTTGGTAGAAATTTAGTTAAAAAATTCGGTTGAAGCTGCCAGCTATGATAATTTTGGTGTCCTAAATTTGAAAAAAATAAAAATTTGGAAGTGAAAACATTCAAATCATCGAATATCATTCAAATCATCGAATATCCTAAAAATGTCCGTTTTTTACATTATAACCAATCTGTATACTAATCTTATGCTATATCTTCACGTTCAAAGTAAAACTTTGGAAATTTCATGTCGGACAAGAACGGTAACCCTTTCCCAGTTAACCTATATTTTTAGCATCAAAAACTTCTGTTCACAGGAATTCACGAACCAATAATCAGATACCATTAAAATTTACATAATGCATTGGACTTAAGTAGAACCAGGTCTGATAGAAGCGATTTTGAACTGTGGGCAACTCTGTGCCAGTGGTGCCATCTTGAAAAATTACAAAGAAAAAAAAACTGCTTTTTGCCCTATGAAATGTGAATTAGTAACCAGATTTTCATGAAATTGACACAGTAGCTGCACCTTACTCTAAACTCTATTTGACGAAAATTTGGTTCAAAAATTTGATTGGTGCTGCCAGCTATGGTAATTTTTGTGCCTTTGGTTTTGAAAATTCTCTCAGGAAAATAAAACTTTTTGCCCTATAACTTCCAGTGCAGTCATGAAATCAATACGAATTTCATACAATTAATGGAGCCTATAATAAGCATTATTCAGGCCAAATTTGGTTGAAAAGCCACTATAGAGTTGCCAGCTATTGTTGGTTTTGTGTTTATTTGTTGGTTTTTTTATATCTTTATTAGGCGGTTTTATCGTAGAATTTTCAATTGGTAATGGTATTGAAGTGACAATAAACAGCAAATATTAAGCTTTCGATTATTTGAAAAAACTCGCTGCAGGTAACCCTAAATTTCTTTATACTCCTATAATTTCGAATGTTATATAACAACGTGAAGCAGATGTGATATATTCTTGGCTTTGATACTGGCGAAAGGTTGCCAGCACGAGTCGGTTGTGCTACTTTTGTATCAATAAATGCTTAGAGTTAGTATTCATACCGGAAAAATTTACAATGAAAATAAATAACCGATGTTTCAATTCCCAAAGTTCTACAAATTTTTCCGATCGCAGCCCCAAACACCAACTTCAGTTACAGTGCTGCAGGCACTGAGCATTTTCTTCATTGATGTTATATGAGATACTGCTTTCAAAGTTTGGTGAAATAAGCAACTGATAACGAATATAATTAACAAGTGTTTTTCTTTCATAAACTTTGAAACCCATCCCAGAGGTAATATCTGAAACCTTCTACCATATGAGTTATAATGCATATTTGAGACCAAAGTAAAACGTGGCATTTGAAACAGTTTGGCCGTAATAAGCAGCTCATGTGGTGGAATATGCACTCAAAACCTGCACGATTCTTCGAACATTAGTGTTTCTAGCGGTTCAGGTGCGCTAGAGTTTTTTTGATTTTAACTAGTGTTCGAAGAACATTAGTATTAAAATCGATTCGGCCAAAAATTCATATTTCCATATATATACATATATATATATATATATATATATATATATATATATATATATATATATATATATATATATATATATATATATATATATATATATATATTTATATATATATATATTTATATATATATATATATATATATATATATATATATATATATATATATATATATATATATATATATATATCATCAAAAAATTTCAGTGAGATAATCTCGGGAACGCGGGATCCGATTGAGCTGAAACTTTCAGGATACATTGGTGTATATGCAGAATAGGTCCACGTCTCTTTAAATGTCAGTTATTGTTAACCTTTTGGCGCCGGCGGCCATTTAAGTGATATTTTTAATATACCTATTATTTCGTGCACAAATGATTTTCGCAAAAATAAAGTTGACGAAATAAATTCCTAACGTGTTTGACATATGAATCGGATAATGCTTTGGAATTTTTTAACCCTACGTGTGCGCTGGGTGCCTAAAAAGAGGACGGGAAAATTTGAAAATTTTTAAATTTCGATAACTTTTGACAGAGCTAATCAATCATTACGAAATTTTCAGGACATATTGTGTCACGGTCGGTTAATAAAAACAAAAAAAAAAATCTCCATCGTCCTCTAAAAGAGAGAACGATGGAGATTGAGTAATATCAACGATGCTCGAATCATCAAAAACTACGATATGTTAGCTTTAAGATTAAATTAGATACAATAGAAAATAAGTCAACAATCACATGACCCGAACGAACAGCGCATCGAGGTGACGACGCCAATGAAACGACAAATCAATCAGCGGACATGCAGCATAGAAAATATCAATAGCTGCCGACTAATCTCACGAATTATTTATCTCGATATGAATCACGACTGTCATCGGAATGCATATACCCGACAGAGCAGCGAACCCGGACCTGGGCCAACAGTTGACCCAATTTCCACTGATCTGTGACGGCCGCCTCAGGTAGAGACGATGCATGCGATTGACGAGCGGACCTGACGGTGGTAGCGAAGATTATCAAAGTTCGCTTTTGGCATGGGCACCAGGTTCGATGGATTTATCGACAGATAGACAGACGGCCAACATAAGGGAGCACTTAGCACAACTCAGGGAAGAAGTCCAGCGGAACGCGGCGAGGACGATGAGGCTTTCTCATTCAACGCACAGTGGGTACATACATAGGGCACGAACTTACAATAAGATTACAACAAGATAGTAATGTCAACAAGATAGTAATGTCGAACACGAATGCTCGAATACCATTGATTCTTAACGAAAACATTCTAATTACTCACTTTGTTTTCATGATCGAGAAGTCAGGCGGCGGGTGTCAGCTAGAACTGTCACGAGATGTCAGCTGACAGTTGAAACGTGTGGTGAGATCTCAGTGCCCGAAAAGTGGATCTTGTGGTGAGATGCAAAATTCAACACCCGGGTAGAGGAGAATGAACTCTGTTGAGTTCGAGCAACGGGTTTAAAAATCCCGCTGCCGCCAAAATTCTTCCTGGGCACCGGGAAGCGAAAAATCGGTCTCTTTGAATTGGACCGGGTTTTCTCTTTCGAGTGATATTGGTGCCGCACCGGAGCTATAGGGGAATTAGCGAAGCATCGGGAGTCAGATTATCGAAATCATCTACAAACGGGGAGTCGGAAGACATATCGCGCGCTAGATACAAGATTAGCGAGAACAGAAGATCCGAAGGAAGGAAACTCTATACTCGAGCTCGAGATATCGATCGAAGACGTGAATCGGCGACTAAAGGGCCCCAGCGTGGGAGAATTTTGATTCCGGCGAATTGCAGCAGAAACAAGGTCAGATAGTTCGTAAGTTCGTTATTTTGATAATTGAGTAATTCGAAGTGTTAAGTAGTTTATCTTGAATTCTAAATTTTGTGCTTTGGGGAATGATTATAGTAGAACGTAAGTTGAGTTACCATGAATGGTATCGCTACATATTTTTCAATTGAATTGTGACGGGTTAACGTGAATAAAATAGCTAGTGTAAATTCGGTATCGTTGATGTGTTAATCTCGGCGTTAACATTCTGTGATCTGCGACCCACTTCTCGCTTCAGGGTAACAGACAGCAGGCGCGTTCTCAGTTTTCGAAGCGAGTGGCGCCTACCCACCCCCTTCTCGCGAGCAAAGGCCGCCTGAAAACCGCCGCCCCGGTGTTCCCACCAGGGTAATCAACACTGTATCGCGATCTTTGGAGATAACTGTAACAAATTGGCGCCCAACGTGGGGCCTAGCGGTGATAACGGTACCGGTGAAAATTTTGTAGCCAAGTCCCAAATTGTGGGAGGCCCGAGAGTCGCGAAGATTCAGTTAGGGAGAAGCCCGTAAGGCAAAATTTGAAATATCTCTCGCAAGGGATCACGGTGCGAATATTTTATTTAGTAGCCCCTCGGGTCGTTTTCCGGGTTACATAGCGGTTAGTTCTTTTTAGAATTTAGATACATTTATAGATATGTTGCTGCATGGCCTTCATTGATAATGATATATATTAGTGATCACCATAACGATTATTGGGAATATTAGTGATCATTATATATAGATGCATATATATTTATTTGAAATATAAGTGATCGCCATATAGATGCATATATTTATTTGAAATATTCGTGATCATCATATAGATACGTATATATAGATTTGAATTCTGGATTCTCAGTGTGACTGTGTGAATTGGAGTGTATGTGACTGATAATAGGAGTGAAACGAATATTGAATTGGCGTGCAAGGAAAGTGTTAAAGCGGAGAGGCGTGATTGATAGGAATTTCAGTGAAAGCAGTGTAGAAGACGTTGTACATAACGGTTGAGGTACCCAGAGGAACGAGAGTCCAAGTGGATCGGGAGTAAAAGTGTAGGGTTCGCAGATCAACCGTGGTTGAGACGAAGTCGGAGTTGGTACACTGAGATAAATATACAGACCTTGTCCACGTTTTTGATTTCAATTGTTTTACGGATGAAATATCTGTAGAATATACATATTGATTGGTGAATTTTGGTGTGATTGTGTACAGTGGAGTATACTTTTATTGAGCTAGTGAAATACGTAATTAATTTCGCGAATTTTCGAACTGGGTTAGAAAGAAACAACCTGTTGTTTGGTATTGCGCTATACAGAGTGGACTCAAGATTCGGGGCGCTTGTGTGTCGCAGAAGGCAGTATTCTTCTGAATTAGAAGTAGAATTAGTTTGAGCGTGGGATAGGGGTATTAACCGAAATTATAGTTTTTGGAGCGGAGATAACGCTGATATAATTCTTCTTCATTATCATTAATATCACGGATGGATACTGGTCAAATGAAGATTAGTGTGGATAGATTAAACAAGGATGAGCTCACGTATGAGCTCGCCATTCGCGGATTCCCGTCAGATACTGTAGAGAATATGCGGAAAACGCTCAGGTCAACGCTGAAGGCAGAGACAGCTCGGGACACATCTTATGTGGAAGCGGCATACCCTTTTAATTTCGAAACCGATCTCACGGAGTTGACGGCGAAGGCGGTCGAAATCGAGGATTTGGTGGCTAAGATCTCGGGTGATAAGACATCATCAGACTTTATCAAAGCCAGAGTCAAGATTGAATTTGGCTTTCGTAGACTCGGACATATGCAGGCAGTTACTTCCGAGCAGGTGGAGTGTGCGAGGAAGATACGCAATCGGCTCATTATATCTATGGGCACTTTGGTGGAGAAGACGGAAGGGGTCAGCGAAGACGAGGCGGATCTTGCTAGTGACATGACGAATATGATGGCACCACGGGAGGCGAAAGTGACAAATCCAGCAGAAGTAGCAAAATGGGGTCTCAAGTTTAGTGGGGATGCTTCTGGGTCGGTGAACGCCTTTCTTGAGCGTGTCGAGGAGTTGCGACAGGCAAGAGGACTTTCTAAGCCACAACTATTCAAGGCGGCTGTGGATCTATTCGAATCACGAGCTTTGATCTGGTTCAGGGCCAATCGCGGTTTAGTGTCATGTTGGGACGATCTGGTAGATGAACTGAAGGCTGAGTTTCTGCCGACGGACTATGAGGACCGTCTACGGGATGAGATCCGCAGGCGGACTCAGGGTGAAGGTGAATCGATGGGCGTGTATGTTGCCGTAATGGAGCGCCTGTTTTCTCGTCTGAAGCAGCCCTGTTCGGAAGAGGAGAAATTGAAAACGCTACGCAGGAATATCTCGCCCTTCTACCAGCAGCAGCTAAGTCTGACCGCGATATCATCGATCGCGGAGCTGGTCAGAATGGGACGGACGCTGGAAGCAACGAGAGCGTCTGTAGCAGCTTTCATACCACCCAATACGCGACC
The DNA here is from genome assembly GCA_963978885.1 of Nemotelus pantherinus. Taxonomy (NCBI): domain Eukaryota; kingdom Metazoa; phylum Arthropoda; class Insecta; order Diptera; family Stratiomyidae; genus Nemotelus; species Nemotelus pantherinus. Next base: position 117,748,696 of record OZ022264.1, read on the forward strand.
CAGACGCTGCTTGGAGCCGGACTTGGCATATGTGAGTGCAGAAACCCCAGATCAAGTTGCCGTGCTATCCGGACGGAGTCGTCTGCAATGCTGGAATTGTAGGAGGGAGGGTCATATGTCAAGAGAATGCACTGAACCCAGGCGTTGTTTTGGGTGCGGTCGACAAGGAGTTCTGCGAGCTGCCTGCCCTACGTGTCGAGCCAGGACGAGCGAACCAGGAGCGAGAGCACGATCAGACCCACAGGTTCCGGGAAACGGCCGGCGTGCTCACTAGGCGGCCGAGCGAGCACTAGAAGTAGGTCGCGACGAATAGAGAAGTCTTCGCGAGTGGACTATGCGCTAGCGAACAGTGGGCAGGATAGTCGCCCGCACTTGCGAGTAGAGGTAGAGGGGGTGGTCATGGAGGGCCTGCTAGACTCTGGTGCGAGTCATACAATCCTGGGGAAAAGGGGATGGTCTCGGTTAGTCAGCAGAGGAGTAACGTTGAGCCAGGGCAAAGTGGAGGAAGTTGGACTGGCTAATGGGGAAAGGTGCGTGGTAAATGGAGCTGTACGATTGGAGTTCGCGCTGAACGGGCGCAAGGGTCACTTGGTCGCACTGGTTGTTTTATCCATACCCCAGGAAATAATTCTAGGAGTGGATTTTTGGAAATGCTTCGGGGTCGTGTTGGACATGAAGGGTCGACAATGGACGTCCGTCGCGGCGGTAGAGTCCGTATCGGGAAAGATGCTGCGGAACCAGTCTCATTTGTCCGAAGAGGAAACAGCGATCCTAACGAGTCTACTGACGGAGCAGTTTCAATTGATGGGGGATGGACTAGGCTGCACCAAGTTGGTGGAGCACTCGATTAAAACGACAGCCGTACCAATTAAACAGAGATATTACCCTGTGTCTCCTGCCGTACAAAAGCAGATAAATTTGGAACTGGACGAAATGCTGCGGCTGGGAGTGGTTGAGCCGTCATCGAGCCCTTGGTCCTCGCCAATTTTATTGGTCCGTAAGAAAGATGGCTCCTATAGATTCTGTGTAGACTTCCGAAAATTGAACGCGGTATCTGAGAAGGATGCTTATCCCCTGCCGTACATATCCACGACACTTGAAAAGCTGCGCAACGCGAAGTACTTGTCAACGCTGGACGTGAAGTCGGCGTACTGGCAAGTACCAATGGCAAAAGACTCTCGACAGTATACTGCGTTCACGGTGCCGGGGAGAGGCCTATTTCACTTTTTGCGGATGCCTTTTGGGCTCCACAATTCGGGGGCAACGTGGCAGCGACTGATAGATACGGTTCTGGGACCTGCACTCGAGCCGTTTGTATTCACATATCTAGACGACATAATAGTGGTTACAGATACATTTGAGCGGCACGTGGAGGTGTTGCGTGAGGTTTTCGTGCGTCTGAGGGAAGCTGGCTTGCGTGTCTCAAGAGACAAATGTCAGTTCTGTAGATCGCGGCTGAAATATCTGGGATATGTGATAGATGGGGACGGTTTGCATGTAGACCCGGAGAAGGTGGAAGCCATTAGTGAATATCCGCGACCGAGAACGGTAAAGCATGTGCGACAGCTGTTAGGAATGGTATCATGGTACCGACGGTTTATTCCGGACCATGCTACCATAGTGGCACCCTTAAGCGACCTATTAAAAAAAGGTCGGAGGTTTGATTGGTCCGAGGAATGCGAGCGGGCTTTTCAAGATTGTAAACGCAAGCTGTCTACTGCTCCAGTCCTGGCATGTCCAGACTTTGACATCCCTTTTAAGGTGCAAACCGACGCTTCGAACGTGGGCATAGGAGCAGTATTAAGCCAGGCACATGCCACTGGAGAAAAAGTAGTATGCTACCTTAGCAGAGCTTTGTCGGTTCAGGAAAGAAAGTACTCCACGACCGAAAGGGAGTGCTTGGCGGTACTATGGGCCGTGGAGAAATTCCGACCGTACATCGAGGGCACCCCATTTATAGTGATCACGGATCATCATTCGCTAATTTGGCTGAATAATCTTAAAGATCCCACGGGCAGGTTGGCGAGGTGGGCGGTGCGCCTACAGCAGTTCGAGTTTGAAATTGTCCATCGAAAAGGCAAGGAACATTTAGTCCCTGATGCGCTCTCAAGGGCGATCGGGGAGGTGAGTAGTATATCAGTACCCCAATCATCGGATCGTTGGTACGAAGAAATGATAATGCGGGTGCAGACTGAGCCGCAGAGATATCGCGATTGGAAAACGGTGAGTGATACTTTGTGGAAAAGATTGTCTGGTAGCAAGGGAAAGGGGAAGATGAATCCTGTCTGGAAGCGTGTCGTGCCGAAGGGAGAAAGGGATGTCATTCTCAGACGATGTCACGACGACCCAAAAGCAGGGCACATGGGTGTCACTCGGACACTGGCAAGGGTAGCGCAGAATCATTACTGGCCACGGATGCAGACGGACATTCGTGAATACGTCAGGAAGTGTAAGGTGTGCCAAGCGTGCAAGGTAGAGCGGAAGGCACCGGTGGGGCTGATGTCAACGAGAGCAGGAGTGGCGAAATCTCCGTGGGAAATGGTGTGCATAGATTTGGTTGGACCATTGCCCAGGTCGACGCGAGGTCATAGTTATATATTGACGATTTTAGATTATTTTACCAAATATTCGGTGATACTACCAGTCCGCACTGCCACGGCATCGGCGGTCTTCCGATTGCTAGAGGAGAATGTTTTCCTAGTATATGGTGTGCCGAAGGTGCTGGTCTGTGATAATGGAGTACAGTTTAGGGGAAGACAGTTTAGCCAAGCTGTGGAGGAATATGGGGTACAAGTAAGTTACACTGCTTTGTATCATCCCCAAGCCAATCCAGCAGAGAGACGGAATCAAGACATCAAATGTATGCTGAGATGCTACGCGACAGATAACCATCGTTCATGGGATCAAAACTTGGCCAAGATAGCATGCGCACTAAGGACGTACAAGCACGAGGTGACCGGGTTCTCGCCTTATTTCTTGGTGTTTGGGAAGGAAATGATTACGTACCGGGAAAGGGTCGAATCTCCGGGCGGCGCACAACGAGACTTGTCACCATTGAGTAGAGCTCGAGCTCTAGCGGAAATCCACGAGGAAGTGGTGCGACGAATGAAGAAAGCAGCTACCTGCAGTAAAGGGCGCTATGATCTTCGTCGACGAGTAGGGGATTTCCAGATAGGCGACTATGTGTGGAGGAGGAATTATGTACAATCGGATGCAAGCAAATATTTTTCTGCGAAGTTGGCTCCAGCGTTTGTGGGTCCATTAAAAATTGCTAAACAAACGTCAGCAGGGGTATATGAGTTAGTCGACGACAAGGGGAAGGTATCAGGTACATGGCACGCTAAGGATCTCAAGCGGTACGTGGAATGACACATATAAAAAGAAAGAATTGGCGATTAATTCATATGATCAGCTACTATAGTATAGTCATTTACTATACTACTTTACTACTATAGTAATTTAGGGAATGGTGGTGGGAGTAGTCAGTAAGTGATAGGTATAATTAGCGACTATAATAATTTAAAAATAGGTGATGGGAATAGACAGTAAGAGCGATGGGCTATAGTGTAAGTATTAATGAATATTAGGTAGTTCGAGAAAGCATGAATTAATATTAACGTAAGTGGGTGGTGGGTCAATGGCGTAGGTAGATAGTTGATGGTGATGGGTACAGTAGGCTAAGATCAGCTCGTGAAGATGTATGAAATAGAATCTAGGGATTTATATGGCGTGAATGGGTTAGTGAGGTGGCATAGACGGTGCGTCCGAATTACTGGTATTACTTAGGATTAAGTGAATTAATAGAAGACTGGAATTAGTATATAAGTTAAATCAATACCGTAAGTTCCCTGGTTTCCTGTTCATCGTCCGTGTCCAGCCTCAACTTTTGACCAAATCCGCACCTTGGTTACATACTCGGCATGTCTGGTAGCCTGGAAGCGGCTCACCCTAAAAACGGGTTCGAGGGATATTAGTTTCTTAAATAACAGGATTATCGGCGCCTTCACCTTACAGAAGAGACATCACGAAACATATAATCATGCAGAAATGGAATACTAGACGAAACAGTTACATATATTGGTGGTAGTTGTGTGAATGAAAGTTCAGTTGAAGTAGTGATTGAAAAATCTAGCGATTGAGAATCATCCAGAATTCAAACAGTTTCGCAGACGAGTATATCGATCAGACGGTAAGGTAGCGAACTATGGACGCGCGCGTTTTATCGGAGTGTAAAAATTTTACCGCGTTTCCATCGTTTTACCGCGTTTCGGAGTATAAAAATTACGAGAAAATCGACGGGGTAAGGGCCGAGAATTCCTACGAAATTCTCTGAGGCGAGGGGGGTGTCACGGTCGGTTAATAAAAACAAAAAAAAAAAATCTCCATCGTCCTCTAAAAGAGAGAACGATGGAGATTGAGTAATATCAACGATGCTCGAATCATCAAAAACTACGATATGTTAGCTTTAAGATTAAATTAGATACAATAGAAAATAAGTCAACAATCACATGACCCGAACGAACAGCGCATCGAGGTGACGACGCCAACGAAACGACAAATCAATCAGCGGACATGCAGCATAGAAAATATCAATAGCTGCCAACTAATCTCACGAATTATTTATCTCGATATGAATCACGACTGTCATCGGAATGCATATACCCGACAGAGCAGCGAACCCGGACCTGGGCCAACAGTTGACCCAATTTCCACTGATCTGTGACGGCCGCCTCAGGTAGAGACGATGCATGCGATTGACGAGCGGACCTGACGGTGGTAGCGAAGATTATCAAAGTTCGCTTTTGGCATGGGCACCAGGTTCGATGGATTTATCGACAGATAGACAGACGGCCAACATAAGGGAGCACTTAGCACAACTCAGGGAAGAAGTCCAGCGGAACGCGGCGAGGACGATGAGGCTTTCTTATTCAACGCACAGTGGGTACATACATAGGGCACGAACTTACAATAAGATTACAACAAGATAGTAATGTCAACAAGATAGTAATGTCGAACACGAATGCTCGAATACCATTGATTCTTAACGAAAACATTCTAATTACTCACTTTGTTTTCATGATCGAGAAGTCAGGCGGCGGGTGTCAGCTAGAACTGTCACGAGATGTCAGCTGACAGTTGAAACGTGTGGTGAGATCTCAGTGCCCGAAAAGTGGATCTCGTGGTGAGATGCAAAATTCAACACCCGGGTAGAGGAGAATGAACTCTGTTGAGTTCGAGCAACGGGTTTAAAAATCCCGCTGCCGCCAAAATTCTTCCTGGGCACCGGGAAGCGAAAAATCGGTCTCTTTGAATTGGACCGGGTTTTCTCTTTCGAGTGATATTGGTGCCGCACCGGAGCTATAGGGGAATTAGCGAAGCATCGGGAGTCAGATTATCGAAATCATCTACAAACGGGGAGTCGGAAGACATATCGCGCGCTAGATACAAGATTAGCGAGAACAGAAGATCCGAAGGAAGGAAACTCTATACTCGAGCTCGAGATATCGATCGAAGACGTGAATCGGCGACTAAAGGGCCCCAGCGTGGGAGAATTTTGATTCCGGCGAATTGCAGCAGAAACAAGGTCAGATAGTTCGTAAGTTCGTTATTTTGATAATTGAGTAATTCGAAGTGTTAAGTAGTTTATCTTGAATTCTAAATTTTGTGCTTTGGGGAATGATTATAGTAGAACGTAAGTTGAGTTACCATGAATGGTATCGCTACATATTTTTCAATTGAATTGTGACGGGTTAACGTGAATAAAATAGCTAGTGTAAATTCGGTATCGTTGATGTGTTAATCTCGGCGTTAACATTCTGTGATCTGCGACCCACTTCTCGCTTCAGGGTAACAGACAGCAGGCGCGTTTTCAGTTTTCGAAGCGAGTGGCGCCTACCCACCCCCTTCTCGCGAGCAAAGGCCGCCTGAAAACCGCCGCCCCGGTGTTCCCACCAGGGTAATCAACACTGTATCGCGATCTTTGGAGATAACTGTAACAAATTGGCGCCCAACGTGGGGCGAATTTGTTACAGTTATCTCCAAAGATCGCGATACAGTGTTGATTACCCTGGTGGGAACACCGGGGCGGCGGTTTTCAGGCGGCCTTTGCTCGCGAGAAGGGGGTGGGTAGGCGCCACTCGCTTCGAAAACTGAAAACGCGCCTGCTGTCTGTTACCCTGAAGCGAGAAGTGGGTCGCAGATCACAGAATGTTAACGCCGAGATTAACACATCAACGATACCGAATTTACACTAGCTATTTTATTCACGTTAACCCGTCACAATTCAATTGAAAAATATGTAGCGATACCATTCATGGTAACTCAACTTACGTTCTACTATAATCATTCCCCAAAGCACAAAATTTAGAATTCAAGATAAACTACTTAACACTTCGAATTACTCAATTATCAAAATAACGAACTTACGAACTATCTGACCTTGTTTCTGCTGCAATTCGCCGGAATCAAAATTCTCCCACGCTGGGGCCCTTTAGTCGCCGATTCACGTCTTCGATCGATATCTCGAGCTCGAGTATAGAGTTTCCTTCCTTCGGATCTTCTGTTCTCGCTAATCTTGTATCTAGCGCGCGATATGTCTTCCGACTCCCCGTTTGTAGATGATTTCGATAATCTGACTCCCGATGCTTCGCTAATTCCCCTATAGCTCCGGTGCGGCACCAATATCACTCGAAAGAGAAAACCCGGTCCAATTCAAAGAGACCGATTTTTCGCTTCCCGGTGCCCAGGAAGAATTTTGGCGGCAGCGGGATTTTTAAACCCGTTGCTCGAACTCAACAGAGTTCATTCTCCTCTACCCGGGTGTTGAATTTTGCATCTCACCACAAGATCCACTTTTCGGGCACTGAGATCTCACCACACGTTTCAACTGTCAGCTGACATCTCGTGACAGTTCTAGCTGACACCCGCCGCCTGACTTCTCGATCATGAAAACAAAGTGAGTAATTAGAATGTTTTCGTTAAGAATCAATGGTATTCGAGCATTCGTGTTCGACATTACTATCTTGTTGACATTACTATCTTGTTGTAATCTTATTGTAAGTTCGTGCCCTATGTATGTACCCACTGTGCGTTGAATGAGAAAGCCTCATCGTCCTCGCCGCGTTCCGCTGGACTTCTTCCCTGAGTTGTGCTAAGTGCTCCCTTATGTTGGCCGTCTGTCTATCTGTCGATAAATCCATCGAACCTGGTGCCCATGCCAAAAGCGAACTTTGATAATCTTCGCTACCACCGTCAGGTCCGCTCGTCAATCGCATGCATCGTCTCTACCTGAGGCGGCCGTCACAGATCAGTGGAAATTGGGTCAACTGTTGGCCCAGGTCCGGGTTCGCTGCTCTGTCGGGTATATGCATTCCGATGACAGTCGTGATTCATATCGAGATAAATAATTCGTGAGATTAGTCGGCAGCTATTGATATTTTCTATGCTGCATGTCCGCTGATTGATTTGTCGTTTCGTTGGCGTCGTCACCTCGATGCGCTGTTCGTTCGGGTCATGTGATTGTTGACTTATTTTCTATTGTATCTAATTTAATCTTAAAGCTAACATATCGTAGTTTTTGATGATTCGAGCATCGTTGATATTACTCAATCTCCATCGTTTTCTCTTTTAGAGGACGATGGAGATTTTTTTTTTTGTTTTTATTAACCGACCGTGACAATTGATATTATTTAGTTGTAGATTTGTGTAGTTTTTAATGAACGCGCTGGCAACCCTGTAGCTACAGCAGGCACTGAAAATGAAAACCTCTAAATCATCGTCTCTCTTGAAAAAATGCCGTTTCTTCAAAAAAAAGCCATTCATATGTAAATCTTGTGCTTTGTCTACATAACTAAAAAAAAAAAGATATGGTATAACGGGCACGCCTGGTAACCCTTGCCCAATTTACCTATATTTTTAGCATCAAAAACTTCTGTTCACGGAAACTCACGATCCGATGACCAAAATTATTTGAAATTCACAGAATGTATTGGTCTTAAATAGGACCAGGTTTGATCGAAGTGATTTTGAAATGCGGGCGATTCTGTGCCAGTGGTGCCATCTTGAAAAACCACTAAAAAAGATAACTGTTTTTAGCTCTATAAATTCTGATTCAATCGTTCGATTTTGACGAAACTCACACAATTGCTGGACCTTACTTTAAACCACGTTTGGTAGAAATTCGATCGAAAAATTCGGTTGGAGTTGCCAGCTATGATAATTTTGGTGTCTTCATTTTGAAAAAAAAAATTTGGAAGTGAAAACATTCAAAACATCGAATACAACGACCTAGAAGATGTTTGGACAGGCGGTGAGAAATCAATCTTGGGACCGAAAACGGGTTTTTGTTACCAACTCATATAAAGCCGTACGAACACATAGGAAAAAGTTCAAAGGTGTAAGCAAAATGCAAAAAGTGAAATATGTAGGGGGCATCAGCTTGGCGCGTAGGTTTGAATAGCAATTGTATATTGATATTTGTAGAATAGGTATAATCGTTGATTTGCAATGAAATAATTGAAACCTAGTCAAATGAAAATAATGTAAAATATTTGAAGGTATTTTGAACAAACAACTTTATAATCTATTTTTGCAATATTCAAATTATTTGAGTTATACTCATTGTATTTTTTCTTAACTATTTAACTCCTACTAACTGGTACATACCTACTACTTTGCCTAATTTGACTACCTTCTAAGTATTGCTTAGCCTTTACTCTACCCAGATGCTTTTGTATAACTGGAGTCAGGATAATAACATCGGGATATAAAGCTTTGCCGGCATATATGTAATATGTGTTACTTCCGTAATCTTTTTCAATAGTAAATACATAAATAAAAATAATTCTAATTTAAAGCCCCTAAAAAGAAGAGGCAATGGTATATTCTGAGTAGGTTTTCGGGACCAAGGAAGAAAATATAATGTGAATAATTAATGCATTTATCAATTGTTTTTCATACGCATTATTCTAAAGTAATCTGAACACATATGTACCTTGTCCGGCCTACTTTATCAAATCTCACTGTCAACGTCTATGAAGGTGGCGTGATCAGTTTCACGTCTCACTTTACCCTTGATTTCATTCAGGTACCTATTGAGAGCTACGTGAACTCGAGGCTAGTTATACAATCTGCCGTTATACCTGCACGAGCCCCACACATTAGGAGCTAGTACTAGACTGTAAGAAGTTCCATATGCATTATAAACCAGATTAAAACGATTATATGCATTATAAGGTTGTTAAGAAATATTTCCTAGAAAATACTTTAAGCATATAGTTCTGGTGTGGAGTACTTAGTTAAGTAGACTATTAAAAATAAACTAATAAATAAATAATTTTATTTCTGATTAGCATATGCCTCCCTCTTGCTTTCTAACCGGGCTTGGGACCAGCTGCGGCGAAATTACGGCAATGGTAAATATATTCATATATATATATATATATATATATATATATATATATATATATATATATATATATATATATATATATATATATATACATATATATATATATATATATATATATATATATATATATATATATATATATATATATATATATATATATATATATATATATATATATATATATATATATATTCAAACTAAACAAACAGTAAAAGTTTAGAGAAATGTATTATTTTCCACAACGAAACACGACAAGACTAATAACAAATTGGTCAGATATTGAAATTTAAAACAATTTCACACAAACTTCAAGAAATTGCTCCCAGCGACAAGTCTTTTATACCACGCCGATGTTTCCCCTTCACCCCGCTATTTGCTACCATGACCGATGTTCAGTAAATTGTCAAACTCGGTGAACATCGGCACGTGTTGAATCGACCGGCGTGGCGGACCAGATAATTGTTTGATTTTAACGAGTGCCTTGCCACTTTTTGCGAAATAAACTTCATCTACTTAATTGTTACACCACAGAGAGCACGTATATATACTTACTTGTGGAAAGACACACCAACCGCACGAGAACGAGCTGTGTTTTGG
>OZ022264.1:117763701-117878701 GCA_963978885.1 Nemotelus pantherinus
ATATATATATATATATATATATATATATATATATATATATATATTAAAGATTTACGTACTAACTTAAACTAACTTATACCTAGCTTATGCAAAAGATTATTATATGTGTTTTTTTGTTTTTGAACATAAGCATTTGTTAGTGATGAGATGAGTTGGTTGGTGGAGACGCTTGATTTTGAAATAAAATTTAATTTTCTGTTATCGACTAACAGTGAAACAGGCTTAATGCCGGCCAGCATGTGGAGGAGTCGAGTTGAAAAATAAAAAGGTTTGCTACAGATTATTTTAAGGCATTTGTTTTGAACTATTTGCAGTTTCTTTTTATGGCACGAAGTACAACTACTCCAGACGGGGGCTGCATAAAGAAATATTGGGTGCATTATTGATTTGAAAAACAGGATTTTGTTATCAATCGAAAGTTTCGAATGTCGGCAAATGAAGGGGTAATTGGCTCTAATACTTTTGTTTACTTTGGCCACTACTGCATCGGTGTGCTCTTTGAAGTTTAGCTTTGCATCCAGGTGAACGCCCAGGTATTTAACCACATGCGTCCAAGACACATTCGCTCCTAAAATGTTCTTATGGGGATTGGGAAAATGTTTTGATGCTCGTTTTTTACTGAAGAATATGGCCGGATTTATCAAAATTTTCCATTTATTGCAGTATTCGCTGATAAGAGCAAGCTGCTGCTGGAGTATGTTGACAATTTCATCAGGGTTGCTTGAGCTGCAATAAATGGCCGTGTCGTCCGCATACATAGCGATTTCACAATTAGAACAGCGTTATATATCAGCAGTGTATATATTTAAAAGTGTCGGGCTTAGTACTGACCCCTGGAGGACGCTTGCAGGCACGCTATATTTGTTGGACGTAGCACGAGTTTTTACAACGAAAGTTCTAGATTCGAGGAAGGAACCAACTATTTTAGTGACGTAAACAGGAAAGGAGTATTTCATAAGTTTGAATATAAGCCTTTGGTGCCATACTGAATCAAAGGCCTTTTGAATGTCTAATAGAACTAAGCCAGTTGAGTGTTTAGACAAAAATCCCCTACGAATATGGTTGACTACTCTAAAAAGCTGGTGACTAGTGGAGAAGCCAGGCCTGAAGCCGAATCGCCAGTCAGGCAATACCTTGTGTGCGTTTATTGTTTTTAATAGCCTCGTAAGAATTATTTTTTCGAATAGTTTGCTTAAGGACGACAGCAAGCTAATAGGGCGATAGTTTTGAGAATGGTTGGGACTCTTGTCTGGTTTCAAAATAGGAATTACAATTGCGTTTTTCCAATTGTCTGGAAAATAGCCTAATTTCAAGCAGGAGTTGAAGATGAAACATAGTGCAGGTTTTCAACAATATGTTGGGCATTTTATCTTCACCGGGCGATTATTAAGGCTTTAAAGACTTGAGTTGCTTCTTAATTTCGGCGGGAGTGCAAAAATCACAAGGTTTAAAGTCAAAAGAGGACTCGGGTAAACTACTGACAGTGTTTTGGACAATGGTCTCGGTTTCGGAGTCGCCTAAGTTCTGAGTGATGAAGTGCGCTTTGTGAAAACTTTTGGCCAGGATATTAGCCTTTTCGCTTTCCGCGAATGCCAACGAACCCACTACATCGTAGAGAGGAGGAATGTGACGAGATTTGTACTTGAGGGCTGTACGCAGCTTCCATAGCTTCTTAGATCCTTTCTCTTGTGAGCCAAGGATGCTGTTCCAGCGTTCGTTTTTCAGATTTTTCAACGCTATGCGTATCAGCAAATTTAGTTCACTTACATGGCTTTTAATATTCGGGTCACGTGTACGTTGCCATTGACGACGTATCGTGTTTCGATGGGTAATGAGCGCTTTTATTTGGGGCGTAGTAACCGAACATAGGGGCTGGGGCGTGCATTGTGGTGTACATGCGTCTCGGGCTTGTTGAATTTTAGTGAGAAGGTCAGAGATTATCAGATCAATTTGATCTATAGAGGTGATTTGAGAGAGATCCAAGCTTGAAAGATTTATATCTTCTTGGAGCCTACGAAGAAAAAATCTCCAGGATGTTTTGGAGTAGAGGAAAAAGGTGTTAGGCTTTAGTGTTACGCTGGAGTTTATGGTAAACTGAACAGGCAAATGGTTGGACGACAGATCATTCATGACTGAAAGCTGCGAGATAGAAATGAGACCATTGCTAAGTACAAGATCAATTGTAGATGGGTTACCTCTAGGAGGATAACATGTGGGAGCATCGAGGTAATGAATAACTAAGCCTCTTTGTGTGCAGAGATCCTACAATTTCCGCCCCACTCTGTTGGAGCTTAAGCAATTCCAGTGTTGGTGTCTTGCGTTGAAATCACCGCAAAGAATGTACTTCAGAGTAAAGGAAGTGAGCAGCGCCATATCCTCATAAAATAAGCGGGTTTTTTGTACGTCGACTTTCGTGCCATTGAAATATGCTGCAATAATTGTGATGTCAGGAACGATCAGCTTAACTGCTATGGTTTCTATGACATGTGTATTAAGACTACTAATTTTATTGAAAGTGATACCTTTTTTGATTAAAATTGCAACTCCTCCACCTGTTGCATCTTTCCTGTCATTTCTGACAACATTGTAGTTATTATGTGCAAACTTGTCTCCTTCTTTGAGCCAGGATTCACACAAGAACATAATATCAACATCTTGGTCGATAATCAAGTTAAACGTTTCAGTTATTTTGTTTCTTACGCTTTGTGCGTTCCACGTAACACAATTAATATTATGCTTAAAAATAAACAAATTTAAGAGCCACTTCTACCACTACCATAAACTGGTCTTCTCGAGAATTGCAGGAAGAGAGTTTGGTGATGAGCTCTCTTGACATGGAAAGCATCTCTGTAGTTGTAAAGAGAAGGCGTCGAGAGGTATGCGATGATGAAACGCCAGCGGGGAAGTTCGTATCGCCACGAGTGGCGAACGCTCCAGTGCTGAATAAGCTAGCCCAAGGAACCGATGTAGTGTTCGGATGAGTGGCGGCTGGTCGCTCGTTGTTGTGAGTTAGTTGTGGGGCAGGCTGACGTTTATAACGTAGTTGTGGGAATTCATCTCTAGACAGCATATTTGGAGCCAGTGTTGAGTTGGCGCTTGGTATAGAACGTGTGCGGCGTATCGTTCGCTCTTTGATTTGGATGTATTCTGCGCGTTTGGGGCAGCCAGAATCATTTGCTAAGTGCGGAGCTTTATAAAGAGCACAGCTGAGAAAACTCGGATCGCTTACAGGACAGTTGTTCTTGTTGTGATTCCCACCACAGATTAAACATCTAGCGGGGAGAAAACAATACGAGGTGCCATGTCCATATTGCTGACAATTGCGACATTGTGTCGGTTGGTTATGTTTACGCCGTTGGTGGCTCCATCGGACTTTAATGTGTTCGACTGACTGTATTTTCTGTAACTCCGAAAGTTTAACTGTTCCGCGCTTAAAATATAAAAGATAGGTAGTCTCGTCTTTGTTACGACGCTTGTCAACAGGCGGGGTGATTTTTTTAATGTCTTCGCACGGAATCTTGTGTTCATCAATTAGGCATTTCTTTAATGCCATACAATCCATATCGTGGAGCCCATGCAGCAAGAAATTTACTGAGCGTTCATCTGCACGAGCAAACGTGTAAAAGTGAACTTTCTTATTTGCTAGGTGTGAATGCAGTTGTGTGTGAAAGGCTGGTGTCGAAACGATTAATTTTATACCAGTGCTCATCAGCTGTAGTTTGAAATCTTTTATACCGAGCGTAGCTAGCATAGCAAGTGTGGACTCTCTATCCATGTTGGTTAAAATAATAGGAGGTAGCTTAGCTGCTTTACTTCGTTATTTGATTGGCTGTCAGTTAGAAGAACATCATTGTCTGCGGGAATATCAGCCAGAGGCTGATAATAATTAGACGATTGTGCCATAAGCGAGTTATTATCGCTTTTGGGGAGCTTTGGCCGGTCCCTGAGTAGCAATTCTGTGGGAAATGACTCCCGTTGTCTTTTGACAGCACCTTGATTTGATGTGATTTTTAGTTCTTTTATCAAGATAGTAACGAAACAAACAACTCCACTGAATCACTTGTAACTCCCGATGGGATTCAAACCACGAGTATTTCTCGGGTTAGTTAAGTCTAATATGAATAACTAAAATACAAGAAACGCAACTTCACTGTATAAGCTTTTTTCGAAGTCGATCGGAAAAATGTTCACAATAACCGCACGCCACCGCAGTTCGTCTGCGACTGATGTATATATATATATATATATATATATATATATATATATATATATATATATATATATATATATATATATATATATATATATATATATATATATATATATATATATTTATATATATATATATATATATATATATATATATATATATATTTATTTATATATATATATATATATATTTATATATATATATATATATATATATATATATATATATATATATATATATATTTCGTAGTCATTCGGAAAAATCCGTCTCTCGGCCGAATGACCTGGCATTCAGACTAATAGCCGCGCGATGTTTACTTTAGTAACTAAACACTGTGAATTTAGTTTCAGACCTTAGCTTTATTACGATCAATTAGCAACTAACTAACTAAAATATATTTCATTAACTTATCGACTACCTGACCTACATAATATATTGTTGACGATCACTGTTTGCGTAAACAAGTGATCAGCATAAAAATATTTCATAATGGAAATAATGCAATTTGGATCAATGCAATTGAATTGTGCTTCCAGTTTCCACTATTGCATATATGATCAGAAAAGATGATCAGGATAAAAATATTTCAATTGCAAAGTTGCGAAATTAGATTAACCTGTAATTAGGTTATTAAAAATCTTTACCTTTGAGTTCATTGGATCTTTATGCACCAATCTATGCTGATTGGGATTGATGTATCTGATATTGGTAGTGACGATAGCGTCGACATGGTCCCTCCTTCCTTATGATTGAAACTCTCCGGAGTTTTATTAATCAAACTAACATTTAGAGATTTATACTTTTTCGAGAAATATACGTATAAAATGATCAAAGTTGTAAAAATTATTGAAATTCAAATCAAGGCGATTATGTTACATAAATTAATTTTGCTCTTGTGAAACTTTAACTCTTTAATTTGTTCGATATTTTCAATTGGCCAAGTACCAGGTCATCAAAAGTCAACTGATCCATGTCAGTGTTAATATTGATTGTCGATGGAACTACAAAGTTCTATTTAATAGTTTTTTTCGTTATTATTAAAAAAAATGCCATTTACTTCAATACTACATTTATGAAAATTTTGCAATTAATTTCCTTTGAGGTTACTAATTCTTTCATCACAAGTCCTTTTTAGATATGAATTTTTTTGGCTTTTTAACAAAATTGATCTCTTTTCAGTTTGTAGGATTTCCTGTTTAAAATTCTTTGATTTGATACAATTGTTCTGAAAAATACATAAATCTGATAACATCAATTTTTGTTTATTTACAATTCCTTCATAAGCATATGATATATTATCTATTTTTACAATCTCTTGTGTTTTGAATAACAACTCTTGAAATGCTTCATTAGTTATTGGGGTTAATATTGATCGTATGGCGTCGTTTGTTTTTAATTGGGAATTGGAATGGCGAACAAAATCTTATTATTTTTGTAACTAGCAGCTCCCAATTTCATGTTTTGAAGTTTATATAAATCAACGTTATAGTGAAGAATCTCTTCATTCGTTAATATATTGTAGTATCTCTTCATTCGTTAATATATGTAGTCATTACATTTAACCTAGCCGATGCGATTTTATTTTGTACATGCTCTACATTATCCCCCAGAATTTTAATTTTTAACATCACATCTAAGAATAATATTGTTTTGAATACTTTTTCGCTATTTGCTTTTCTGTCATTAAATCTTTCTAAAATTTTATCTTGATCTGATTCAATTATTTCTTTCAATTCGGTAAACGTTTCATTAAAATTATTGTAAATTTGTATATTTTCATTCAAATGTTCAATTGTATTATGTGAGTTTTCGTCTATTATTTGTAAACTTTCCTCGATTTCAGTTATACCGTTATCATCCATAAATAAATTTAACCATTTCAATCCTATCCCTTAATGTAAATGAGTCCTCGTCTATGAGCGTTTTTACAGCAATTCCCAATTCGGGATTGGGAATATACCGTAAATCGTGAGCTTTAGCCCGATTTCCATGTATGTGTGCGCAGACTGTGTACGTGCACGGAAGCTCTTCAGGAGCTTGATTTGCGAACACCGGTTTTGTACGAAGCGTTCATATGTATGTGTGCCGGATCAAATTATATGGCTACACGAAGATCGGATTAAAACCGGTTTGAAATCCCGATCTCGTGTAACCATAGAAATTTGAGCGGCGATCTGGTTTACAAACACATAGATTGTGATTTGTTTTCAATAGGGCGTGTCCAAAAGGGAAATTTCTAATATCGTGGCTTCTAGCGGCCGCTGTTCACTTCGTCGATCAGTTTGGTGGCCATCCACCAAACAGCATGCATCGGAATGCAATATCATTCCGAAAATGCATCTGAGCGGAATGCCACGTGCGCTGTATCTAATTAAAAACTACTGTGCATATGAACTACTATAAAGACTGATATTCAAAGGAAAATAGAGAAAATAAGTAGATTTCGAACGCATATTGCAGCAAACGCAACCTTTATTACGATCAGCCTATTTAGAAGGCAATGCACCACTTTCCAGGATTAACTCTCGTAGGAGTCAAGGTCTTAATCCTTCGCAATAAAACGCCTACTACTTATTTTAATTTTAGAATGTATAGCATGTGAAATTTCGTTAGAAGTATCAAGCAGTGCAATTGTGATGAAAATGCAAAATATTGATAACGCATTGCTAACTTGGCCCAACAACAATTTATGCTGTAAATTACGTTTTTACTAGATTAGTCCATCGAAAGCTAAAGAGATATAAATCGTTTTGGGTTGTCCGCTATGACCGAAATTCCCAATTGTAACTGTTTTTTTTGGTAAGAGGTTTATAATATGGAAGTTTGATGGTAGCATTGTTGGTCGAAAAATGACTCATCATAAAAGTAATCTGATGAACGAGACATATCCTATGAGATTGGGGAATTTCTTAATATTTATTTGACTACGAAAATCAGTGAATCAATTAACTGTTTTACATTTTGCAAAAAAAACAGCAGGGTTAATGGTGTGAAAGATGTTTGTATACGTACGCGCTGCAACGATTGGCTTGCATACACATCACTAAAATCCACTCAAACTCATATATAATACACATCAATGTGTCCCGTAAGTCTACGAAATGTCTGGTGGAAGCACAAAATATTATTATATTTTTTTATGTCTGATCAAAACAGAACTGTGACATAACTTTGATACATTTATTTCCAAAATGGCACCAACTTAGCTTTGGTGTGACAATTTAATCAAATTCACAAATATTCAACGTTCAAATGAATTAAACGTTATCTATAATAGAATAACCGCAATGCTTTCTCTATTACAATTCAATTTGTAGACAAAATCTATCATAAATCTGAGACATATTATTTTGTGTGATTGCTTCGTGGCAACTTGAAGTTCGAACGAAATCCAGAGCCTCGACTTTTTTTCGTTGCCCGCTTCACGTGAAATGCCCCTTATTTTAAATTATTAATTTAAAATGTGCTGTCTTGGTTCTTCTAAATATATTTTCTCTCATAAATGTAATTAGAAATTAAATCAAACACTCGCTCTGCCCTGATTCCCATAAACTTTCTTTCAAAATGTTGCTCAATTTTGCTTCAGTAATACTCGAAAATTACATACTTTACTGCAGGAGTGGGCAAACCTAATACTGGTATGATCGAAATTAATTTTTTTAATTTATGCGCGATCAACTTCGAAAAATGGGTTAAATTAAAAACAAACAAAAATTAAATTAAGGTGTTTATTGATATTAATATATTAAATACATTGTATTACTACTTTGTGCAATGTACTTTATTAATAAATATTTTGAATTAATTTTTGATGAGGGACTCTCCATTTCATCAAAAAGTATTGTAGAGCTAGGCTTGTAAGCACTGAAGCACAATGCTAGATTTGATGAAATACCCTCGTTATCGAATTCTCTAAAAGGAAATGAAATAAATTCAAAAATCGGTTGAAGGTTATTGAGATTTGCAAATCGTCTCTCGAATTCTTGTTTAAAATTTTCCAGTTCAGGACAAAACATTTCAATATTACATGCACCTGTAGGTAAGGTTGTACCAGTTGGCACCAGGCCACACATGGACCTATTGGTACATATTGCTACGAGATAAATGCGGCAGGAGAAAAAAAATCAGTCCAAGCAGCCATCGAAGGCCCCGGACTCTTTCGCGAACTGAAGAATGTCTTTCAGCTTTCAGCTAGATTCACTAGTCAGTTTAATATGTTTTTCAAAATATGGAAAATATTTAAAAATTTTGCCTATTTAATTGTGAAGCAAAAGGTTTCAATTTTACTTAAAAACATTTACCGAACTCAACAAGTCAACAATATTTTCCATTTCCTTGTAATTGTAAATTTAGCAAGCTGTAACGGCCCATAAAATCTGTAAGAAATGCTAATATCTTTACCCATACTGGATCTTCCAATTGTTCATGTTTTTTCCCCAATGTGTCCAAAAATGCAATAATTTCAGGCAAAAGATTTAGAAATCTTTGCAAAAATCTTCCTGTGCTAAGCCATCTAAAGTTTAGTACTGTTTTCAATTTCACGTTAAATTTTCATGCTAATTTGGACGTGAAATATATTTCGGCGAAAATTTGGCTTGAAAATAACAAGAGTTGTACTCACTTTTAAGCGTGAAAAATTGCTTGTAACATGCTTTCGCTTTGAAAATGCAAATAGCTTTGGCACATGTCTCCAATCATTTCACGCTAATTTAGTAGGTGCAGTTCATTTTTTAGGCTAGTACTGAGTTAATCGTGAAGCTAAATTTTGACATGTCTCCATTATCTGGTCATTCTTTCGAGCGAAAATGTTGAAAATGCAGAAAAGCGGGGACACTTATCATTTCTGACGGATAAGATGTCAAGAATTTTAATTTTTGAACGATTTTATTATTGAAAAGACATTTACACAATTCAATTTGAAAAATTCAAACACCAAATGTCACTATTTAGCTCGAAAGAATGAACTACACAAACTACATTGACGTGAAAAGATTTTTATTTTAATTTTATCTAAAATTGAGATTAACTTTTGTTACGCTGTGTGTGACAATTTACTATCTCGGTAGCAGGGAGACGAATGCAAATGCAGGCAAGGTGTATAGAACACAGAGATTTAAGGAAATGAAACAACCGTATACGTATACGAGATTTAGTGAAGCAGTTTTACTAAAATGATATAAATCTATAAATTGCACAAATCGATCTCGGATTTTCCCGTTGGCTTCTCCGCCACCAAGGCTCTGCGAGCTTTTGTGTGAACTGAAACTGCGTGGACTGTCCGATTGGATCTACCAAGGTCCATTCCAAAATGTACTGAATAAATCGTCAACTAAATTTTTAGTTCACATTTTAAATTAACCTACTAAATTATTAAAAATGTCTGTGATCGACTGTCGAACTATTTGCGGTCGACTGTTTTCCCACCCCTGCTCTGCTGCATCATTCTGTTAAATTTCAAATACTTATCTTTTGTGAAAGTATGCTAAAATCAATATTCAAAAATGACCTCTGTTCTTGATCTCCTGCTAAAATTGTGTGCTGTATGGTTATACAGCTAACTAAAAAAAAACGAAAATATTTATTTATTTGCAGTACAAATCAAAACACAAATCATCGAATATCTCGAAAGTGCTAAAATGTGCTTAGAACATTAATGCGATTCACGGCCGCGGTGCCGCCAAATGCCTAAACCACATAACCATCATCGCAAGTGGTTTATGTAACGTTGATGCATGAAGTGGCGACGTCGCTGTTCACCAGACACGCACCAACTAACTGAACAGCACTCGCCAGAAGCATCAATAAAACAAATTTCCCTGTTTCCACGCGCTTCAGCGAAGTAAACGGTGAATTTCAGAAGCCGCCACATTGGAATTCCCTTACATGAATACGCATCTACGAAGTGAACTGCACTCATCAGAAGCCGACATATTAGAAGTGTGCCCGTTTGTACACGCTCCTGCGAAATGAACAGCGTTTTTCAGAAGTCGCCATGTAAAGAATTTCCCTGTATGGAAACGCCCTTACGAAATGAGCACCAATCAGCAGAAGCCGCTAGGGGAAATCTTCTGCACGAGTATGCTCGCACGATGTGAATAGGATAAGTCAGAATCTGCCATATTGGAAATCTGACTACACGGACGTGCTGACACGAAGCAAGCAGCCTTGGTCAGAAGCCGCCATATCGGAAAGCTGCGTCCATGCACATGCTCGAACGAAGTGAACAGCAGTAGTCAGATGCCGCCATAATGAAAATCTACGTGTACGTACACAGAATTATCGTGTACACACAAATACAATAACACGTAGAGAAAGCTCACGAATTTCGGTATATTCCCAATCCCGAATTGGGAATAGCTGTAAAATTGCTCTATGTCTGTGTGGTATAATTGTCAAAGCTTTGGTCCTAATAGTATTTAATTCGTACTGTAAAAGCTCTCTGTGTAAGAGTTCAATAGCATAAATCCAATTTTACTCAATAACGTAAATTTCATTACAATCAAGAACCTAAATTCAATTCCATTCTATAACGTAAACTTTATACAAATCAATATTGTTTCATCGAAAAAATATCACGTAAGCATATCTTCAGCATGTATCAATTTCATCTAGAACTAAGTTCAACAAATGAACATACATTGTAAACGGTTTCGAACGCTTGCGCATGAATTTCAAACGCAAGTATAGTGCTCTCGCGCTAGACTTATGCATCGAAGACCCCAACGTAAACAATCGCAGATGCTTGCGTGCGTAGAAAAGTATACGCAAGCATATCTTATGTCGCTATCCAACAGGCTGAAGAATGTGCTGAAGATAATACTGGTATGATCGACATTAATTTTTTTAATTTATGCGCGATCAACTTCGAAAAATGGGTTAAATTAAAAACAAACAAAAATTAAATTAAGGTGTTTATTGATATTAATATATTAAATACATTGTATTACTACTTTGTGCAATGTACTTTATTAATAAATATTTTGAATTAATTTTTGATGAGGGACTCTCCATTTCATCAAAAAGTATTGTAGAGCTAGGCTTGTAAGCACTGAAGCACAATGCTAGATTTGATGAAATACCCTCGTTATCGAATTCTCTAAAAGGAAATGAAATAAATTCAAAAATCGGTTGAAGGTTATTGAGATTTGCAAATCGTCTCTCGAATTCTTGTTTAAAATTTTCCAGTTCAGGACAAAACATTTCAATATTACATGCACCTGTAGGTTAGGTTGTACCAGTTGGCACCAGGCCACACATGGACCTATTGGTACATATTGCTACGAGATAAATGCGGCAGGAGAAAAAAAATCAGTCCAAGCAGCCATCGAAGGCCCCGGAGTCTTTCGCGAACTGAAGAATGTCTTTCAGCTTTCAGCTAGATTCACTAGTCAGTTTAATATGTTTTTCAAAATATGGAAAATATTTAAAAATTTTGCCTATTTAATTGTGAAGCAAAAGGTTTCAATTTTACTTAAAAACATTTACCGAACTCAACAAGTCAACAATATTTTCCATTTCCTTGTAATTGTAAATTTAGAAGCTGTAACGGCCCATAAAATCTGTAAGAAATGCTAATATCTTTACCCATACTGGATCTTCCAATTGTTCATGTTTTTTCCCCAATGTGTCCAAAAATGCAATAATTTCAGGCAAAAGATTTAGAAATCTTTGCAAAAATCTTCCTGTGCTAAGCCATCTAAAGTTTAGTACTGTTTTCAATTTCACGTTAAATTTTCATGCTAATTTGGACGTGAAATATATTTCGGCGAAAATTTGGCTTGAAAATAACAAGAGTTGTACTCACTTTTAAGCGTGAAAAATTGCTTGTAACATGCTTTCGCTTTGAAAATGCAAATAGCTTTGGCACATGTCTCCAATCATTTCACGCTAATTTAGTAGGTGCAGTTCATTTTTTAGGCTAGTACTGAGTTAATCGTGAAGCTAAATTTTGACATGTCTCCATTATCTGGTCATTCTTTCGAGCGAAAATGTTGAAAATGCAGAAAAGCGGGGACACTTATCATTTCTGACGGATAAGATGTCAAGAATTTTAATTTTTGAACGATTTTATTATTGAAAAGACATTTACACAATTCAATTTGAAAAATTCAAACACCAAATGTCACTATTTAGCTCGAAAGAATGAACTACACAAACTACATTGACGTGAAAAGATTTTTATTTTAATTTTATCTAAAATTGAGATTAACTTTTGTTACGCTGTGTGTGACAATTTACTATCTCGGTAGCAGGGAGACGAATGCAAATGCAGGCAAGGTGTATAGAACACAGAGATTTAAGGAAATGAAACAACCGTATACGTATACGAGATTTAGTGAAGCAGTTTTACTAAAATGATATAAATCTATAAATTGCACAAATCGATCTCGGATTTTCCCGTTGGCTTCTCCGCCACCAAGGCTCTGCGAGCTTTTGTGTGAACTGAAACTGCGTGGACTGTCCGATTGGATCTACCAAGGTCCATTCCAAAATGTACTGAATAAATCGTCAACTAAATTTTTAGTTCACATTTTAAATTAACCTACTAAATTATTAAAAATGTCTGTGATCGACTGTCGAACTATTTGCGGTCGACCGTTTTCCCACCCCTGCTCTGCTGCATCATTCTGTTAAATTTCAAATACTTATCTTTTGTGAAAGTATGCTAAAATCAATATTCAAAAATGACCTCTGTTCTTGATCTCCTGCTAAAATTGTGTGCTGTATGGTTATACAGCTAACTAAAAAAAAACGAAAATATTTATTTATTTGCAGTACAAATCAAAACACAAATCATCGAATATCTCGAAAGTGCTAAAATGTGCTTAGAACATTAATGCGATTCACGGCCGCGGTGCCGCCAAATGCCTAAACCACATAACCATCATCGCAAGTGGTTCATGTAACGTTGATGCATGAAGTGGCGACGTCGCTGTTCACCAGACACGCACCAACTAACTGAACAGCACTCGCCAGAAGCATCAATAAAACAAATTTCCCTGTTTCCACGCGCTTCAGCGAAGTAAACGGTGAATTTCAGAAGCCGCCACATTGGAATTCCCTTACATGAATACGCATCTACGAAGTGAACTGCACTCATCAGAAGCCGACATATTAGAAGTGTGCCCGTTTGTACACGCTCCTGCGAAATGAACAGCGTTTTTCAGAAGTCGCCATGTAAAGAATTTCCCTGTATGGAAACGCCCTTACGAAATGAGCACCAATCAGCAGAAGCCGCTAGGGGAAATCTTCTGCACGAGTATGCTCGCACGATGTGAATAGGATAAGTCAGAATCTGCCATATTGGAAATCTGACTACACGGACGTGCTGACACGAAGCAAGCAGCCTTGGTCAGAAGCCGCCATATCGGAAAGCTGCGTCCATGCACATGCTCGAACGAAGTGAACAGCAGTAGTCAGATGCCGCCATAATGAAAATCTACGTGTACGTACACAGAATTATCGTGTACACACAAATACAATAACACGTAGAGAAAGCTCACGAATTTCGGTATATTCCCAATCCCGAATTGGGAATAGCTGTAAAATTGCTCTATGTCTGTGTGGTATAATTGTCAAAGCTTTGGTCCTAATAGTATTTAATTCGTACTGTAAAAGCTCTCTGTGTAAGAGTTCAATAGCATAAATCCAAGTTTACTCAATAACGTAAATTTCATTACAATCAAGAACCTAAATTCAATTCCATTCTATAACGTAAACTTTATACAAATCAATATTGTTTCATCGAAAAAATATCACGTAAGCATATCTTCAGCATGTATCAATTTCATCTAGAACTAAGTTCAACAAATGAACATACATTGTAAACGGTTTCGAATGCTTGCGCATGAATTTCAAACGCAAGTATAGTGCTCTCGCGCTAGACTTATGCATCGAAGACCCCAACGTAAACAATCGCAGATGCTTGCGTGCGTAGAAAAGTATACGCAAGCATATCTTATGTCGCTATCCAACAGGCTGAAGAATGTGCTGAAGATAATACTGGTATGATCGACATTAATTTTTTTAATTTATGCGCGATCAACTTCGAAAAATGGGTTAAATTAAAAACAAACAAAAATTAAATTAAGGTGTTTATTGATATTAATATATTAAATACATTGTATTACTACTTTGTGCAATGTACTTTATTAATAAATATTTTGAATTAATTTTTGATGAGGGACTCTCCATTTCATCAAAAAGTATTGTAGAGCTAGGCTTGTAAGCACTGAAGCACAATGCTAGATTTGATGAAATACCCTCGTTATCGAATTCTCTAAAAGGAAATGAAATAAATTCAAAAATCGGTTGAAGGTTATTGAGATTTGCAAATCGTCTCTCGAATTCTTGTTTAAAATTTTCCAGTTCAGGACAAAACATTTCAATATTACATGCACCTGTAGGTTAGGTTGTACCAGTTGGCACCAGGCCACACATGGACCTATTGGTACATATTGCTACGAGATAAATGCGGCAGGAGAAAAAAAATCAGTCCAAGCAGCCATCGAAGGCCCCGGAGTCTTTCGCGAACTGAAGAATGTCTTTCAGCTTTCAGCTAGATTCACTAGTCAGTTTAATATGTTTTTCAAAATATGGAAAATATTTAAAAATTTTGCCTATTTAATTGTGAAGCAAAAGGTTTCAATTTTACTTAAAAACATTTACCGAACTCAACAAGTCAACAATATTTTCCATTTCCTTGTAATTGTAAATTTAGCAAGCTGTAACGGCCCATAAAATCTGTAAGAAATGCTAATATCTTTACCCATACTGGATCTTCCAATTGTTCATGTTTTTTCCCCAATGTGTCCAAAAATGCAATAATTTCAGGCAAAAGATTTAGAAATCTTTGCAAAAATCTTCCTGTGCTAAGCCATCTAAAGTTTAGTACTGTTTTCAATTTCACGTTAAATTTTCATGCTAATTTGGACGTGAAATATATTTCGGCGAAAATTTGGCTTGAAAATAACAAGAGTTGTACTCACTTTTAAGCGTGAAAAATTGCTTGTAACATGCTTTCGCTTTGAAAATGCAAATAGCTTTGGCACATGTCTCCAATCATTTCACGCTAATTTAGTAGGTGCAGTTCATTTTTTAGGCTAGTACTGAGTTAATCGTGAAGCTAAATTTTGACATGTCTCCATTATCTGGTCATTCTTTCGAGCGAAAATGTTGAAAATGCAGAAAAGCGGGGACACTTATCATTTCTGACGGATAAGATGTCAAGAATTTTAATTTTTGAACGATTTTATTATTGAAAAGACATTTACACAATTCAATTTGAAAAATTCAAACACCAAATGTCACTATTTAGCTCGAAAGAATGAACTACACAAACTACATTGACGTGAAAAGATTTTTATTTTAATTTTATCTAAAATTGAGATTAACTTTTGTTACGCTGTGTGTGACAATTTACTATCTCGGTAGCAGGGAGACGAATGCAAATGCAGGCAAGGTGTATAGAACACAGAGATTTAAGGAAATGAAACAACCGTATACGTATACGAGATTTAGTGAAGCAGTTTTACTAAAATGATATAAATCTATAAATTGCACAAATCGATCTCGGATTTTCCCGTTGGCTTCTCCGCCACCAAGGCTCTGCGAGCTTTTGTGTGAACTGAAACTGCGTGGACTGTCCGATTGGATCTACCAAGGTCCATTCCAAAATGTACTGAATAAATCGTCAACTAAATTTTTAGTTCACATTTTAAATTAACCTACTAAATTATTAAAAATGTCTGTGATCGACTGTCGAACTATTTGCGGTCGACCGTTTTCCCACCCCTGCTCTGCTGCATCATTCTGTTAAATTTCAAATACTTATCTTTTGTGAAAGTATGCTAAAATCAATATTCAAAAATGACCTCTGTTCTTGATCTCCTGCTAAAATTGTGTGCTGTATGGTTATACAGCTAACTAAAAAAAAACGAAAATATTTATTTATTTGCAGTACAAATCAAAACACAAATCATCGAATATCTCGAAAGTGCTAAAATGTGCTTAGAACATTAATGCGATTCACGGCCGCGGTGCCGCCAAATGCCTAAACCACATAACCATCATCGCAAGTGGTTCATGTAACGTTGATGCATGAAGTGGCGACGTCGCTGTTCACCAGACACGCACCAACTAACTGAACAGCACTCGCCAGAAGCATCAATAAAACAAATTTCCCTGTTTCCACGCGCTTCAGCGAAGTAAACGGTGAATTTCAGAAGCCGCCACATTGGAATTCCCTTACATGAATACGCATCTACGAAGTGAACTGCACTCATCAGAAGCCGACATATTAGAAGTGTGCCCGTTTGTACACGCTCCTGCGAAATGAACAGCGTTTTTCAGAAGTCGCCATGTAAAGAATTTCCCTGTATGGAAACGCCCTTACGAAATGAGCACCAATCAGCAGAAGCCGCTAGGGGAAATCTTCTGCACGAGTATGCTCGCACGATGTGAATAGGATAAGTCAGAATCTGCCATATTGGAAATCTGACTACACGGACGTGCTGACACGAAGCAAGCAGCCTTGGTCAGAAGCCGCCATATCGGAAAGCTGCGTCCATGCACATGCTCGAACGAAGTGAACAGCAGTAGTCAGATGCCGCCATAATGAAAATCTACGTGTACGTACACAGAATTATCGTGTACACACAAATACAATAACACGTAGAGAAAGCTCACGAATTTCGGTATATTCCCAATCCCGAATTGGGAATAGCTGTAAAATTGCTCTATGTCTGTGTGGTATAATTGTCAAAGCTTTGGTCCTAATAGTATTTAATTCGTACTGTAAAAGCTCTCTGTGTAAGAGTTCAATAGCATAAATCCAATTTTACTCAATAACGTAAATTTCATTACAATCAAGAACCTAAATTCAATTCCATTCTATAACGTAAACTTTATACAAATCAATATTGTTTCATCGAAAAAATATCACGTAAGCATATCTTCAGCATGTATCAATTTCATCTAGAACTAAGTTCAACAAATGAACATACATTGTAAACGGTTTCGAATGCTTGCGCATGAATTTCAAACGCAAGTATAGTGCTCTCGCGCTAGACTTATGCATCGAAGACCCCAACGTAAACAATCGCAGATGCTTGCGTGCGTAGAAAAGTATACGCAAGCATATCTTATGTCGCTATCCAACAGGCTGAAGAATGTGCTGAAGATAATACTGGTATGATCGACATTAATTTTTTTAATTTATGCGCGATCAACTTCGAAAAATGGGTTAAATTAAAAACAAACAAAAATTAAATTAAGGTGTTTATTGATATTAATATATTAAATACATTGTATTACTACTTTGTGCAATGTACTTTATTAATAAATATTTTGAATTAATTTTTGATGAGGGACTCTCCATTTCATCAAAAAGTATTGTAGAGCTAGGCTTGTAAGCACTGAAGCACAATGCTAGATTTGATGAAATACCCTCGTTATCGAATTCTCTAAAAGGAAATGAAATAAATTCAAAAATCGGTTGAAGGTTATTGAGATTTGCAAATCGTCTCTCGAATTCTTGTTTAAAATTTTCCAGTTCAGGACAAAACATTTCAATATTACATGCACCTGTAGGTTAGGTTGTACCAGTTGGCACCAGGCCACACATGGACCTATTGGTACATATTGCTACGAGATAAATGCGGCAGGAGAAAAAAAATCAGTCCAAGCAGCCATCGAAGGCCCCGGAGTCTTTCGCGAACTGAAGAATGTCTTTCAGCTTTCAGCTAGATTCACTAGTCAGTTTAATATGTTTTTCAAAATATGGAAAATATTTAAAAATTTTGCCTATTTAATTGTGAAGCAAAAGGTTTCAATTTTACTTAAAAACATTTACCGAACTCAACAAGTCAACAATATTTTCCATTTCCTTGTAATTGTAAATTTAGCAAGCTGTAACGGCCCATAAAATCTGTAAGAAATGCTAATATCTTTACCCATACTGGATCTTCCAATTGTTCATGTTTTTTCCCCAATGTGTCCAAAAATGCAATAATTTCAGGCAAAAGATTTAGAAATCTTTGCAAAAATCTTCCTGTGCTAAGCCATCTAAAGTTTAGTACTGTTTTCAATTTCACGTTAAATTTTCATGCTAATTTGGACGTGAAATATATTTCGGCGAAAATTTGGCTTGAAAATAACAAGAGTTGTACTCACTTTTAAGCGTGAAAAATTGCTTGTAACATGCTTTCGCTTTGAAAATGCAAATAGCTTTGGCACATGTCTCCAATCATTTCACGCTAATTTAGTAGGTGCAGTTCATTTTTTAGGCTAGTACTGAGTTAATCGTGAAGCTAAATTTTGACATGTCTCCATTATCTGGTCATTCTTTCGAGCGAAAATGTTGAAAATGCAGAAAAGCGGGGACACTTATCATTTCTGACGGATAAGATGTCAAGAATTTTAATTTTTGAACGATTTTATTATTGAAAAGACATTTACACAATTCAATTTGAAAAATTCAAACACCAAATGTCACTATTTAGCTCGAAAGAATGAACTACACAAACTACATTGACGTGAAAAGATTTTTATTTTAATTTTATCTAAAATTGAGATTAACTTTTGTTACGCTGTGTGTGACAATTTACTATCTCGGTAGCAGGGAGACGAATGCAAATGCAGGCAAGGTGTATAGAACACAGAGATTTAAGGAAATGAAACAACCGTATACGTATACGAGATTTAGTGAAGCAGTTTTACTAAAATGATATAAATCTATAAATTGCACAAATCGATCTCGGATTTTCCCGTTGGCTTCTCCGCCACCAAGGCTCTGCGAGCTTTTGTGTGAACTGAAACTGCGTGGACTGTCCGATTGGATCTACCAAGGTCCATTCCAAAATGTACTGAATAAATCGTCAACTAAATTTTTAGTTCACATTTTAAATTAACCTACTAAATTATTAAAAATGTCTGTGATCGACTGTCGAACTATTTGCGGTCGACTGTTTTCCCACCCCTGCTCTGCTGCATCATTCTGTTAAATTTCAAATACTTATCTTTTGTGAAAGTATGCTAAAATCAATATTCAAAAATGACCTCTGTTCTTGATCTCCTGCTAAAATTGTGTGCTGTATGGTTATACAGCTAACTAAAAAAAAACGAAAATATTTATTTATTTGCAGTACAAATCAAAACACAAATCATCGAATATCTCGAAAGTGCTAAAATGTGCTTAGAACATTAATGCGATTCACGGCCGCGGTGCCGCCAAATGCCTAAACCACATAACCATCATCGCAAGTGGTTCATGTAACGTTGATGCATGAAGTGGCGACGTCGCTGTTCACCAGACACGCACCAACTAACTGAACAGCACTCGCCAGAAGCATCAATAAAACAAATTTCCCTGTTTCCACGCGCTTCAGCGAAGTAAACGGTGAATTTCAGAAGCCGCCACATTGGAATTCCCTTACATGAATACGCATCTACGAAGTGAACTGCACTCATCAGAAGCCGACATATTAGAAGTGTGCCCGTTTGTACACGCTCCTGCGAAATGAACAGCGTTTTTCAGAAGTCGCCATGTAAAGAATTTCCCTGTATGGAAACGCCCTTACGAAATGAGCACCAATCAGCAGAAGCCGCTAGGGGAAATCTTCTGCACGAGTATGCTCGCACGATGTGAATAGGATAAGTCAGAATCTGCCATATTGGAAATCTGACTACACGGACGTGCTGACACGAAGCAAGCAGCCTTGGTCAGAAGCCGCCATATCGGAAAGCTGCGTCCATGCACATGCTCGAACGAAGTGAACAGCAGTAGTCAGATGCCGCCATAATGAAAATCTACGTGTACGTACACAGAATTATCGTGTACACACAAATACAATAACACGTAGAGAAAGCTCACGAATTTCGGTATATTCCCAATCCCGAATTGGGAATAGCTGTAAAATTGCTCTATGTCTGTGTGGTATAATTGTCAAAGCTTTGGTCCTAATAGTATTTAATTCGTACTGTAAAAGCTCTCTGTGTAAGAGTTCAATAGCATAAATCCAATTTTACTCAATAACGTAAATTTCATTACAATCAAGAACCTAAATTCAATTCCATTCTATAACGTAAACTTTATACAAATCAATATTGTTTCATCGAAAAAATATCACTTAAGCATATCTTCAGCATGTATCAATTTCATCTAGAACTAAGTTCAACAAATGAACATACATTGTAAACGGTTTCGAATGCTTGCGCATGAATTTCAAACGCAAGTATAGTGCTCTCGCGCTAGACTTATGCATCGAAGACCCCAACGTAAACAATCGCAGATGCTTGCGTGCGTAGAAAAGTATACGCAAGCATATCTTATGTCGCTATCCAACAGGCTGAAGAATGTGCAACGAATACAATTTGTACATATGATTTTAGTATTTAAGTCGTATTAGAGGAATAAAGAACTTCACTTTTGTACAGGACACCCCGGTGTTTATTTCGTTATTCACGGTTTTCCTTTGCAAAATTCAGCTCACCCTTCTCAAAGATCGGTGAGAAATTTGGCCTAAGTGCTTTTGGATCCAACCTAAGGTTAGATCATTGTATTATTATACTTAACTTAAGGTCAAATATAGACGATACATATTTTTGGTCCGTCGAGCTGGATCTAACCCTCTAACTGGCCAAGTTTTATATAACAAGAAACATTTTTTTAAAGGGTGTATTTCGTGCATATAAACATATTTAAACTTGAAAAAAACCCTGTTTTTTCAATACCCTAGGTTCTAGGTACCAAAATAGGCACCCCGCCTTAAGGCGGACCTGCCCGGTTACGAAAAAAAACACATATATAAGAAAAATATACAAAGGTGAAAGAAATTTATTTATGACATTAACAAAAGTAATATATATTAATTATCTTTTGTATGGAATTCTCGGAAATATTTTTTTGTTGACGATAGGCATAGATTCAAGTTGCATTTATAGCAAAAAACCTGGGTTTCGGATTTACAACCCTTATTTTTGCACATTCACTTACCGCTCCTATCAAGAAAATCTGGCATGTGTAGTGAATCCAATCCCGGGATCCGAATCCCGGGATCCCGGGAACCCGAACAGTTTTTAGCCACTAAAATCCCGGATTTCAATTAGGATTGATGGTTTATAGTCCCGGGATTATAAATCATCAATCCCAGGATTATAAAACATCAATCCCGGGATTTTAGGGACTAAAAACTGTTCGGGATCCCGGGATCCCGGGATTCTAATCCCGGGATCCCGGGATTCTAATCCCGGGATTGGATTCCTTACATGTGATTCAAACCATCAAATCGAATATCTGGCTCTGGAGTGTATGTTTTGTTGCTCGGTTTTGCCTCTGACATTTCATCTTGTTGCGAAGCAAGTGATGGTCTGCCGGGTCCTTTTTTCGGAGCTTCATTTGCGCAGAGCACAGAAGCTACTTTAGCTCTTAAATTTGGCAACGAGGGTGACGTGCCGTGAATGCGCTTATGTAATAAATACGCGTTTACCATTGCCACATCGATGAAATGGTAAAATAATCGTAAAGTCCATTTGCGGGTCTTCAAACGGATGTGGTACCTTCCAAGCAGACCATCCATCAAATCGACTCCACCCATGTGGTGGTTATACTCACGTATAATGGTCGGGCAATCAATCTCTACATATTTTTTGGTAGTTTGTTCAAATCGAGTTGCTTTAGATGTCTGCTTATCATTCTTGCTCTTGAATGGGAGTATTCCGACATATGAAGAGTCCAAGCGGACGTTTTTATTGTCCTTCCATAAAACAGTCGTCAAGTCTACGCCATGTGCATTTCCAACGTATTCAACAGAGAAACCTTTCTCTACTTTTGCAAGCTCTTTATCGCTAGGTAGCTTACAATTAGGAATACGACCAGAGCGAATTGTCCCTAATGAGTAAATTCCTCTGCTTCTGAGATAAATTAGCAGCGGCAATGTGGTATAAAAATTGTCGAAATAAAGTACGTGGTTGACGAAGTTAGGGATGGTTTGTGACAAACGTACGACAACATTAGCCGCTGGACCTAAATCTGGCATATTAGGCAAAATTGTGTTGCTACCAGCACCGGTATAGGTTTCAAAACCATAGGAGAATCCACTAGTATCACAGAGCACGAAAAGTTTGAACCCCCACCTATGGGGTTTTGCTGGCATGAACTGTCGCAAAGTAGAAACCATTTTGGTTGCGCACATTTGCTCATCTACACACAATCGAGGTAGTTTAGGGACTGTTTCAAATCGTGCGTTGAAATGTTTCACCAAAGTTGAAACTTTGTATAATGGGTCAAAATCAGGTTGGCCCCGTTTTTTTTCTTCAGACTTGTCGTTAAAGTGGAGATATTTTCGAATCGCATAAAATTGCTTAGATGTCATTGCTGTGCGAATCAGCTCAAAAGAATACCGACCCCAATACTCTGCAGCACTTGGGTATCGATATATTGACATGAATATCAATATTCCAATGTATTTACGAATGTCTGAAGCTGACACTGTAAATGTTGTTTAAATGTCATGCTGCCGAGCATATAAGTTTGTCTGTTCTGAAATTTCGTCAAAAAGTTCCCGGGTAAAAAAGTACGCGAAACATTTGTAAGGTGTTTCCAAATTGTTAAAACTTGATGGAAGATTTGCAGTTCCACGGAACACCACTTCATTTTTATGTAGTTGTAAATGCTTTTTGCGCCATAATATTGATTAACAGTCTTTTGATTGTGCTGTAAGCTCACGCGCAGTTCCAGTAAAGCCACCAGCATTGGTTCCAGGAATATCAGCATCGTCTTCAAATTCTGGGAGAGGACTACGAGGTCGTTTGCTAGGTTTCTTATGTCGTAGGCAGATTGTGGATGGTGCAGGTAAGGCTGATAATTCTGCTTTGGATGGTTCTGTTGAAGCCGACGTTGATGGTTCCGCATTGATGTATTCCGTTGAAATCGGTACTTGAAGATTGTCGGAGATTTCAGATTTATTGGATGTCTCAGCTACTTCATCATCAAGAGATACATCTAACAACTCAATACATTCATCAATTTGATGTGCTAAACCAGGCAATTCCACGTGGTCATCATCAGAACCACATCCCAATTCATCATCTTCATCATCGGTGGTGTCTCCATTCACAGATATGGATTCTAAAAGCTCAAAAACTTCATCAGCCGTCATTTTTGATAAGTTGATTTTTTTTTGTAGAGCAATAACCACTTCCTGGATTCATATTTGATGCCATGGCTGAGTACGAAATGACAATGAACAAAAATTAAAAATGTTGCCTCCAACCGGCAAGACCGCCTTTAGGCGGGTAGCGGTTATAAGTAGTTAGCAGCAAAAATAAAGGCAAAGCAAGCTTTGTTTATAAGCAAGCTTTGTTTCATTAAAAACACCTTTATTTACTCACCTATAAATTTTCTGGTTTGATAAACACGGCACCTATATTTAATTTCCAACACTGAAAACTATATTTTTTTGTTTTGTACACTTCAGTTGGCATGTCACATCAAACTGACTAGAACATTTGAAATCAAGACACGGCTAGTTTTCCATCTGCATCGGTGGATGGGTACGTTCAATACAAAAGCCAGGACTGCGTGTTTACTACAAGCAAAATTCACTTGCGTGCTTAAACGAGATTTAACTGAAGCCGCCTCAAGGCGGGCATGCCCGTTAGAGGGTTAAGATAGATCAGACATCTTATCGAATCAGAAGCTCGTGTTGATTGTTCGACCAACATTATGGTCGAACAATCAGAAAAAACTCGCCAGAGAATCAATTTAGACACCATCAGTCGTATAAAAACGAATTTTGATAAGTACCCTAAGGGGCGACACAGCTTGCAGTATTTCGAAGTGCGTTTTGATTGCTTGCAAGATTGTTTTGTAAAATGCAAGAAATTATATCCGATTGTGTACAATCTAAAACTACACAGTCCAGCCCTACTCAAAGATTACAGTACAGCTTTTAAAACAGCAGAAAAGACAGCACTGAACCTATTGACACGCTTCAAAGAAGCAATCAGAGAAATCAAGAAAAAGGATGAACTTCCTTCTTCCTCAAACAAGTGACTCAATCATCGGAAACTCCAGTCAACGACTTCATACGTCTACAGCGGATTAGAGTCCCAAAATTTTAAGAAGATTATCTGATATCGGCAACCTCTCATGATCTATTTCAAACACTAGTTCATGAAAATTCGCAGTTAAAGGATATCCAGAAATTGCAATACCTCCTTGCTTCAATTGGAGGAGAAGCGAAGAGTTTAATAGAGAACCTGAGCATGATTGAAGCCAACTACGGCAAAACATGGCAGTTTTTGCAGCATTGCTACAATAATAGGCGAATCAAACTAGCAGCTTATCTACAAACCTTTATGAACTTGCCAACAATAAAATCGGATTCAGCAATTGGATAAAAGAAAATTATGGATGCAGCGAACGAGATGATGGCCGGAATTAATAGTATTAGCATAAAAACATCAACGAGGTATCCAATGATTAATCACATCGCATCGCAGAAACTGGATTGGGGAGCAAGAAAAGACTGGGAATTGTCTTGTGGAGTTCAAACGAAAA
This sequence comes from Nemotelus pantherinus, assembly GCA_963978885.1. Taxonomy (NCBI): domain Eukaryota; kingdom Metazoa; phylum Arthropoda; class Insecta; order Diptera; family Stratiomyidae; genus Nemotelus; species Nemotelus pantherinus. The sequence continues at coordinate 117,788,472 of OZ022264.1, forward strand.
TCCCAGCTTGGAGGGATTTCGTAAATTTTTTGGAGCGCAAATTCAGATTGCTGGAAGTCATCGGATCGGAAGACCCATTGAAGTGGCAAGGAACCAGGGTACACGTGACGGGCTTAAGCATCAACAAATGTCCAGTCTGCAAAGACAACCATCCTATCTACAAGTGTGGAAAGCTCCAAGGGATGAGCATCGAAAGGCGTAGGGAATTAGTGAAAACCCATAACTTGTGATTCAGCTGCCTTCACAACCATCGAGTGTACGAATGTAAATCAACCTCGTTATGCAAGATATGCAATAAACGGCACCACTCAATGCTACATGCGCACAATTGGTCATGAAGTAAAAAAAGTAAGTGCATCCAGTGGAGTCAAGGTACAAAGCAACCATGTAAATGGTCGAAGTCTATGGAATATTTTACTGGCGACGGCAATCATTAACGTAAAAATTGTGCATGGACAATACGTACAGCTTAGAGCATTGTCGGACCAAGGCTCCCAGAATTCTATCGTGACGGAGGAAACTGCACAAATGTTGGGATTCGGACGAGATCACGCCAACATCATTATTATTAGCATAGGTAAATTCCATTGATAATCAAGGAAAAATGGACCAATAAAACCATCACTTCCAATGCATTAATTTTGGGTCGTATAACATCCAATTTACCATCAATGAACATCGAGGACTTCAAGTTAAATTGCTACACTGATGAACTGGCTGATCCTAGCTAAAACATCAATGCAAAGATTGACGTCTGACTAGGAGCTGACGTTTAAGGAGGCATAATTCAGGAGGGCGTACGGCGAGAACATCTTACAGAACAAAAAAATAAATAAGGATGGATATTAACTGGTGTTACAGTTTACAGCACATCTTAACACCAAACCATTGCAATGGTTAGCACAACGGAACTTGACCAAATGCTCCGGAAATTTTGAAAACAAGAAGAGCAAAGGAATTTTCTAACAGAAGACGAAGAAGAAATAGAAGGTCTCTATTGTAGAACCACCCAAAGACTTGAAAACGAGAGGTTTAAGGCTGAGCTGCCATTTAAAGGAGACCCACGCAGTCAATTAGCAGCATTGCAAAAGGTCGCAATACAGAGGTACTGTGCAGTGGAAAAGCGTTAAATAGCAGACCCAAAGCTAATGGTCGAATATAACAAATGTCTACCGGACTATTTGGACTCAAACCACATGGAAGAAATACTGAAGAATGAAGTAAACAACCCGTTTTATTATCTACCCCATCACGCTGTTGAGAAAAAAAATCAGTACTACTTCGAAACAACGCGTCTTGTTCAACGCATCTGCTAAAACATCATCAGGCAAACAATTAAATGATATCCTATTAGTGGGACCAACGATTCAGGATACATTGGTGACACTACTTTTAAGATGAATGTTTTATCCAGTAGCCCTTAGAGCCGACATAGCAAAAATGTACCGGCAGATTCAAGTCAATGCAAAGCACACAGACTATCAACAAACTGTTTGGCGTCCCCAGACAGCAGACATCATCAGACACTACCGGTTTAAAACTGTGACTTTCGGAACAGCAAGTGCACTGTTTCAAGCAACTCGCACCTCAAAACAGCTGGCTAGCGATGAAAAGGAACGATATCTAAGAGCAATGAACTATTTGCTAAACGATTTCTACGTGGACGACTTGATGACAGAGGTTGACACACCTGATAAAGCAATATCATTGTATCACCAACTGACCCAATTGTTAAATATGGGTGAATTTAATTTACGGAAGTGAAATTCAAATTGTAGCAAAATCATTCGAGAAATAGTGGGTGATGCCAGAAGAATGGATTACCCACTCAGTCTCAAAGCAGAAGATACCATAACGACTCTGGGTTTGCAATGGCACCCGCAACAAGATGTTATCATCATCAGAACTCAGGGATTTAAACCTAGAGAGAGAGCTACCAAACGAGCAGTAGTATCATTTATGGCGACAATGTTTGATCTTCTAGGATGGCTTCAACCAATAATAGTAAAGGGCGAAATTTGTATGCAAAGGCTTTGGTTACAGAAACTCAATTTGGACGACCCTTTGCCCCACGATTTGGGCGAAGAATGCCGGAGCCATCTATCCGATATACCAGCAATCGAAAACATAAGGCTGCAACGTTGGATCGGCACAACTTCAAGTGATCAATTTGAGCTCCGTGAATTTTGTGACGCTTCCAGGCAAGCAATAGTGGTAGTTATATAGATTCGGATCAAAAAGGTAGGGCAACATACGCTCATTGTCAAATTATTAACTTCAAAACCCAAAACAGCACCTCTAGCTGTTCAAACTATCCCACGTCTGGAATTATCTAGTGCTTCTTTGCTAGTCAAGCTGATGGAACAAACTAGGTCAGCATTCCACAACTGCGCCGATATTGCAGTACACTATTAGACAGATTCAAGTGTCATCTTCTCTTGGCTTAGTGATCACCCAAACCATTGGAATACATACGTGGCAAATCAAGTAAGTCAAATAAAGTCGGCCAGCAACATCAATCAGTGGCATCATAAAGCATCCAAGACCAATCCAGCTGATTGCGCATCACGTGGACTCTCATCAACTCAACTTAAGGACTTTGAACTATAGTGGAATGGCCCAAGTGTCATACATTCTCCGAAAATTACATTCCCAAAATCACCTAACGATCACCCTACTGATTTGGAAATGATAAAAACCATGCTTGCGGCAACATCAGAAGCAATCACTAGCATAATAAATGGATTTTCAAGCTACTACAAACTCTGAAGAGCTATAGCTTATTACTGACGGTGGCTGTCATATCATCACATACAACAGAAGAGATTTGAACGTTTTTTGACAGAGCAAGAAATACAGGAAGCAAAACTGGTATGCATTAAAATTTCGCAGCATGAGACTTTCGACTTAGACTAACTTAGGGAAAGCCAACTGACTCCAAATCACAAATTCTGCAACTAAACCCATTTGTGGACCACACGGGTGTCCTCAGGGCAAACGGACAAATACAGAATTCAACTATGTGTACAGCGGCAAAATATCCAGTTATATTGAATCACCGGAGCAAGCTATCTGAAATAATCATCAGCCATTTTCATAAAAAAGCACTACACGGATCAGCACAATTGGTTTGGATACCGTACGTCAAGGATTCTGGGTATTAGGAGCACCAAAGATGGTAAAAGCATGCTTTCATAAATGTATGGTATGTTTTAGAAGCAATGCTCGACCGAAGCAACAGTTGATGGGCAGTCTTTCCACCGATCGAGTAACATTAAATAAGCCGTTTTAGTCTACTGGTCTAGACTTCGCCGATCCAATCAAAATAAAATGGTCCAGTGGTCGAGGTAAGAAAACCTCCAAAGCTTACATAGCAGTCTTTGTTTGCTTGGCAACCAAGGCCGTGCATTTGGAATTAGTGAGTGACCTTACCACATCCGCATGTATCGCCGCTATTAAACGATTCATTTCGCGACGAGGAAAATGCAGAAATATATACCAGGGCTGTGGAGTCGGAGTCGTGTCCCCTGTATATTTATGTACAGAGCCATGACTCCGACTCCACAGCCCTGATATATACAGTGACTGTGGTACTAATTTCATTTTGGCTGGAAAATAATTAAAGATGATTTACGAGAAGGTTGAAATTGAAACAAGAGCTTAAATAGCCAACGAAGACATTGTTTGGCAACATTTGCCGAGCTGTTGACAAACAAGAAAAGTTGATGTAAAAGGCCAACGAGAACCCTAGATAACACCAATCAGCGTATTGCAGATCAATTGTCACGCTTCCATTCACAATTAAACAAGATCATTGCGAAAATTAATGATTCCAACAATAAAACTCACAAAGATCACAATAAAATTCACATACATTTTTTGAGTGCTTATCAGAATGCAAGAAATTATTTGGACAAGGTCCACAGTAAATACAACTGCTTGCGGAAAATAATGCTAGATCAAACCAACATATGGGGATGCGCGCAAATCATCGATGTAGTTGATGTTGTGAACAAAACTGAATTATTACTACCCGCAACGTTAAAAGTTTTCCACAAATTCACGGTAGCAGCAAAAATTGAACGTCCAGAGGACGCTACGGTTATTCAAGGACACTTTCCAATTTACCATATCAATCACCACGACTAATTTAAGGCCTGTCCAGTACCACAACGGGCCAATGATAATTGTTTTGTCATAAATAAATTTCATGAAGGAATTCTCGCAATAAATTACAATTCACAGAAGTATTTTGAAATTACCGAAGATGACTTCAGCATAAGCCTAATTATAAGGGTCGAGACAGTTATGGTCCAACTGAGAGCATTATATGACATCCAGGCACAACCAAATTGCGTAATAACGGAAATGTATAGTAACCACGGAAGAACAAAGTGCCCAACTCAACAATTCCACACACAGTCCATTATTTGGAAGAAAATGTACCAACCATACTGTTGGCTGTATATTACCCCGTCTCCAACCATAGCGCATGCAGTATGCAGCGGCACCAGATCTGAGATCCTACTAGAAGAAATAGGAATTGTTCGGCTTACACCAGATTGCTCACTATCTACATCAGAAGCTTTCCTCTTGGCGGAGAGTCCCAAAACAATTTCAAAGCTTGATGTATATTTTAAGTCAGTCATGACAAAGATCAGTACGTTTTCCACCAATACCATTCCAGTGCTTAACGGTTCGTTATTGCTTCAGGCATCTGACTCAATTTCAAGTTCAATACAAGAAGCCTACGATAATTAACAGGAGTTTGCAGATACTACTGGAAGCCGCTACGGCGTCACATTGCATCGACATCTATTTCACTTGTAATTACCTTTAGATAAATGATTAGTTTGTGCATTTATTACAATAGGAGACAAAACAATACAATCAATAATAAGGAAAAAAGCCAAGTGCATCAGAACAACTAGAAAACTAATTTTCGAAGAAAATGTCTTTGAGTGACAATAAAATATGGACTGACGTTATACACTTTCTTGTAGAATCATATAAACCATTTCTTATCCCAAGCAACAAAACTCAACTATCACACAAATGATGAAAATGTGCAGTGCTGGCAACGCTTTCCCAACGAAGCAGCAATAAGTTTACCATAACAAGCTCATACTTAAATGAACTTATCCTTTAAATTTCGTTCTCATCGGAGGATTTCATTGAAAGTTTCAGCGGTTAAACGTTGTTTGAGGCTGCCATCCGAAAAATGTTCAAAACTCGGAAAATTTAAAAATTGGTTTCTTAATTTTATTGCAAATACTATTGCAATTTGAAGCGTCGGTTGGTGCAATATTTACGAAAATGGCTTATGCTGGTTACCCTGTTTCAGCAGCAAAGCAAAATAAATACTAAATCTGCTTCACGTTAAGTTAAACCCAACCAGTAAATTTCGTTTCGATTGAATCACTGCGCTGGAAATTATACGGGGGAAAAGAATTTTAGGGTTACCACAAAATTACAAAAATAGTCATAGCTGGCAGCCCTTTCATGATTTTAGTACGAAATTCCAACGACATTTGGTTCACAATAAGGTCCATTTACTGCATGAACTTCGGTTTGATCTCATGTCTGGACCGGAAGTTATAGGGAAAAAAGCTTTATTTGGCTGACCAACTTTGCAAGATTTAGGAGACAAAAAACACCATAGCTGGCAGCTCTATTCGAATTTTTCACCCAAATTTTCACCAAATGTTGTTTAAAGTAAGATCTAAGTGTGTGAATTTTGTTGAAATTTGATGGCTGAATCAGAAGTTATAGGTCAAAAAATCGGTTTTTTTTTCAGCGATTTTTCAAGGTGGTACAGGGTTGCCCGCATTTTAAAATCACTTCTATCAGACCTGGTCCTAGTTTATACCACCATGTCCTGTAAATTTCATTATGTTCGGATTATCGGGTCGTCAGTTCTCGTGAACAGAACTTTCGAGTGCTGAAAATAGAGGCAATTTGATGAGTTCCGGTTCTTGCGCAAATCGGAATTTTAAAAATTTCAACTTGTCATTCATGTCAAACAAAATTTACCAAAAATTTGAAATGATTTGAATGGTTTTCGCGCAGCAGCCTGCCACAGCTACAGGGTTACCCGCTCTATCTTGAAAATCCACATGTGTTAAATTTTAGTCAACATCAATACTTTCTGTAATTTACACGATTATCCATTGTTTTTCTTACAAGTAATGAAAATTCAAAATTTGGAAAAAATCCCTTGCCTACTTTTAGGCACCCTGCACCCACACACGGCTCAAAATTTCCAATTCTTTATCACAGACAAGCTTAAAACACAATAAGTTTTCATTTTCAAACATTAATTTAACAAAAATTTACACTGCTTGGATATATAGGAGTACCTGAAAATTCACTAAAACGCTCGCCGCCGCCAAAAGGTTTAGGACATCTTGATTCTTGCGAGTCATGGACCTAACTTCTATATACATCTACGTCCTCCGAAAATTTCATTTCAATCGAATCGGCCACTCCAGAGATTCTCTCTCTCTCTCTCTCTCTCTGTCTCTCTCTCTCTCTCTCTCTCTCTCTCTATATATATATATATATATATATATATATATATATATATATATATATATATATATACATATATATATATATATATATATATATATATATATATATATATACTGATGTGGCCAAATTATTATCACCTTCTGAAAATCTTAAGTTTTTTGTCCTAAATTACACCTTTTACAAATAAAAACTAAAACTTATTGTAATTAACATATTTATTAGTATTTAGTGAACATTCCTTTCGCATCTTTTAAACGCTGTATTCTACGAGGCATTCCACTTATCGTATTTTTGGCTTTTTCGATTAAATCCGTATCATTTTGCCAGACTTCCTTCATTGCTGCAATCAAGTCTGATTTTGTCCGGGGGCAGTTTTCTGCCACTTTTTGTTTAAAAATAGCCCAGATATTTTCGATCGGATTCATATCTGGACTATTTGCTGGCCAATCAAGGATTTGGATACCTTGTGTTCTTAGAAATTCAATGATTTTCTTCGCCGTATGGCATGGAGCCTTGTCGTGCATGAAAATCGCTTCTCCATTAAATTTTTCGTTGAGAGTCGGTACCAATTGTGTCTGTAGAACAGTTAAATATTGATTGGCATTCATTGTTCCCTCGACTACGTAAAGTGGGAAGAGTCCTTTCGATGAAATTGCCGACCAAATCGTGACCCTGACTGGTTGTTTGACTCGTTGCTGAACACACGAAGCTGAATATTCCTCTCCTTTGTATCTGCGGACAGTCCTGACCATTGGTAGTGTTAAACTCAACATCGTTTCATCGCTGAATATAACCTGATCAGAAAATAAAAAAAGGATAAAGTCAAAAGACGAACTTTTTGACAAGTGTCATTTGTGTCATTTCAAGTGTGACAAGGTAATATTTAAAAAAGAGATATTATTAGTTTATACCTTTTCCCAATTGACTGCAGACCATGATAAATGTTCATTCGCCCACGTTTTCCTTTGTAGTATCATCCTAGCATTTAGTTTTTGCTTTTGACGAGGACGTCTTGCACAGAGCCCAGATTGGAAAAGTCGACGCCTAACTGTTCTCTCCGATATTTCCACACCAACGTCGCGTAGAGTACCTCTTAGGGACTTGCTGGATAGCGTTCGGTCTTCTTTCGCTTTTCGCAATAAATATCTGTCTTGACTGGTTGTTGTTTTAGGCTTGCGACCGCATTTCCCCTTTCTTTTCGGACTTCCTGACGGCCGGACAACTCTACTTTTCGCAAATTTGCTAACAAATGACCTACTTACTCCCACTTTTTGAGCTATTTGCGCATGAGTATAGTGTCCTACTTCCAAATACGTAGAAATTTTAGCTTTCACCACTGAACTGATATCTTTTGCTTTACCCATATTGAAAAATCACTACTTTTACAAAAGCCACTTTTACGTTCTCCTTCAAAAGTCAAAAAGGAGACTGAAATTTTTCGGTAAAATACTTCACCTTAAATGCTACTTAGAAACCATAAAACAGAAACAATTAGCAGCTCAAACAAATTAAGAGGGCAATAAAAACTCAGAATTCATATTTATCTCAAAATGGCTGCAGGTAATTAATTACCCATTACGGAGGTAATTCCGCGGAAAAGGATCTTTTCATTCCACGAATCTTCGTAGTTAAGGACACCTAATCTAATTACAAACCAACAATAAAAATAACTATAGTTCCTCGATTCTAAATAGGATTAACAATGATTTTATATGAGGTGATAATAATTTGGCCACATCAGTATATATATATATATATGTATATATATATATATAAATATATATATATATATATATATATATATATATATATATATATATTATATATATATATATATATATATATATATATATATATGTATATATATATATATATAAATATATATATATATATATATATATATATATATATATATATATATATATATCTTTATATATATATATATATATATATATATATATATATATATATATATATATATATATATATATATATCTATATATATATATATATATATATATATATATATATATATCTATATATATATAAATATATATATATATATATATATATATATATATATATATATATATATATATATATATATATAACTATATATCTATATTTATATATATATATATATATATATATATATATATATATATATATATATTTATATATATATATATATATATATATATATATATATATATATATATATATATATATATATATATATATATATATATATATATATATATATAGATATATATATGTATATATATATATAACGAAACATGAATTTTCGGCGAAACGAGTTTTATACTAATTTTCTTTGAAAATTAATAAGAAAATGGTATAGCTCAGAAACCACACTTTAAAAGAACCAAAAATGTGGTTTTAGGTGGGCGGTATTTAAGGGTTCAATAGCATAAAGTCAATTTTGCTCAATAACGTAAATTTCATTACAATCAAGAACCTTAATTCAAGTCCATTCTATAACGTAAATTTCATAACATTCAATATTCAATTCCATTCTAAAACGTAAATTTCATTTCAATCAACAAGCTAAATTCAATTCCATTCTAAAACGTAAATTCCATACAAATCAATATTGTTTCATCGACAAAATATCACCATCAAATTATGACTTAAGCATACCTTCAGCATGTATCAATTTCATCTAGAACTTAATTCAACAAATGAACACACATTGTAAACGGTTTTGAACTCTTGTGCATGAATTTCAAACGCAAGCATATTTCTCTCGCACTAGACTTAAGGCCAAGATTCAATAAACACGAATGCGAAACGCATTTTTTGACAGGAGCACGCAAACGAATCGCATTTGAAGAACCAGTCGGTGCGATGCGCATTCGCGTCAAAACTGCCAACTGGGAAACTTGTTAAGTGAGTGAGGTATTTGAATTCGTTAGTGGTTGTAGGATACGGTGCCATTTCCGAAAATTGTGAAATTAATTGAACTTACTTGGGTTTAAACCTAAAAATACTTTGTTTGCTGCAAATTGAAATTGTTGTGAGAAAAAATACATGACATCCAAGAAAAATACCTCACCAAAATTTTGAGTGGCGTATTGTTGCTATTAGCAGATACAACGCTAGTGAACTATGAGGGAAGCTCTCCAAATTACTTATTAATAAATCAAAAATTAATTTATAAGCATTCGGTAAACAAAGTAACAATATATTAAAATTATTATAGAACAAAATTATTCAAACTCCCTGATTTGTAAAGCATATTTCAAAAATTATATGCACTGTGATGTTTCCGTGTTGATTCACGCAGGTATGAACTATCAGACGACAAACTGTTTTTCTTCTCTTCCTTAATGAATGTGTCACAAAAACGATTACCACAAACTTGAAATTATAGATATTTTTCAAACCTATATTTTGACAACTATCTAACAGAATAGTCGTCATCAAAAATATTTCCCACCCACTCCTTTTTACGAACAAAATAAAACCATCTCCTGCCAGCTGAAACAGTTTTTTATTCAAATCTTTCTGCGAAATTAAATGGCACTTCTTACCTAAGTTACTGCGCTACAACACCTATTGCGAACAATAACCAATAGTGAAATCTACTAATTTTCACATAAAAACCAATAATCCCTTTTGTCTTGCAAACAAACCACCACCATAGTGTTTTACCCAAGACCCAACTTACTATTATATGACATATATAATGTTTATTTTCCTTTTGCGCAATTGACCATTCTGACCATTCGCGTGACCAATTTGGTCTTCGCTCAAATTTTCCGCATTCGCATGTTCCTGCAATTTTGCATTCGCAGTGATTGGACCTATTCGCTTCGTCTTGCATATAGGTCCAACTAGTGATGATTCTGCGCGCGTAGGTTCGCATATGCGCCGAGGTAAACTAAGCAAAGCATATGTTGCATCCAAACATAACTTTCTGAACAGCGAGAAAAGTGGCATGCTCCTTAAGCAACGTTTTGCTTAATTGTTGCTATGAGCTGTCCGTACGTAAAGTGGCGATGAGATACAACTTGACATACGTTCGTTTATGCGCTGTATGGGCACTTACATTCACTCCTGTTTGCGTATGTCAAAAAGTGCCTTTTTTGCTCTAAAACCGGTTGTTTTTGACAGACGATTACGTTCGCAGACTCATCTTTAGTTAGGGCTTATGTTTTCCTTATGTTCAAACCGTTCGCATTCGCAATCGCGTTGATTGAATCTTGGCCTTTATGCATCGGAGACCGCAACGTAAACAATCGCAGATGCTAGCGTGCGTAGAATAGTATACGCAAGTATATATTATGTCACTATCCAACAGACTGAAGAATGTGCAACGAAGACAATTTGTACATTTGATTTTAGTATTTAAGTCGTATTACATATTGCAATAAAGAGCTTCACTTTTGCACAAGACATCATGGTGTTTATTTCGTTATTCACGGTGTTTCTTTACAAAATTCAGCTCACCCTTCTCAAAGATCGGTGAGAAATTTGGCTTAAATGCTTTTGGATCCAATCTAAGGTTAGATCATTGTATTATTATATTAGACTTAAGGTAAAATACATACAATACAGTCTGTTTTCAAATGGTTCAACCTGATTTACGTTTATTTCCAAAGAGTTTATTAAATTTTGGATATCATTATGATCGATGGCATGCAAAATTATACTGTAGCCTGTAATAATTTGAATGTTTGCTTGATTTATTTCAGCAAAATAATTGTTACTGTTCAGTTGCTCTATCGGGGCTATCATTATAATTTTGAGTATCCACATCACCTGAAAATTTTTTCGGTCTTTTACTATTAATAATATGAATATTCATCGGGGCACTACAGCCCGAATCGGGCCTTAGCCTCCTTAACTCTTCGCCTCCATTCGTCTCGGTTCAGTTTGGTGCTCCCAAAAGTGACCTGCTGTCAGTATCTATAGAATCCTCCCAGCGCTTGCGTGGCTCACCGACTGGCCTGGCTCCGCTCGCTCGCCCTTTGAGAGATCGTTTGGGGAATGAATATTGTCTAATATTAACTGCCTGTACTTGGGCTCATTTTTATGTCTCAAGTCTTTGTAATTTATTACGTAGCCCATTTTTTCAGTTTGTTCATAACTTTCCCTATTTTTATTTAGCTTATTTATTCTACTTTCCTTCTTAATACGTAACAATTTTTCCATCTCTTCGTATTGGCTTTCTCTTGTTCAACATCTAAAGGTCTAACTTTTATTGTGGAATGACGAGATTTATTGTACCATTCGACACATTTAACCATTCTTTCTTGCATAGACATTTCCGATTTTCGCACTTCTAATGTTCTTAGTTTTTCTCCTATTGCATTATGAAAGCAATTTATATCTGCGTTTCACGTATGACTGTTTGGTTTTGTGAAATGTGTTGCCACTTCCTCTTCCTTCAAAAAATCTTTAACATTAGTTGAATTAAGCTCATTGTCCATAACTAACCGGTTTGGTTTACCTTTAATTGAAAAATATTGCCTAATTTTCTCAGTTATTGTTATACTGTTTCTATCTTCTAAATATAACGCTATAACATATATTGAAAATTTGTCAATGAAAGTGAGGAAGTTGTGCTTCTTATTAATATATACGTCGACATGTACTATTTCATTTTGGAGTTTCAGTTAAATGAAATTTTGGTTTCAAAGGTTTTTTATCATATTAAGCTCGGTTGCAAATGTCACAATTGTTGATTTATTTATGCACAATTTTTTTCAAATTTTTAAAGTAGATCTGTTTTTTTAAAACTTCGTAATTTTCATTGATTCCTGCATGACCTGTTTCATTTTTGTAATATTTTGCAATTTGCTTAAAAGTATCATCCTCAGATTTCATATCCTTAGCATGATGAGCACATTTAAGAAATTTGAAGTTTACATCAAATAGGTCCAAAAGTTTTTGTTGCACTATATTATACTCACGATCAGATAATTCTGATACATGTCAATCTTTCCAGGTTTAAGGAATCTTCGGAAAATATCAGTCATAAAATTTGCTTGGATATCTTCAGATCTAATGTATATGTTCCGTTTATTGTTAATAATATCAATTTCTTTAGTTTTATTCTGTGTCAAAATTAACTGGGTGAATAATCTATTAACGACCGTGTCTAATATATGGAAATGATCATTCAGCTCTTCCTCTTACGAATGGATTGTAGCAACAATGGTAACATTGTCTTCTTGCTCTAAATTATCATTTAATACTTCTATCTCCCCTGTATCAGCATTTTTTCTACTCATAAAATCTGCGGTTTTGTTCTTCTTTTCCTTTATGTATTTAATTTAAAAGTCGTATTCGCCTATTTTTAGTAGCCATCTTTGTAATCTTGGGACTATATATTTGCCTTTATGTTTTGCCTGTAACCATTTGAGAGGTTGGATGATCTGTCATTAGATCAAAAGTCCTACCGTAAATGTATCGCATGAAAAAACTAATAGCCCCAAAAATCGCTAAAGGCTCCTTTTCTGTAATAGAGTATCTTTTCTCGTGATCGTTCAACGTTCTACTGGCGTAACTTATATGGTGTTCATCTTGAGTTAGAACAGCAACTATTGCAAAGTCACTAGCATCCGTTACTAATTTAAATCTTCTGTTAAAATCCGGATACTTTAAAATGGGGCGGATCTATCACCAGTCTTTTTAACTTCTGAAATGCATGTATGTATAAGAGATCATTTACGTTGATTCTCGTGTTCTTTTTGAGATACTTTGTCATATCCGATGCAACTTTAGCATTATCTTTCACAAATTTCCTATAATAACCAGTTGTCCTTAGAAATGACTTAATTTGTTTTATTGTCTCCGGTAATTTCAATATCTGGGTATTTTCAATTTAACTCATATTTAGTTGAACACCCGTTGTTAAAGTATGCCCTATATATTCCGTAGATCTGGCAAAAAAATTACACTTGTCCAATTGGATCTTAAGATTATGTTCCCTCAGTTTATTAAGTATTTTGTGAACGCTGTCTAAATGTTCATTTATTGTTGTCTATATCGTCTAAATAAACGACATATACTATATTTTATTGATATATATTGAAAGTTGAATTTAGTTTTATATACCACTGTAAGTTTTCACTTCTATCAATAAAGACGTGCTCTCTTCTGAATTGTGTCTTGTCATAACAGAACGTGTTTTATTTTCCGCTCCCAGTTTTTCATGTAGATGCACAAATTGTTTTGCGTTGTGACCGGCTTGATTATAAATTACAACTGGTTATGGACCCAGAGTACGGATGCAATTGATATTCGCGGATAATTATTGATGTGTTATTAAGACGATTTTGATCGCGACGAAAAAGTTCCAAGATGGCGACGATTTCACAAGTTGAGAAATTGAAAGGTCGAGAGAATTACGATACCTGGAAATTGGCTGCGAAATCATACATGATAATCAAGAATTATTGGAGTTGCATTGTTGGGACAGAAGCGGATGCCACGCTAAATCAGAAAGCAATATCTGAACTAATTTTAATCATTGATCTGGTCAATTTTTCGCGTGTACAGGAATGCGAGACTGCGAAAGATGCATGGGAGCGCTTGGAGAAGGCCTTTGAAGATCAAGTGATTTGTCGGTGAGTAGAACTGTTGAAGCAGTTGGTTCAATTGAAGATGGACGAATGTGAATCCATGGAAGACTACGTCAACAAAATGATATCCACTTCAATTAAGGTTAGACGTGCTGGGCTCAAAATCGATGACGAAATCATCGGATCGCTTATGTTAGCGGGGCTTCCAGACGACTACAAGCCTTAAGTGATGGCAGTCAAAAACTCAGCTATAAAATTAACTTCGGATTCCGTGAAGACAAGACTTCTTCAAGAGGTGAAATATGAAAAAATAAATTCGCATTCAATCGCACTGATGGGAAAACATACGAAACAACGTGAAAAACTAAAGCCAAAATGTCAAATAAGATGATTTGATTGTAATGAGATTGGGCATTTTGCACGGCACTGTCCTCGGAGAAGAATTCAGAATGGAAAAACTGACAAGTCGCTTTATGCAGCCCTCGTGGCCCAATCGACTTCATCTAATCATTGGTACATCGATTCGGGTGCGTCGGCTGACATGACAAATAATAGTCAAATTTTGACCCAAGTAACTGATACATCTTCCAGTGACATTAATATTGGCAACACCACAAAGCTGCCAGTGAAGTGTGCCGGGAATACAAATTTGAAAATTTTGTAAGGTAGACAAATTGATAATGTCAAAGTGGATAATATTTTATATGTGCCTGAAATTTGTGGAAATCTTCTGTCAGTCAGTCAAATGGCGAAGAAAGGTAACAAGGTTGTTTTTGATGACAAGACTTGCAAAATTTTCAACCGGAATCGTGAATTGATTGCTAGGGCACCACTTGTGAATGATATTTATCAATTGGAAAGTTTTCCTAGTGAGAACAAAAATATAGTCGCGCTTAGTGCAAACGTAAATTACCAACTATGGCATCGTAGATTGGGACATACTTGTAATGCTAATTTAAGAAATGTTGAAAAGGCAGCAACTGGCATTGGTTCTTTATCAAGCCGTTTTGATGACAAGTGCGTTGTATGCATACAAGGAAAGCAAACACGATTATCTTTTAAAGACATTGGAGTTCGTGCTGAAAATATTTTAGAGCTCGTACATTCCGATGTGTGTGGACCTATGCCACTTAAATCATTAGGTGGTGCGCGTTATATTGTGACGTTTGTTGACGATCACAGCCGGAAAGTATTCGTCTACCCGATTAAATAAAAATCTGAAGTGTTCGTGACATTTCAAAAGTTTAAAACTTTAGTAGAAAATCAAAGTGTCCATAAAATAAAAATTTTACTTAGTGACAATGGAACTGAATATTGCAATAAAAAGTTCGGCGAGTTCTTTGAGAAATATGGTATTATCCATAAAAAAAAACTGCTCCTTATACGCCGGAACAGAATGGTGTTGCTGAACGCATGAACAGAACCATTATCGAGAAGGCACGATGCATGCTGTTGGATGCTGGTATTTCAGAATCGTTTTGGGCTGAAGCCGCTAATACCGCAGCTTACTTGATAAATAGAATCCCATGCAGAGGGAAAAACAAAACATCGGAGGAACTTTGGTGTGGTATCAAACCAAACCTCAAGTATTTACGAGTTTTCGGGAGCAAAGCCATGGCTCACTTTCGTAAGAAGCTTCGTGGAAAGTTTGACGTAAAATCTAGAGAGTGTATCTTTGTTGGCTATAGTGAGCACTCGAAGGCTTATCGACTGTATGATCTAAAGACTAGAAAAATATCAATTAGCAGAGATGTTTATGTTAACGAAAATCGAGGAAGTCAGGTAATTGATGAGTCAAACCACTCTTATTATTTTGATTTCTATCCGACAGTTGAAAATCACAAGACAGTCAAATCTGTATCTGAGATTGACCCTTATAATGAATTCTGTGAGGGTAAATCTAATGAGACTTCATTATTGGATGTTGAATTTGTTGATACGAAATGCAAGGCGGATAGTAGATCTAACGACAACAATGGCAGATCTGACGACGAAGATAACAACGACATGTTACTGAGACGTTCCGAGCGAATTGCAAACGGGAAAAATGTATTCATCGCTGATGTCTGCGAAACTTATGAGCCAGTGTCGGTTAAAGAGGCGCTGTCTAGTTCTAATGCGTTAAATTGGAAAGTAGCGATGGATTCTGAGTACGATTCAATGATTGAAAACGGCACGTGGGTTTTGACCGATTTACCACAGGGAAGAAAGGCAATTGATAGCAAGTGGGTCTTTAAAGTTAAACGTGACACTACAGGAGCGGTTGCACGGCATAAAGCACGTTTAGTTGTAAAAGGCTATTCTCAGATACGTGGTATTGATTACGAGGAAACGTTTGCACCGGTAGTGCGTTATTCATCTGTTCGGTTTCTTCTCGCTATGGCGGTTAAATTCAATCTGGATATTCATCAAATGTATGCAATAACGGCGTTTTTGCAAGGAAACTTAAATGAGGAGATTTATATACACCAGCCTGAGGGTTTTGAGGATGGAAGTAAGAAAGTTTGCCTTCTAAAAAAACTACTTTACGGAAAAAAGCAATCAAGCCGTATGTGGAACGAAAAGTTGAATGGAGTTTTATTAGGTTTCGGACTAAATAGGTCATTGACCGACCAATGTATTTATTTTCAATGCTCGAAAAACATCATCTTGATTCTTGCCATCTATGTCGATTTTTTTCATTTTGATCTTCAGCAATGACAAAACCGCCAGAGATAGACTAAAAAGAGAATTATCAATTCATTTCAAGATGAAGGACTTAGGAGTTGCATCATCTATCCTTGGAATGAACATTACAAGAAGCAACGATGGATCAATTGCGATTGATCAGAGCAACTATACTAAAGACATTTTAAAACGTTTAAATATGCTGGACTGCAATGGATGTTAACCAAAGGATGTTGGTTAACATCCATTGCAGTCCAGCATATTAAACGCAAATGGATGTTAACCAAAGGTTATTGAAGGAAATGTGCCCGAAAGATGAAAATGAGAGGCACGAAGTTGAAAATATTCCATATTAAGAAGCCATTGGAAAGTATCATGTTTGCAGCTCAAGCAACTAGGCCAGACCTGAGCTTTGCAATGAGTTCACTTCGTCGATTCAACGCGAATTTCGGCAAACCACATTGGTTAGCGCTAAAGAGAGTTCTGCGATACCTTAAGGGTACAGTTAGCACAAAGTTGTGGTTTAAGAAAGATGCAGATCCAGAGCTTATTGGATTCTGTGATGCCGACTGGGCTGGAGATCTGGATGAGAGAAGATCTACAACTGGTTACGTTTTTAAAGTGTGCGGTGGATTAGTCTCATGGAGCACGCGCAAACAACCTACAATTGCGCTATTCACAACTGAAGCAGAATTTATGTCTATGGTTGCGGCAATACAAGAAGCATTATGGCTTAAGCGGTTTGAATGTGAAATATTCAAAGATGCTTCTCAAACAATTAAATTGTTTTGCGATAACAAAAGTGCTATTCAGCTTGCTACAAATAATAGCTATCATTCCCGAACGAAGCATATCGATGTAAAAAATTACATTGTTTGAGAAAAACTGGCGGATGGAATGATCAAACTGGAATATAAGCGGACTGAAGATATGATTGCCGACGTCATGACAAAACCGATGAATAGTGTTAAACTAAATCATTTTGTTAGGGACTTTGGATTATATAAATAACAAGTTGTTGTTTTTGCAAAATGATATGTATTTGAATTATTAACAAAATTATCTTCAGTGAGGGTATTGAAAGTTGAATTTAGTTTTGTATACCACTGTAAGTTTTCACTTCTGTCAATAAAGACGTGCTCTCTTCTGAATTGTGTCTTGTCATAACAGAACGTGTTTTATTTTCCGCTCCCAGTTTTTCATGTAGATGCACAAATTGTTTTGCGTTGTGACCGGCTCGATTATAATTTACAACAATATATTTTCTCAGTGCAGAATTAATTAGTCGTTGAAAATTCGCCGGAGCATTCTTTAGCCCGAACGGCATTCTAACAAATTCATAGTGGCCTAGAAGAATTGAGAATGCAGTTTCCTTCCTGTCATCCTCTTTAATCAGAACTTGATGGAATACCTTTGCGAGATTCAAGGTCGTAAAATATTGCGCCCTACCAAGTTTTCCAAAATATTTTCAATATTTGGCATTGGAAATTTGTCACTTAAAGTAACTTCGTTAAGTTTTCTGTAATCAATAACAGTTCTCCACTTTTTCTTGCCAGAATCGTCAGCCTTTTTAGGGACAATCCATAATGGTGAGTTATAAGGAGAAACGCTTTCCCTAATAATTCCTTGAAAAAATAGATCTTCGTTCTTTTTTATCAATATTTCTAGTTTACTTTATTCCTCCTCATTCATGCTATCTCGTTTTAATTTATCTAATATATATTGTTCATCATAGTCTTCCAAAATGTGGATTTCGCCATAATCATATTGACAAGAATTTAAAAATTTTCCACTTGTATTATGTATTTCCAAATATCCTTCTTCCAAATTTATGATAGCCTGCATTAGTTTTAAAATATTTTGACCTATTAAACCATCAACATTTTTGTCTTTAAATGTAGTTAGCTTCCAACTCATTAGATTCTCTTCGTTAAACTCAAATGGCAATTCTGTAATTATTTCCTGACTAATTTCTGTCTGTCCACTAAGAGTATTATAATATAAGGATTTTGCAAGGTTGGAACGTTTATACTCGGGTATACTATTTTCATTTAATAATGTCGTTGTCGATCCGGTGTCAATTAAGAACATAATTTTGTTTGTCCCAATAGTTAATTCAACTACCGGTAAATCTCCTTCTCGGCTGGAGAGTGAAAATTTATCTATTCCGCGTTTTGGATATGATCCACTTCCCTTGGTTCATCTACATTGTTCTGAAAATAACCTGAATTTCTTGTGTTAAAATAATAATTATTATAAATACTATGACTCTGCTTGTATCGGCCAGAATAAGCCCGGTTTCTATACCCTCTTCAGTTTTCAAAGCACTAGTTTTCTAAAACCCTACCGTTGTTATAATGGTTCTGGCGTATGACATCGTTACTGTCAATTCTTGGATGGTTGTCCGGATTAGTCATTGGTTGTTTGTTTTTGTCGAATTTCTGTCCTTGTCTTCTTTTATTCTAATGTTTTATAAGACCAGTCTCTTCTTATAAGTAAACGGCCTCTCCTAAATTTTCCACATTTCTATTATACACAATACTGGCGAGGTTTTTATCTATACCGTTTAAATATTTTTTTGCAAAATGGCTGCTTCATTGGCTTGTGGTGTAAAATTCAAAGCGAGTATTTAGTTTATCTAATATATATATATATATATATATATATATATATATATATATATATATATATATATATATATATATATATATATATATACATATATATATATATATATATATATATATATATATATATATATATATATATATATATATATATATATATATATACATATACATATATATATATATATATATATATATATATATTGTAATGATATAACATCCCATGCATGAAATAAATCAAAACAAAACAAACAAGTCAAAATAGAACACCATGCAATTCATTAACATTGTCTACGTAATAGCAGACCACACAATGTTATACAACTGACCATATCAGGTTTCCGAGTAGCGACCGTGAATATCCATGCCATATGGTATATTCAAATGTAGTACAGAGTCATATTGCGATCGATAATAAATTATGTGTCACTATGGCACGCGATACAAATATGATATGTTTTGGTTGCAGTGTGAATAAGCGCACATTGTTATGTTTTGGTTACAGTGTGAATAAGCGCACATGGCAATAAATCTTGTACGTGTTGACAGAGTGGCGCTAGAAATGTTGGTCAAGTGTAGCGTGTGAAAGTTGAACACATGTGATTCATATAGATTATTGTGTCATGGGAAATTTATGTGTTATTGATTTATTTCAGGGCATGCTGAGTTTAGATCATAAAATAGGTTAAGTTATGTTTGTAATATTTTTGTAAAAATCGTATATAAGGAGTGGTAAGAATATTGTGAAAATAGATTCATTTGAGTAAGCGTGCAATACACTTTTATTCTATTGAGTCTCTGCTAGCGAGGTTATTCTTGCGGAGCATAATTCAAGCACGGCAAATGTCTAAGGTTAGCTTTGACATGGTGCCATCAATAACTGCGGCCTCGCCGCTTTGGTAGGTTGAATAGTGGTACAATCCACTCTCCACTGTTGGGTTAGTCTAACCTTTATTCCTCTACAGTAAGGACCCTGCGTTGATACAAGAGAACAGAGAAATATCCCAAGGCCCAACAACGAACTTATCTCGTGACGACCCCATCATATTTCATGACGATCCTTGTTTATTTCATGGCGATCCTGATGAACGGAACTCTGGAATCTACTATGAAGATTCAGGCAGCTGCATAGAAGAAGAAGGACAGTAAGAACGGGAAGAATACGTCCCTGAGCCAGTGTCGACTACACCATCCTACTACAAGCCCACAGCAATAAATACACTTGGACCCAGACCTAGGAGAATTGAAGAATTCAACAAAAGGAAGGCTGAAAAAGATATCTTGGACACCATCCCCAAACCAAGACGGCCACGTGGAGGCAGGAAAACAAAGTTAAAGCGTGAACGAGCGGAACTACACAGATTGGTACGAATTTCTTTTGGGCAGCAGAAAGAGTACTTCCGGAAGAGACTACGGGAACTTAAAGAAGATGGGAAATAATTGCTCGACGGAGGAGGTAACGGTGATACAGGAGTATCAACAATCTTTAACAACAGCAGCAATTTTCTGTATAGTATTAGGAATATTCTATGTTTACAATAAAAAGAATAAGGAGTATGTAGCTAAGAGGTTAAATAGGAGTATAGATGTATAGCAATAATTAAAACAATATATATGTCTTGATACATGAATTTTAAAAACTTTTATTTATGAATGTACGGTTCTTTCTTATAAAATTCCAGTCTTACAATAATTATGTATGGACACTTTAGAAGGTTTAATCTTGGAAAACGAACAGGTTTTGAGAAATTTAAGAAAAAGTTCGAAGAATTTATATAGGTTTGAAACTTTAAAAGAAAAATTGAACGATTTACAGGCGCGTAAAGAAAAATTTAGGAAAACAATCAGCAATTTTAATGACGAAAGCTCTGAGGTTTTAGATATAAAACTAAAGTTCAAAGCGGTATCAGCGATATTGGAGGGAGAAATCTGGCTACAGCTTGGTAAACAAGGATATTCTGCGGAAGACGTCCAACAAGAGTGCGACATCACCGAAGAATTAGAGACTAGTTTACAAGTACTAGAAGACAAAGCCAAGATGTCTGAGTTTAGTCTAGAGACTGCCATAAAAATAATTCCTACTTTCGAGGGAAAGTATAAGGAATTAGAATCCTTTTTGAAGATAGTAGAATTACTAAATTCCACATTAACCGCTTCAGGAAAAACTCAACTCATAGATTTCGTCACTAAAGTTAAGCTTACCGCGAATGTGAGATTATCTTTGATTAACACCTCAATCAGCACTTTTGAATCTTTAAAAGATGAATTATCTAGCAGGTTTAGGAACAATAAAACAGTACCACAGATTCCTTCTATGCTCAGTAACATGTGTCAGAACAGATCATCTGTTACTACATATAAAGATAAGATTTTATCTTTGGTTGATGAGCTCAATCAATTACAGGTACAAGGGCTAGGTAATCAGGCTACAGAACCAGAAAAGAAAGTTATCGCGCAAATGAACGATACTTATGCACTCACTATCTTTAAAAGTGGACTTAATGACCAGCTGAAAGGCACAATATTTTCAGCTAGGCCCAAAACTTTTGCTGAGGCAGTATCATTAGCGCAAGAGATTGTGACATTAGAATCTCAAGCTACGAGTAGCGTAATGCATATCGGCAATTTTGCAAATAATAGAAATAACCGTGATCGAAGATACAGAAACAATGGCAATGATAGAAATAGCAATGGTTATAGGGATAGAGACAGTCGAAGAGATTTTAGGAATAAAAGATACGATAACCATAGAAATTTTAATAGAAAAACAGATAACAGATCAAATCATTATAGGGATAATAATGATAACAGAGATAATCACCGTAGGAATAACAGATATGCCAACAACCATAGTAATCACCGCAATAACAATAATAGAAGTATACACGTAATTTCGGACCAGGGAAACGTCCTAGGTTCCGGAGAGGAAATGAGGAACCTCCCGGAATAAATAACACGAGTAAGGAATGTAAAATTTACAGAATAACTGATGGCTGCACGAATTACGTAAGAATTTATAATGATGGAGCGAATAGACAACTATCGTTCTTAATAGATACGGGTGCAGACGTATCAATTTGTAAAGTAGGTATATTTAAGGCGTTAGAACATAGAGTGAATAGCAAGGATAAAATTAAGTTAACTGGTATTACTAAGGAAGTAACTACGTCTTTAGGTACTTCGAAATTAAGCTTATTAATTGGGAACAAAAGGATAACAGAACTATTTCACATTGTAGACGACAATTTTCCGATTAGTACAGACGGTATTATCGGTAGAGATTTATTAGTTAGTTTCATGAGTAAAATTGATTATGAAACATTCACCATTTCTTTTAGTGTGTCAGATGAGAAAATCGTATTACCCATGGATACAAAACGTCAGAACCATTCGGGAATTAATATATCCGCGAGAACTGAAGCAATAGTTCCGGTAAATGTAAGCATCGATGAGGATAGCATTGTGCTGAACGCAGAAATTGAGAAGGGTGTTTTCATCGGAAATACTATTATACCAGCCAAAGGCGTTCGACACGTAAAGGTTCTGAACACAACTGATAGAGATGTAGTCATAAACAACTTCAACATAGAGGTTGAACCACTAAAGAACTACAAGGTATATGCAGGAAAACAACAGAGAGGTGATCAGAAACGTTTCGAGAAACTGCTGGGAGTTATAGATAAAGATAATTTGGACAAAAGATCTATGGACAGTTTGCTAGAGATAATCAAAGAATATCAAGATGTTTTTCACTTGGAGGAAGAGAAGTTGACAACAAACAATTTCTACAGACAAAAGCTGCAGATGGCAGACGATAGTCCGGTCTACATTAAGAATTATAGGCTACCTCAAGCTCAAAACGAAGAAATATTACAACAAGTTAGAGACTTAGAAGACAATGATATTGTCGAACCGTCAGTAAGCCCATACAATTCACCACTTTTGGTTGTGCCGAAGAAGACTTCAGATGGTAAAGCTAAGTGGAGACTTGTAGTGGATTTTCGTAGATTGAACGACAAAATCATCAATGATAAGTTTCCTTTGACTAGATTGGAAGACGTTCTAGATAGGCTCGGTAGAGCGAAGTATTTCTCAACTTTGGACATGACTAGTTCATTCCACCAAATCGAACTTGAGAAAGAATCTAGACCCGTCACCGCGTTTTCGACCAGTGATGGTCACTATCAATTCAAGAGACTACCATTTGGATTAAAGATTTCGTCCAACAGTTTCCAACGAATGTTGACGATAGCTTTGAGTGGTTTAAGTCATGAGGCATTCCTATACGTAGATGACATCATAGTTTTTGGATGCAGTGTCAAACACCACAATGATAATCTTCGCAAAGTGTTACAGCGAATGCGACAGTACAACTTAAAGTTGAACCCTGGGAAGTGTCACTTTTTGAAATCGGAAGTAGTATATTTAGGGCATTTGATAACCAGTGAAGGTGTTAAAACAGACCCATCTAAATTTGAGACGATCAGAAACTATCCGGTTCCGAAATGTGCAGATGAAGTACGCAGATTTGTTGCGTTCTGCAACTACTACAGGCGTTTTATTCCGAATTTTGCCGGAATTGCCAAAAGTTTGAACTCGTTATTGAAAAAGAACGTTACATTTGAATGGACCGAAGAATGTCAAGAAGCGTATGAAACACTTAAGAATAAATTAATTGAGCCACCAATTTTGCAGTATCCAAATTTCGAAAAACCATTCATTTTAACAACTGATGCATCTAATTACGCATTAGGCGCTGTATTATCGCAAGGTGAAATTGGACAGGATTTACCAATTTCGTATGCAAGCAAGTCGCTAGCAAAGCACGACATCAACAAACCAGTCATAGAAAAATAACTTTTAGCCATACATTGGGGCATAAACTTTTTCAGACCCTATCTCTACGGAAGAAAGTTCGTAGTTGTCACAGACCATAGACCACTAGTATCTTTATTCACCCATGCAAATCCTTCATCAAAACTCACTAGAATTAGAGTTGACTTATCGGATTATGATTTCACGATTGTATACAAAAAAGGCAGCATGAACACGAATGCTGATGCCTTGTCAAGAATTGAGTTGGATTCTGACTCTTTAAAAGCATTGATACCTCCAGTCACAGATGAAACAGCAAAGCGTAAACTATTAGCAATTACAAGGGGCATGGCAAAGAAAACAGATGATAAAAAGCAAGAAACCCGCAGCGAAAGCAACCACGTAAAAGTAGAACCTGATCAATTCTATTGTTGGGATTGCACTAGCTTGTCGGATATCACCGGTGTTATGAAATTAAAATTTATCCTGCGCAATGATGAAAATAAAAGTATTGATATCGTACGTACGAAAGATATTGTAAAAGTATATTGTAGCGATATATCTAACGTGAAACCAGTTTCCGTTAATGCAAAGCTAACAATAAATAGGGGTACCCGCAGACACAAAAGTAATGAGAATAATAGTGATAATCCACATTCAGAATACGTTTTGATTATGGAGAAACTATTAGATTTTGCTAGACGTAACAAAATCCAAGAACTCTCATTATCAAGTGATGATGTTATATTGAAGTCTATAGACAAGGAAGAATTTAAGAAAGTATTTAACCTGTTGCAACGAAAAGGTAAAGATAATGCGCATATGAAGCTAAGAATAATGATATACAAGCCGCCCGCTAAGATAACAAATAAAGATGAACAGGTGAAATTAATAGAAGAATATCACAATTCACCGCACGGAGGACATTTAGGAATTCGCAAAACTTTGTTAAAGCTAAAACAAAGATATTGCTGGAAAAACATGAACGGTATGGTTAAATCCCACATAAAGAATTGCACACCTTGTCAAATAAACAAACAGGTGAGACACACAAAAGAAGAAATGATGAAAACCGACACACCAACTACAAGTTTTGAAACAATACAAATAGATACCGTAGGTCCACTAAGAATATCTAATAACTATAGATACATATTAACCTTACAATGTGAACTAACTAAATTTGTAGTAGCGTTCCCAATAGAGAATAAAGAAGCACAAACCATAGCTGTAGGAATAGTTAATGAGTTTATATTAAAGTATGGACATTTCAAAGTACTCAAGTCTGATTTAGGCACTGAATTTACAAATAAGCTTATGAGCAACATCTGTGATTTGCTAAAAATAAAACAAATATTTTCAACACCATATCACCACCAAACTTTAGGGGTAGTAGAAAGGAATCATCGGGTACTAAACGAATATATGTATTCGTTTGCTGATGACCAACAATGGGACAAATGGGTTCCATATTACACATTTGCGTACAATACAACCCCAAATGTAGATACAAACTACACTCCATTTGAATTGATTTTCGGTAAACTTCCATATTTACCAAATGACATAGTTGATAATCAAGATGTGATTTACGATTTAGATGATTATGCCAACGAGTTAAAGGCAAGATTGAGGATGTCGATCAATAGAGCACGAAGTTTGATTGAAAAAGTTAAAATCAAAAGAACAATGAACCAAACAAATATACATTCTTTGAATCCTAAAATAGGAGATTTCGTACTTTTGAAAAATGAAAATAGAAAGAAACATCAACCGCCATATAAAGGTCCATATAGAGTATTGGACATGGATCACTGTAATGTCACTTTAGACATAGCAGGAAACCGTAAATTAGTACATAAAAACAGATTAAAACCTTACCACACATGTAACATAAACGACAATGTACTTGAATAAAAAAAAAATATATATATATGAACCTACATATAAAAATTTTGTAATAAAAACGTTCAGAATGATACGCATTATGTTAAGTTAAGCTAAGTAAGCATTATTGTAAATAAAAAAAAAAAATATATTGAACCATAAAAAAAAAAATATATTGAACCTACAAATAGAGAAATTTTGTTATATCTTAAAGTATATTAATAATGATAAATTTTGTTATGACTAAAGATAAGAGAATATTATTGTAAAAACCCCTTCTGGGATTATTGAACCTAATGTTGTGATTAGTCTTCATTTTTTTTTGTTGCAAATGAACCCTAATCAAAAAAAGGGTAAAAGTGTAATGATATAACATCACATGCATGAAATAAATCAAAACAAAACAAACAAGTCAAAATAGAACACCATGCAATTCATTAACATTGTCTACGTAATAGCAGACCACACAATGTTATACAACTGACCATATCAGGTTTCCGAGTAGCGACCGTGAATATCCATGCCATATGGTATATTCAAATGTAGTACAGAGTCATATTGCGATCGATAATAAATTATGTGTCACTATGGCACGCGATACAAATATGATATGTTTTGGTTGCAGTGTGAATAAGCGCACATTGTTATGTTTTGGTTACAGTGTGAATAAGCGCACATGGCAATAAATCTTGTACGTGTTGACAGAGTGGCGCTAGAAATGTTGGTCAAGTGTAGCGTGTGAAAGTTGAACACATGTGATTCATATAGATTATTGTGTCATGGGAAATTTATGTGTTATTGATTTATTTCAGGGCATGCTGAGTTTAGATCATAAAATAGGTTAAGTTATGTTTGTAATATTTTTGTAAAAATCGTATATAAGGAGTGGTAAGAATATTGTGAAAATAGATTCATTTGAGTAAGCGTGCAATACACTTTTATTCTATTGAGTCTCTGCTAGCGAGGTTATTCTTGCGGAGCATAATTCAAGCACGGCAAATGTCTAAGGTTAGCTTTGACATGGTGCCATCAATAACTGCGGCCTCGCCGCTTTGGTAGGTTGAATAGTGGTACAATCCACTCTCCACTGTTGGGTTAGTCTAACCTTTATTCCTCTACAGTAAGGACCCTGCGTTGATACAAGAGAACAGAGAAATATCCCAAGGCCCAACAACGAACTTATCTCGTGACGACCCCATCATATTTCATGACGATCCTTGTTTATTTCAATATATATATATATATATATATATATATATATATATATATATATATATATATGTATATATATATATATATATATATATATATATATATATATATATATATATATATATATATATATATAGGTTAGGTTAGGTTCAACTGGCTGGCCAGGGCCACACATAGACCCATTGGTCCGTAGTGGTACCAGATAAATGGACCCGGAGAAGGAAAGTTCAGTCCAAACGGCCATCGAAGGCCCCGGACTTTTTTGCGAACTGAAGTTTGTCCTTCAGCCTCTGTTCTGCAACATGTGAGAGATCCATCAGCCAGGGCTCACCGAAGCAGCGTTGCTTGGTTCTCCCAAGTGCCAATAAGTGGCCCAAAAGGTGTTGGATTGTTTCCGAGACTCCCGGCTCTTGACACTTCCTACAGGTGTCGCTGGTTAGGAGTCCCATTTTCATGGCATGAGCTGCTACACGACAGTGGCCGGTAATGATGCCGACCAGCCGTTTGCAGTCAGTTCGCGTCAATTCAAGTAGGTACTTAGTAGCTACGATATTGTACCACCCCCACATGATTTTGGCTAGCTTGCAGGTCTGAGTTGCACGCCATCTGCACGTCGCAACTTGCATCATATTGGAGTCAATTGAGAATTTGATTGTCTGGATTGGGGTAGGAATATCAACCGATCCTGACACGGGAAGGCTAGCCCCGTGCTTGGCTTACGCGTCTGCCCTCTCGTTTCCTTCAATGCCCTGGTGACCAGGAACCCAGAAAATTCTGACTCTTCTGTTGTTGCCCAGTCTATTCAGGGCCTCAATGCAGTCAAGTACACACTTCGATTTGTATGTGTAAGACATCAGAGCTTTAATCGCCGCTTGACTGTCTATAAAGATGTTGATTTCCATACTTGT
This sequence comes from Nemotelus pantherinus, assembly GCA_963978885.1. Lineage (NCBI taxonomy): Eukaryota > Metazoa > Arthropoda > Insecta > Diptera > Stratiomyidae > Nemotelus > Nemotelus pantherinus. The sequence goes on from OZ022264.1 coordinate 117,816,675, forward strand.
GGTATCTCTGGCGTATGCTAGGTCTGCGGCTTTACGTATCGCAAAAACCTCCGCCTGAAAAATACTTCAGTGATTGCGAAGCCTGAAAGCTGCTTCCAAAGTTGCTTCTGCGGAAAATGTTGCAGCACCCACTCCGGCAGACGTTTTAGAGCCGTCAGTGTATATGCTAAGAGTTGCTGCGCCCATTTGCCGATTCCACTCTTGCCCATCCCCATAATCACCTGATATCCCCGCTCGAAGTACAGAGTGGGGACCAAGTAGTCGGTGCTACCCGCGTACCCCCGCTCATTACTGCTGTGACCGAAGGATCGTGACTCGAAGTGCCCCGATTCCCTAAGCCTGACAGCAGCTTTTGCGGCAGAGCTCCTGACGAAGAGGTCAAGCGGTGGGAGATGGAGCAGGACATTGAGAGCAGACGAAGGAGTCGAGGCTAAGGCACCTGTGGTTCAGAGAGCCGCCAGCCGCTGAACTCTGTTTGCCATGCTAGCAAAGGTAGTCTTATTCACTGCTGGCTACCAGACCAAGCATCCGTCAGCAAGGATAGGCCTGGCTATCGCCAAATAGATCCAGTTCGTTAAGGCAGGGCTGAGACCCCACGTTTTACCAAGCACTCTCCTGCTGGCGTAAATCGCATTGCTAGCCCGTTTTACTCTCTCCTCCAAATTTGCCTTTCAGGTGAGCTTGCTGTCCAGAACAAGGCCTAAGTACTTAGTTTTTGACTTGGGGCTTAACCTGGCGCCGCTCAACCTGATTGGAGGTAATTCAGGAATTTTTTACTTTCTTGTGAAAAGTACGAGATCAGTTTTGTTAATGTTGATGCCGAGGCCCACAGTGTTCGCCCATTCCTCAACCAGCCCCAGAGCATACTCGATGAGATGGCCGACAGTGTGCGGAAATCTGCCCGAGACTAAAATGGTAATGTCATCGGCATAGACCACAACCGTGAGTCCTTTGCGTTCTAGCCTATCCAAAATTGTATTTACAACCAGTTTCCATAAGAGAGGGGATAGAACTCCACCTTGCGGTGTGCCTCTAGGGACCTTCCTTCCGCCCACTCAGCTGTTATGAGCCTTTATAAGCAATATGCTTAAGTGCTTATCCAGCTGCAAATAGAAGGGTGGGTATTGGTTGCGTAGAGGCTCTCCACAATGGCTGTAGTGTGCACATTATTGAAGGCGCCTTCAATATCTAGAAAAGCCCCCAAGGTGTGATCTTTGTAGCGGAGTGCCTTTTCTATTTCGAGAACTACTCTATGGAGAACCGTTTCAACGGATTTCCCTTTTATGTACGCGTTTTGGGCACCCGATAGGGCTTGAGATCCAAGTCAATATATATATATATATATATATATATATATATATATATATATATATATATATATATATATATATTTATATATATATATATATATATATATATATATATATATATATATATATATATATATATATATATATATATATGTATATATATATATATATATTTTTATATACATATATATGTGTATATATATATATATATATATATATATATATATATATATATATATATATATATATATATATATATATATATATACAGTCATTTCCACAAGAGCGTATACATTGTAACTTTTTAATGCACCATTTCTCAAAGAGTGGTGGGGGACTTTTAGTTACCTGCATTTTTCCTCTTTTTCGCATTGTATAAATTTGGTCATTATAAGTTCAAGTAGGAGAGTGATAAGACGTCAAGTGAAATGAGTGCGATTTACAAAAAATTATTCGAGGCTGTGTTTTTAGTAAGTCATCCGAAAAGACCAAAAATGACACCTGCATCGGCCGGAAAGCACCTGAAAGTTTCGACACAGTTTGTGAATAAGTGGATAAAGCGTTTTAAAGATACTGGAAATGTAGATGATCTACCTGGTAGGGGTAAAACCCGAAGCACTTCAAAAACCCAGGATAAGGCCATCATTGATATTTTTAAGAAAAATCCGTCCGTTACCTTAGTGCAGGCAAAGGAAATGTTATCGAAGAAGAATAATTACGTGTCCTTGAATACGATTCGGCGAAGATTACAAGAGGAAAACATCAAAACCAGTTATGCCTTGTTGAAACCATTACTTACCGAAAACCACAAGCGAATACGTGTAGAGTGGGCTAAGGAAAACATCGATCGTGATTGGGATAACGTGATCTTTACGGATGAATCAAGTTTTGCTGTAAATACGTTCAGGAGACGAGTGTGGTTACAAAAAGGAGAAGCTTTCGTGAACCGAACCGTTAAACACCCTGTGAAGGTCCATGTTTATGGATGCCTTTCTGCACGCGGTTTCGGAAAATTAATAACGTTTACTTAATAATTCTTACTGCTGAAAGGATGATCATTTTGTACAAGAAAGGATTATTGAAGTCTGCTAGAATGCTATATGGCAACGACAACAACGATTGGTTTCTACAAGAAGATAACGATCCGAAACATAAAAGCCGGTTGTGTACACGCTGGAAAGAAGAAAATAACATTCAAGTACTTGATTGGCCTTCGCAATCGCCGGATGCCAATCCTATTGAAAATGTTTGGGAATTCATGAAACAGAAGCTTCAAGGAAAGCAAATAAAAGGAGCAGCACATTTAGGGCGAACGTTAAAAAAAATTTGGAAGAACTTATCGACAGACTACGCGGAAAAATTGGCCGAAAGTTGTCACCGAAGGTGCCAGTCAATAATCAATAGTGACGGCGATTGGACCGTGTATTAAATATAATTGCGAAAATGTATTTTGTATTTACTTTCAACAAAAAATAAAATTTCTTACTTGTAACATTTTGTTTTTATTTTGTGAGGTATACGGTCTTGTAGAAATGACTGTATATATATATATATATATATATATATATATATATATATATATATATATATATATATATATATATATATATATATATATATATATATATATATATATATATATATACATATTTATATAAATATATATATATATATATATATATATATATATATATATATATATATATATATATATATATATATATATATATATATATATATATATATATATATATATATATATATATATATATATATATATGCCTGTAGAGCCTGTTCTTGCAGTTTAATGATTAGGTACCACTGAACAACGTACTGGGGCATACTTGGATTATCGTTAAACATCGGCAAGATGATTTCCACTTCCCGGATGAAAGAGGATAGGCCATAGTCCGTTGTTCCAAAAAAGGGTATAATCGCGGTAGCTTCTTTCATCAAATCCGATGACGGTATAGTAATGTGTGTTCCTTAACTATCTTCATGTCCACTTTCTGGTTGTAGTGGTGGTATCGGAGCCATAATCGTTATTTTTTTGTCAAATTACCTTTTACTTCACAAAACTAAGCTTCAGTTTGTTTGCATGTTCCTTGTTAAAAATTAGTATTAAACTCGTTTCGCCGAAAATTCATATTTCTGTATATATATATATATATATATATATATATATATATATATATATATATATATATATATATATATATATATATATATATATATATATATATATATATATATATATATATATATATATATATATATATATTAATATATATATATATATATATATATATATAAATATATATATATATATATATATATATATATATATATATATATATATATATATATATATATATAAATTATATAAATATATATATATATATATATATATATATATTAATATATATATATATATATATATATATATATATATATATATATATATATACCTATATATATATATATATATATATATATATATATATATATATATATTAATATATATATATATATATATATATATATATATATATATATATATATATATATATATATATATATATATATTAATATATATATATATATATATATATATATATATATATATATATATATATATATATATATATATATATATATATATTAATATATATATATATATATATATATATATATATATATATATATATCTATATATACCTATATATATATATATATATATATATATATATATATATATATATATATATATATATATATATATATATATATATATATATATATATATGTATACATATATATCAGCAAAATGATTAAGAGTGATAATCTCTGGAGTCGCCACACCGATTGAGCTGAAATTTTCGAAAAACGTACATGTTTATAACAGGTAGGTCAGAAAATTGCTAAAATTCACATGTCGTAAATTTTTTGGCGGCGGAAGTGTTTTAGTGAATTTTGAGGTACTCCCATATTTCTAAGCAGCGTAAATTTTTGTTCAAAAAATGTATTGAGGATGAAAACTTATTATGTTTTAAGCTTGCTTCTGACAAAGAATTGGAAATTTTGAGCCTTGTGTGAGTGCAGCGTGCCTAAAAGTAGGCAAGGATTTTTTTTCAAATTTGGATTTGTCATAACTTCTGACAAAACATTGGATGACCGTGGAATTCGCAGAGCGTATTGACGTAAGCTAAAATTTAACACACATGAATTTCCAAGGAAGTCGGAATAACCCTTTAGCTGCGGCAGGCTCCTGGAAAAATATCTTCCAAATCCTTGACCCTCCTCAAAAATTTTTGATTTTTTACAAAAACTGCAAATCATTGATAAATTTTAACCTTGTGCATCATGTCAAATTGAAATTTTTAAAATTCTGATTTGCACAAGAACGGCAACCCATCACCAAATTACCTCTATTTTCAGCACTCAAAACTTCTGTTCACGAGAACTGACAATCGGATAGTGCGATCAATATGAAATTTACAGGACAAGTTTGTATTAGCTAGGACCAAGTCTGATAGAAGTGATTTTGAAATATCGGCAACACTGTGGCAGTGGTTCCATGTGGAAAAATCGCTGAAAAAAAACCTGGTTTTTGGCCTACAGCTTCCGATTTAGCCACCAGATTTTAACAAAATTCACACAGTAGGTGAACCTTACTCTAAGATAGAATTCATTAAAATTTGCTTGAAAAATTAGTACAGGGACGCCAGCTATGACAATTTTAGTCTCCTAAATATTGTAAATTTGCTCAGGAAAATAAAGTTTTTTTCCCTATAACTTCCGATGCAGTTACGAAATCAAAACGAAATTCATGTCACAAGTGGATTTTATTACGTTTTTAATTTTGTACGAATTTCGTTCAAAAATGGTGAAAATCGGAATGATCCTGCAATGATAATTAGCAACAAATATTTACGTTTCAAAAATTTAATAAGTTTGGACGTTGGTAGCCCTTAAATTCTATTCTTTCCTATAACTTACAGCGCAGCCATTCAATTGAAATGAAATTCATAGGGTGGGTTTAATACAACGTGAAGCAGCTATGGTGCTAGCATATGATTGCCAGCACCAGACAATTTTGTAAAAATTGCACCAACAGATGTTTCCATTTGGTATTCATAAGCAAAGCATTTACAATAAAATAAGCAACCGATATTTAAATTCTCCGAGTTTTGAAAAGTTTTCGGATGGCAACCCCAGACATAGTTTATTCGCTGAAACTTTCGATGAAATCCATGGATGAAAACGAAATTCAAAGGATGGGTTGATTAAGCATGAGCATGTTATGGTAGATTTATTGCTGCTGTGTTGGAAAAATGTTGTCAGCACGGAACATATTCATCATTTGTGTTATAGGAAATGCTGTCAGAAAATTATATTTGTTCTTTTGAGTAAGAAATGGTTGATATGAGACTACATAGAAGTGTATAACGTCTACACTCATTTTTAAATCCCTCAATGATAACTTCTTCGAAAATTAGTTTTCTAGCGGTTCTGATGCGCTTGACTTTTGTTTTAATTTTCTTTATACACAATTATTTTTTCGCTTTTTTTTAAACAAAAATATTCTAATTAATTGTTATAAGAACTTTCACTTTATCAATCTTCTTTCTTTATAATTTTTTTTTAACAAAACCACAAACTGTTTTTAAAAGAATTCTTACTAATTATAGTTTTCACTTTGTCATTCTTAAGATTGAATTGTTGTTACTGGCAAAGGGTTTAGTTTTTTAATTCACTCACTTGCAAACCGTTTTAATTTTATTCACCACTCTGCAGATTTGGCAAGAGTCACTAATAAACTATAAACTCACTTTTCACTTCTTCCACTTATCTACGGATGTATGGTTACCGACTGCGTCCCGTTTGTAGGTGTTTACTTTAATACTTTAAAAAAAATTAAACATCGTGAGTTTAGTTTCAGACCTTAGCTTTATTACGATCAATTAGCGACTAACTTACTAAAATACACATCTTTCACTTATCGACTTCCCGACCTAGATAATATATTGTTGACGATCACTGTTTGCTTAAACAAGTGATCAGCATAAAAATATTTCATAATGGAAATAATGCAATTTGGGTCAATGCAATTGAATTGTACAATTGTATTGTAATTTCCATTTTTGCATATATGATCAAAACAGATAATCAGCATAAAAATATTTCAATTGAATGTGCAATTGCTTTGGTGAAATGTCCAATTGCAAAGTTGTGAAATTAGATTAACTTGTAATTAGGTTATTAAAGAATCTTTACCTTTGGGTTCATTGAATCGTCATGCTAATTAGGACTTATGTATTTGGTGGTGGAAGCGGTGGTGACGATAGCATTGACATGACCCGCGCGCGTTGCATTTTGCTGTGAGATTGACTCACTTAGTCATTCGGACGTATTTCTCCGAATGACTGGCGCAATTCTGGCATTCGGCCGAATGACTGAAATTTCCAGCCAAAGAGACTGAATTTTTAGACGGAGAGAATAATAATCGTTAATTATGTATATTATGGGCGATACACTTAGTTACATGAAACAGTCATTTGCATTATTCTTTGGTGTTTACAAATATTTGCATGTTTTTGAAAATGTGGCTCTTTAGTAGAAGCGAGCTCTCAATAGACATCATAATATCTTTGCGGAAAGGTGCCTCAAAACAATATATGGCAGGAGGGCAAGGTTTCAAAAAATGTAACTGCCAAACAGCGATAAACCACTGCAAAACTCGACGGTGCTACTGTTTCAAAAACAATCCAAATTGTAATTCTCGATGATATCGTAAAGAAACATGTATAAACAAATGAGAATGTCTAGCTGACTACAACTATATGACTGTTTCATGTAACTTTGTGTATCTAAAAAATAAACATGATCTATACAAACAATATTTTCAAGATTATTATTCATTTCGGCTGAAAATGTCAGTCTTTCAGGGCGCCCGCAGTCACTCAGAATAATGCTCTTCCTTTGGTCTATTTGACTGAAAATTTCGGTCATTCGGCCGAACGCCAGAAACGCAAATCATTTGGAGAAATACGTCCGAATGGCTGATTGAATCAGTCTCACAGCGAAATATATATATATATATATATATATATATATATATATATATATAAATATATATATATATATATATATATATATATATATATATATATATATATATATATATATATATAAAAATATATATGTATATATATATATATATATAAATATATATGTATATATATATATATATATATATATATATATATATATATATATATATATATATATATATATATATATATATACACACCAATGTATCCTGAAATTTTCAGGATACATTGGTATACATAAAAAATTGTGCCAGGTCGTTCATAATTCTGAATCCTTTGGCAGTGCTATTTGCTATTTCAAATCAACTTTTTATAATGTCAACAAATCACTTTTGCAAAAACAAAGCATTCGTATAATCGTGCAAATATAAACAGACAAGTGGCAGGGTGGCTTGAAGAGAAAAGAAAGATCGTTTATGTACAAAAGAAAAAAAATGGCAAGAGTAGATCATTGCCAAATTCCTGAGGCATGAAAAATAAGTATAGAAGAAAAAGAATGAACAGTTTCAACATAAAAATTATCACAAATAAACGAAGATGTTAAAGAAACATAGGACACCCCCGAAAAAAATGTAATACGCTTTTCTAAACCTATCAACCATCCAGTCTTTGGGTGAAATGCTTCAAATACATATTGGCCGAGGCCAGGCAAGCCAAAGTCAGACGAAATCGCCAACATGTGGACGGCATTTGACAGCTTGTCACGAATCGCCTTGACTCGTGCTCAAAATCCATTCCGATCGGAGTTCGCACGAGCGCCGGCGAGCACTGTCAAAGTCGCTTGACTGGACCGTCCACACACTCGGGCTCGCCAGATTTCGCCTGGGCTCGGCCAATATGTATTTCCTACAAAATAGATACATAAATAACAAATATGTGTGGTCGAATAAATATATCCTCACAAATTGTTTCTGCTGCAAATTTGAACTGACCAGTTAATCATGAAAACCTACTCTAACGTTGTTTTCCATTCATTTATTTGGTTTTTTATTGATTTACTTGTTTCAACATGTATTAACTCATCTGGTTCTATAAGTGTATTTATATATGTATATATATATATATATATATATATATATATATATATATTATATATATATATATATATATATATATATATATATATATATATATATATATATATATATATATATATATATATATATATATACACCCGGACAAAATAATAGGTGTGAACAATTTTTTTTTAAAACAAGCTTGGTTTCTTTATATATCTTTATTATCCCTCAAAAATTAATTTAGTTTTCAACATAAACACACTTCATCGTCATAACAAAAACAAAAGGCTTCACAAACTCTGAAAAAAAAACTTAAAATTTAGTTAATTCATAAAAAACGCCAATTTTCATATGGCCAGAATAATAGGTGTGCCCAACAAACTTAGTAATTAACATTGAAATTTCGATAGTTAGGGTCCTTTTTTATACTGAATTCGTTAGGTTGCATCTAATACCCTCAATATCCGCCATTATTCTTGATGACTTTTTCAATTCTTCCGGGCATAGACGATATCAACTTCCGACAAGTTTCTACAGGAATATTGTACCAAACTTTTTGAATATTCTCCCATAACTGCGCTTTGTTTTGGCAACACGTCTTTGAAACTTCTCGTTTGAGTTCACCTCAGAGGTTCTCAATAGGATTGAGGTCTGGGGATTGACTTGGCCACTCAACGACGTCCACCATATGCTCTTGGAACCATGCTTTCACCAATCGAGATGAGTGTTTAGGATCATTGTCCTGCTGAATTGTCCACAACAGCGGCATATTATTCTCGGCATATGGCAGCATTACCATCTCCAACAAATCCCTGTACACGAATCTATTCATTATGCCATCAATTCGATGTATCGGGCCTACACCTTGCCACGAAAAACAGCCCCATACCATTATGCTACCACTTCCGTGTTTCACCGTTTTTTTTGTAAACCTAAGATGAAATTGTTTGTCCTCCGGTCGACGAACGTTTTTTGCCGCATCATTACCAAACAAATTTATCTTTGTTTCATCGCTCCAGAGGATGTTGCGCCATTTTTTTTCACCCTGCGATCCGCACCAGGTTTTGTGAATCAACGTAAAGTTTTTCCTCGTCTTCAAATTTGCAGTTCTAAGCAGCGGAACTTTCCGGGCAATCCTACCGGGTAGTTTTGCATTTACTAATCGCCGCCGAACGGTTCGTGATGAATTCCCAATTTCGCTGGCAATTGTCCTGGATGATTTGAACGGGTCGCGTTTAGCTAAGGTAACTATACGATTGTCGGTCACTGGTGAAGTTTTATTAGGTGCTTCACGGGTTTCAATGAATTTTTCCTGTTTCAGAGCATTCGTAACAACATTTTCAGATCGTCCAATTGATGTAGCAATGAATTTGTAGGTTTTCCCCTCATCTCGGAGCCGACGAACAAGTCTTCTCTCCTCTACACTGCAGTGAGGTCCACGGCCCATCTAATATTATAACAATGTTATAATTGTACCTTCAGTTAGTTTAATATCCTCAAAATCTCATCTTCCGCAACTATATAGGTATTTAAATTTATTCACTTTAAATTTTTACCAGCACACACCTATTATATTGTCCAGCTCAATTTTGAATACCGAACAAAGAAAAAATCCGCAATATTTTCCAAGAAGTAGTTTTATTGAGGGATTCCCCCATTTCATTCAAAAGAGTGCTACTCACTTGCCGTAGTGGTTTTTTGATTGCGGAATATATTGCATAATTTTTTCTCTAATTTTACACATTTTGGGGGTTCACACCTATTATTTTGTCCGGTGTGTATACACACACACACATATATATATATATATATATATATATATATATATATATATATATATATATATATATATATATATATATATATATATATATATATATATATATATATATATATATATATATATATATATATATATATATGTATATATATATATATATATATATATATATATATATATATATATATATATATATATATAATATATATATATATATATATATATATATATATATATATATATATATATATATATATATTTATATACAGTTGCTCACGAAAGTCAGCATACACTGCTTAAAAACGCGGAATTGGCAATGTATAGGTAGAAAAAAATGAAAAGACGGGTGAAAAAACGAACTTAAAAAGAATATCAGAGGCATCGTAATCTATTTTACACAGAATTTATGAGAACATACACATACATACACATATACATAGTAAATAACAAGAAATTCCGCTGAAAAAGAGCAAACAAAAGTCAGCATACACCACAGAAAATTCAAAAGAATCAGTCTAAGCGATGAGTTATACTGCGATGAAGATTGCTACCGTGTTAATATACAAAGATTAACATTAGTACTCGTACATTGCAAGTCGATCAAACTAAAGTGATTTGGGTGCCTTTAATACTTAAAAATGAGTACACGGAAGGAAACGAGTTTGGAAGTGCGAAAAATCATCCTTAGTGAACGAGTGGAAGGGAAGTCGTACGGCGAACTTAGGAAAATAGTTGGAAGAAGTCAGGCAACGGTGCAAACAATAATACGGAAAGCGGAAACGGGAAGGAGAATACAAAATAAACAACGAAAAGGTAGACCAAAATCCTTAAGTATGAGAGATGAGAGAGACTTGTTACGGAAAATAAGTAAGGAGCCACAAAAAAGTGCTCCGGCAATGGCCACTGCACTTGCAAAGGCAACAGGGAAGCAAGTGAGTCCAAAAACAATACGTAGAGTTTTGCGTAATCAGGGCTATAACGGTAGAGTTCCGCAAAGAAAACCTTTCATTTCTCCAGTAATGAAAGGAAGAGGCTTGACTTTGCTCGCCTGCATCTAATAAGGACGACAGTTTTTGGAGTCAAGTCCTATTTAGTGACGAGAGCAAGTATAATATTAATGGCTCTGATGGGTGCGGAAACGTGTGGAGAAAGCGGAACGAAGCATTGGCAAAGAAGAATTTGCGTCCTACAGTGAAACACGGTGGAGGGTCAGTCCTCGTATGGGGGCTGTATTAGAGTCATTTTATTTATGGTACTATGGATCAATACATGTATTTAGACATATTCCGAGGCGATTTGATACCTTCTGTGCAGAAAATAACCCTACCGCCAGGTTGGATCTTTCAGCAGGACAATGATCTAAAACATATAGCTAGAAGTGTCAAGGAATGGTTGCTGTATAACGCCCCTCATCAGCTTCACAGTCCGCCTTAGTCTCCCGATTCAAACCCTTTCGAACATTTATGGGAGGAATTGGATCGCAGAATTCGTGAACCAGCCGTAAGAGGAACTTTTACTAGCAAAGAGACCCTGAAATCTGCTCAGCTGTGCGCCTGGATGAATATTTTACCCGAAATTACCGGAAATCTCGTTCGTTCGATGCAAAGGCGTTAAGAAGCTGTTATTAAGGCTGGTGAGGGCCTACGAAGTATTGAGCTTACGTTTTTTGGTCATTCTCGTTCTTTTCGAAACATGGCTCGTAGTGTATGTGACTTTCGATGGATGATTTTTTTAGTTTTCATGCCTTATTTCTTTCTGTGTTTAGATTTCTTTATTGTTATGTTATGAAACTTATTTTTAATGCCAATAAAGCTACTTTTACGTTTTCATTGCATTCTGTCTTTTTCCACTGGACCATATTCGTGTTTTTACATGCTGTATGTTGACTTTTGTGAGCCACTGTATGTATATATCTAAATCTAAATCTTTATATATATATATATATATACATTATATATATAGTAATATATATATATATATATTATATATATATATATATATATATATATATATATATATATGTATATTATATGCATATACATCTATATATATACATATATATATATATATATACATATATATATATATATATATATATATATATATATATATATATATATATATATATATATACATATATATATATATATATATATATATATATATATATATATATATATATATATATATATATATATATATATATATATATATATATATATCAGTGGCGTGGCGTTCATGGGAGCAAGGGAAGCATTGCTTCCCTTACATTTTGGCTGACATGAATTTTAAATCAATTGTTTTTTTCGAAACAGTGAAATAACCACGTACAAACATTTATTTAAAAAAAATTCTCATATCAAATTGTGAACATCTCATACAGTTGATGTAGTAACACCACAGTATGAAAATAATGAAAGAACAACCACGACGTGGAAGCAATGTGAAAAGTGCTTCTACGAGCATTTATTTGACCCCATATAGACTAGACTGTGACGTCATTAAAAAAATGTGTGTATACCATCTGTTTGGAAGCAATGAAGATGTTGCTTCCTAGGGTAAATTATTTTCTCACGAGAGAGACTCAGAGCGGAGCTGCGAACACATGACTCCTGTGGAACTTATTTCTGCTTTCCCCTCACTAGTAGCAGGGTAAATTGTTATTGTTATCATTATACTTTGCTTGTACAGATTTTTGTGAATGGAAAACGCTTGCTGTGAGTGAATTTGAGTTACGAGATGTGGCAAGCGTTACCAGATGCCTTGGATTCGATAAGTCGTTACTTTATGTGTTTTATTTATGATTTATATTATGATATTTTTTGTGTGTTCTATTTTGTATAGAAACTTTTATGAAGGTGTTTTCAATTGGCGAAGGCTTTAAGTCACTTATAGCTTATAGGATTTGGTAATTATATTGCAATTTGAAGCTGTTGACTAGAATTGTGTCAAATTAATTGTGTAAAATTACTGTGTAAAATTGCATGATACTTTTGATTGATATTTGAAACAGTGAAAGGTTAAAATAGGTGGGTCAATATTTTAGAATTCACCAACTTATTTAATTTTTATATAATTGGATCTCGGTAGTTTGCTGAAAAAAAGGCATCATCAACCAGGATCGATCGAAACCGAATTCGTAAATTGTCTCTATTGTGGTGCTATAAAGGTTGTATAATTGGTCACTTTGCATGCGATACTTGCTTGGCGAATTTAACCGCCGCGCAGCAAGATCACAATACAAAAGTGACCCTTTTAACAAAAATCAAAAAAAGTAATTTGATTTCAAGCTCATCTGTTTAGTTGCCGAGCGATTTGGCTTACTGAAACAGACTGACTTTATTTGCTCATGTTTCGCTCTTAAGTAGTAAAATTTTAGTAAAAGAAAAATATAAGTGCTAAAATGTATGGAGTTGGTTTTTAATGTTGTTTTTAATATTAAGTATATTTGTTAGTGTCTTCGCTACATTAAATCTTCTGCTAATCTTAGTGCTCACCACTTTCTTGGAATGTCGCTAAAATCGCAAAGTGTATATTTTGAACATGTTATGACATTTTATGTGTTTACCAAGTGTTTACGTTTTATATACACTACACCCTCCTCCTTTGGGGAAAAAAATTTCGTTTCTGTAGGAAAGGAAATTTTTTTGAACTCAAATCCATACTTTACAATTTTGATTACAATGTTGTCCATTGATGTTTTTGTTTATAGCTTAATTTATTTCAGTTTCAACTTAAAATATATGTTATGTTGTTGTTGTGTTGCATGTTATTTTTGTAATTTAGCTTTTTTTATGTTATTTTTGTAATTTAGTATATCTTCTTCTAAAAAAATAATAATTTTCATAAATGCTAATTAATGGGTAGCATGTATGAAGATTTTTATCAATAATTTATTAAATAACAATGTACTTACAATACTTATGTATAAATATGTTTTTATTGTGTTAATTTTTGTATAATATTTTCATATTGGTGGTACTTTTATTATATGGCTTTAATCAATGATTTTGACATTTTCTGTTTGTAAGTATATATGAATTAACATTTCTTTTTAACATTTTGTATGGTTTGTGGTATATTTTTGTTTTAATTTTATTTAATGTTTTCGTTTAAAATTTCTATAAATTTCAACGAGTTCATTTTTAATCGGAATATATGTATATATGTATTTCCTACAAAACAGATACATAAATAACAAATATGTGTGGTCGAATAAATATATCCTCACAAATTGTTTCTGCTGCAAATTTGAACAGACCAGTTAATCATGAAAACTTACTCTAACGTTGTTTTCCATTCATTTATTTGGTTTTATATTGATTTACTTGTTGCAACATGTATTAACTCATCTCGTTCTATAAGTGTATTTATATATGTATATATATATATATATATATATATATATATTATATATATATATATATATATATATATATATATATATATATATATATATATATATATATATATATATATATATATATATATATATATATACACCCGGACAAAATAATAGGTGTGAACAATTTTTTTTTAAAACAAGCTTGGTTTCTTTATATATCTTTATTATCCCTCAAAAATTAATTTAGTTTTCAACATAAACACACTTCATCGTCATAACAAAAACAAAAGGCTTCACAAACTCTGAAAAAAAAACTTAGAATTTAGTTAATTCATAAAAAACGCCAATTTTCATATGGCCAGAATAATAGGTGTGCCGAACAAACTTAGTAATTAACATTGAAATTTCGATAGTTAGGGTCCTTTTTTATACTGGATTCGTTAGGCCGCATCTAATACCCTCAATATCCGCCATTATTCTTGATGACTTTTTCAATTCTTCCGGGCATAGACGATATCAACTTCCGACAAGTTTCTACAGGAATATTGTACCAAACTTTTTGAATATTCTCCTATAACTGCGCTTTGTTTTGGCAACACGTCTTTGAAACTTCTCGTTTGAGTTCACCTCAGAGGTTCTCAATAGGATTGAGGTCTGGGGATTGACTTGGCCACTCAACGACGGCCACCATATGCTCTTGGAACCATGCTTTCACCAATCGAGATGAGTGTTTAGGATCATTGTCCTGCTGAATTGTCCACAACAGCTGCATATTATTCTCGGCATATGGCAGCATTACCATCTCCAACAAATCCCTGTACACGAATCTATTCATTATGCCATCAATTCGATGTATCGGGCCTACACCTTGCCACGAAAAACAGCCCCATACCCATAGGCGGGCCGTGGCCTAAAATCTGGCAGGGGCCAGGGACTGAAAGGTTCAAGACATGCGATGATTTTGTTTTTGTTTGTACACGTACTGTTCATACAACTTATATAATTTACTTATACATTATATATTTGTTTATTTATTCTTTATTATTTGCTAATGCATAATGCATTATCAAATAAACTTCTTGTCTGTGAATACGTATGAGCTACTACTACATGCATATAATGTGAATGGTAGGTATGAACTACACATGAATTATAAAGGACCGCTAAGAAAGAAAGCTTGTATGAATTATACGGGAATAGAATGGAAATTATTAGAAATGTAAGAATATTTTTTCGTTTAGAAGCTAAATATATTTCAATTTATACTTAAAGAAGAGGATAGCTTAGTTTCAAAATATCTTTGAAAAAATTGGAATATATTAAGCTTAAAAGGAAGAAATTGATATCTTGCTTCAAACATTTGTTACCTAGAAAGCCTAGAAAAACCGAAAATAATTTAGCAAGATGAAAAATGCTGTAACTTACTCTTTTCGAGCCATTTGGTTTGCAGGAATATCTTTGTAGCCCAGACTGCGTGTCCGAGGCTAGATGAAACAGCAAAACCTTTGAAACTAGTGCTTTTTGGTGTTTTTCGTTTTCGCGATCCTCTACTAAATGTGAGATTCAGACAGTTCTTTTCTGCGAATGATTTAATTTTTTCCCAAACTAAATACAAGTCTTCTCACTCACTTAGTAGTGTTCCATTCACAAGATTTATCCCATCCCGAAGAGTTGCATTTTTAGTTTGGAAATATGTGCTTAACATGTTCGTTATAAAAATAACATAGTGAAAGATGAAAAGATTTACTACAAATTTAGGATTACTGATTGAATGAAAGATCCCCAATGAATAAACTGAGTCGTTGTATTTTCCCTCATTCATTTCTTTCTCTAAAGCCTCTTTCAAAGTCCCATAGGTATCGATCACATATTTGCAATTGTGAAATCTCATTGACTATCGAGTCGAGCTTAAACTTCTCATTCCACGCCTTGTGTTTAGACCAACTGCCTCTTCAAGCTGCTTCAACAATTCGTGTTGTGATGGCTTCGAAAAGTGTAGGTAAAGGGATTCGATGGCATTGAAAAAGGATGTATACGTTTCGATTGTGAAAAATGTGTCCATCACAACCAGGATAATTTTATGAGCTAGACAGTGTACAAATGTGGCTGCAGGGTTTTTCATCTTAATTTAGATTTGTACACCACTTTTTTGTCCTGACATGACACTAGCACTATCATAAGACTGTCCAACAACAGGCAAGTCCGTAGCTGTCTAACAGGCTCAAAATTATATCTGCTAAATACGAGGCATTTCTAGGTCTTGAACAGTCTACAAAGCTTGAGAACCTTTCTTCGACTGCTAGCTCTTTAGCAAATCTGACAACCACGGAGAGTTGTTCCTTCTGTGGACCCTTATTGCGTCTGCCATAATGGATATCAATCCGCAATCTTTTATTTCAGCTGTATTGTCCTCGCGATTTCAGCAATTATTTTCATCAATTCATTTTGTGTTTTGCCACTACAGTAGCTCGCAACCTTGTTTTTAAAATTATTTTCAAAATTTGAATCATCTTCGCGAATAATGCACAAAATTCCAAAAAAAAATCACGGCTATCACTGCCACCACTTTCATCATGTCCTCTGAAAGCACGTCTTTGGCGACTGAGACACGTTGTAAGGTCGATAACCTTTTCCAAATAATTTTGGTTGATCTTGACAATATTCCAAGACTGTTCAAGCACGATATCATTTACTGTCTTCCAAGTACTATTAGAGTTTTCTCATTGTGCATGAATTTTACTATCCGGATAATTTATCCGGATCGCGAAGTTTGGCCGAGCTGAAATTTTGGTGTAGTTTTGGCGATAATGGAAACTCTATGGAAAATTTTGTATTGTGATAACTTCACACCGAGTCATCAGATCATCACAAAATTTACAAGACTCATCAATGGGCATAAAAAATAAGTTTCTGTAGTTTTTAAATAATGTCTGGGCAACCTTGTAGCTACCATAAGTACGTAAACACAAATCTTTCACACGGATGTTAGAATAAAATGCAAATGATTGCTGAATTTGATACTATATTTATACAGTCAAATCTAAACTTGTAAAATTCCCAATCGCACAAAAATCGCACCGAATTATTTATATTTTTAGTACCTGGAACTTGCGTTTACGGTATCTCGCGACCGTATAAAATTCATAGGATATACTAGTCTTGAGTAGTCTGACAAAAGTATAATGAATATGATAAGAACCATGTGGCGGCTGTGTCACTATGAAAAAACGCTCGGTAAAATTGAAGTGCTATGCCTTTTAACTTCCGATGCAGTTATCAAATTATAATAAAATTCACACACATTTAACGTGAGTGTAAATCAAGTAGGTCATAGATAGCAGGGATTGGCAGGGATGCCATTTTTATTCTCCAAATGACTTCGAAAATTGTATTCTACGTTAATTACCTTATTGCCTACCATTTTAATACTTAGACTATGTTTTGTGAAAAACATAATTGCATAAAACGCCAGTTTATAAAAGTGTTATCTAAAAACCTGTTATCTAAATACCTGTATATTGCCTAGTAGGAATGAACAGATAATTTTAATAAAAAAAAGGATTATTGGCGAAGTGCTTTTCGTCTTTTTCTTAACGTTTAACTTGTCGATATTAAATATTGCCGTCCATTTCTCGAAATAAGTCAAATAATATCGTAATAAATACCGCAAATAACACAGTATCTATGTTATAATTAGTGTGTATGCTTTGGTATAGGCTTACACTACTGCACTACTCAACTCTTGCTGTAACCACAAAAACCTAAAAGGCGAACACTTAAGTGTCTGCTGTTGGAAATATTTATTTTTCTGGGAGGGGCCAACCTAGGGTCTGGGGGGGTCCCGGCCCCCCCTGGCCCCCCCTACGGCGCGCCTATGCCCATACCATTATGCTACCACCTCCGTGTTTCACCGTTTTTTTTGTAAACCTAAGATGAAATTGTTTGTCCTCCGGTCGACGAACGTTTTTTGCCGCATCATTACCAAACAAATTTATCTTTGTTTCATCGCTCCAGAGGATGTTGCGCCATTTTTTTTCACCCTGCGATCCGCACCAGGTTTTGTGAATCAACGTAAAGTTTTTCCTCGTCTTCAAATTTGCAGTTCTAAGCAGCGGAACTTTCCGGGCAATCCTACCGGGTAGTTTTGCATTTACTAATCGCCGCCGAACGGTTCGTGATGAATTCCCAATTTCGCTGGCAATTGTCCTGGATGATTTGAACGGGTCGCGTTTAGCTAAGGTAACTATACGATTGTCGGTCACTGGTGAAGTTTTATTAGGTGCTTCACGGGTTTCAATGAATTTTTCCTGTTTCAGAGCATTCGTAACAACATTTTCAGATCGTCCAATTGATGTAGCAATGAATTTGTAGGTTTTCCCCTCATCTCGGAGCCGACGAACAAGTCTTCTCTCCTCTACACTGCAGTGAGGTCCACGGCCCATCTAATATTATAACAATGTTATAATTGTACCTTCAGTTAGTTTAATATCCTCAAAATCTCATCTTCCGCAACTATATAGGTATTTAAATTTATTCACTTTAAATTTTTACCAGCACACACCTATTATATTGTCCAGCTCAATTTTGAATACCGAACAAAGAAAAAATCCGCAATATTTTCCAAGAAGTAGTTTTATTGAGGGGATTCCCCCATTTCATTCAAAAAGAGTGCTACTCACTTGCCGTAGTGGTTTTTTGATTGCGGAATATATTGCATAATTTTTTCTCTAATTTTACACATTTTGGGGGTTCACACCTATTATTTTGTCCGGGTGTGTATACACACACACACATATATATATATATATATATATATATATATATATATATATATATATATATATATATATATATATATATATATATATATATATATATATATATATATATATATATATATATATGTATATATATATATATATATATATATATATATATATATATATATATATATATATATATATATATATATATATATATATATATATATATATATATTTATATACAGTTGCTCACGAAAGTCAGCATACACTGCTTAAAAACGCGGAATTGGCAATGTATAGGTAGAAAAAAAATGAAAAGACGGGTGAAAAACGAACTTAAAAAGAATATCAGAGGCATTGTAATCTATTTTACACAGAATTTATGAGAACATACACATACATACACATATACATAGTAAATAACAAGAAATTCCGCTGAAAAAGAGCAAACAAAAGTCAGCATACACCACAGAAAATTCAAAAGAATCAGTCTAAGCGATGAGTTATACTGCGATGAAGATTGCTACCGTGTTAATATACAAAGATTAACATTAGTACATTGCAAGTCGATCAAACTTAAGTGATTTGAGTGCCTTTAATACTTAAAAACTCTAGCGCACCTGAACCGCTAGAAACACTTATGTTCGAAGAACAGTAGAAGAATCGTGTAGGTTTTGAGTGCATATTCCACCACATGTGCTGCTTATTACGACCAAACTGTTTCAAATGCCACGTTTTACTTTCGTCTCAAGAATGCATTATAACTCATATGGTGGAAGGTTTCAGATATTACCACTGGCATGAATTTCAACGTTTATGAGAGCAAAACACGAGTTAATTATATTCGTTATCAGTTGCTTATTTCACATAATTTTTAAAGCAGCATCTCATATAACATCAATGAAGAAAATGCTCAGTGCCTGCAGCACTGTAACTGAAGTTGGTGTTTGGGGCTGCGATCCGAAAAATTTGCAGAACTTTGCGAATTGCAACATTGATTATTTATTTTAATTGTAAATGTTTCCGGGATGAATACTAACTGTAAGCGTTTATTGTTACAAAAGTAGCACAACCGACTCGTGCTGGCAACCTTCTGCCAGTATCAAAGCCAAGAATATATCACATCTGCTTCACGTTGTTATATAACATTCGAAGTTAAAGAAGTATAAAGAAATTTCGAGTTACCTGCAGCGAGTTTTTTCAAATAATCGAAAGCTTAATATTTGCTGTTTATTGTCACTACAAAATCATTACCATTTGAAAATTCTACGATAAAACCGCTTAATAAAGATATTGCAATTAAACACAAAACCAACAATAGCTGGCAACCCTACCGTGGCTTTTCAACCAAATTTGGCCTGAATAATGTTTATGACAGGTTTCATTAATTGTATGAAATTCGTATTGATTTCATGACTGCACTGGAAGTTATAGTGCAAAAAGTTTTATTTTCCTGAGCGAATTTTCAAAACCAAAGACACAAAAATTGCCATACCTGGTAGCACCAATCAAATTTTTCAACCAAATTTCCACCAAACAGAGATTCGAGTTAGGTTTAGCTACTGTGCCAATTTCATAAAAATCTGGTAATTTATTCACATTTCATAGGGCAAAAAGCAGTTTTTTTTCTTTGTAATTTTTCAAGATGGCACCACTGGCACAGACTTGCCCACAATTCAAAATCGCTTCTATCGAATTTGGTCTTACTTAAGTCCAATGCATTCTGTAAATTTTAGCTGTATCTGATTATTGGTTCGTGAGTTTCCGTGAACAGAAGTTTTTGATGCTAAAAATATAGGTTAACTGGGAGAGGGTTACCGTTCTTGTCCGACATGAAATTTCCAAAGTTTTATTTTGAACGTGTAGATAAAAAATAAGATTTATATACAGATTGGTTTTATTGTAAGAAACGGACATTTTTTTGAATATTCGATGGTTTGAATGTTTTCACTTCCAAATTTTTTTTTTTTCAAAATGAAGACACCAAAATTATCATAGTTGGCAACTCCAACTGAATTTTTCGACAAAATTTCTACCAAACGTGGCTTAAGATAAGGTTCAGCAGTTGTGTGAGTTTCGTTAAAATCGAACGATTCAATCAGAATTTATAGGGCTAAAAACAGTTATCTTTTTTAGTGGTTTTTCAAGATGGCACCACTGGCACAGAATCGCCCGCATTTCAAAATCACTTCTATCAGACCTGGTCCTATTTAAAACCAATACATTCTGCAAATTTCAAATAATTCTGCTCATCGGATCGTGAGTTTCCGTGAACAGAAGTTTTTGATGCTTAAAATATAGGTAAATTGGGCAAGGGTTACCAGGCGTGCCCGTTATACCATATCTTTTTTTTTTTTTGGTTATGTAAACAAAGCACAAGATTTACATATGAGTGGCTTTTTTTTTAAGAAACGGCATTTTTTCAAGAGAGACGATGATTTGGAGGTTTTCACTTTCAGTGCCTGCCCTAGCTTCAGGGTTGCCAGCACGCTCAGTGAAAGCTACAAAAAACTACAACTAACTAATATCAATATGTTCTGAAAATTTCGTAATGATTGAATAGCTCTGTCAAAAGTTATCGCAATTTAAAAATTTTCAAATTTTCCCGTCCTCTTTTCAGGCACCCAGCGCACACATAGGGTAAAAAATTCCAAAGCATTATCCGATTCATATGTAAAACACGTTCGAAATTTATTTCGTTAACTTTATTTTTGCGAAAATTATTTGTGCACGAAATAATAGGTATATTAAAAATATCACTTAAATGGCCGCCGGCGCCAAAAGGTTAACAATAACTGACATTTAAAGAGACCTGGACCTATTCTGCATATACACCAATGTATCCTGAAAGTTTCAGCTCAATCGGATGGCGCGTTCCCGAGATTATCTCACTGAAATTTTTTGATGATATATATATATATATATATATATATATATATATATATATATATATATATATATATATATATATATATATATATATATATATGGAAATATGAATTTTTGGCCGAATCGATTTTAATACCAATGTTCTTCGAACATTAGTAAAAACTCTAGCGCACCTGAACCGCTAGAAACACTAATGCTCGAAGAACAGTAGAAGAATCGTGCAGGTTTTGAGTGCATATTCCACCACATGTGCTGCTTATTACGACCAAACTGTTTCAAATGCCACGTTTTACTTTCGTCTCAAGAATGCATTATAACTCATATGGTGGAAGGTTTCAGATATTACCACTGGCATGAATTTCAACGTTTATGAGAGCAAAACACGGGTTAATTATATTCGTTTTCAGTTGCTTATTTCACATAATTTTTAAAGCAGCATCTCATATAACATCAATGAAGAAAATGCTCAGTGCCTGCAGCACTGTAACTGAAGTTGGTGTTTGGGGCTGCGATCCGAAAAATTTGCAGAACTTTGCGAATTGTAACATTGATTATTTATTTTAATTGTAAATGTTTCCGGTATGAATACTAACTGTAAGCATTTATTGATACAAAAGTAGCACAACCGACTCGTGCTGACAACCTTCTGCCAGTATCAAAGCCAAGAATATATCACATCTGCTTCACGTTGTTATATAACATTCGAAGTTAAAGAAGTATAAAGAAATTTAGAGTTACCTGCAGCGAGTTTTTTCAAATAATCGAAAGCTTAATATTTGCTGTTTATTGTCACTACAATATCATTACCATTTGAAAATTCAATGATAAAACCGCTTAATGAAGATATTGCAATTAAACACAAAACCAACAATAGCTGGCAACCCTATCATGGCTTTTCAACCAAATTTGGTCTGAATAATGTTTATGACAGGTTTCATTAATTGTATGAAATTCGTATTGATTTCATGACTGCACTGGAAGTTATAGTGCAAAAAGTTTTATTTTTCTGAGCGAATTTTCAAAACCAAAGACACAAATATTACCATAGTTGGCAGCACCAATCAAATTTTTCAACCAAATTTCCACCAAACAGAAACTAAAGTTAGGTTTAGCTACTGTGCCAATTTCATGAAAATCTGGTAATTTATTCACATTTCATAGGGCAAAAAGCAGTTTTTTTTCTTTGTAATTTTTCAAGATGGCACCACTGGCACAGACTTGCCCACAATTCAAAATCGCTTCTATCAAATCTGGTCTTACTTAAGTCCAATGCATTCTGTAAATTTTAGCTGTATCTGATTATTGGTTCGTGAGTTTCCGTGAACAGAAGTTTTTGATGCTAAAAATATAGGTTAACTGGGAGAGGGTTACCGTTCTTGTCCGACATGAAATTTCCAAAGTTTTATTTTGAACGTGTAGATATAACATAAGATTTATATACAGATTGGTTTTATTGTAAGAAACGGACATTTTTTTGAATATTCGATGGTTTGAATGTTTTCACTTCCAAATTTTTTTTTTCAAAATGAAGACACCAAAATTATCATAGCTGGCAATTCCAACCGAATTTTTCGACCAAATTTCTACCAAGTAGTAAAGTAAGGTCCAGCAGTTGTGTGAGTTTCGTCAAAATCGAACGATTCAATCAGAATTTATAGGGCTAAAAACAGTTATCTTTTTTAGTGGTTTTTCAAGATGGCACCACTGGCACAGAATCGCCCGCATTTCAAAATCACTTCTATCAGACCTGGTCCTATTTAAGGCCAATACATTCTGCAAATTTCAGTTAATTCTGCTCATCGGATCGTGAGTTTCCGTGAACAGAAGTTTTTGATGCTTAAAATATAGGTAAATTGGGCAAGGGTTACCAGGCGTGCCCGTTATACCATATTTTTTTTTTTTTTGGTTATGTAAACAAAGCACAAGATTTACATATGAGTTGCTTTTTTTTTGAAGAAACGGAATTTTTTCAAGAGAGACGATGATTTGGAGGTTTTCACTTTCAGTGCCTGCCCTAGCTACAGGGTTGCCAGCACGCTCATTAAAAGCTACACAAATCTACAACTAAATAATATCAATATGTCCTGAAAATTTGGTAATGATTGAATAGCTCTGTCAACAGTTATCGCAATTTAAAAATTTTCAAATTTTCCCGACCTCTTTTTAGGCACCCAGCGCACACATAGGGTTAAAAAATTCCAAAGCATTATCCGATTCATATGTAAAACACGTTCGAAATTTATTTCGTTAACTTTATTTTTGCGAAAATTATTTGTGCACGAAATAATAGGTATATTAAAAATATCACTTAAATGGCCGCCGGCGCCAAAAGGTTAACAATAACTAACATTAAAAGAGACCTGGACCTATTCTGCATATACACCAATGTATCCTGAAAGTTTCAGCTAAATCGGATGGCGCGTTCCCGAGATTATCTCACTGAAATTTTTTGATGATATATATATATATATATATATATATATATATATATATATATATATATATATATACGAGTATATATATATATATATGGAAATATGAATTTTTGGCCGAATCGATTTTAATACTAATGTTCTTCGAACATTAGTAAAAATGAGTACACGGAAGGAAACGAGTTTGGAAGTGCGAAAAATCATCCTTAGTGAACGAGTGGAAGGGAAGTCGTACGGCGAACTTAGGAAAATAGTTGGAAGAAGTCAGGCAACGGTGCAAACAATAATACGGAAAGCGGAAACGGAAGGGAGAATACAAAATAAACAACGAAAAGGTAGACCGAAATCCTTAAGTACGAGAGATGAGAGAGATTTGTTACGGAAAATAAGTAAGGAGCCACAAAAACGTGCTCCGGCAATGGCCACTGCACTTGCAAAGGCAACAGGGAAGCAAGTGAGTCCAAAAACAATACGTAGAGTTTTGCGTAATCAGGGCTATAACGGTAGAGTTCCGCAAAGAAAACCTTTCATTTCTCCAGGTAATGAAAAGAAGAGGCTTGACTTTGCTCGCCTGCATCTTAATAAGGACGACAGTTTTTGGAATCAAGTCCTATTTAGTGACGAGAGCAAGTATAATATTAATGGCTCTGACGGGTGCGGAAACGTGTGGAGAAAGCGGAACGAAGCATTGGCAAAGAAGAATTTGCGTCCTACAGTGAAACACGGTGGAGGGTCAGTCCTCGTATGGGGCTGTATGTCGGCCGCTGGTGTAATTGCCCCACACTCGAGTCATTTTATTTATGGTACTATGGATCAATACATGTATTTGAACATATTCCGAGGCGATTTGATACCTTCTGTGCAGAAAATAACCCTACCGCCAGGTTGGATCTTTCAGCAGGACAATGATCTAAAACATATAGCTAGAAGTGTCAAGGAATGGTTGCTGTATAACGTCCCTCATCAGCTTCACAGTCCGCCTTAGTCTCCCGATTCAAACCCTTTCGAACATTTATGGGAGGAATTGGATCGCAGAATTCATGAGCCAGCCGTAAGAGGAACTTTTACTAGCAAAGAGACCCTGAAATCTGCTCAGCTGTGCGCCTGGATGAATATTTTACCCGAAATTACCGGAAATCTCGTTCGTTCGATGCAAAGGCGTTAAGAAGCTGTTATTAAGGCTGGTGGAGGGCCTACGAAGTATTGAGCTTACGTTTTTTGGTCATTCTCATCCTTTTCGAAACATGGCTCGTAGTGTATGTTGACTTTCGATGGATGATTTTTTTAGTTTTCATGCCTTATTTCTTTCTGTGTTTAGGTTTTCTTTATTGTTATGTTGTGAAACTTATTTTTAATGCCAATAAAGCTACTTTTACGTTTTCATTGCATTCTGTCTTTTTCCACTGTACCATATTCGTGTTTTTACATGCTGTATGTTGACTTTTGTGAGCCACTGTATGTATATATCTAAATCTCAATCTTTATATATATATATATATACATATATATATATATATATATATATATATATATATATATATATATATATATATATATATATATATATATATATATATATATATATATATATATATATATATGTATATATATATATATGTATATATATATATATATATATATATATATATATATATATATATATATATATATATATATATATATATATATCAGTGGCGTGGCGTTCATGGAAGCAAGGGAAGCATTGCTTCCCTTACATTTGGCTGACATGAATTTTAAATCAATTGTTTTTTTCGAAACAGTGAAATAACCACGTACAAACATTTATTAAAAAAACATTCTCAAATCAAATTGTGAACATCTCATACAGTTGATGTAGTAACACCACAGAATGAAAATAATGAAAAAACAACCACGACGTGGAAGCAATGTGAAAATTGCTTCTACGAGCATTTATTTGACCCCATATAGACTAGACTGTGACGTCATTAAAAAAATGTGTGTATACCATCTGTTTGGAAGCAATGAAGATGTTGCTTCCTAGGGTAAATTATTTTCTCACGAGAGAGACTCAGAGCGGAGCTGCGAACACATGACTCCTGTGGAACTTATTTCTGCTTTCCCCTCACTAGTAGCAGGGTAAATTGTTATTGTTATCATTATACTTTGCTTGTACAGATTTTTGTGAATGGAAAACGCTTGCTGTGAGTGAATTTGAGTTACAAGATGTGGCAAGCGTTACCAGATGCCTTGGATTCGATAAGTCGTTACTTTATGTGTTTTATTTATGATTTATATTATGATATTTTTTGTGTGTTCTATTTTGTATAGAAACTTTTATGAAGGTGTTTTCAATTGGCGAAGGCTTTAAGTCACTTATAGCTTATAGGATTTGGTAATTATATTGCAATTTGAAGCTGTTGACTAGAATTGTGTCGAATTAATTGTGTAAAATTACTGTGTAAAATTGCATGATACTTTTGATTGATATTTGAAACAGTGAAAGGTTAAAATAGGTGGGTCAATATTTTAGAATTCACCAACTTATTTAATTTTTATATAATTGGATCTCGGTAGTTTGCTGAAAAAAAGGCATCATCAACCAGGACCGATCGAAACCGAATTCGTAAATTGTCTCTATTGTGGTGCTATAAAGGTTGTATAATTGGTCACTTTGCATGCGATACTTGCTTGGCGAATTTAACCGCCGCGCAGCAAGATCACAATACAAAAGTGACCCTTTTAACAAAAATCAAAAAAAGTAATTTGATTTCAAACTCGTCTGTTTAGTTGCCGAGCGATTTGGCTTACTGAAACAGACTGACTTTATTTGCTCATGTTTCGCTCTTAAGTAGTAAAATTTTAGTAAAAGAAAAATATAAGTGCTAAAATGTATGGAGTTGGTTTTTAATGTTGTTTTTAATATTAAGTATATTTGTTAGTGTCTTCGCTACATTAAATCTACTGCTAATCTTAGTGCTCACCACTTTCTTGGAATGTCGCTAAAATCGCAAAGTATATATTTTGAACATGTTATGACATTTTATGCGTTTACCAAGTGTTTACATTTTATATACACTACACTATAACAAAGAGATGTACCTACTCGGTAGTTTGATCGCAAAATTAATAAATGAAAAACTCAGAACGGATTATCGGTTGTAATATTAAACAAAAATAATTTTGCTGGTCATTTATGCTATTTTCAAGCGTTTCAGACGGTTGGCGAACTATCGGATTTTGTAATTTAAATAACGTTAAACCTGTGAAGAGGCTTTGCACAAATAGCATTGATCATTTCAATTCAGTCCTTTTACTTTCCAAGTTTGATTGCAGTGATTTGAAGAATGGTTGAGTAGTCAATATAAGTATTCACTGATATTGCTCACAGTTAGGAGAAATTGAGAAACAATGAAGATTCTAATAAACATTGTGTGTCATTTAGGATGTCAAGAAGAAGCATTACATATTTGTAATGTTGTAAATTCTTGCAATAGGGGTAAATCACCTAAAGACAATAAATCTACTTAACCGATAATTGCCAGCTCACTTGGACCAAGCAAATGTTTTTTCCGGAACACCAAATTATATTCAAAATGATCTCATTAGTTTCAAAACGATCTCATTGTAATGAAATTAAAAAAAGCAAATTCATAGCAATAATATTAGATGAAACAGCCGATATATCATATCGATCACAGCTTTCAACAACCTTTGGCTACATTACTTCTTTCGGTGTAGTTACAGAAACTTTCATAAATCTCACAGATGTTTCTGATAACCAAAATGCGTCCCGTTCATTTACCTTTGTTTTGCATCCTGACCGAAAATTCAAAGCCTTGAGGGGCCTCTGTAATAAATGCCCAAACAACTGGATTGAAAACATGTATAAAAGAAATGTATAAAAACGCAATATTTATTCATGTTGTCGTACATCGACTAAATTTGATTTTATCTGAATTGTGCAATAGTATACGTGAAAGCAGATTTTCGCCCAATCTATTACTAGTTTTTCAACAACGACAATAAGTTTATTTGCTTGGTATTTATTCGTCAAAATAGGCTTCGAAAATTATTTCCAAAACGATGGTCTTTTAATGGTTGGTTATTTTTAACAATTTTTCTATAATAAAGAGATATTAAAATAACTCGTGGAATATATAACTGAAAATGATAGTGCTATTTGAGGCGGAGAGATCGTAAATAGTGAGAGTGGGCTTTTTGTTTTACTTAAAGATTCTTAGTTTATTTTTCTGTTTAATGTTTTTTCTAAAAAAAAAACATATTATTCCATATATTTCAGTCCTAACAATGTAATATACTGTATCATATTCACAAAATGGCAAAATTTGAAGATCAAATACAATCTTTAAGAAATAGTTTCACGGGAATTGTGAACGATTTATGGTTGCTTTGTGAAACACCACAACGTCGTAAACCAGCAAGGTGCATAATTGACAATAATGAGAATGTTGTACAATTCTTCACAAGTGCTTATGTCGAAATAATTGGTAGCATAATCGTTAAAATAAATTCAAGGTTTTCATCCTTAAAAAATTTCAGATTTTTAAGCATTTTCAATTATTCGAAGTTTGGCCACTTTCTAAAATATGATATTTCTAGTTCTGGGAATGTTATGATTTTACTGATAAATATTGAAATGGTTTCTTATTGTGTGAAGGACTGTCAACTTTTATTTTCATAAGAATACATAATGTCTACTCTCACGTCCCCGTTAATAATTCCTGGGTGCTTTTATAGAGGGGTTCTATTACACGTAACGAATTTACGGAAAGCGTAATCTACCGTGGTCATCAACCAATTGCTTCCCTTCGGTAAATTGTCACGCCACGCCACTGATATATATATTTATATATAAATATATATATATATATATATATATATATATATATATATATATATATATATATATATATATATATGTATATATATATATATATATATATATATATATATATATATATATATATATATATATATATATATATATATATATATATATATGTACATGTATATATATATATATATATATATATATATATATATATATATATATATATATGTATACATATATATATATATATATATATATATATATATATATATATATATATATATATATATATATATATATATATATATATATATATATATATATATATATAAGAGCTAAAGACTTTTTGGAAACTTGCTTCGGGTTGCATGAATGAAAGTTATTTTACTTTCAGGGGAAAATACTTCAAAGTGATGAAAAGTGTTGCAATGGGAAATCCTTCATCCCCACTTATGAGTGAGATATTTATGGATAGACTAGAGAAGAAACTTTATGAAGAAGGTTTGCTTCCTCAGGTTTGGCTGAGATATTTAGGCGATATTCTAGCTATAGTTAAAAAAGATGTCTTGGGAGAAACGTTGGAGAAGTTGAACCAAGCACAAAAGGACATCCTATTTTCAATGGAAATCGAAAAGAATGAGAAACTACCCTTCTTGGATTTAATGGTCATAAGGAAAGAAAGTCTTCTTAGATTTGATATCTACCGCAAGTCCACACACACCCAGAGGACAGCACCATCCACGTCTGATCATTGGCATTCCCAAAAAATGGCGCCCTTTAATTCGATGATTCACCGGCTATTAACAGTGCCTATGGATCAGGATAGTTTTCACTCAGAAGTTAAATATATTCAAGATACGGCGAGAAAAAATGGATTTGACGAGAGGACAATTGGAAATTGTGTCAAAAAGAAAAAGTAAAAAATACAACGTGATGTTTTAACGACGCTTTTTATGCAGGCAAAACAAGAGACAACCATAAGAGTTCCAATTATTTATTCATCAGTATTCAAAAAAGTTCGGGAACTTCTTGAACGCTTTGATATTAAAGCAGTTCTTACCAGTATAGCTAAAAAATTAGATACTGTACTATGTCACGTGAAAGACAAAAAGGATAAAAAGGAAAAATGTGGAGTTTATAAAATTATCTGCCCAGAACGCGACAAAATATACATCGGTCAAACGAAACGGTTAGTTGGTGTTAGACTAATGGAACATAAACGGGAAGCAGCTTCAGCGAGGAATATAAATACAACACTAGTACGTTCAGCAGTAGCAAAGTACATATTGGAGGAGGATCACAACATAGCTTAGGACAACGTGGAGGTGATTAAGGAGGTACAGCAGGTACGAAAACTGGATGCGTACGAAAGCCTGAACATATGGAAAACCCCTATGCATAGAAGACTAAACACAGACCAAGGAAACTGTGCATCACCATTGTTCAGATTAATTTGAACATTGATTTGATAGTGAAGGGGAAAATTTAACTAATATGGATAGTTAAATGTATTTTAGTAGATTAATTAATAGGCAGTTAGTTGGTAATTAGTATGTCAATTAATAGACCATTAGTTGGTTATCAGTATAAGTCAATACTTTAAATGTAAGCTCTATAAGTAACATACAAAAGTATTATTAAGATAAGACCAACAGACACTGAAGAAGAGGGCAGATTACCCTCGAAATATCGATATTTGTCACAAAAAACTAAGGAAAAATCAGCTTCGAAAGGAAAAATCGGGTTTTTTTTAAATAGTATTTTAAATGTCAATATGATAATTTTATTGAAGTTTTTAACCCTATATGTGCACTAGGTGCCAAAATGAGATTGTAAAAATTTAAAAGTTTCTGAATTGCGATAACTTTTAACTTGATTTTCAAATCATTATGAAACTTATTGAACATATGATTGTTATTTAGTTGCACAATTGCATAGTTTTTTATGGTAAACCTGCAGGTACTGAAAGTGAAAACATTCAAACCATCGAATCTCCTAATAAATTACAGTTTCTTACAATTAAAACTTATTTGTATACAAATCTTATGCTATATCTACGCAGTCAAAGTAAAAATTTGGAAACAAGAACGCTTACTAACCCTCTCCCAATTTACCTATATTTTTAGCATCAAAAATTTCTGTTCCCAGGAATTCACGAACCAATGATCAGATGTAGTTGAAATATACAAAATACATTAAACTTTAGTAGGACAAGTTCTGATTGAAGCGATTTTGAATTGTGGGCAACTCTGTGTCAGTGGTGCCAGCTTGAAATATTACAAAGCAAAAAATACTGCTTTTTGCCCTATAAATTCTGATTCAGTTTCCAGATTTTCATGAAATTGACACAATAGCTGAACCTGACTTTAAGCCATGCTTAAAAGAAATTTTGTTGAAAAATTCGATTGGTGCTGCAAGCTATGATAATTTTTGTGTCTTTGATTTTGAAAATTCGCTCAGGAAAATAGAGCTTTTCGCCCTATAACTTTGAGTGCAGTCATGAATTCAATACAAATTTCATACAATTAATGGAATCTATTATAGACATTATTAAGACAGAATCTGGTTGAAAAGCCACGATAGGGTAACCAGCTATTGTTGTTTTTGTGTCTATTTGCAATATCTTTATTAACCGATTTAATCGTAAAATTTTCATATGGTAATGATGTTGTTGTGACAATAAACAGCAAATATTTTCGATTGTTTGAAATTTTTTTTGTCTGGTAACCCTAAATTTTTGATACTCCTTTGACCCCGAACGCAAACACTGGATCGAGACGAAATTTACAGAGTAGATTAATTTCAACGTAAAGCAGATGTGATAAATTTTTGGCTTTGATACTGGCAAAAGGATGCCAGCACGAGTCTGTAGTGTTATTTTTGTATCAATAAATACTTACAGTTAGTATTCATACCGGAAACAATAACAATGAAAATAAATAACATATTTTTCAATTCCCAAAGCTCTGCAAATTTTTCGGATCCCAGCACCAAACACCAACTTCAGTTACAGTGCTGCAGGCACTGAACATTTTCTTCATTGACGTTGTATGAGATGCTGCTTTGAAAATTTTTATTGAAATAAGCAACTGATAACATTTAGTTTTTATTTATTTTACCCAAACAGGACATAAACACCTATACATATATATACATATAAATATGATATATCAAATTATTAAAAAAAAAACTCTAGTGCACCTGAACCGCTAGAAACCCTAATGTTCGAAGAACAGTAAAAGAATTGAGCAGGTTTTGAGTGCATATTCCACCACATGAGCTGCTTATTACGGCCAAACTGTTTCAAACGCCACGGTTTACTTTGGTCTCAAGAATGCATTATAACTCATATGGTAGAAGGCTTCAGATATTACCACTGGCATGAGTTTCAACGTTTATGAGAGCAATTAATTATATTCGTTATCAGCTGCTTATTTCATAAACAAAAATGGAGAAAATGCTCAGTGCCTGCAGCACTGTAACTGAAGTTGGTGTTTGGGGCTGCGATCCGAAAAATTTGCAGAACTTTGGGAATTGAAACATCGGTTATTTATTTTCATTGTAAATGTTTCCGGTTTGAATACTAACTGTAAGCATTTATTGATACAAAAGTAGCACAACCAACTCGTGCTGGTAACCTTTCGTCAGTATCAAAGCCAAGAATATATCACATCTGTTTCACGTTGTTATATTACATTCGAAGCTATAGGAGTACAAAGAAATTTCGGGTTATCTGCAGCAATTTTTTTCAAATAATCGAAAGCTTAATATTTGCTGTTTATTGTCACTACAATATCACTACCAATTGAAAATTCTACGATAAAACCGCTTAATAAAGATATCGCAAACAAACACAAAACCAACAATAGCTAGCAACCCTATCGAGGCTTTTCAACCAAATTTGGCCTGAATAATGTTTAAAATAGGTTTCATTATTTGTATGAAGTTCGTATTGATTTCATGACTGCACTGGAAGTTATAGGGCAAAAAGTTTTATTTTTCTGAGTGAATTTTCAAAACCAAAGACACAAAAATTACCATAGCTGGCAGCACCAATCAAATTTTTCAACCAAATTTCTATCAAACAGAAATTAGAGTAAGGTTCAGCTACTGTGTCAATTTCATGAAAATCTGATAACTAATTCACATTTCATAGGGCAAAAGGCAGTTTTTACTAATGTTCGAAGAAGAACATTAGTATTAAAATCACTTTGGCCAAAAATTCATATTTCTATATATATATATATATATATATATATATATCATCAAAAAATTTCAGTGAAAAAATCTCAGGAGCGCGCCATCCGATTGAGCTGAAATTTTCAGGACACATTGGTGTATATGCAGAATAGTGCCAGGTCTCACAAAAAGTTAAAAATCTTTAACCCTTTGGCGCCGCCGGCCATTTTAGTGATTTTTTTAATATACCTATTATTCCGTACACAAATAATTTTTGCAAAATTAAAGTTGATGAAATAAATTTCGAACTTGTTTTACATGTGAATCGGATAACGTTTTGGAATTTTTTAACCCCATGTGTGCGCTGGGTGCCTAAAATGAGAACGGGAAAATTTGAAAATTTTTAAATTGCGATAACTTTTGACAGAGCTATTGCATGACTACGAAATTTTCAGGACATGTTTGTTTTATTTAGTTGTAGATAAGTGTACGTTTTAATGAGCGTGCTGGCAACCCTGTAGCTAGGGCAGGCACTGAAAGTGAAAACCTCCAAATCATCGTCTCTCTTGAAAAAAAGTCGTTTTTTAAAAAAAAAGTAATTCAAATGTAAATTTTGTGCTTTGTTTACATAGGCAAAAAATAAAATTTGATATGGTATAACGGGCACGCCTGGTAACCCTTGCCCTATTTACCTATATTTTTAGCATCAAAAACTTCTGTTCACGGAAACTCACGATCCGATGAACAGAATTTATTGAAATTTGCAGAATGTATTGGCCTTAAATAGGACCAGGTCTGATAGAAGTGATTTTGAAATACGGGTGGTTCTGTGCCAGTGGTGCCACCTTGAAAAATCACTAAAAAAGATAACTGCTTTTAGCCCTATAAATTCTGATTGAATTCACACCGTAGCTGCATCTTACTTCAAACCACGTTTGGTAGAAATTTCGTTGAAAAATTCGGTTGGAACGGCCAGCTATGATAATTTTGGTGTCTTAAATTTGAAAAAAAAAATTTGGAAGTGAAAACATTCAAACGATCGAATATCCTAAAAAATGTCCGTTTCTACAATTAAACCAATCTGTATACAAATTTCATGCTTAATCTACACAGTCAAAGTAAAACTTTGGAAATTTCATGCCGGACAAGAACGGTAACCCTTTCTCAGTTAACCTATATTTTTAGCTCCAAAAACTTATGTTCACGGGAACTCACGAATCAATGATCAGATAGAATTGAAATTTACAGAATGTATTGGACTTAAGTACGGCCAAGTCTGATAGAAGCGATTTTGAAATGTAGGCAACTCTGTGCCAGTGGTGCCATCTTCAAAAATTACAAAGAAAAAAAAATCCTTCTTGCCCTATAAAATGTGAATAAGGTACCAGATTTTCATGAAGTTGACACAGTAGCTGAACTTTACTCTAAACTCTGTTTGGTAGAAATTTGGTTGAAAAATTCGATTGGTGCTGCCAGCTATGGTAATTTTTGTGTCTTTGGTTTTGAAAATTCGCTCAGGAAAATACAACTTTTTGCCCTATAACTTCCAGTGCAGTCATGAAATCAATACGAATTTCATACAATTACTTGAACCTATTATAAACATTATTCAGGCCAAATTTGGTTGAAAAGCCATGATAGGGTTGCCAGCTATTGTTTGTTTTGTGTTTGTTTGCAATATCTTTATTAAGCGGTTTTATCGTAGAATTTTCAATTGGTAATGATATTGTTGTGACAATAAACAGCAAATATTAAGCTTTCGATTATTTGAAAAAACTCTCTGCAGGTAACCCTAAATTTCTTTGTACTCCTATAACTTCAAATGTTATATAACAACGTGAGGCAGATGTGATATATTCTTGGCTTTGATACTAGCCAAAGGTTGCCAGCACGAGTCGGTTGTGCTACTTTAGCCAGCACGAGTCTATTGTGCTCAATAAATGCTTACAGTTAGTATTCATACCGGAAACATTTACAATGAAAATAAATAACCGATGTTTCAATTCCCAAAGTTCTGCAAATTTTTCGGATCGCAGCCCCAAACTCCAACTTCAGTTTCAGTGCTGCAGGCACTGAGCATTTTCTTCATTGATATCATATGAGATGCTGCTTTCAAAATTTTGATAAATAAGCAACTGATAACGAATATAATTAGCCCATGTTTTGCTCTCATAAACATTGAAATTCATGCCAGTGGTAATATATCTGAAACCTTCTACCATATGAGTTATAATGCATTCTTGAGACAAAAGTAAAACGTGGCATTTGAAACAATTTGGCCGTAATAAGCAGCGCATGTGGTGGAATATGCACTCAAAACCTGCACGATTCTTCTACTGTTCTTCGAACATTAGAGTTTCTAGCAGTTCAGGTGCGCTAGAGTTTTTTTCTTTGTAATTTTTCAAGATGGCACCACTGTCACAGAGTTGCCTACAATTCAAAATCGTTTCTAGCAGACCTGGTCCTTCTTAAGTCCAATGCATTCTGTAAATTTCAATTGTATCTGATTATTGATTCGTGAGTTCCCCTGTTCAGAAGTTTTGATGCTAAAAATATGGGTTAACTGGGAAAGGGTTACCGTTCTTGTCCGACATGAAATTTCCGAAAATTTATTTTCAACGTGGAGATAAAGCATAAGATTTGTATACAGATTGGTTTTATTGTAAGAAACGGACATTTTTAGGATATTCGTTGGTTTGAATGTTTTCACTTCCAAATATTTATTTTATCAAATTTAAGACACCAAACTTATCATAGCTGGCAGCTCCAACCGAATTTTTCAACCAAATTCCTACCGAACGTGGTTTAAAACGGTCCAGTTATTGTGTGAATTTCGTAAAAATCAAACGATTCAATAGGAATTTATAGGGCTAAAAGCAGTTATCTGTGTTAGTGATTTTTCAAGATGGCACCACTGGCGCAGAATCGCTCGCATTTTAAAATCACTTCTATCAGACCTGTTCTTATTTAAGACCAATACAATCTGCAAATTTTTATTAATTTTGCTTATCGGATCGTGAGTTTCCGTGAACAGAAGGTTTTGATGCTAAAAATATAGGTAAATTGGGCAAGGGTTACCAGGCGTGCCAGTTATACCATATCAAATTTTTTTTTTGGTCCATGTAAACAAAGCACAAGATTTACATATGAGTGGCTTTTTTTTGAAGAAGCGGCATTTTTTCAAGAGAGACGAAGATTTGGAGGTTTTCTTTTTCAGTGCTTGCTTTAGCTACAGAGTTGCCAAAACGTTCAATCAAAGCTACACAAATCTACAACTAAATAATACCAATATGTCCTAAAAATTTCGTAATGGTTGAAAAGCTTTGTCAAAAGTTATTGCAATTAAAAAATTTTCAAGTTTTCCCGTTCTCTTTTTATGCACCCAGCGCACACATGGGGTTAAAAAATTCCAAAAGATTATCTGATTCGCATGTTAAACACGTTCAAAATTTCTGTCGTCAACTTTATTTTTGCAAAAATTATTTGTGTACGGAATAATAGGTATATTAAAAATATCACTAAAATGGCCGCCGGCGCCAAAGGGTTAAAGATTATTTTATATTTTTGTGAGACCTGGCACTATTCTGCATATACACCAATATGTCCTGAAAATTTCAGTTCAATCGACTGACGCGTTCCTGAGATTTTTTCACTGAAATTTTTTGATTGTATATATATATATATATATATATATATATATATATATATATATATATATATATTTATATATGTATATATAGATATATATATATATATATATATATATATATATATATATATATATATATATATATATACACACACATATATATATATATATATATATATATATATATATATATATATATATATATATATATATATATATATATAAGTAGAAAAATGAATTTTTGGCTAAAGTGATTTTAATACTAATGTTCTTCTTCGAACATTAGTAAAAAACGTGTACGGTACAAATAAAAAACATATTAATAAATAACTAATTGAGTGAACAAATAAGTTTAAAATCGACAATAAGTAAAATTACAATGAAATAAAAGAATAACAATTAAAAACGATAATTAAACAAGAGCTTAAAAGTTATGGTGTACATATGGCTTGGATAAGGGAAGATGTGAATAAATGTTTGGAAATCGTTGGGGAATAGAGGTTGGTAAAGCCATTGAAGACCCTGCAGCGTCAATTCACCGGCTCATTAGCTGCATATATGGTGGAATGTGGATATTCCTTTAGTAAATGAATATACCTGGTGTTCCTTAAGGGGATATTTATCACAAATTTACTATTAAGGCATTCAACTCTAATAACGCCTCTATTTACGTCACATGTGAAGCAGCAAATATAACTAACAAGTGTTTTGCTCTCATGAACTTTGAAATTCATGCCAGTGGTAATATCTGAATCCTTTCCACCATAAGAGTCATAATACCAAAGTAAAACGTGGCGTTTGAAACAGCTTGGCTGTTTTAAGAAGCTCGTGTTCTAAAATATGCACTCAAAATCTGCACAATCCTTCTACTGTTCTTCGAACATTAGTGCTTCTAGCGGTCCAGGTGCACTGGAGTTTTTTCAATTTAATTCATCTAATATAATTGTTCGACACAGTTCTGATACAAAAAAGAATGAAAATCTGTGTACAATGATTTTTCTGAGAATGACTCATCATTGGCGTTGTGGATACGCAAACGCCTACACTTATCTCACTTACATTCCACAACTCACCACACTACTTGACATCATACACACCACATCAAAATTCACACATCAAGTAGGCAAAGTTTAAAAATGATTGAAAAAATAAAACTCTAGCGCACCTGAACCGCTAGAAACACTAATGATCGAAGAACAGTAGAAGAATCGTGCAGGTTTTGAGTGCATATTCCACCACATGCGCTGCTTATTACGGCCAAATTGTTTCAAATGCCACGTTTCACTTTTGTCTCAAGAATGCATTATAACTCATATGGTAGAAGGTTTCAGATATTACCACTGGCATCCATTTCAACGTTTATGAGAGCATAGCACTTGTTAATTATATTCGATATCAGTTGCTTATATCACAAAATTTTGAAAGCAGCATCTCATATAATATCAATGAAGAAAATGCTCAGTGCCTGCAGCGCTGTAACTGAAGTTGGAGTTTGGGGCGATCCGAAAAATTTGCAGAACTTTGGGAATTGATACATCGGTTATTTATTTTCATTGTAAATGTTTCCGGTATGAATACTAACTGTAAGCATTTATTGATACAAAAGTAGCACAACCGACTCGTGCTAGTAACCTTTCGCCAGTATCAAAGCCAAGAATATATCACATCTGCTTCACATTGTTATATAACATTTGAAGTTATAGGAGTATAAAGAAATTTAAGGTTACCTGCAGCGAGTTTTTTCAAATAATCGAAAGCTTAATATTTGCTGTTTATTGTCACTACAATATCATAACCAATTGAAAATTATACGTTAAAACCGCTTAACAAAAATATTGCAAACAAACACAAAACCAACAATAGCTGGCAACCCTATCATGGCTTTTCAACCAAATTTGGCCTGAATAATGTTTATAATAGGTTCCAGTAATTGTATGAAATTCGTATTGATTTCATGACTGCACTGGAAGTTATAGGGCAAAAAGTTTTATTTTCCTGAGCGAATTTTCAAAACCAAAGACACAAAAATTACCATAGCTGGCAGCACCAATCGAATTTTTCAACCAAATTTCTATCAAACAGAGTTTAGAGTAAGGTTCAGCTATTGTGTCAATTTCATGAAAATCTAGTAACTTATTCAAATTTCATAGGGCAAAAAGCATATTTTTTTCTTTGTAATTTTTCAAGATGGCACCACTGGAACAGAGTTGCCTACAATTCCAAATCGCTTCTATCAGACCTGGCCCTACTTAAGTCCAATGCATTCTGTAAATTTCAATTCTATCTGATTATTGATTCGTGAGTTCCCGTGAACAGAAGTTTTTGAAGCTAAAAATATGGGTTAACTGAGAAAGGGTTACCGTTCTTGTCCGACATGAAATTTCCAAAGTTTTACTTTGACTGTGTAGATTAAGCATAAGATTTTATACAGATTGGTTTTATTGTAAGAAACGGACATTTTTTTGAATATTCGATGGTTTGAATGTTTTCACTTCCAAATTTTTTTTTTCAAAATGAAGACACCAAAATTATCATAGCTGGCAGCTCCAACCGAATTTTTCGACCAAATTTCTATCAAACGTGGCTTAAAGTAAGGTCCAGCAATTGTGTGAGTTTCGTCAAAATCGAACGATTCAATCAGAATTTATAGGGCTTAAAGCAGTTATCTTTTTTAGTGGTTTTTCAAGATGGCACAGAATCACCCGCATTTCAAAATCACTTCTATCAGACCTGGTCCTATTTAAGACCAATACATTCTGCAAATTTCAATAAATTCCGTTCATCGGATCGTGAGTTTCCGTGAACAGAAGTTTTTGATGCTAAAAATATAGGTAACTTGGGCAAGGGTTACCAGGCGTGCCCGTTATACCATATCAAATTTTTTTTTTTTTTATGTAAACAAAGCACAAAATTTACATTTGAGTGGCTTATTTTTTAAGAAACGACATTTTTTCAAGAGCGACGATGATTTGGAGGTTTTCATTTTCAGTGCCTGCCCTAGCTACAGGGTTGCCAGCACGCTCATTAAAATGTCTACACGAGTCTACAACTAAATAAAACAAACATGTCCTGAAAATTTCGTAATCATG
This sequence comes from Nemotelus pantherinus, assembly GCA_963978885.1. Classification (NCBI taxonomy): domain Eukaryota; kingdom Metazoa; phylum Arthropoda; class Insecta; order Diptera; family Stratiomyidae; genus Nemotelus; species Nemotelus pantherinus. The sequence goes on from OZ022264.1 coordinate 117,857,077, forward strand.
GAATAGCTCTGTCAAAAGTTATCGCAATTTAAAAATTTTCAAATTTTCCCGTTCTCTTTTTAGGCACCCAGCGCACACATGGGGTTAAAAAACTCCAAAATATTATCCGATTTACATGTAAAACTTGTTCGGAATTTATGTCGTCAACTTTATTTTTGCAAAAATTATGTGTGTACGGAATAATAGGTAAAATAATAATAATAATTATAAGTATTAAAAAAACTCTAGCGCACCTGAACCGCTAGAAACACTAATGTTCGAAGAACAGTAGAAGAATCGTGCAGGTTTTGAGTGCATATTCCACCACATGAGCTGCTTATTACGGCCAAACTGTTTCAAATGCCACGTTTTACTTTGGTCTCAAGAATGCATTATAACTCATATGGTAGAAGGTTTCAGATATTACCACTGGCATGCGTTTCAAAGTTTATGAAAGAAAAACACTTGTTAATTATATTCGTTATCAGTTGCTTATTTCACCAAACTTTGAAAGCAGCATCTCATATAACATCAATGAAGAAAATGCTCAGTGCCTGCAGCACTGTAACTGAAGTTGGTGTTTGGGGCTGCGATCCGAAAAATATGCAGAACTTAGGGAATTGAAACATCGGTTATTTATTTTCATTGTAAATGTTTCCGGTATGAATACTAACTGTAAGCATTTATTGATACAAAAGAAGCACAACCGACTCGTGCTGGCAAACTTTCGCCAGTATCAAAGCCAAGAATATATCACATCTGCTTCACGTTGTTATATTACATTCGAAGTTATAGGAGTATAAAGAAATATAGGGTTACCTGCAGCGAGTTTTTTCAAATAATCGAAAGCTTAAAATTTGCTGTTTATTGTCACTACAATATCATTACCAATTGAAAATTCTACGATAAAACTGCTTAATAAAGATATTGCAAACAAACACAAAACCAACAATAGCTGGCAACCCTATCGTGGCTTTTCAACCAAATTTGGCCTGAATAATGCTTATAATAGGTTCCATTAATAGTATGAAATTCGTATTGATTTCCGGACTGCACTGGAAGTTATAGGGCAAAATGTTTTATTTTCCTGAGATAATTTTCAAAACCAAAGACACAAAAATAACCATAGCTGGCAGCACCAATTGAATTTTTCAACCAAATTTCTATCAAACAGAGTTCAGAGTAAGATGCAGCTACTGTGTCAATTTCATGAAAATCTGGTTACTAATTCACATTTCATAGGGCAAAAAGCAGTTTTTTTTTCTTTGTAATTTTTCAAGATGGCACCACTGGCACAGACTTGCCCACAATTCAAAATCGCTTCTATCAGACCTGGTTCTGCTAAAGTCCAATGCATAATGTAAATTTCAATGGTATCTAATTATTGGTTCGTGAATTCCCGTGAACAGAAGTTTTTGATGCTAAAAATATAGGCTACCTGGGAAAGGGTTACCGTTCTTGTCCGACATGAAATTTCCAAAGTTTTATTTTGAACGTTTAGATAAAGCATAAGATTTGTATACAGATTGGTTTTATTGTAAGAAACGGACATTTTTAGGAAATTCGATGATTTGAATGTTTTCACTTCGAAATTTTTATTTTTTCAAATTTAAGACACCAAAATTATTATAGCTGGCAGCTCCAACCGGATTTTTCAACCAAACTTCTACCAAACGTGGCTTGAAATAAGGTCCAGCTATTGTGTGAATTTCGTCAAAATCGAACGATTCAATCAGAATTAATAGGGCTAAAAGCAGTTATCTTTTTTAGTGATTTTTCAAGATGGCATCACTGGCACAAAATCACCTGCATTTCAAAATCACTTCTATCAGACCTGGTCCTATTAAAGACCAATACATTCTGCAAATTTCAAATAATTCTGCTCATTGGATCGTGAGTTACCGTGAACAGAAGTTTTTGATGCTAAAAATATAGGTAAATTGGGCAAGGGTTACCAGGCGTGCCCGTTCTACCATATCAAATTTTTTTTTTGTTTATGTAAACAAAGCACAAAATTTACATATGGGTGGCTTTTTTTTGAAGAAACGGCAGTTTTTCAAGAGAGACGATGATTTGAAGGTTTTCACTTTCAGTACCTGCCCTAACTACAGGGTTGCCAGCACGCTCATCAAAAGCTACAAAAATCAACAACTAAATAATATCAATATGTCCTTAAAATTTCGTAATGATTGAATAACTCGGTCAAAAGTTATCGCAATTTAAAAATTTTCAAGTTTTCCCGTTCTGTTTTTAGGCACCCAGCGCACACATGGGGTTAAGAAATTCCAAAACATTATCCGATTCACATGTAAAACACGTTCAAAATTTATTTCGTCAACTTTATTTTTGCAAAACTTATTTGTGTACGGAATAATAGGTATATTAAAAATATTACTAAAATGGCCGCTGGCGCCAAAGGGTTAAAGATTTTTAACTTTTTCTGAGACCTGGCACTATTCTGCATATACACCAATGTGTCCTGAAAATTTCAGTTTAATCGGATGGCGCTTTCCTGAGATTTTTTCACTGAAATTTTTTGATGATATATGTATATATATATATATATAGAAATATGAATTTTTGGCCAAAGTGATTTGAATACTAATGTTCTTCTTCGAACATTAGTAAAAATAGGTATTAAAATATTAGGTATTAAAAAAATAATAGGTATTAAAAAAATCACTAAAATGGCCGCCGGCACCAAAGGGTTAAAGATTATTAACTTTTTGTGAGACCTGGCACTATTTTGCATATACACCAATGTGTCCTGAAAATTTCAGCTCAATCGAATGGCGCGTTCCTGAGATTTTTTCACTGAAATTTTTTGATGATATAAATATATATATATATATATATATATATATATATATATATATATATATATATATATATATATATATATATATATATATATATATATATATATATATATATTTATATATATATATATATATATATATATATATATATATATATATATATATATATATATATGTATATATATATATATATATATATATATATATATATATATATATATATATATATATATATATATATATATATATATATATATATATATATATATATATATATATAGAAATATGAATTTTTGGCCAAAGTGATTTTAATACTAATGTTCTTCTTCCAACATTAGTAAAAAAAAAAACCTTTAGCGCACCTGAACCGCTAGAAACACTAATGTTCGAAGAACAGTAGAAGAATCGTGCAGGTTTTGAGTGCATATTCCACCACATGAGCTGCTTATTACGGCCAAACTGTTTCAAACGCCACGTTTTACTTTGGTCTCAAGAATGCATTATAACTCATATGGTGGAAGGTTTCAGATATTACCACTGGCATGAATTTCAACGTTTTTGTGAGCAAAACACGGGTTAATTATATTCGTTATCAGTTGCATATTTCACAAAATTTCGAAAGCAGCATCTCATATAACATCAATGAAGAAAATGCTCAGTGTCTGCAGCACTGTAACTGAAGTTGGTGTTTGGGTCTGCGATCCGAAAAATTTGCAGAACTTTGAGAATTGAAACATCGGTTATTTATTTTCATTGTAAATGTTTCCGGTATGAATACTAACTGTAAGCATTTATTGATACAAAAGTAGCATAACCGACTCGTGCTGGCAACCTTCCGCCAGTATCAAAGCCAAAAATATATCACATCTGCTTCACGTTTTTATATTACATTCGAAGTTATAGGAGCATAAAGAAATTTAGAATTACCTGCAGCGACTTTTTTTAAATAATAGAAAGCTTAATATTTGCTATTTATTGTCACTACAATATCATTACCAATTGAAAATTCTACGACAAAACCGCTTAATAAAGATATTGCAAACAAACACAAAACAAACAATAGCTGGCAACCCTATCATGGCTTTTCAACCAAATTTGGCCTGAATAATGTTTATAATAAGTTCAAGTAATTGTATGAAATTCGTATTGATTTCATGACTGCGCTGGAAGTTATAGGGCAAAAAGTTTTATTTTCCTGAGCGAATTTTCAAATCCAAAGACACAAAAATTACCATAGCTGGCAGCACCAATCGAATTTTTCAACCAAATTTCTATCAAACAGAGTTTAGAGTAAGGTACAGCTACTGTGTCAATTTCATGAAAATCTGGTTACTTATTCAAATTTCATAGGGCAAAAAGCAGTTTTTTTTCTTTGTAATTTTTCAAGATGGCACCAGTGGCACAGAGTTGCCCACAATTCAAAATCGCTTCTATCAGACCTGATCCTACTTAAGTCCAATGCATTCTGTAAATTTCAATGGTATCTGATTATTGATTCGTGAGTTCCCGTGAACAGAAATTTTTGATGCTAAAAATATAGGTTGACTGCGAAAGGGTTACCGTTCTTGTCCGACATGAAATTTCCAAAGTTTTTCTTTGAACGTGTAGATAAAGCATAAGATTTGTATACAGATTGGTTTTATTGTAAGAAACGGACAGTTTTTGGAAATTCGATGGTTTAATGCTTTCAATTCCAAATTTTTATTTTTTCAAATTTAAGACACCAAAATTATCATAGCTGGCAGTTCCAACCGAGTTTTTCGACCAAATTTCTACCAAACGTGGTTTAAAGTAAGTTTCAACTACTGTGTGAATTTCGTCAAAATCGAACGATTCAATCAGAATTTATAGGGCTAAAAGCAGTTATCTTTTTTAGTGATTTTTCAAGATGGCACCACTGGCACAGAATCACCCGTATTTCAAAATCGCTTCTATCAGACCTGGTCCTATATAGGACCAATACATTCTGCAAATTTCAATTAATTCTGCTTATTGGATCGTGAGTTTGCGTGAACAGAAGTTTTTGATGCTAAAAATATAGGTTAATTGGGCAAGGGTTACCAGGCGTGCCCGTAATACCATATCAAATTTTTTTTTTGTTTATGTAAACAAAGCACAAGATTTACATATGAGTGGATTTTTTTGAAGAAGCGGCAGTTTTTCAAGAGAAACGATGATTTGGAGGTTTTCACTTTCAGTGCCTGCCCTAGCTACAGGGTTGCCAGCACGCTCATTAAAACCAACACAAATCTACAACTAAATAATACTAATACGTTCTAAAAATTGCGTAATGATTGAATGGCTGTGTCAAAAGTAATCGCAATTTAAAAATTTTCAAGTTTTCCCGTTCTGTTTTTAGGCACCCAGCGCACACATGGGGTTAAAAAAATTCCAAAACATTATCCGATTCACATGTAAAACACGTTCGAAATTTATTTCGTTAACTTTATTTTTGCAAAACTTATTTGTGTACGGAATAATAGGTATATTAAAAATATCACTAAAATGGCCGCCGGCGCCAAAGTGTTAAATATTATTAACTTTTTGTGAGACCTGGCACTATTCTGCATACACATCAATGTGTCCTGAAAATTTCAGCTCAATCGAATGGCGCGTTCCTGAGATTTTTTCACTGAAATTTTTTGATGATATATATATATATATATATATATATATATATATATATATATATATATATATATATATATATATATATATATATATATATATATATATATATAGAAATATGAATTTTTGGCCAAAGTGATTTTAATACTAATGTTCTTCTTCGAACATTAGTAAAAATGTAATGTCAATATTTTCTTGAGATGTAGAATGAAATTTTTGTTGTCGAAATAGAGAGATATTATCATTTGTTAATTAGAAAAGGATTGTTTAAATATTTTATAACATATAAAAAATAAAACTTAAATAGTATTTTTTATTCAAAGAATATATTAATTTGAAGCAGTATCGCTGTTTGAGTTTAAATAAAGCTTTGCAGATCCCTTAATGTCCTCCGTGTGACGATTAGCTAAATTGTGTGACCTTTAGCTAAATTGGTGACCCCGACATTCCGGTCGAATTTTGAGAAGCGCAGCAGACGTACGAAAACCCAAAACAGATTCTGTTTTCGATTTAACAACACTAGTCCCGTGACGAGCTTTAGTTTAAGACGTCAAGCAAACTCGACCGACAATCCACCGACCCGTATGCTAACAGGCCAGCGATAAATTTAACTTAATCGCAGCGAGGAAGATTCAGCTCTAGATTTAAAAGACCAATCAAGATAGAACAAGCGGACGATTTGCCAGATCAAATGAATCGAAATAAATGAAGATAATCTCCGAATCCTTCTGCTAAGAAATCGTATTCCTTCGCTTTATCAAAAAAAAAAGAGAAAACTGTAAGTACTGCTCAACGTTCAAAAATTCAAAAAGAAAAATAAAAGGGCTCATTGAATCTAGTCCACAGTGATCCGGATGCCTAGAACTCACTAGGCGTTACTTTCAAAATTAAACAATTTTGCGCTAAAATTAAAACAAATTTATCATTGGCAAGTCCGAGTTTCACTACTTGTTAAAATAAATTGAACCTTAAAAAGAATTTCATCGCTGCTACGTCTACGACCGACGCCGAAAACTTCTTGTTGTCACTACGAACTACACTATTTGATTGGCATATATTGTTATAGTTATAATTACACATTTCACTTCTCTATATATTCAATATTTACAAAATTTGCAGCCACCCTATTTCCTTGCCGCGTTCCGTTTCTATTCGTCCCGTCGCGTGACTCCGTTAGAATGTCGTTGGACAATGAGGATGCGGTTCCCTCAGGTGCGTCATCCGGTCCTGAAATTTTCGCAACATCTGTCAAACCACCCGTTTTTTGGCAAGAAGAGCCAGCTTTGTGGTTCTCCCAGCTGGAGAGCCAGTTCGCAAAAGCTGGTATCAAGAGCTCCGAGACCAAATACCACTACGTAATCTCCTCGCTGGGTTCGGCGGAGCTGAAGGTGGTCAGGGACGTGGGTGTGAGCCCGGACCCTGACACGCCTTACGAAATCCTCAAGAGGGCGCTTATATCGCGACTTTCAGCCAGCGATTCGTCAAAGCTGAAGCACCTCTTGGGGAATCTTACACTAGGCGATAGACAACCTTCCCAGCTGCTTCGTGATATGAAACAGTTGGGAGGTTCCGCGGTTGGAGACGACCTTTTGAGGACCCTCTGGCTGTAGCGGCTTCCGGAGCAGACTCAGGCTATTTTAGCCTGCTCTCCGGAGGCCAGCCTGAAGAAGTTGTCGGAAACGGCAGACAAAATTGCTGAAGTTTTTGTCACGCCACAAGTAAGCTCAGTCGCCGTTTCCCCCCAGCAGTCAGAGGTGGCCGCTTTGACACAGCAGGTTGCTGCCCTCACGAGGCTCGTCCACCAACAACTACGATCGCGTTCGAGGTCCCAAAGTAGATCTCGCTCGCAGCCACGTCGCCGAAGCCAGTCACGAGGGACTGGTATTTGTTGGTATCACTACAGGTTCGGCTCCAAGGCTTTAAAATGCATCTCTCCTTGCGCCTTCAAGGCTAGTTCATCTTTCGCTGTTCTCTTCAGACGGTAAGAAAACGCGACTTGTCACCTAGCCGTAGTCTAATTATTCATGACAACTTGTCTAAACGACACTAATTGATTGACACAGGCGCAGATATTTCGGTGCTTCCAGCACCTGCTACCGGAAAACTTTCACCTTCTGGTATGCGACTTGCCATGGCAAGCCAGTCGACCATCAACACCTGTGCACCAAACGTGATCAAACTAGACCTGGGACTCCGTCGTGAGTTTTCATGGGATTTTATCATTGCCGATGTCTCTAGACCCATTTTAGGCGCAGACTTCCTCTGCCACTATGGGCTAGTCGTCGACTTGGCGAAGGCTATCCTTGTGGATCCACTTACTTCTCTTTCATCGAAAGGCACGTATACTTCGTCCAAAGGTCCAAAACTAAGTGTTTTATTTGAGCAAACCTCTGATCCACGGATACATGCCCTTCTCAACAAATACCATGCCATCACGGTCAACACAGGGTTCTCACAACCCTGTAAACACAAGGTGACACACCACATTTTGACCACAGGCCCTCCAATAGTATCGAGACCACGTCGACTTGCACCAGATAAGCTCGCGGCGGCCAAGAAAGAATTCGATTTCCTGCTACAGCAGGCAATTTGCCGCCCCTCAAACAGCAGCTGGTCTTCTCCGCTACACATGGTACGCAAGGCTAATGGGGAATGGCGTCCTTGCGGCGATAACAGACTCTTAAACGCCATAACCGTCCCGGATAGATATCCGATCCCCATTATTCAAGACTTCTGTCATGAATTACATGGCAAATATATCTTTTCCACCATAGACCTGACTAAGGCCTACCATCAAATTCCAGTCGAGTCGAACGATATTCCAAAGACCGCCATCTGCACACCTTTCGGACTCTTTGAGTTCACCCGAATGACTTTCGGACTTTGCAATGCGGCACAATCGTTCCAACGCTTCATCCATGAAGTCCTACACGGATTAAAATTTTGTTTTATTTACCTCGACGACATTTTGGTAGCTTCGACTTCCGAAGAAGAGCATCTTGTTCACTTAGAACAAATTTTTAAAAGATTAGCGGACCATGGTCTTATAATCAATATGGAGAAATGCCATTTCCTTCGACCTTCAATTAAATTCTTAGGTCATGAGGTTTCGCCGAAAGGCATTAAGCCCTCCCCAGATCGGGTTGAGGCAATATCAACAGCTAAACTCCCCAAGACGGCTAAAGACCTAAGAAGATTTTTGGGGATGGTCAACTTCTATCGTCGCTTTCTTCCTCACACAGCTGAGATGCAGCAACCACTCAACGCCTATCTTTGTGGCTCTAAGAAAGATGTTGCTAAGACAATCGACTGGTCAAAAGAAGCTAGCAAAGCTTTCGACCAAGTCAAGACTGGTGTAACAGAAGCCACTCTATTGTCGTTTCCGGACTCAAACGCCGAGCTTGGTCTATTCGTAGACGCTTCCGATTCCGCCATCGGGGCTGCTCTGCAGCAAAAATGTCAAGGCTCTTGGCAACCCCTTAGTTTTTACTCGGCCAAATTAAGCGACGCACAAAGAAAGTATAGTGCATACGACCGCGAACTCTTAGCGGTTTATCAGGGCATTCGTTATTTCCGATACTTTTTGGAAGCCCAAAGGTTCACTCTATACACCGACCACAAACCACTGACTTTTGCTTTTAAACAAAAGCCAGAAAAGGCCACACCTCGTCAACTTAGACATCTAAGTTATATAAGTGAGTTTACTTCTGACATTCGGCATGTCTCTGGTTGCAACAACGTTGTTGCTGACGCACTTTCTCGTTTAGAAGAAATCATTCTTCCCAGTACTCTTGACTTTGCCGCAATCGCCTCGTCCCAAGCATCGGACGCAGAGTTTCAGAAGATTCAAAAGGACTCTAAATTTGTTTTAAAGAAACAACCAATCTTTGGCACCAACGTCGACATTTTTTGTGAAGTGTCTGGCCCAACCATACGACCTTATATTCCTTACACGTTCAGGAAACAGGTGTTCAACTCAGAACATAATATCGCTCACCCTGGTATTCATGCTACAAGAAAGCACATTGCAACTAAATTCTTCTGGCCTTCGATGAACAAGGACATTGCCACTTGGGCCCGAGAATGTCTATCTTGTCAAAAATGCAAGATAATCAGACATGTGAGCAAACCTGTATCGACCTTTCCTACGGTCTCCGAACGTTTTAAGGTCATTCACATCGACATAGTTGGTCCCCTAACACACTCGCAGGGATACACTTACTGTCTCACCATAATTGACCGTTTCACACGTTGGATTGAAGCAATTCCTTTAGCCAGCATTACTGCCAATGACTGTGCTACTGCTTTACTAAGCACCTGGATTGCTAGATTTGGAGTTCCCCAACACATTGTCACCGACCAGGGCAGACAATTCGAGTCAGCACTCCATACTGAGCTTAGTCGACTCTTGGGCTTCGAACGCAATCGTACCACCCTCAAGCCAACGGTTTCTTAGAAAGATGGCATCGTACTCTTAAATCGGCTATCATGGCTCACAACGATGTTTCTTGGACTAGAACACTTCCCCTAATTCTTCTTGGATTACGATCTCTAATCCGAGAAGAATTCACAGCATCACCGACACAACTCCTGTACGGAGAAAACCTGCGTCTTCCTAGTGATTTTCTTCAAGAAAATCCTAGGAAGATTAGCCAAACAGACTATGCCTCCGAACTAACGGCTACAATGGCAAAACTTCGACCGGTTGATGCTCAACACCACACAACACCGAAGATATTCATCTTCAAGCAACTCGACTCTTGCTCACACGTCTTCGTCAGAGTCGATTCTGTTCGTCCACCACTCATTCCGCCGTACGACGGTCCTTTCAAAGTCCTAGCCAGACATACGAATTATTACACTCTGGAAATCAGAAACAAATCCGTCAATGTTTCCATTAACAGGCTCAAGCCTTGTTACACGTCATCCTCAACGGAACCTGTCGACAATTCTTCCGAAAACCAACAAGCATCGGCAACCTCGACTGCACCGTTACTGCCTTCAGCTCCCGAAAAGAGACCAGCGAGGAAAGTTACATTCGCTCCGTACGTCTCTCTAGCTGGGCGAACTACAAAGATGACACTCTCCTACGCCTCGCGATAACGCGTATAACGCTGGCAGGGGAGTATTGTGGATACACAAACACCTACACTCATCATTCCCACATCCACAACTCACCACACTACTTGACATCATACACACCACATTAAAATTCACACATCAAGTAGGCTAAGTTTAAAAATGATTGAAAAAATAAAAATAAAAATGTAATGTCAATTTTTTCTTGAGATGTAGAATGAATTTGTTGTTGTCGAAATAGAGAGATATTATCGTTTGTTAATTAGAAAAGGATTGTTTGAATATTTTATCACTATGTAAAAAAATAAAACTTAAATAGTATTTTTTATTTAAAGAAAATATTAATTTGAAGCATTATCGCTGTTTGAGTTTCAACAAAGCTTTGCAGATCCCTAAATGTCCTCCGTGTGACGATTAGCTAAATTGTGTGACGATTAGCTAAAGCGTTATGTTTAACTGCAATTCTTGGAAATTCGCCATTCTTGTGCGTTTCATATTTATAACCCATTTGGCAATGACTTTTATTACAAGTCGAGTTAATCAAACCTTTCAACTGTTGTCCACAATAGTGTGTCATAATAAGTTAATCATTTGAAATGTCTCGAGGTTCGTCATTAAATGAAGCTGAAAAGGGTTAATTTTTAGCGTAATAAGAAGCTGGTTTGAGCATCAGTGAAATTTCAAAGAAAATTGCAAGCAGCCGCCATGTAATTAACAACTGTTTAAAAGACCAAAATTATATGGAAAAAAAGTTAAGCGCATCAGAACCGCCAGAAAACTAATTTTCGAAGAAATTGTCTTTGAGTGACAAAAAAATGTGGACAGACGTTATACACTTTCTTGTAGAATTATATCAACCATTCCTTATCCAAAGCAACAAAACTCAACTAAAACACAAATGATGAAAATGTTCAGTGCTGGCAACACCTTCCCAACGAAGCATTAATAAGTTTACCATAACAAGCTCATACTTAAATCAACTTATCCTTTGAATTTCGTTCTCATCGGAGGATTTCATCGAAAGTTTCAGCGGTTAAACGTTGTTTGAAACTGCCATCCGAAAAATGTTTAAAACTCGGAAAATTTAAAAATAGGTTTCTTATTTTTATCGCAAATGCTTTGCATATGAGTACGTAATTTGAAGCATCTGTTGGTGCAATATTTACGAAAAAGGCTAAGGCTGGTTACTCTGTGTCAGCAGCAGAGCAAAATAAAAAACAAATCTGCTTCACGTTAAGTCAAACCCATCCAGTAAATTTCGTTTTGATTGAATCACTGCGCTGGAAGTCATACGGGAGAAAAAAATTTTAGGGTAAATACCCTCAAAACTTTTAAAATTTTTTTAACAATAATATTTGTTGCTTATTTTCATTGCAGGACCATTTATATTGGCAAATCTAATGACAAAATTGCCCAGTAAAGAAATTTCAAAAAAATTCAAAAATGCTCAGAGCTGGCAGCCCTTTCATGATTACTGTACAAAATTCCAACGACATTTTGTTCACATTAAGGTTAATGTACTGCATGAACTTTGTTTTGATTTCATGACCGGACCCGAAGTTTTAAGGAAAAAAGCTTTATTTTTCTGAGCAAATTTGCAAGATTTGGGAGAGAAAAATCATCATAGCTGAAAACAAATTCGCCAAATTTGGCAGTGCCAAATTCAGCCAAATTCGCACCAAACGCTATCTAAAGTGAGACCCAAATAGTGTGCGAATTTTGATACACTGTGATGGCTGAATCGAAAGTTATAGGCTAAAAACCTGTTTTTTTTCTCTGTGATTTTTCAAGATAATACCACTGCGACAAAGTTGCCCGCATTTCAATATCACTTCTACCAAACTTGGTCCTAGCTTATACCAACATGTTTTGAAAATTTCATTATGATCGATTAATCCGGTCGTCAGTTCTCGTGAACAGAGCTTCCGAGTGCTGGAAATAGAGGTAATTTGGTGATGAGTTGCCGTTCTTGCGCATTATCTTGAAACTCCATGTGTGTTAAATCTTAATCAACATCAAAATGCGCTGCAATTTCACGGTGATTTAATGTCTTTGTAAGAAAAAATGAAAATTTCCAACTTTTTTACATTGACAAGCTAAAAACATTAAAAGTTTTCATTCCCAAAAATTTATTTAAATTTATACTGCCTGGAAATATAGGAGTACCTCCAAATTCAATTAAACGCTCGCCACCGCCAAAAGGTTTAGGACTTCGATTTTTAGCAAATAATGGCCCTATTGGATCGGCCACTCCAGAGATTATCTCTCTTAATCATTTTGCTTATATATATATATATATGTATATATATATATATATATATATATATATATATATATATATATATATATATATATATATATATATATATATATATATATATATCTATATATATATATATATATATATATATATATATATATATATATATATATATATATATCTATATATATATATATATATATATATATATATATATATATATATATATATATATATATATATATATATATATATATATATATATATAGATATAAATATATATATATATATATAGGGTAAGTTTTCCGGTTGTGGCCATGCGCCGGTTGTGGCCACCCCTGGATAATTTCCGATAGGGGGCAGATACAGTCGATATGACAATTGTCGTTGGTGTGCGATGCCAACACGATGTTTTCTGTTGATATCTACTGTCAAAAGACCCATACGTGAAGTAGGTACGATCGGTAAAGTGATATTGTGTGTTCCTGTCAACGTTGATGTAACTTCGTGTCGTGTTGAAAGTACGATTAATTATAGTGAGTGACTTCGAAAAGGTGAGTGCAGTATATTTTTGGAAAGGGAAAACATTATATTTTGTGATTATGTTTCGGTTTGATCAAATTGTTTGCCCCACATAAATTTGCTCAGCATTTTTAGACAACCCTACTTTTCCCGGTTGTGGCCACCAAAATTTGCCCGGTTGTAGCCACCTACTTTTGTATCAATTAAGGGGGGAGACTCGTTTAGAGGGTCAAAAAAATTCATTTTTTGAAAATAGTTTTAATCATTCGAATACATATCTAAAAATAATTCTACAAAATTTCAAGTCGAAATTCGCAATATTTTCGAAGTAATAGCCTCTGACTCGCCACGCGTAGACTACATTCCTTAACATCATAGATTAGGCTAAATGACAATGGGCATGGTCTGTACAGAAAGTCTACGCACGATGTTTTTTAGTGTATCGTCAAAGCTAGAGTAAAGTGCGTCGCGTTTTACTATATGAACTGCTCCTAAGTAATCGAAAATTTTTCCGCCAAAATATCATTCGATAGGAAAATGAATTCTTACCCGAAACGAAGACGAAATGCTAATGATCGAGCGTCGAAACCGCGCAAAAGAAAGTTTTGTGGTAATAGATACAAAAAAAGACATTTCAAACGAAAATAAAAAAACTCTAGCGCACCTGAACCGCTAGAAACACTAATGTTCGAAGAACAGTAGAAGAATCGTGCAGGTTTTGAGTGCATATTCCACCACATGAGCTGCTTATTACGGCCAAACTGTTTCAAACGCCACGTTTTACTTTGGTCTCAAGAATGCATTATAACTCATATGGTGGAAGGTTTCAGATATTACCACTGGCATGAATTTCAATGTTTTTGTGAGCAAAACACGGGTTAATTATATTCGTTATCAGTTGCATATTTCACAAAATTTCGAAAGCAGCATCTCATATAACATCAATGAAGAAAATGCTCAGTGTCTGCAGCACTGTAACTGAAGTTGGTGTTTGGGTCTGCGATCCGAAAAATTTGCAGAACTTTGAGAATTGAAACATCGGTTATTTATTTTCATTGTAAATGTTTCCGGTATGAATACTAACTGTAAGCATTTATTGATACAAAAGTAGCATAACCGACTCGTGCTGGCAACCTTCCGCCAGTATCAAAGCCAAAAATATATCACATCTGCTTCACGTTTTTATATTACATTCGAAGTTATAGGAGCATAAAGAAATTTAGAATTACCTGCAGCGACTTTTTTCAAATAATGGAAAGCTTAATATTTGCTATTTATTGTCACCACAATATCATTACCAATTGAAAATTCTACGACAAAACCGCTTAATAAAGATATTGCAAACAAACACAAGACCAACAATAGCTGGCAACCCTATCGTTGCTTTTCAACCAAATTTGGCCTGAGAAATGTCTATAGTAGGTTCCATTAATTGTATGAAATTCGTATTGATTTCATGACTGCGCTGGAAGTTATAGGGCAAAAAGTTTTATTTTCCTGAGCGAATTTTCAAATCCAAAGACACAAAAATTACCATAGCTGGCAGCACCAATCGAATTTTTCAAGCAAATTTCTATCAAACAGAGTTTAGAGTAAGGTTCAGCTACTGTGTCAATTTCATGAAAATCTGGTTACTTATTCAAATTTCATAGGGCAAAAAGCAGTTTTTTTTCTTTGTAATTTTTCAAGATGGCACCACTGGCACAGAGTTGCCCACAATTCAAAATCGCTTCTATCAGACCTGATCCTACTTAAGTCCAATGCATTCTGTAAATTTCAATGGTATCTGATTATTGATTCGTGAGTTCCCGTGAACAGAAATTTTTGATGCTAAAAATATAGGTTGACTGCGAAAGGGTTACCGTTCTTGTCCGACATGAAATTTCCAAAGTTTTTCTTTGAACGTGTAGATAAAGCATAAGATTTGTATACAGATTGGTTTTATTGTAAGAAACGGACAGTTTTTGGAAATTCGATGGTTTAATGCTTTCAATTCCAAATTTTTATTTTTTCAAATTTAAGACACCAAAATTATCATAGCTGGCAGTTCCAACCGAGTTTTTCGACCAAATTTCTACCAAACGTGGTTTAAAGTAAGTTTCAACTACTGTGTGAATTTCGTCAAAATCGAACGATTCAATCAGAATTTATAGGGCTAAAAGCAGTTATCTTTTTTAGTGATTTTTCAAGATGGCACCACTGGGACAGAATCGCCCGTATTTCAAAATCGCTTCTATCAGACCTGGTCCTATATAGGACCAATACATTCTGCAAATTTCAATTAATTCTGCTTATTGGATCGTGAGTTTCCGTGAACAGAAGTTTTTGATGCTAAAAATATAGGTAAATTGGGCAAGGGCTACCAGGCGTGCCCGTAATACTATATCAAATTTTTTTTTTTGTTTATGTAAACAAAGCACAAGATTTACATATGAGTGGCTTTTTTTTGAAGAAGCGGCAGTTTTTCAAGAGAAACGATGATTTGGAGGTTTTCACTTTCAGTGCCTGCCCTAGCTACAGGGTTGCCAGCACGCTCATTGAAACCTACACAAATCTACAAACAAATAATACCAATACGTTCTAAAAATTGCGTAATGATTGAATGGCTGTGTCAAAAGTAATCGCAATTTAAAAATTTTCAAGTTTTCCCGTTCTGTTTTTAAGCACCCAGCGCACACATGGGGTTAAAAAAATTCCAAAACATTATCCGATTCACATGTAAAACACGTTCGAAATTTATTTCGTTAACTTTATTTTTGCAAAACTTATTTGTGTACGGAATAATAGGTATATTAAAAATATCACTAAAATGGCCGCCGGCGCCAAAGTGTTAAATATTATTAACTTTTTGTGAGACCTGGCACTATTCTGCATACACATCAATGTGTCCTGAAAATTTCAGCTCAATCGAATGGCGCGTTCCTGAGATTTTTTCACTGAAATTTTTTGATGATATATATATATATATATATATATATATATATATATATATATATATATATATATATATATATATATATATAGAAATATGAATTTTTGGCCAAAGTGATTTTAATACTAATGTTCTTCTTCGAACATTAGTAAAAAGTGCAAACGAGAGTGCCTCGACGCGAAAACTGAGCAGTGCGGGTTTCGAATACGTGCACAATCCATCGCATTTCTACAGAATCATAGAATTTTTTAGTGTGTTTGGGGCTCTTACTGAAATTCTCATTTGCAAAACGTGCAAAAAAGACATTCGATTTGAAGAAGCGGGAGTTCGTGGTTTCGGGTTCAAACTTTGTGTTATTTGCTCTTGTGGTCGTCGGGAAATCAATTCTGGTCCCTTGATCGGCACAGGATTCGAAATAAATAGAAGGATCGTTTTGGTCATGAGACTTTTAGGTGTCGGTCGCGAGGGTATAAACATTTTTGCTGGACTAATGGACTTTGGTTTAGGTTTGAGCAAAAATGCTTACTCTTTGATCATACGACATATTCATGATTCAGTGAAATCGGTTTTTAAAAGTGTGTGTCTCAAAGCTGTTAGCGAAGAAAAATCGTGTAACTTGCAGCGTGGGAGAAATGAAACTGATTTCAAGGTATCCGGTAACGGATCATGGAAAAAGCGCGGTTTTACGTCTTTGTTTGGAGTGACAACGCTCGTAGGATACTACTCTGGCAAAATAATCGATATCGTTGTGAAAAGTGCATACTGCCAAGCTTGTCTTTTTTGGAATCAGAAAAAAGATACTGGGAAATACGAAGAATGGTACGAAAAACATGAAAAAGAATGTTGTGCGAATCACGTAGGATCAGCGGGAAAAATGGAAGTTGACGCGATCAAAGAAATGTTTGCAGAGTCTGTCGAAAAATACGGAGTAAAATATTTAAACTATATTGGCGATGGTGATTCCAAGACATATAAGGCTATAGTCGATAGCAATCCTTATGGAAACGATCATACTGTGATTAAAAGTGAGTGCGTCGGACATGTTGAAAAAAGAATGGGCTCGCGACTTCGAAACGTGAAGAAATCTGCGAAAATGGGTGGGAGAGGCAAATTGACTGAAGTTTTGATTAAAAAATTGACTAAGTATTACGGCTTGGCTATTCGAAGAAACGTGAACTCTATTCAAGACATGGAAAATGCAATTTTCGCAACGTTGGATCATTTAGCTTCCACAGACGAAAAACCGAACCATGACAATTGTCCGCCTGGAGTCAATAGCTGGTGTGAATGGCGCAAAGCAGAAGCAGCTGGAAAAGTCACGGAATTCAAGCATCCAACTCCACTTCATCCTGAAGTTCTCAAACATATAAGTCCGATTTACAAAGCTTTATCTGACGAAGAACTTCTTGCGAGGTGTTTAGGTGGCCATACGCAAAATTCTAACGAGAGTTTCAATTCCACAATATGGCGTCTCGCTCCAAAACACTTGAATGCAGGATATAAAATTATCGAGATTGCTTCGATGATTGCTGCATGCGTTTTCAATGAAGGTTACATGAGCATCCTAAAACTGATGGACGATTTACATATTACAATTGGATCACATTCTCAACATTTCGCGAACGAGTACGACGAGCAGCGAATATCGAGGCAACAGCGCCGCAGCTTCGACAGCTCCAAACAGGCACGAATGTCTCGTAGAGCAGAACAAATTGCTCAAAATGAGTATTTCGAGGAGGCTGAAGGACTTCTGTATGGACCAGGGATAGCTGATTAGCCTGCACAATCGGTAAGCTTTGAAAATGCTTGCTCTTTTTAAAAAAAAACTTTTTCTCAAAACAGTATTTTTGAAAACTGCGGGCGTAATAAAAACAATATTTCTTGACAGATTTCTACAAACCAGGACTTTTTCGAAAGCTTATGAATTAGACTTATATTTAAACTAAAAAAATTACATACAAATTAATGATAAATAATTTTTTGTTGCGTGCAAATTATAAATTTTCTCTGTAAAAATCGAACTTTTATTTTGGAGACCCACAACTTTTCGTATTTTCAAAATTTTTTTTATGTTTTAGTTCAAATAGAAGGTATTTTCATGTAGATTAAAATTTTTTTGAATTTATGTGTTTCACATCAAAATCACGACTGCTATCACGCCCGCATTGAAGGTCTTCCGGTAGATCGGCCCTCCAAACAATCTTGCTTTTGGACGATATAATATAATTATTTGAAAGTGAAAAACATTTTTTTTGTCAGTTTTTATCCTCCAGATGGTACTTGTAAGGTTATTTCATCGATTTTTGTAATATATACATATACACAGCAATTTGAATTTGTCCTCATTTTAGATGTCCTAGACGAGTCTCCCCCCTTAAAGTGCGTATTTGGTGAATACACTGTTGAATATCATTTTTATGTTAACAAAACGTTCATGACGATGTTGGGGAGGTTATTTTGATCGATATGTTGAATGTAAAAAAAAAATAAAAGTTTGATTTTTTTCACATGTCGATATCTCGATTGAATTTGATATCGCTGCAGGCACTAATGGAACATACTGCATGTACCAGAGCGAAGTATTAACCGGAGATGAGGAAGGGACTATTTTGCATAATTTTACTACAAGACTTTCAAAAAAATATATTGTTAAAGATTAATGTAATCCGAAATGGCGGATATAAATTGAAAAAAATCACTGTATTGAACTGAAATCGGTTTCGTATGAGGTTTTTGAGGTCGCTGATCAGAAATCTCAATTTAAAAATTTTTAATTTAAAATGGTGGATCCGAAATGGCGAGTATAAGTTGCGGAAAAACACTGTTTTCCGAAAAATGACATTTTTCGTAATTTTTACGGATTTGTTTTAACTTTCTTAGCCATGCCAACTTCAAGCGTTGAGTTCAATTTGTACGTCAAGGCCATTAAATGTTGCAAAATCGACAATGAGTCCGTCAAATCAATAGCCGCTGTTTTCGGCGTTCCTCGAAAAAATAGATGAATAGTTCGGCGACATTTCGAATATTAAGGACGATGATTTGTTGGAATGTGTTCGAAGATGTTCCCGACGCGTGCCATCCAATCAGGTAGTTTCCTTGTCAACCATGTTTCGAATGCATCCTGCACTTTTTCAATCAATTTTTACTAATGTTCGAAGAACATTAGTATTAAAATCGATTCGGCCAAAAATTCATATTTCTATATATATATATGTATATATCATCAAAAAATTTCAGTGAGATAATCTCGGGAACGCGCCATCCGATTGAGCTGAAACTTTCAGGATACATTGGCGTATATGCAGAATAGGTCCAGGTCTCTTTAAATGTCAGTTATTGTTAACCTTTTGGCGCCGGCGGCCATTTTAGTGATTTTTTTAATATACCTATTATTTCGTGCACAAATGATTTTCGCAAAAATAAAGTTGACGAAATAAATTTCTAACGTGTTTTACATATGAATCGGATAATGCTTTGGAATTTTTTAACCCTATGTGTGCGGTGGGTGCCTAAAAAGAGGACGGGAAAATTTGAAAATTTTTAAATTTCGATAACTTTTGACAGAGCTATTCAATCATTACGAAATTTTCAGGACATATTGATATTATTTAGTTGTAGACCTGTGTAGCTTTAAATGAGCGTGCTGGCAACCCTGTAGCTAGGGCAGGCACTGAAAGTGAAAACCTCCAAATCATCGTCTCTCTTGAAAAAATGCCGTTTCTTCAAAAAAAAGCCATTCCTATGTAAATTTTGTGCTTTGTTTACATAACCAAAAAAAAAAAAAAGATATGGTATAACGGGCACGCCTGGTAACCCTAGCCCAATTTACCTATATTTTTAGCATCAAAAACTTCTGTTCACGGAAACTCACGATCCGATGAGCAGAATTATTTGAAATTCACAGAATGTATTGGTCTTAAATAGGACCAGGTCTGATAGAAGTGATTTTGAAATGCGGGCGATTCTGTGCCAGTGGTGCCATCTTGAAAAACCACTAAAAAAGATAACTGTTTTTAACCCTATAAATTCTGATTGAATCGTTCGATTTTGACGAAACTCACACAACTGCTGGACCTTATCTTAAGCCACGTTTGGTAGAAATTTGGTCGAAAAATTCGGTTGGAGTTGCCAGCTATGATAATTTTGGTGTCTTCATTTTGAAAAAAAAAATTTGGAAGTGAAAACATTCAAACCATCGAATACTCAAAAAAATGTCCGTTTCTTACAATAAAACCAATCTGTATATAAATCTTATGTTTAATCTACACGTTCAAAATAAAACTTTGGAAATTTCATGTCGGACAAGAACGGTAACCCTCTCCCAGTCAACCTATATTTTTAGCATCAAAAACTTCTGTTCACGGAAACTCACGAACCAATAATCAGATACAGCTAAAATTTACAGAATGCATTGGACTTAAGTAAGACCAGATTTGATAGAAGCGATTTTGAATTGTGGGCAAGTCTGTTCCAGTGGTGCCATCTTGAAAAATTACAAAGAAAAAAAAATGCTTTTTGCCCTATGAAATGTGAATAAGTTACCAGATTTTCATGAAATTGACACAGTAGCTAAACCTATTTCTAATCTCTGTTTGGTGGAAATTCGGTTGAAAAATTTGATTGGTGCTGCCAGCTTTGGTAATTTTTGTGTCTTTGATTTTGAAAATTCGCTCAGGAAAATAAAACTTTTTGCACTATAACTTCCAGTGCAGTCATGAAATCAATACGAATTTCATACAATTAATGAAACCTGTCATAAACATTATTCAGGCCAAATTTGGTTGAAAAGCCATGATAGGGTTGCCAGCTATTGTTGATTTTGTGTTTAATTGCAATATCTTTATTAAGCGGTTTTATCGTAGAATTTTCACAGCAAATATTAAGCTTTCGATCATTTGAAAAAACTCGCTGCAGGTAACCCTAAATTTCTTTATACTCCTAAAACTTCGAATGTAATATAACAACGTGAAGCAGATGTAATATATTATTGGCTTTGATACTGGCGAAAGGTTGCCAGCACGAGTCGGTTGTGCTACTTTTGTATCAATAAATGCTTACAGTTAGTATTCATACTGGAAACATACAATGAAAATAAATAACCAATGTTTCAATTCCCAAAGTTCTGCAAATTTTTCGGATCGCAACCCCAAACACCAACTTCAGTTACAGTGCTGCAGGCACTGAGCATTTTCTTCATTGATGTTATATGAGATGCTGCTTTCAAAATTATGTGAAATAAGCAACTGATAACGAATATAATTAACCCGTGTTTTGCTCTCATAAACGTTGAAATTCATGCCAGTGGTAATATCTGAAACCTTCCACCATATGAGTTATAATGCATTCTTAAGACGAAAGTAAAACGTGGCATTTGAAACAGTTTGGCCGTAATAAGCAGCACATGTG
>OZ022264.1:117883701-117956201 GCA_963978885.1 Nemotelus pantherinus
GCAAATTTTAAACGGCACTTCTGATTTTTGACTCTTATAAATGGTTTCTTACGCTCTACCATTGAATTCATGCTCTCGCAGCACACGACGAATAGTTTCCGGGTGGCAGGACTTGCCCAACTCAGCTTCCACTTCACTTACAATTTTCGGAGCCGATAGCTTTGGGTTTTCCCGAATTTTCCGAACAATAAAGCGCTCGTCCGTTTGATCGAAAATTTTGTTGGGAGCATTTCTCCCTTTATCGAGCGTTCTATTTTCGTGGACAATATGCACTGTAGAATCACTCAGTCCAACCATCTTACCAATTTTCCTGCGCGAATGGCCACTTTTGA
Organism: Nemotelus pantherinus; assembly: GCA_963978885.1. Lineage (NCBI taxonomy): Eukaryota > Metazoa > Arthropoda > Insecta > Diptera > Stratiomyidae > Nemotelus > Nemotelus pantherinus. The sequence continues at coordinate 117,884,034 of OZ022264.1, forward strand.
ACCCATTTCGTGGACCCATTTCGAAAAAAACTAATTTTTTTGCTCGATCTTTCCAAAGAATTGAGCAAAACTGATCTTGAACACATTACAAATATAATGACCAAAGCAAAGCCAAAGAAATAATTGCTGCATTGCAAGATAACGGATCATTGCACACCTACAAAGTATTTGGTTGAAATAAGCTGTGGCATTGTTTTTGGTTGCGTTTTTCGTTTTTCGTTGTTTTAGAATACTAAACAAATAAAAATAAATAAAAGAAGTCATATTTGATTAGTTAAAACATTAGACTAATAACCTGCCTTTAAATAATGTTGATATCTACTTTAGTTTAGTTTTTATAGGAAGTTAAAGTTGTTTTTACGTGCTGGTTGAAATAAGCTGTGAGCCACTGTATATAGTGGGTAGGTTCGTGATTTGCTTGAATCAAGATAATGTGAGTTTTCGGGTAGTCTTATATATCCAAGCAGTGTAAATATTTGTTAAAAAAAGTATTGGAAATGAAAAACTCTTATGTTTTGGGCTTGTTTGTGATAAAAAATTGGAAACTTTGAGTTTTTTCAAATTTTCAAATTTTCAAATTTCGATTTGTCATAGCTTCTAGAAAAAACAATAGATAATCGTAGAATTGGCAGAGCGTAGTTATGTATACCGAAATTTTTTAAACGTGGACTTTCAAGACTGTGCAAGCAACTCTGAAGCTACAGCAGGCTCTTGAAAACAAATTCTTCAAATCATCGACCCTCCTGAAAATTTTTTTATTTTTCAAAAGACTCTAATTATTGATAAATTTTGACTTTGCCCTACCAAGTCAAATAAAAATTTTCTAAACTCCGCGGTAAACAAGATCGGCAGCCCATGATCAAATTACCTCAGTTTTTTCACTCCAAAATTCTGTTCACGAGAACTTCCGATCGGATAATGCGATCAATACGAAATTTACAGGGCTTGTTAAAATTGGCTAGGACCAAGTGTGCTTGAAGTAATTTTGAAATACAAGCAATACTGTGGCAGTGGTGCCATTTTGAAATATCGCCGAGAAAGAAAAATGGTTTTTGGCCTATAGCCTCCGATTAAGCCACCAGATTTTCACATAATTCACGCAGTAGATGAATCTTACTCTAAGATAAATTTTGTAGAAAATTGGTTAAAAACTTAGCTATGGCAATTTGTGTCTCCTAAATATTGTTAATTTTCTCAGGAAAATGAATTTTTTTTCCCTAAAACTTCCGATGCAGTAGCGAAATCAAAACGAAATTCATGTCACAAGTGGATCTTATTACTTTTTAAATTCTGTACGAATTTTGTTATTTAGGTTAAGTATTTAGGTTTGCACGAACAGATGCTTCCATTTTGTATTGATAAGCAAAGCATTTACAATTAAATAAGCAATTAAATTTTCCGAGTTTTGGGAATTTTTCGGATGGCAACCCCAGACATGGTTTCATCACTGAAACCTTCGATGATATCCTTGGATGAAAACTAAATTCAAAGGATAGGTTGATTAAGCATGAGCATGTCATGGAAGATTTATTACTACTGTGTTGGACAAATGTTGCCAGCACTGAACATTTTCATAATTTGTGTTATAGGAAATGCTGTCAGAAAATCATATTTTTTCCTTTGAGAAGAAATGGTTGATATGATACAAAAAAGAAGTGTTTTACGTCTTCACACATTTTAAACTCCCTCAATGATAATTTCTTCGAAAATTAGTTTTCTAGCGGTATATCAGCCATCGTTTGTCTATAGCACGAGAATATTTAACCTTATTCAAGCAGACTTAATTGAATCTAGTGCTGATCTCAGGCTGCGGTTAGTATCACCACTAGCGATGCGAAAAAAATTAGAAATTTGGTAAATTTTGACCGCTGGCATTGTGAGCATTACCATACAATACAGTGCATTCTAATTTTTAGACAGCGGCTTTTCTCTGCCCAGTGCGATATTTCGCAGTATTTTGATTCAGGCATATAGCATTTTCCAAGAAGTTGTTTTTAGCACCTTTGTCTGTAAAAAAGTTGCCATTTTATTACTGAGCGTATAAACTTACTCTTCTCCTGCGGAAAAAGTTTTTTTCTGTTCCCGTTCGCTTTTTACTGATTTTTTAAGAAGGTAAGTATTAAACTCGTTTACCGAAAATTCATATTTCTATGTATCTATATATATACGTATATATATATATATATATATATATATATATATATATATATATATATAGATATATATATATATATATATATATACGTATAGAGGAAAGTAACCAAATATGGAATAGCATCTTAATATGGAATTCCTTGATTTCTCAGAACAAATAAGTTGCAAAGGCAACACGCGACCTCCATCTATTTCATTTGCTCACTTTAGTATCATACTCACGTAAGCGTGTCAGTTGAATGAATATAGTGCTTGTGATAGAAGTGTTTTATATTGTCTCCACTGCGAAACTTTGAAAGGTATGTCATAAATGAATATTTTTGGTCAATATGTATGTACTGGTACATAAGTGTTATACTTTTAAGCGTCGATATAATGTTTGAACCAATATTTTGCGGCCTTTTGGATATGAAATAACGTAACTTGAAAAAATATTGATACAAGTTTGGACGCATATGAAAATCCAAATATGGACAGTCGGTGGTGGCTAATTATGGAATAGTCCATAATAAGGTCCTACTATGTCAGATGATTGGTACTTGCTATTATTTCTCTTGGTAATATATGTTATTTGTATTTGTAGAATGGCGGCTTTACAATCGACCAAAAAACGTAAGATCTGGAATGAAGAAAAAATGGCGGAAGCAATAAACTTCGTTCGGAAGAAGAAAATGGGATATTTAAAAGCGGCCCAGCATTTTCAAGTGCCTAGGACAACTTTGTTTCGTCTATGCAAAAAAGATGAACAGTCCCCAGAAGAGGCAGCAACCACTACTTTAGGAAGAAAGCCAGTATTGGGTGCAAAACTTGAATGTCAGCTGGTAGAGTACCTTTTAATTATGGAAAGCAAGTTTTATGGTTTGACGCGAAACGATCTTCGCAGAATGGCATATATGCTAGCAAAGCGTAACAACTTGCAGCATCCGTTCGCTGAATCAGGTATGGCAGGAAAAAGTGGGTAAAGTTATTTTTAAATCGTCATAAGACGAAGCTTTCAATACGAAAACCAACAGGTACGTCTTTTGTTAGAGCATTTGGATTTCAGAAGGAAAAAGTGGATGCCTTTTTCACTCTTCTCGAAGAAGTTTACACTAAAAATAACTGTCCACCTAACCGTATATACAACGTGGATGAAACTGGTTTAACAATTGTACAAATTAAGATACCCCAAATCGTCGGGCACAGAGGAAAACTTCAGATAGCTTCGCTTACTTCAGCAGAAAGAGGATCTCTTATGACAACAGTTATTGGCATGAATGCTACTGGTCATTTTGTGCCACCTTTCATTATATTTCCAAGGAAAAATATGAGCACTCAGCTAATGAAAGGCTGTCCGCTAGGATCTGTTGGGGTTGCGCATCCATCAGGGTGGATTCAAATGAACATCTTTACCGATTGGTTCAAGCATTTCATTCAGCACACCAACCCGACTCCTGAGTCAAAGGTTTTATTGATATTAGATGGCCATAATGGTCACACTCGTAATATCGATATAATAGACATCGTGAGAGAAAATAACGTGGAAATTGTATCCTTACCTCCACATACAACTCATAAGCTCCAGCCGTTGGACAAAACTTTTATGGGGCCGTTGAAAACTTACTACAGTGAAGAAATTCGTATGTGGATAAGAAACAACAATAGACCTCTAAGTCCATATGATATTGTGGAGCTATTCGGCAGATCCTACTTGAAAGCACAAACAGGTGAGATTGCAGTAAATGGCTTTCGTGTGACAGGACTATGGCCTTTCAATAAAAATGTATTCAGTGATATTGACTACATTGCTGCGGAACTAAATGCTGTCAGAGATGGTTGTGCAACCAATATTACTATAATGGAATCTAGATCTAATACTGACCAAGCCCTAACAGAAATACCTGTAACAGACACAGGTCCTAATGCAGAGCCTGAGCCCTCGACTTCCAGACTTAACCCCAGAAGTCTAGATCTGGTGACTCCGTATGCCATATGTCCAGTACCAGACAAAAGAAGAAAAGTGTCTAACAGGGGAAGAAAAGCTGCAGTGGCAGCAGTTATAACATCATCATTTTACAAAAATGATTTGATAGATAAAAATATTAAGAGAGAAGCAAAAGAAATTAAATTGGCCAAGACAAAGAATAACAAGAGAAATAAACGAACAAAGAATAATAAGACTTATTCTGAAGAAGAAGACTTTGAGGAGCAGACTGTTATCCAGTTTAACGCAGAGAGTGAACCTGTTGAGCTTATAGGCCAAAAATCTCCTGATTCTGCCGATGCGGAATGCATGTTTTGCCAAGGACTTTTTTCCGAGGATAATAAAGGAGAAACTTGGATCAAGTGCATAATGTGTGGGGTTTGGGCACATAGTAATTGCGCTGGTCCTAAGTTTGACATATGGATCTGCGACTTTTGCAAGTGAATTGAGTTTTCTTACCCTATTGGCCATAACTATTTTGTTTTGAGATGTTTATGCCATTTTTTTTTTTATCAAAACAATGAATTACGCTTATGTTCCATATTTGGGTACCTATTCCATATTTAGGTACTCATTTGCTATTTTGTATTTGTATTCAATTTTACTTTGACAATTGATATATTTGAAACAACGCTGTTTATTTCTTACTTAAAAATATATGACTGATTAGTAATAACATTAAAATGTTTTCATTTCTATCTATTTTTGTTGCTATGTCCCTTAAACAAAATGGTATTCCATATTTGGCTACTTTCCTCTATATATAGATACATAGAAATATGAATTTTCGGTAAACGAGTTTAATACTTACCTTCTTAAAAAATCAGTAAAAAGCGAACGGGAACAGAAAAAAACTTTTTCCGCAGGAGAAGAGTAAGTTTATACGCTCAGTAATAAAATGGCAACTTTTTTACAGACAAAGGTGCTAAAAACAACTTCTTGGAAAATGCTATATGCCTGAATCAAAATACTGCGAAATATCGCACTGGGCAGAGAAAAGCCGCTGTCTAAAAATTAGAATGCACTGTATTGTATGGTAATGCTCACAATGCCAGCGGTCAAAATTTACCAAATTTCTAATTTTTTTCGCATCGCTAGTGGTGATACTAACCGCAGCCTGAGATCAGCACTAGATTCAATTAAGTCTGCTTGAATAAGGTTAAATATTCTCGTGCTATAGACAAACGATGGCTGATATACCGCTAGAAAACTAATTTTCGAAGAAATTATCATTGAGGGAGTTTAAAATGTGTGAAGACGTAAAACACTTCTTTTTTGTATCATATCAACCATTTCTTCTCAAAGGAAAAAATATGATTTTCTGACAGCATTTCCTATAACACAAATTATGAAAATGTTCAGTGCTGGCAACATTTGTCCAACACAGTAGTAATAAATCTTCCATGACATGCTCATGCTTAATCAACCTATCCTTTGAATTTAGTTTTCATCCAAGGATATCATCGAAGGTTTCAGTGATGAAACCATGTCTGGGGTTGCCATCCGAAAAATTCCCAAAACTCGGAAAATTTAATTGCTTATTTAATTGTAAATGCTTTGCTTATCAATACAAAATGGAAGCATCTGTTCGTGCAAACCTAAATACTTAACCTAAATAACAAAATTCGTACAGAATTTAAAAAGTAATAAGATCCACTTGTGACATGAATTTCGTTTTGATTTCGCTACTGCATCGGAAGTTTTAGGGAAAAAAAATTCATTTTCCTGAGAAAATTAACAATATTTAGGAGACACAAATTGCCATAGCTAAGTTTTTAACCAATTTTCTACAAAATTTATCTTAGAGTAAGATTCATCTACTGCGTGAATTATGTGAAAATCTGGTGGCTTAATCGGAGGCTATAGGCCAAAAACCATTTTTCTTTCTCGGCGATATTTCAAAATGGCACCACTGCCACAGTATTGCTTGTATTTCAAAATTACTTCAAGCACACTTGGTCCTAGCCAATTTTAACAAGCCCTGTAAATTTCGTATTGATCGCATTATCCGATCGGAAGTTCTCGTGAACAGAATTTTGGAGTGAAAAAACTGAGGTAATTTGATCATGGGCTGCCGATCTTGTTTACCGCGGAGTTTAGAAAATTTTTATTTGACTTGGTAGGGCAAAGTCAAAATTTATCAATAATTAGAGTCTTTTGAAAAATAAAAAAATTTTCAGGAGGGTCGATGATTTGAAGAATTTGTTTTCAAGAGCCTGCTGTAGCTTCAGAGTTGCTTGCACAGTCTTGAAAGTCCACGTTTAAAAAATTTCGGTATACATAACTACGCTCTGCCAATTCTACGATTATCTATTGTTTTTTCTAGAAGCTATGACAAATCGAAATTTGAAAATTTGAAAATTTGAAAAAACTCAAAGTTTCCAATTTTTTATCACAAACAAGCCCAAAACATAAGAGTTTTTCATTTCCAATACTTTTTTTAACAAATATTTACACTGCTTGGATATATAAGACTACCCGAAAACTCACATTATCTTGATTCAAGCAAATCACGAACCTACCCACTATATACAGTGGCTCACAGCTTATTTCAACCAGCACGTAAAAACAACTTTAACTTCCTATAAAAACTAAACTAAAGTAGATATCAACATTATTTAAAGGCAGGTTATTAGTCTAATGTTTTAACTAATCAAATATGACTTCTTTTATTTATTTTTATTTGTTTAGTATTCTAAAACAACGAAAAACGAAAAACGCAACCAAAAACAATGCCACAGCTTATTTCAACCAAATACTTTGTAGGTGTGCAATGATCCGTTATCTTGCAATGCAGCAATTATTTCTTTGGCTTTGCTTTGGTCATTATATTTGTAATGTGTTCAAGATCAGTTTTGCTCAATTCTTTGGAAAGATCGAGCAAAAAAATTAGTTTTTTTCGAAATGGGTCCACGAAATGGGTTCAAAAGTGGCCATTCGCGCAGGAAAATTGGTAAGATGGTTGGACTGAGTGATTCTACAGTGCATATTGTCCACGAAAATAGAACGCTCGATAAAGGGAGAAATGCTCCCAACAAAATTTTCGATCAAACGGACGAGCGCTTTATTGTTCGGAAAATTCGGGAAAACCCAAAGCTATCGGCTCCGAAAATTGTAAGTGAAGTGGAAGCTGAGTTGGGCAAGTCCTGCCACCCGGAAACTATTCGTCGTGTGCTGCGAGAGCATGAATTCAATGGTAGAGCGTAAGAAACCATTTATAAGAGTCAAAAATCAGAAGTGCCGTTTAAAATTTGCCAAGGAACATTTGCATAAGGATTCTGGATTTTGAAATACCGTTATACTCGCTGATGAGTCGAAATTTAATAATTTTGGCTCTGATGGTGCCTCATATGTTTAGCGTAAACCAAATACAGAATCGCAAAACAAAAATTTGAAAGCTACAGTCAAACACGGAGGTGGCAGCGTTATGGTTTGGGCCTGTATGTCCGCAGCGGGAGCTGGAAACTTGCAATTTATTGAAACTACAATGGATAAGTCTCATTATCTCGAAATTTTGAAGTCCGATTTGATTGAAAGTTCGGAAAAACTGGGCATTCGCGATGGCTTCAGATTTTATCAAGACAATGACCCGAAGTATAAGTCGGGTATTGTACAGACATGGCTGGTTTGGAATCGTGCGCATGTTATGCAACCACTGACACAGTCAGAATTGAAAGAAAATTTGTGGGCCATTTTGGATACAAACATCCGAAAACGGAAGATATCCAACAAAAGCGATCTCAAAACTGCATTGGTTGAGGAATGGGCCAAAATTACCCCACAAGTGACACGAAAGCTGGTCGATTCAATGCCTATGAGACTAAAAATGGTTGTTGACCCGAAGGGTGGTCATACTAAATATTAAAATATTTTTTTGTGCCTTGCAGCTTAATTTAAACATTGATTCTGTTACTTGGTTGAAATAAGCTGTGACATTGTTTTAAGTTACTTTTTTCGTCATCAATTATTATGATCTATTGAAATGAAATACAAATAATAATAAACTAAATAAATGATAATTGTGAACACTAGCCTAATAATCTGCGTATAAATAATGTTGATAACTTATTTCGTTTAGTTTTTATAGGAAGTTAAAGTTTTTTTACGTGCTGGTTGAAATAAGCTGTGAGCCACTGTACATCTATGCCCTCCGAAAATTTCAGCTCAATCGGATTGGCTGCTCCAAAGATTATCTCGCTTAATAATTTTGCTGATATATACATTTATATATATATATATATATATATATATATATATATATATATATATATATATATATATATATATATATATATATATATATATAAATATATATATATATATATATATAAATATATATATATATATTTATATATATATATATATATATATAAATATATATATATATATATATATATATATATATATATATATATATATATATAAAAATATGTATATATATATATATATATATATATATATGTGTATATATATATATATATATATATATATATATATATATATATATATATATATATATATATATGTATATATATATATATATATATATATATATATATATATATATATATATATATATATATATACACATATATATATATATATATATATATATACATATTTTTATATATATATATATATATATATATATATATATATATATATTTATATAAACATATATATATATATATATATATATATATATATATATATATATTTATATATATATATATATATATATATATATATATATATATATATATATGTATATATATATATATGTTATATATACATGTTAACTGTCATTCGTCAGTTCATTGACAGCAACATATATGCTGCATTGTGATTCACCATATATAAATGCAAAATTCTACATAGAAGTTCGCCGCCGCATTCGAAAGTTTTGCTGTTATGTGGTTTAGCCTATTACGTGATAATAACATCAGTAGAGCTCAAATGAAGAGTGCTTCACGACTATTAGATCGCTATAAAAAAAGCTCGGTTGGAATTCGCAGAAAAAAAAATGGATTGGTTGTCTTGTTGAATATTGGTTCTAACTGGCGCGATCTAAGAAAGAACCCCGGCATTTCTCGAAGTGGATTTTCGGTGGCGGTTCTATCAGTTTGTGGGGTACATTTTCTGCATCTGGATGCATGGACATAAAATTTACTTCACCGCGTATGAAGAGTAGAAATTATATCCAAGTACTTTGAGGGCAGCTTAGTGCATTTCTGGCAGCACATCTTGAAAAAGCTTGACTTTCCAGCAGGATAATGCGGAGGTTCATACCAGTCGTGAAACAATGGGATGGATGGAAACAAATTCCATTAAGTTCGTGGATTAGCTAGCTTGTTTGCCTGACCTGAGCCCCATTGAAAACATTTGAGGGATTCAAGTCAGACGAGTAAAGGCTGAATATTGGCTGTATGAATCACTGGCGGAATCGAGAGCAGCGATTCTTGATGAATGGCGGAAACTCGAACCTAAGTTCTAAAAAACATGTATGAAAAAACGGAATTTCGATCTGATAAAATCAAAATAAAAATCTATTAATTATTCAGCTTTTGTTAATTTTAAATAAACATTTTATTTTATTGGTAATTTTATCTGAGTAATAAATATGAAACGCACAAGAATGACGAACTTCCAAGAAATGCAGTAAAAACTAACGCTAATGAGAAGTCATTCTCAGAAAAATCATTGTACACAGTTTCCCATTCTTCTTTGTATTAGAATTGTGTTGAACAATTATTTTAAATGAAAATAATAGGAAATTGTTAGGTGGGTTAAATATATGAAATGGACTTTATTATTGAAATCTTTTGCTTGGTTTATACAACCAAGCAACACTTTTGAGATTTCACATTTGACAAAAATGGTAGCCCTCCTTCAATTAACCTATACTTTAAGCATCAAAAACTCCTGTTCAAGAGAACTCACGACCCAATTACCAGATAAAAATGAAATATACAGAACTGTTGCATCTGACAATGCGCTGTCGAGCTGTCGTCAGTGCAGCATACATTTGTTAGGGATTTTTCCTTTCTTTGCCCGGCGAGCTTTATCTCGACCGACTAGCTTAGTCTATCGTGGGTTTGGCGGGCGGAAAAATCCCTATGTGCTACGGCAAGCAGATACCACAACACTTAAAACATCATAGAACGAAGACAATAACAACCACACAGAAGAAGGAGAGGAAGAAGATTCATCAGAACTATTTTTTTTATCCCAGTTTATTTAAAAAAACATTGTTAAGAGTTAACAGCCCAAAGAAAAAAGGTCCTAACAGAAAAACTAAAATAAGGTATAGTTTAACAAAAAAAAAAAAATTCAATATTGCAAAGCAACTACTTCAAATTGACTCCAATAACTACCAATTCAATTAAATCAACTTAGTAATAGGTTGGGTGAGGTCTGTTTTTACTAATGTTCGAAGAACAATAGTATTAAACTCGTTTCGCCGAAAATTCATATTTCTTTATATATATATATATATATATATATATATATATATATATATATATATATATATATATATATATATATATATATATATATATATATATATATATATATATATATATATATATATATATATATATATATATATATATATATATATATATATATATATATATATATATATATAACTTATGTAGACTCGCGTCGCTTTGCGAAAAAATAAAAAATCACCAGAATTACTTTTAACAATTAACTTTATTTCTTCGTCCGGCGATGGTATAATTACAACTCAACTTAATTTTACCTTGTTTGCCTCTTTTATCAATTTGCAAAAACTTAACCTAAGCAAAATTTGGAATTGACAATTTTGTATATTTAATTTCATGAGCTAAGCAATCACCGAGTTCAATTGGACGCGCAAGTTAATAGGTCATATTCTACCTGACAACAAATATGCTTATTACGCGAGAAATTATTATTCGCGACCGGAAATTTGTCCATACAAATACGCTGATATACAATCCCACGGATCGATCGAAGAATTTGTTGTTTACAGGTAAAAAATCGTACGCAAGCATTAATTGAAATTGCAGGTAAAGAGAGATGGAGTAATGTGATAACTCTTCCCGCCTTAAAATCTGTGTCCCACAGATTAAAATGGTAGTTTGATGTGTTCCGGGTAAGTATGAAAAATATTAGGTTGTGCGATTGGAAACTCATTTTTACGGTAGTAAAACAAATATAGAAAGAAGCAAGCCAAACATATTATTAAAATAATAATTATTATGTCGGAAGAGACGGAAACAATATTATTTTGGAAAATATTGTCTAATTTCTGTAGATTCTTCAAATGAAGTTTGTGTAAGTATTCGAGATTAGGTTTAAGACTTTTTTCAGTTAAATTATTACTTAATACAGGAGGTAAAAAATAGAACTTCTTCGTTTCCAAACTAGTAAACACTATATCATTAATCTGAATTGTATCATTTTGGATGTTAATTAGAAAAGTACCATTTAAAATCTTGGTTTTGTTCCTATGGAGAAGTCTACCATTAAAGTTTGTTACATAAACTGAGCTATTGTCGATCACTTCAATTAAAGGTTTGTCGTAAAATACATAGTCACATTTTGCATTGTTTTCCTCTAAAATTTGCGTAAGGCAATCTTCTGAATTGAGTTTCTGAAGCTTTTGCTGTTGGCAAAGTGTTACGTCTCCGACTCTGGGGCAACCTTCTTTTAGAATACCGTACTTTAATTTCCGGGCCAAGAACAACTCAGAATAACTAATATGGACCATTTTATTGTGGTTTATAGTGGGACGGATAAGAACATGATTATATTCGGTTGTCTCCGTTGTTGGAAGGCAAACGACATAGAGGAGGATTGAATCTTTTATTAAGACCTTCGGTTCCGCGAATTCGATGGCTTCTATTTCATTTTTATATGGAAGAGTTTCGGTTTGGGATATAATTGAATTAATCTCCGAGCTATCAAGCAATTTAGAATTAACAATACCTTGTTTAGCCAGTTGACAGGCCAAAACTATCTCGTCGACTTCATCTTTGAGGATAATCATTTTATTGAAGAGCATTTGTTCGAATTTATCGTTATTGTGAATATTAATGTCTGCAACTATTCTGTTATAACTATCTAAAATTTCAGAAGATACTCTCGTTATACGTTGATTAAATTTATATTGTTCGTTGTTATTCTGAATGATACTGTTCTGACTTTTCACGATGGCATCCCAGTCGGTTGCATCTGGGTTTCCAGCAACCCATTTCCAGGCTGAGCCTATCCAGTTAATTGCTCGTTTTGGTCTATTTGGCTTTCCGCTTTGTAGTTGTCCGAGTAATCCCGAGATTAAGGACAATTGATGGTGAAGTTGCGGGAATAAAATGCTTGATCTGTTTACTCGATCACGGACTATTAATCCTAGGTTGCTTAGTACTTGCTCATATTGGTGTAAATCGATAGCGTGGATGATTTTAAAGTTGCCGTTTACAATCTTGCCTATTCCTTGCTTGGTTGTCATGACGGGGCCGTGATATTGGTATATGTCCACTGAAGCATGTGCGCTCCATAGGATCATCCTGAAATAGAGGAGATGTTCTTGAGGTGGGATTTGTGAACTTTTTTACCGGTATTAGTAGTGACTGTAACTCTGTTATTTTTGGCGATGATTTCCTTCTTATATAGAGGTTTATGCTTGGCCCTAATTTGCTTGTTAACTTTAAAAACTACATCACCGGGCTTGTAATCTTTGGGAGCCGACCGTTTGGTATTATGTTTTTTCAGTACTTTTTCTTGATTTCGCAAAATTTCGTATTTAAGGTTTTGATTAAGCTTTGTTTTAAAGTCATGTAGGTTTTGGTAATTAACTCTTTCGGACCGGTTAAAAAATATATCTACTGGTTTTCTCTTTGTTACGGAATGAAAAGTATTATTGTACCTGTCGACGGCTATATTCACCACTTCATTGGGAGAAAGATTAGGATATTCTTTTGACAAGCATCTCACGATTTCCAGTATTGTTGAGTGAAGTCTCTCAATTGTTCCATTAACCTCACTTTTTTGCGGCGGTGTTAAATATACTTCGATACCCAGTTCTTGGAGGAGATTGTGAATTATGGGGCTTATAAAACCCCCTTCGTTGTCTGATACTAAGGTTTGAGGAATAGAAAAATAATGTAAAACTTTGAGGATTTTTTGTCTCAGGTGCAAAGCAGATTTGTTTTTTATGCGAAAAAATTTAGCAAATTTGCTAAATTTATCGATGCAGGTTATATATTTTTCACCCATTATATCCCAAATATCCACGTGCAATATTTGCGTTGGAAACTCGGGACACGGTCTCTCCTGTAACTCAGGTTTCTGTGGGTGTCGATCATATTTATTAAGGTTACATGTTTCGCAGATAGCAGTATATTTTTTTACCAGACTATTCATTTTAGGAAAATAGTACCTCTCCAAAATTTGTTCCTTATTTTCCCGATGGTTTCTATGTGCTCTGTGATGTTCTTTTTTTATTATTTTGAGTTTATTTTCCTCGTTGGCTATATCATCGACGACACGCTGCGTAATTCGAATTCGAAATTTTGAAAAATGTTCCTTATAGACTTCTTGAAGCATTTGCAGAAACTTCTCAGGTATTTTGACTCCATTGGTGACATTCGGGTTTAAATTTTCTTTCAATACCTTCAATAGACTATGCTTGTTTATTTCTCGCAAACGTAAATAATGCCGATGGTACCCTGGGTGTGGTTGTTCGTATGCGGTTATTTCCTTGCCTTCGGAAAGGATTACCTGGTTTTTAAAAACATTCAGCGGAGCTTCGCAATGCGGAATAAGGTCGGTGTTGTCCTCGTCTGCGCTGTGTACTGTCCCGGAGCTGGAAGTGAGCGCATTTAGTTCGAATGGCAATCTGGAAAGGGCATCTGCAACAACGTTCGTCTTGCCTGGTTTGTACACTAATTCATAGTTGTATTCCTCCAGCTTAGCTTTCATTCGTTTAAGTTTTGCATTGTGGTTGGCATTACTAAGCGCGAAGGTTAATGGTTGATGATCGGTCAAAATTTTAATTTTTTTGGCTCCATAAAGGTAGGTTCGTAGCTTATCGAGTGCCCAAGTGATGGCTAACAGCTCCTTCTCATTTGTAGCGTACTCTTCTTCAGTGACATTTAACGATCTTGAGATGTAAATAATTGGTTTATCTTTCCCGATTTCACCTTGCGAAAGTACTGCTCCAATCGCATAATTGGAGGCATCTGTCGCTAATATGAAGGGTTTCTCAAAGTCAGGAAAGGTTAAAATTTCGGATGATGTGAGCAACTGCTTCAGGTCATTAAAAGCTTCAAGTTCTGATTCGCCCAATTCGATACTCTTACGCTTTGAATGATTGGCACTGATTTGCGCATTATCACCGCGAGTTAAATTAGTTAGCGGCTTTGCAATTTTTGCAAAGTCCTTAATAAATTTCCTATAATATGATGCCACACCTAGGAATGTCTTCAGATCTTTTAGATTAGTTGGAGGTTTCATTTTATTTATTGCAGATACTTTCTCTGGGTCGGGTAAAATACCATTTTCTGAAATAATATATCCCAAAAATTTTACTTGGGATTTAAAAAATGCAGACTTTTCGGCGTTAATTTTCAGATTTGAATTTCGCAGCTGAGTAAGAACCGTCTGAATATTCTTTAAATGGTCTTCTTCATTCTCACCTAGAATGATTATATCATCGATATAAACATAGCAGATTTTTCCAATGAATGGTTTTAATACGTCATCTATCATTCTTTGGAAGATGGCTGGGGCATTCTTGAGACCAAATGTTAGCCTCGTAAATTCGTATTTACCATTTGCCGTTGAAAATGCCGTTTTTGGTATATCTTTTTCCCTCATTTTAATTTGGTGAAAACCAGAAGTCAAATCAAGAGTCGTGAAGAATTTAGACTTGCCAAAACTGGCCAAGGTGTTGGTTATGTCGGGAATTGGGTAAGTATCAGAAATAGTTACGGCATTGAGTCTTTTAAAATCTACGACAAGCCGGTATTGTTTTTCACCTGATGAACTAGGTTTTTTAGGTACAATCCAGATTGGGGAATTGTATGGACTCTTGGATGGACGGATAATTCCATCCTCAAGCATTTTGGCTATCTGCCTTTCTACCTCTTCCCTCAAGTTTACTGGATATGGATACGATTTTACGTAAACAGGCTCTGCAGTTGAAGTTCTTATCTCGGCTCTAACAGCAGTTTCTACAATTTCGTTATCAGTTACTGGGCCAAAAATATTATCATATTTAGTAAGAATATTTCGCAATTTACGCTTGGTTTCATCGTTTAAGTGATCGTCTTTGATAATCAAACTATAAACTTGCCTAGATTGTTTCGCTTTTAACGGAATTTTGATATTTGGGTAAATTTCGAGGATGTTGTTCTTCCTATCGATGACTGCATCCAATTGTTTTAGGGTATCATCACCAATTATTCCGTCAAACGAAGTTAAACCCGGTAAGATATAAAAGTCTAAAACCGTGTCATTGCCTACAGATTTGAAAAATTTACCTCTAACCTTTTGAGTTATTTTAATTTTTCCTGCAGCTGATTGGATGGTGAAAGGAGATTCTACAGGTTCAGCATTGAAGCCGATCTTGGGGGATACGAAGTTCTTGTTCGCGCCGGTGTCAATCAAAAACTTCAGAAACTCACCGTCACAATTGCGGTACTCTAAGTATGGTACGCTACTGAGGCGTCCATCATAAAATTTAGATGATTGTTGGTTTCCGAACTATCACTACTTGCATCAAAGTGATCAACATAAGCCTCGTCGGACTGCACTTGAGATTCTAAATCTTGATAATGTTCAAAAGAGTCGACATATGATGTATCTGGTTCATCTTGTATCTCCAAATTATACAGTCTTTGTAACTTCTTAGGGTAGACTGCAGATTCATTGGAACGTTTTACTGGCTGGACGTAAGAAGGTCTATTTTGGTAATCTACCTGTTTAGTTTGGATTGATTTATCGACTTCCATTGGAATTGGAGGCTTAGGTTGTACCGGTCTAGGAGGAGGAGAACTATGCGTGGCAGGTTGGATATTTCTCTGGATGTTGTATGCTTGGTTTCTCAGAGGTAGGCTCAATGGGTGATAGGTAGGAGAGATTTTGGATCTAGTTGGATCAATTCTGGAGTTGAAAAATTGGTTGATGGGAGCTGTAATTGTGTTACCATAACTTTTTTGGTGAATTTGGAAATTCCTAAAGTTAAGATTTTGAAAATCCAAGCACGAGGCATATGCTTCCGGTAGTGTTTGGGGTTTCTGCACAATAAGCATACGAGATAAATCTCCATTTAAACCACGGATGAAAACGTCGAGAGCACGATTTCTATAATTTTCAGTGAGTGCGGTTGTGGTTTCACGAGAATGGTCTTCAGTTTTAAGTTTATTAATTATTAACGAGAGTTGGTGGTTAACCGCTGCATAAAACTCGTCAATGCTTTTATTTCTCTGAGCCATCGAGTGCAGTTGATGCTCCAGAGTTCTAATATCACGCTTATCAGCGTAATGCAATGATAAACATTGCTTGATTTCCGACCAATCGCTGTCGAAAATATTGTAAGACACAAGTGCCGCATCTGCTGGACCTCTTATTTTTTGCCTTACATGGCGAAGAATTGCTCTAAAGATAGGCTTGTGGCGTACTATTTCATAGTCGCTCAGAATTGTTTCGACGCTGTGAACCCATGACACATACTGGACAGGGTTGCCTTCAAAAGGCTGCAAGTCTCTAACACAATCAGGTAATTTTTTTATCTCAACGAGGTCCTGCTCTGTTCTAGGAACCGTTGAATCGACTTGCACGGGCGGTCTAGAAGCTTGGGATTTTAAATTAGATTCCAGATAAGTTAACCTAGATTCGAATTTTTTACAGATTTCAATCTGTGCGTTGACCGCGCCAGTTAATTGTCTAACACTTTCTTGAAGGGCTTCCATATCGAACGTAAAATAATGAACGAAACACGAGAGAAACGAAACGCTTTATAACCGACAGAAAACAAGTTATGCAAAAACACGAAATTTTTTTATGCCTTATTGAACTCGGTTTACAACTATTTCACTTTTTCACTTTCCCACTGTTACACTTCTTAGTCTAATATGTATTTTAAATGCTTTAATTCTTAAATATATTAGATAAAAAATTCTTTTTCAAACAATTTTTAATATATATTCAAATATTTTTTCCTTTCATATGTAGTTTATTCAAAGAAAGTTTAATATATTTAATGGAGTGTAATTTTCGAGCTACTAGTTTATTAAAAAAATTTCCAAAAAAGAGAAATAAGAGGCAAACTTACAGGAATAATATTTTCATTTCGCTGCTGCTGGATTGGGCGTAGATGTCCTTTTTGGCGAAACCCGTTGATTGGAAATTGGCTTGGGTATGCCTACTGCGGTACGCTTCAACTCACAAATTACTGCAACCTGGTTGGAATCCTGCGTTGTTGAAGTTCTCAAAACGATTAGCTTGCTGACTCAATGTTGGAACAATGTAGATGTGCACCAAAAGTATGATGAGGAAGATGAATACGTCAGTATTTGCAGATTTCGACCTCAAAATAATACACCAGTACTGCACGTAGATTGCTGGACTTCGCTGGCAAACACTGGTAATTGGAAAAAATAGATTTTCCACTGGCACTAAACTTTTAATTCGCGTTATCTGTGTTCTCACGGGAACAGAATAATCTTCGCGAACTTCTGTGTTCTCACGGGAACAGAAATTAATACTCGGGAATACTTTCTGTGTTCTCACGGGAACAGAAAATTTTGCTCGGGCGCCACTTATGTAGACTCGCGTCGCTTTGCGAAAAAATAAAAAATCACCAGAATTACTTTTAACAATTAACTTTATTTCTTCGTCCGGCGATGGTATAATTACAACTCAACTTAATTTTACCTTGTTTGCCTCTTTTATCAATTTGCAAAAACTTAACCTAAGCAAAATTTGGAATTGACAATTTTGTATATTTAATTTCATGAGCTAAGCAATCACCGAGTTCAATTGGACGCGCAAGTTAATAGGTCATATTCCACCTGACAACAAATATGCTTATTACGCGAGAAATTATTATTCGCGACCGGAAATTTGTCCATACAAATACGCTGATATACAATCCCACGGATCGATCGAAGAATTTGTTGTTTCCAGGTAAAAAATCGTACGCAAGCATTAATTGAAATTGCAGGTAAAGAGAGATGGAGTAATGTGATAACTTATATATCAGCAAAATGATTAAGGGAGATAATCTCTGGAGTGGCCAATCCGATTGAGCTGAAATTTTCGGAGAACGTAGGTGTATATAGTAGGTAGGTCCACAACTTTCTCAAATTCAGATATCCTAAACCTTTTGGCGGCGGCGAGCGTTTTAGTGAATTTTGAGGAACTCCTATATTTCCAAGCAGTGTAAATTTTTGTTAAAGAAAAGTATTGGGAACGAAAATTACTTATGTTTTTAGCTTGCTTATGATAAAGAATTGGAAATTTTGAGCCGTGTGTGGGTGCAGGGTGCCTAAAAGTAGGCAAGGTTTTTTTTTCAAATTTTGATTTGTCATTACTTGTAAGAAAAACAATGGATCATAATGAAAATTACAGAGCGTATTGATGTTGACTAAAATTTAGCACGTAGAGATTTTCAGCATAAAGCGGGTAACCCTGTAGCTGTGGCAGGCTGCTGAAAAAAAATCCTTCAAATCATTGACCTTCCTGAAAAATTTTTGATTTATGACAAAAATTTCAAATCTTTGATAAATCTTATCCTTTGTCCTTCATCTCAAGATAAAATTTTCAAAATTCCGTTTCGCACAAGAACGGCAACCCATCACCAAATTACCTCTATTTTCAGCACTCAAAAGTTCTGTTCACGAGAACTGACGACCGGATAATCCGATCATAATTAAATTTACAGGATATGTTGGTATTGACTAGGACCAGACCTGATAGAAGTGATTTTGAAATGCAGGCAACCCTGTGGCAGTGGTGCCATCTTGAAAAATAGCTGAGAAAAAAAACTGGTTTTAGGCCTATAACTTCCGATTCAGCCATCAGATTTGGACAAGATTCATACAGTACTTGGATCTTACTTTAGGTAACATTTGATAAAAATTTGGTTAAAAAATTAGGATAGAGTTGCCAGCTATGGTGATTTTTGTCTCCTAAATCTTGCAACTTTGCTCAGCAAAATAAAGCTTTTTTCCCTATAACTTCCGGTCCAGTGCAGAAATCAAAACGAAGATCACGCAGTAAATGGACCTTAATGTGAGCCAAATGTCGTAGAAATTTCGTACCAAAATCGTGACAGGGCTGCCAGCTATGACCATTGTTGTAATTTTGTGAAATTTCTTTACTGAGCGATTATGTCATTAGATTTGCAAATGGAAATGATCCTGCAATGAAAATTAACAACAAATATTAACGCTTTAAAAATTTAAAAAGTTTTGAGGGTGGTAACTTTAAAATTCTTTTCACCCGTAGAACTTCCAGCGCAGTGATTCAATCGAAACGAAATTTACTGGTTGGGTTTAACTTAACGTAAAGCAGATTTGGTATGTATTTTGCTTTGTTGCTGACACAGGCTAACGAGCATTAGCCATTTCCGTAAATATTGCACCAACAAATGCTTCAAATTACGTTTTCATATGCAAAGCATTTGCAATAAAAATAAGGAATCAATTTTCAAATTTTCCGAGTTTTGAACATTTTTCGGATGGCAGCCTCAAACAACGTTTAACCGCTGAAACTTTCGATGAAATCCTGCGATGAGAACGAAATTCAAAGGATAAGTTGATTTGAGTATGAGCTTGTTATGGTAAACTTATTACTGCTTTGTTCGGAAAGTGTTGCCAGCACTGAACATTTACATCATTTGTGTTATAGTTGAGTTTTGTTGGTTTGGATAAGGAATGGTTGATATGATTCTACAAAACAGTGTATTACGTCTTTCCACACATTTTTGTCACTCAAAGACAATTTCTTCGAAAATTAGTTTTCTAGCGGTTCAGGTGCGCTAGAGTTTTTTTCTACTTAACCCCGGCCGGAATTGGTTGACAACAACCGATATAAACAGAAATATAAATTCCATAAGTATATATAATACCATTTGTAACGCTCGACAGATTGTATGAACATAAATAGATGTTAGAGTGATTCAATTGAAAACTCACATGCAAATAAATAAGGAAATTATAAAATAATATAGCATCACCTCACACCAATACATTAGTTTAAATGTTAATTTGAAGAAAGAAATTTAACAATTATTCTCCTTTTTTCTTCGTCAGAGTGAACTTGACCGTTAATAAAGACCATAATACGAAAAAAAGATATTTCTTCCTTTAGGCTATTTGATGATTGATACACAAATTTAAACCTGCTTTCACTTTAAATTTGCCTTCAACTTTAAATTTGTTTTTAACTTTAAATTTGTCATCTTCAAAGGAAAAAGTAATTTAAATCCAGTACTTAGCTGCTCCTTGCTCCGGAATTGTTGTAATAACTTCCGTCTGCTTATCGAATTCCTTGGGCTGCGTGAATACTTTTTTTCCGCCTTTCTTTCACGCACACCATGAGGCCATGAAGAACAAATCTGCTAACTGAAGTCGCTGCTCGCCACAGTTTTATGGAATGTTCGAAGTAAATCAATTTTTTTTTTCTTTTTATCATTGGGTTCTTTGGCTCGACGGGGAATTCACCTTCCACCACAGAATTTGTGCCTCGTTGGGTTATTCAATATGTCCTCTTGGCTTTATTTGTCGCTTCTTTAAATTTAATTAGACAGAACCGCCTTACTTTCTTTCTCCCCCTTTTTATTCACTTTTCAAATATGCACCACTTTTTCAAAAATACAACACTTTTCAAAGATACATATCACACTTTTAGCCTATCACTTTTTCAGTGCTTCCTACTCAGTCCCAATCCCAAGACAAAAAGACCCCTTTTCAAAAATTTTTCGCTGTACCGCTAGAGCGGTTTTTTTCCAAGCTTCCATTTCCACGTGATTCTAAACCATTAGGGCATCACCAAAACAGAAGGTTCCGATATAAGCCACCAGGTTTGCTGAGTTTTCGCGCAGTTTTTGATGATCCAGCTGTCAGCGCCGTTGTTGTCGTCGCTGGTATCTGCGCTGCCCAAAGAAAATTCTCAACACTATTCAAATACCTCGAATACCTCCAATTTCGAAACCGAGCCGAATTACGTCTGCAATGGCAGACGATGTTAAAACTATTGTAGGTGCAGGCAATTCATCTGAAACAACACCGGTATTCAAAGTGCCAGGTATTTCCTCACTTGCTTTCTATAATATACCAATAATGATTAGTGATTTCTCAGAGTCTTTGGAGCATACGTACGCTGTGCCGACAAAATATGTGAAAACCGAAAACGATTTGAGGGTTTGGCTCAAATCGGAGGCCTATTACGACATTGTCGGTTTCATACATGGAGCTAACTTGGCTGTGCGAGGGAAAAAATTAACAAATAATTATCCCGTATCGGAAACTATGAAAAGGTTATTAGATGTCTTCGCGCAATTGAATAAAATGGTCAATGATATGCCACCAATCGCGCAGCCCCAAAGATTCGGGAATAAGGCATACAGAGATTGGTTTAAGAAAATACAGGATGTAAGTAGGAGTTGTAAATTTAATTATGATTCTTAATGCTTGGTATGAGATGTTCTTCAAAGTTGGATAAAAAAATTGGCATGTGATCATAGATCATGAGTTCCATTTACCATTTACCTTTAAACGAGTGCACACTAAGTTATCTTTATTCATTTTCATTTTTCTAAAACTCATTTGATTACAATGCGCTGTCGAAAAGCGAGTTCTTAGCATAACCTTTTAGTATTAAGTAGGACCAGATCTGGAAGAAGCAATTTACGAATGCGGGCAACTATGTGTTAGTGGTGCGATCTTGAAAAATTATGATGCAAAATAAATCGGTTTTTTTTCTATGAATTCTGAATCAGTTACTTGATTTGCATGAAATTGATACAGTAGTTGAAACTTGCCCAACGCCGTGTTGGGTGGAATTTTGATTGAAAAATTAGATTGGTGCTACCAGTAATGGTAACTTTGGTGTCTTGGTGTTTCCATTACTGGTAGCACCAAATCAAAATTTGGAATTTTGGATCAAAATTCACTCAGGAAAATAAAGCATTTTGATCTATTACTTCCAGTGCAGCTATTAAATTTCATATGATAAATGGAACGTATTTCATTTGATAAATGGAACTTATTTAAAACATTATTCAAAAAAAAAATCTGGTTGAAAGACCAGGATAGGGTTGCCAGCTACTTTTCGTTTTGTAATTATTGGCAATATCTTTATGAAGCAATTTGTTACCGTTATTCTCACAACTTGTCTTATAACCCTACACCCGCAATTGTGATGCTAGGGCAGTAGTTTTGGGCGCCTCTGCTCACGGAAAAAGAGGTGGGTTGAACGTCACTCGCTTTAATCGACCCGAAACCAATAAGGCACCGTCACTCGAAAGCAAAAAATGGGTAACGTGCTTACACCTTATCACCGTGGATTGATTACCTACACCATCGAAATCAGCTCGATAAGTTGAAAACGCTATCATCTTATTATTTTCTTCTTTACCACTATCGTAGTTTTTTACTATCGACTCCAAAATGTTAGCACTTAATCACAAATTTAATGATATGCGGCCGCGGGTTAATTACACACTAATTCTACTCAATAATAAAGCAAAGAAGGTTAAAAATCCCTTGCTGGGGCCTTGATGATTTCGTCGCCGACAATCGAAATTACTGATCTGCGTTATTCTCCCTCGCTGGCACTTACATCCGTGGCCGGCCTCACTCCGCCGGTCTAAGATCTCGTTGTCTTGATGTATTCCGCCAAAAACTATTACTCGCCGCCGCAATCGTGCTTTCGTTATATTTCCACCAAAGTGTTTCGCCTTCTTCCAGAAATTATAAATCGTCGTCGATGACTTTCTCACGTCGACATGTGACAAAAATTTTTGATTTAGTTTTTCCCAAAATATATCGCTCACGTCTGCGTTCGTACCTTGCTCGAATCCAATAGAAAGAAAGACTTTCACTTTTTCCTCGTCGTAGCGCAATTTTCAAAACTATCGGGACTTCCCTGACCCACTTAGTTTGTTCACCCCATCACGTTTCCACAAGAGTTGATGTATGTCGTTCATTCACCTGATTTCATTTGGGGATCAATTTTTCCGATGGTAGTGAGTGCGATTTCCTCATCTATTCGCGGTTGTTTTCGATTGATTTCAAAGACGTAGATCAATCAACCAATTCTATTTGAATGTCTCTCGAGCTGAGTTTTCATGTCATTTACCCAGTCGTTTACAAATGGTTAAAGTTCCAAGAATGCATATCTGGGTCAGATGTTGGCCCACGTCAGAAGCCGCCGACTTGAGCAACTAAAATTGTGCGTTGCCCCGCGTGTTCGTGCGTTGATCTTAGTGTGTCGCATTAGATATGGAGCTATATCAATCAAAAAATTGTTATGTCGGTTAGGTGAATATTGCATCCTAATCTATTGCCCTGTTGTTAATTACTGATACACGTATGAAACATTGTGCCTTAGTCTAACAAAGTAAAGTAGATTAGAGAGAGTTTATTCCTCGGTGATTGTGCCTTAACCTCCATCGACTTTGTTTCCGAAGGTCGGTGGAGGTTTTTTTCTTTCCTTTTTATTGATATTTGTGAAATTTTTTAACGGTAATGATCTTTTAGTGACACTAAACAACAAATATTAAGTTTTCGAGTAGGTGAAAACTTTTGCGACTGGTTACCCTAAATTCTTTTGTATCCCTTTTGTGTAGAACTTCCAATACAGTCATCGAATAAAAACGAAATTCGCAGAGTAGGTTAATTTCAATGTGAGGCAGGTCTGTTTTTGGCTTTGATGCTAGCGCGAGTCATTTTTTGCTTATTTTTGTATCAATTAATGCTTAAATTAAGTATTCATATCGCGAACATTTACAATGAAAATAGAATACCAATGTTCAAATTTTCTAAGGTCTTGAAATTGTTCGGTCCCAATCATCTATCGATTTTTGATCCCAAACATCTTTCTATCGCTGTAACTTTCGACTAAATAATCGGACGAAATCGAGATCGATAGTTATTTGATTTTGACGTGGGAGACTTATAGTTGCAGAGCTGGTAAAGTGATGCAAGCACTATGAATTTTCTGTGTTGCTGTTATATTATGCTGTTTTCAAAGTTTTGCAGTGTTTGGCTTTCCTAAATCTTGAAATCTACGCTTACGATAGGCTTGAAGTCCCTGCTACCTTATTAGTTTAAATGCATTGCTAAGATCAAAGTGGTTTTGCACTTCAAATAGGTTGGAGCACGTGCTGTAGAATCTGCACTAAAAAATATGCACAATTTTTCTATTGTTCATCAAAAATTAGTATTTCTTATGGTTCAGAGTCACTCGAGTTTGGTTATTGTATTTAATAAAGGTTGAGCTTTTGGCCGTAAATTTATTTATCATTCGTCGCTAATGAGATCAGTCTTCGGATTAGTAGCATCACTCTTCAGATTGTTAACATGTATGCAAATTACAGTATATTTGTTTCTGGTCTTATAGTTTAAGGTTTATGTTTTCTGGATCTAAATCTTTAGCAAAATACTTATTCCAATCTATAAAGTCAAATATGTAGCCACTTTTTTTATACAGATACTGATGTTAAGAAATTAATCAGACTTATTCTTCTTTGTCTGTTTAACTAAATAATACTCATGAAACATCGAAAAAGCGGCAAACTTGAAAAACTTTAAAAGAAAAACTAATCTTTGTTCCTTAATCCAAAATTCAATCATCCCGCATTGCTATAATTAATGTGTCAGTCATGCATTTCTCATGCATGAGTTCATCACTTAGTACTGTGAAATTCTTGCTTGATTTGACGTGGCTAGTCATATTATAAACAAAAGGCAGTAGCTTACACGTTTTATTATTTTTATCCCATGTGATAATCTTGAAACCTTCACGTTTCAAGACATGAACTAAATACTTAAGTCCTGTAGATTGAGTTATCGTAAGCTTATATTGTTGTTACTAATATGGGGTCTTTTCTCAGTTCCAAAATTTAGGTATTCTTGGTTGCGAAACAAACAACACTTACCTCTTCTGATGTCATTATCATTGTCAATTGGAACTAAATTCCCTGCTGTATCGACACCAATACTAGCATATATCAAATGAGTGCATAGGTTAGCGTCGATATTTTGTGCCTCGAATTTTCCTGCACCAATTCTATATACTGCCCAGCTTCCATAATAACAAAACAAGTAATCTGTAATTTAATAAACATTTATCAAAACACAGTTATCAAAATAAAATCATCATGATTGTCAAATATACGTTTCAAAAGTAATAAACGCAAAGTCAAAACCTGTGGTTGCTTTGGACAAAGATATGAATGTGATAAGTAGTAAATTATAAACTGATGATCCAAACATTTTCAACAAGTCTTAATTTAACGAGCTCACATGTATCTTCTACCTTATAGGTGCTTCACTTTATATAAGTTTCCGATACGTCTTGAAAGCTCTATCAATTTTATGGCTAATTTTATATCACATTTCAGTTAAACAATTCTTGAGCCAAAATAAAAATTGATAAGATAGGCTTAGCAAAAGTAGATAATGATAATGCGGGACGTATTTATATGTTTTTCCGCTCGCATGAGTAACTCTAAACATTAAATGTTGAAATGACTTATAACGTCATAACAATGTCTTTTGTACTATACACAAATCATAACAAAAGATTCCGCAATATTATATATATAGATGGCTAAGATATATATGAGTTACATCTAAAATGTGGCGTTTTATTATCTCTTTAGTTGTAATAAATGGATTGGCCTCATACAAAATACTACGTCTTATGTTCCGGAAAAAAACATGCTATATTTTACAAGTATGTTGAATGTAGCTAAACAAATCATGATTGAAAAGACTTTTTATTTTCTTTTGATTATACAATCTTAACCAACCTTAAAGCATGATAACCTATGCTACTACTATTTTGGTCTGCTGTCTTTCATCGTTTTTTACTGATTTTCAAAGAAAATTAGTAAAAGACTCGCTTCGCCAAAAATTCATATTTGTTTATAAATATGTATGTGTATATATTGTTGCGATGCTGAAAATATATATCATTAAAAGTAAAAACGAAAAATAAATATAAATATAAGTTAATGACTGACACCTTGTAAACGACGAACATATTCAACACCCTAAATCTGCACCATCAGAAACATTCCCGGAGCATCGTGTACTGACCTCGAGACAGACACATGATGCGCTTGTTTATCGAAATTGCAACATCACCTGCGCGCACGGAATGTAACGTTGCGCATGGATCAGCATAACGAGGCATGAAGCTACGCTTGGGAGTTGGAGCAGTTAGTCGTCGTGGGAACCTAGATCTAGAAACATTATAATATCTTTAGAACCCTAATTGAAAATAAAAATTATATTTTTTTATAAAAAACCGTGAAGAAATTATTAACTGGCGCCCGAGCAGGGACCTCGCAACAAGTCAAACGACTAGTGACGAAAAGTTAAAAGAAACGAAAAGTACGCAAAAGTGTTGGCAACGCGAGGTTCGGTTAAGTGATTCTCGAGAAGGAGGCTCCTTAGTAGCAGAAGGCAAAAAGGGGTCAGCTAGCCTGACAGCCGCTTGAGAGAAACCCGGGAGTTCAAGAAAGGAGAAGTTCCGGCCAAAATTAATGAAACATGGAGACCAGATTATTTGCTAGTATTTTATACATGTAAGTGAGCATATTGTATAAATTCATATTCCTTTATATCAATTATTCATTCAATTTGAAATTTACATAACCAGTGACTATCTGAGTATGAATAATATGAAATTTTTTAAATCAATGAAAGTGTAATAATCTTTTCGGTGTTTGTAATTATTTTTTCGGTATTTGTAATTATCTTTTCGGTGACTATTTGAGTGGGAATTATATGAGAATTTTTTTTAAATCAGTGAAAGTGTAATTAGTCTTTCGGTGTTTTTGTATTTAAAAAGAAAAAAAGGTGTGATCCGTCAATATGTTTAGACACGAAAATTTAATGAGACCCCCGCGACTCCGGCTTAATGAGAGTGAGAACCCGGGAAGCCTTGGACAAGAGCCCTTGGCTTCGATTCGGGAAGAGGTTGTTCAATCAGCACCAACACCTCAAGCCGTGAATAATCAAGCTCAACTCGAGGCTTTTATTAGGAGCATTTTGGAGAGAAATTGCCCAATAATCCTGAATTCCATGCTCAATCCTAGTGCTGATTTTGCTCTTGAAATTGATCAGGGTATCAATGAGGATCAGCTCAGGAATTTATCCGATATGGACAGAATCCCGGATGTTGTGAAAAGTCTGAGAGAATTTTCAGGACAACCCGGTGAATTTAGTTCATGGCGAAAGAGTGTTGAGCGTATTCTAAGCATTTTTGAGAACACAAAAGGTTCACCAAGATAGTTCGGCATTTTGAATGTCATTAGGAACAAAACTACAGGTCAGGCAGACACTGTATTGGAATCGTACAACACTCCTTTAAACTGGGACTTAATATCGCGCCGATTAACCATTTACTATGCCGATAAACGGGATCTGGGGACATTAGAATATCAACTTACGGGGTTGGTGGTAGGGTGGTGACTCTGTTCAGGACTTTTATCAGAAAGTCTATCACCACTTATCTTTGATCCTCAACAAAATCTCCGCTATGGAGATGGGAGTAGAAGCAATGAACGTGTTGGTAAAAACATACAGGGACAAGGCGCTTGATACCTTTGTCAGAGGACTCAGAGGTGATTTCCCGAGGCTCTTGAGTATACGCGAACCAACAGACTTACCCCAAGCCCTACATCTTTGCTTAAAGTTAGATAATGTACAATATCGAACGCAATATGCAAACAATTCCAATACTATTGTCAAACGGTTGCAGAGTAATGCACCACCTCCAGTACCACCAAGACGTGTACAACAGCATCCCGTACTAGCTCCACGGAGGACCCTTTTCACTGATCTGATGCAACAACCACAGCGTGCGCAATATACTCCAGATTTACATCAACCTTACCCTAGATTCTATCAATCTCACCAATTTAAGTATCCGAAACCTCTTCCACGTCAAAACCCATAGCATTTGCAACCATTTCAACCCTTCCAGCAAAACCTTCCCCCGAAACCACAGCCTAGGCCCGAGCCCATGGATGTTGATAGGTCAGTTAACTCAGTAGCTGTTAACTATCAAAACCGACCTCAGCATAAAATGAATTACGCTCCAAAGAGATCAACCGTGGGTAGATCTTTCCAAAAGCAGATTCCACACAAACAGCAACGTATGTTTCATACGGAAGCCTCAGAACAAGAATATCACGAGGCTATTCAATCAAACGAGGAAATAGATCAACAATCCTTTTCTGAATATGTCGGAATGTAGGATTCAGTTTTTGAGTACCAATCTTTTACTGAAAATACAGCAATTGATAATCCAGAGCCCACTGAAATTCAGGAACCTGACTATTTTCAGGATATTTATTTTTTAGGTTAAATTGCTCCTCGCTACTTTACTTCGAATACCAAGCGAGGAGCGGAAAAATTTTAAAATTTCTGATCGATACGGGATCTAATAAGAATTATTTGCGGCCAACATGTGTTAAAACCTGTATTCCTAACAAAACTCCATTCTTTGCTAACTCAGTTGGTGGTGACGTGGAAGTTACACACCACACCCTAATAAAACTATTTGGACCAGAGTCTCCTGTGTTAAAATTCTACATTCTTCTTAGTTTGAAATCTTTCCATGGGATCATTGGTAATGATAGTCTAAAGGAGCTTAATGCTGTAATCCATACAGCCCAAAATTACCTTACAATTAAAGATTTAATACAGGTCCCAATTAAACAGCATGAATCACAGTCAGTGAATTTCATTGATGTCAGAGACATCCCACAGGCAAAAATTTAACCTTCAAACCATTCTTAAAAGGCTTTCAAGTCTATTTTCGGACCCCGAAGAAAGACTTACGTTTACCACCAATGTGGTGGGAGAAATCCGCACTGCAGATAATAATCCGGTATATGTGAGACCGTACCCTTACCCTGCCACCTTGAAACCTATTGTAAAGCAGGAAATAGAAAAACTCTTAAGGGACGGGATAATTAGGCCCTCAAGATCACCATATAACGCACCCATATGGGTGGTTCCGAAAAAGAAGGATGCTTCAGGGGAAAAAAAATACAGATTGGTCGTAGATTTCCGGAAACTAAACTCCGTTACCATTCCGGATCGCTACCCCATTCCTGAAATTAACAAAATCTTAGTTAACCTTGGTGCTAACAAGTTCTTTACAGTGATAGACCTCAAGAGTGGTTTTCACCAAATTCCTCTGAGACCAGCTGACATGGAAAAAACAGCATTTTCCGTTAATAACGGGAAATACGAGTTTACTCGTCTCTGTTTCGGGCTGAAAAACTCGCCCCCCATATTCCAACGTGCTCTCGACGATATCTTAAGAGAACACATCGGTAGAAGATGCCGGGTTTTTATCGACGACATAGTTATATTTGGGAAAGACGAAAGAGAACATCTAGAAAATATTGATTTCGTATTTCAAACCCTAGAAAATGCAAACTTCAAGGTTCAAACTGACAAGTGTGAATTTATGAAAACGTCGGTAGAATTTTTGGGATTTGCAATTACTCAAGAAGGCATCAAGGCTTACCCAGAGAAATTCAGGGCAGTAGTAGATTTTCCTCCTCCTACAACCCTGAAGGAGCTCAGATCTTTCTTAGGGATGGCGGGATATTACCGCAGATTTATTGTCGACTACGCCAAGTTGGACAACCCCTTAACCTCATTATTAAGGGGGGGAAGAGGGAAGAATCTCGAAAAACGCATCCAGTAGAGTTAAAATTTGCCTTGACTCTAAAGCCGAAGAAGCTTTTGAGAAAATAAAGAACTCCTTAATATCACAGGATGTGATGCTGTATTATCGTAATTTTGAAAACGATTTCGAACTAACCACAGATGCGTCGCAATATGCACTCGGAGCAGTGTTGGCCCAAGAGGGGAGGCCAATTACGTTCCTTTCTCGTACTCTCAGTAAAGCGGAAGAAAGTTACGCCACGAACGAGAAAGAAATGCTTGCTATAATTTGGGCGTTAAAATCACTGCGTAATTTCCTCTATGGTACGCGAAGGATAAAAATATTCACAGACCATCAGTCACTGACATATGCGCTCAGCAATATAAATACCAACGTTAAACTGAAGCGCTGGAAAGCGATCCTGGAAGAGTACAATTACATATTACAGTACAAACCAGGAAAGGCAAATGTCGTGGCGGATGCACTCTCCAGACCACCCCGGGAATCGAACATTCATACTGTGAGTGCTTGCGTAAACAGCGACGAAAGTTCGGGACACCATCTGATTTCCTCAGTGGAAACACCCATTAACGCACTCCGAGTGCAGATAGTTCTGAACATTGGCGAATGCACCGAGTATAAGTTTGAAATTCCATTTCCGAATTACTATAGGCACATCTTCACTGAGCCTTGCTATACCAGGCAAAACCATATTGGTATCTTTAGAAGATATCTGAACCCGAGTATTATCAATGGGATCAAAATATCTGAGGAGGTTATGGGTATCATACAGGAACTCTATCCTCTTTATTTTCGAAATTACAAGCTCCGGTTTACGCAGAGAGAAGTTAAGAATGTGCATGGAGAAATTGAACAGGAAGAAATTATTTTGAAATTTCACCGAAGAGCTCATAGGAACGCCAAAGAGAATCAACTCCAAATAATTGAACAGTTTTACTTCCCAAAGATGAATGCGAAGATAAAAACCCTTGTCAAACAGTGTTCAGTCTGCAAGGAAAACAAGTATGAGCGGCACCCTAATAATCCCATTCTCAAACCTATTCTAATCCCGGAGTTCCCACGGCAGATACTTCACATCGATATTTATTCCACTGAGAAAAACTTAATCTTTACAGCTATAGATAAACTAACTAAATTTGCACAGGCTAGAGTTTTAAAATCAAGAGCAATAGAAGACATTCGTAAACCTCTGAGGGAATTAATGTTCTTCTATGGTGTTCCCAAAATGGTAGTTATTGACGGAGAAAAGTCATTGAATTCAGCAAGTATCCTTTTTATGCTGCAAGATCAACTGGGGATTGAGATCTACAAAACACCAGCCCACAAGAGCGAGGTGAATGAGCAGGTGGAAAGATTCCATTCCACCTTGTCCGAAATCATGCGTTGTCTAAAAACTGACGGTATCCACCGAAATTTCGAAGAATTATTAGAACGGTCGGTTTACGAGTACAATTACAGCATACATTTGGCAACAAAAAAGAAACCTATTGAATCATTTTTTGGAAGAATAGTTAGCACGGATCCAACTCAGATAGAAAATTCGAGAAAAGATAATGTAGAAGTCATTAAAAAAAAGCAAGCTAAAGACCTCGACTTTCACAATAAAAAAAGAGACAATATCAAGGAATATGAAGTATGGGAAATAATTTACGTTAAGAACAATAAGCGAGTAGGATCTAAGTTAACACCTAGGTTTAAGAAAGAAATTGTAAAAGAAAATATGCTGACAGTGATTATTACCCAAACTGGGCGAACAATCCATAAAAGGGAAATCAGAAATTAACACGAGAATTATACTTAATTATTTTCAGATTGACCTCTTATGTAGTACTTTCGGATATTTAAATAATCGACTACTCCAATTCTCAATTAGCCGCCGTAAAAATTGGCATGGCAAAGATTCAGCAAGGAAGCCTTAAGTTCATACACGTATTCCAGACTGATCAATATCCGTGTATTAATAAATAGGATATCGAACGTAACTAATGAAATACTTAATACAATTAAAAAGGACCGATCATTTGAAAATTCAAAAGCGTTAGTTACACAATATAAGATTAGAATTATTAAGGAGGAATTGTTAAAGATAATGGAATCAATACAATTAGCAAAATCAAATATAGTAAATGTTAACATCTTTTCAAAAACAGAGATAAATGAAATTTTAGCCAGCTTTGGAAAAAGTAATGTTTCTTATAGTAATAATGCGAAAGCCTTGGAGTTTGCTGATATGAAATTAGCTCAAAATTCAACACACTTACTTTATGTGCTCAATGTTCCAATAGTTCATGAAACAGATTACGAAACCTTGCTCCTGAAACCAATTAAAAGAAATAAAATAGCAATAAAATCTCCATTTGATTACGTTCTAAGAAAAGATGACACAATTTTTGGCATTCAAACTCCATGTAAAACAATTAATTACCTATCGATTTGTAGAAACAATAATGTAATAGACCTAAGTAACACTAAATGTATTCCCAATTTGTTGAAAAGTAACAGCTATCAGTGCAACAAGACGAACAACCAACACATCCCAACGGTGGAGGAACTATTACCAGGCCTCATTCTCCTTAACGACTTTAAAGAAATCGTGGAAATTAAGGGTGCAATCAAAAATGTCAACGGAAGTTTTCTCATAAAACTCAGGAACGAAACGATCGTGACTAACCAGCAAAAGTTCATCTCGGAAGAGAGACGCAGCGTCCAAATCTTACCTCCACTATTGCAACCGGACTCTGGGGCTGGTGAACTCGAGGAAATATTGTCCTTAGAGATGCTTGAGGAGCTACATGTTAGCAATACCAAATACATCGAGATGATTGCCAACAAGGAAAAAATCAATAACTGGGTAAACCTTGGCCTATTTTTGATAATCATCCTGATCATTGCAGTCTTGAAAATCCTGGATTGCTATGGTAAAACCATAGCCAGGCCCAACACAACAGATCTAACGGTGAAACTAGAAGCTCAATCACCTGGAAAATACTTACCAACAACGTCCTTGCCTAACATAACAGCAGCTCAACGAAATCGCAGCATTCCCCAAAATCAAAGTCCGTACAACATTCGATTTTTCTAATCAGTTGAATGAGGACATTCAAATTTTAAGGAGGGAAGAGGCACCTTGTAAACGACGAACATATTCAACACCCTAATTCTGCACCATCAGCAACATTCCCGGAGCATCGTGTACTGACCTCGAGACAGACACATGATTCGCTTGTTTATCGAAATTGCAACATCACCTGCGCGCACGGAATGTCACGTTGCGCATCGATCAGCATAAAGAGGCATGAAGCTACGCTTGGGAGTTGGAGCAGTTAGTCGTCGTGGGAACCTAGATCTAGAAACATTGTAATAGTTTTAGAACCCGAATTGAAAATAAAAATTATATTTTTTTATAAAAAACCGTGAAGAAATTATTAACTTATACCAACACTCAGCACGTCGTGACGTCTCGGCAGGTGGCAGTTGTCAGTTTGCAAACAACTGACAGCCATCACGTTTCATTACCGAGTGTTCCGTAATATGTCTGAGCAAATCAGCTGAGAGTTGCGATCCATGACTGTGACCTTGTTTATGCGTCAGCCCAATGTAATTCAGATTCGGGATTATCCCAAATATCGCGTCGTATAAACGGTCAAAATTGGAATTGGAATTTTATGAAATTCGATTTGCGCATAACCATAGAAACTTGTTTTGCGCAATAGGTTACACTCACATTGAAAGTGTTTTGTATAAATCTGATAAGATAGAAAGTTATGGTTGCGTTGAACATTTCAGTTAACGTACGAAGAAGGCAATGACTATGGAGAGAAATTTAGCAATAGCTAAAGATTTTGCGAACGCGTGTTTGTTTTTTCTGAGATTTTGTGCAAAATCTAGAATGGATTTTATAAAAAGAATAATTGAGAGGCGTACAAAGTATGTTTTTTCTTGCGTATGTTACATGTTGCTACTTCCCTTCAACCAATTTGAATACAAATATTCCATTCGGCGTTCCACAATGTTGTAGAAAATACAGCAGGCAGTAATAATTTGCGGCACTTATTTATGATTAACGTCTTCTTTTGCGAAAATAAACGAACCGAGATTGGTTTTATCCAAATGCACAAAACAAGCGCCGTCACATATTTAATATGTGTCATCCTGGCGTGTAAAGGCTGGTACTGAGCTAATCGTGAACCTAAATTTTGACATGTCTCCATTATCTGGTCATTCTTGCGAGCGAAAATTTTGGCAATGAAGAAAAGCATTTCTCATTTCTGACGGATAAAATGTCAAGAATTTCACTTTTCGATCGGTTTTCTTGTTGGAAAAACATTTGCATTGCTCCATTTTCGAATTGAAACACCAAATGTCACTTTTTAGCTCGAAAGAATGAGCTGCACAAACTAAATTGGCGCGAAATGATTGGAGACATGTTTCAGTGCCATCTACGTTTTCAACGCGAAAGCAACTTCAAAGCAACTTTTCATGCTAAGAACAGAGTACAACTCTTGCTTATTTTCAAGCTAAATTTTCGCCAAAATAGATTTCACGTGAAATTTTGTATGAAAATTTCACGTGAAATCGAACTCAGTACTATGCTTAATGTGTAAATTTGCTCAAAACAAGACCTGTCATGTTGAAGAATCACTTTTATTGACACATTTCATATGCACACTTACATATAGTCATCGGGCGTACACCCAACTGTTCGGGTTTAAGCTGAAATCCGTATTTGACCGTTTATACGACGTTCTGACTGGTATAATCCTAGGTTAGGTTATATAATCCAAAATCGGGATTACATTGGGCTCTCGTATAAACTAGGTCTGTACCAATGAAATGAATAATGCCCTACAGGTTTTAAAAATCTGTTAAATCCAGTCCAGACTACACATACTTATGTATGCGCATGCGTATGCGCGTACAAAAGTATGACCGCACATACAATTTTATGCGGAAACATCTGCATATACAAGAGTAAGTGGAAGCGAATGGTTCAGACTGCGAGACAGAACAAGACAAACAGAGCACGAAGTAAGATTTCTTCCTGAACGGTGTCGTGTCGATCCGATCGAGCAAAAATTTTTGCAGGACGAAGATGTACTAGGTCAATACTGTGTTAAATTTGGACGTATTTAAGTCTTTTTCGGCTGCGAGTATAGCCTGAGTTACATTGCCATGCAGTGCAGCGCAGTGCCGAAGCAGTGCACGCGTTGCAAAACACATTGAAAGCAGTGCAGTGTTCTGAAAATTAATGTGAAATTAATTTGTGGAGGTTTGATATTTAGATTTTCTGCATCTGCTTTTCGTCCATTTACAATTTAATGCCTGGAACGGAATTTCCGCCTCAATTTAAATGGTTTTTGTTCGGGCAACTACTTTCAAACAAATGTCAACCGATGCATTGTGCAGTAATTTTAGATATTAGCCTAAACGATGAAGTGTAGTGCACTGCACTGCAGTTAATCTAAATTGCCACATTCAATTACATGGGCTCTAAATATCATTGCACTGCACCGCATGGCAATGTAATTCAAGCTTATTTCTGTGAATTTTCAGGTTCTTCTATTTCTATGGAAAGAAGGAATGAATATTGGAAAAACTCTTTACAATGAAGTAAAAATTACATCACTTTCCGAATATTGTGTGTGTTCTTTTTTCAAGTTTACTTTCTCAAGCATGCAATTCATTACCCTGTATGATGCACAATCATTCATTCATCTGTGAATAAAAGAAGTATGATCATATGATAAATATGCACATACATTTTCCAACAGCGCATACAATTGTATGCGCATACATAAGATGTGGAAACAACGGTCCACACTAGTAGTTTTCACATAGTTTTGTATCTGCATACGTATGCGCATGCAAAAGTATGTGCTTATTTGAAGTGTGGACCGTTTTCGCACATACTTATGTATGCGCATACAATTGTATGCGCTATTGCTCGAAAATGATGTACAAACATATCATTAGCGCATACTTTTCATTGATTTGATGGGTACTTTGTGGCAAGGGTAATATGTATGTGCAGATATCGTTGCAGTGTGGACCATCTTTTGCACATACTTATGTATGCGCATACGAATGCGCATACATAAGTATGTGTAGTCTGGACGGGCTATTAAGGAAAAATACCGGAAAATTCCGGTATTTGGAAAATTTTGGTAGAAGAAAGGATTCTTTGTTGGAACGTCGAGAAGTTCGGACGTAAGTGCCCACACTTACCCCAACTTCAGCGGTTTTTGCTAGAACTGGGCTTCTAAATATCAACGAACTTATACTGTTTGAACGAGGTAAATTGATTTATAAGATTTTAACGAAAAAGCTCAAATGGCCAAACATTCTTCAAACTGTTGGTGAGCTCACCAATATTCCAACAAGAAATGCGGGTTATTTATCAGTGCAAACTCTAAGGACGGAAAGAATGAAGACCGACCCTGTACAGGAAGCAATACATTTTTTTAACACACTGCCTAACTCGGTTAAACATTCGGAAAACTTAGTAAAGTTTAAAGAAAATCCAAGGCTCTACAACGCAAGAGCAAACTGCTAACGAAATCCAGAGTTTTTTGTAAACTTCTCTGGACCCACTTCTTGATGACAAATGAAATGTACACAACATGACCAAAAGTACTAACTATAAAAAACAGGATGGTACTATCCCTTATACCAATACACAAATTGCCTAGGAAGTACTAGGAATAAATACTTAGTGATGATTTTGGGATGCACACGGACCGTGCATATTGAGTGATGGAGAGAGTGGAGGAGGTAATAAAAAGTGAAAAAATCGCGTCCAGAAAAGTTGCGGGAAAATTAAAAAGTAGATTGAAGATATTGAAGACAATCTATAAATTTTTGAAAACTATAAGGGCAATGGAAGGAACACAGATAATTTGCAGAACAAAAATTAAATTGGTGGGCAGTGGAAGGAAAAAAGATAAATTGCAGAACAAAAATAAATTGGTGGTGAAGCAGCAAACATTTTGGCGTTCCTGAATGTATCTGATATGCCTATATGTGTACAAGGTGTAAAGTGAACAGGGCGTGTTGGAATTCAATAACGAAGCAAGAAAAAAATAGTACAAGAAAACAAGGCGGAATCGACGACGGATCGAGGAATTGATGGTGAGCTGGTAACAAGTATTGGATGGGCAAGATAAGTACTACATGTTGGTAAAATGAATGTTTCGGCTTGCAAATAAATCGATAGTACAAAAATTACAAAACGTTCATGGCTATGATTCTCGTTAAATTAAAAAGAGAAGAGAAAAAACTCTAGCGCACCTGAACCGCTAGAAACACTAATGTTCGAAGAACAGTAGAAGAATCGAGCAGGTTTTGAGTGCATATTCCACCACATGTGCTGCTTATTACGGCCAAACTGTTTCAAATGCCACGTGTTACTTTGGTCTCAAGAATGCATTATAACTCACATGGTGGAAGGTTTCAGATATTACCACTGGCATGAATTTCAACGTTTATGAGAGCAAAACACGGGTTAATTATATTCGTTATCAGTTGCTTATTTCACATAATTTTGAAAGCAGCATCTCATATAACATCAATGAAGAAAATGCTCAGTGCCTGCAGCACTGTAACTGAAGTTGGTGTTTGGGGCTGCGATCCAAAAAATTTGCAGAACTTTGCGAATTGTAACATCGGTTATTTATTTTCATTGTAAATGTTTCCGGTATGTATACTAACTGTAAGCATTTATTGATACAAAAGTAGCACAACCGACTCGTGCTGGCAACCTTTCGCCAGTATCAAAGCCAAAAATATATCAAATCTGCTTCACGTTGTTTAATTACATTCGAAGTTATAGGAGTATAAAGAAATTTAGGGTTACCTGCAGCGAGTTTTTTCAAATAATCGAAAGCTTAATATTTGCTGTTTATTGTCACTACAATATCATTACCATTTGAAAATTCTACGATAAAACCGCTTAATAAAGATATTGCAATTAAACACAAAACCAACAATAGCTGGCAACCCTATCGTGGCTTTTCAACCAAATTTGGCCTGAATAATGTTTATGACAGGTTTCATTAATTGTATGAAATTCGTATTGATTTCATGACTGCACTGGAAGTTATAGTGCAAAAAGTTTCATTTTCCTGAGCGAATTTTCAAAACCAAAGACACAAAAATTACCATAGCTGGCAGCACTAATCAAATTTTTAAACCAAATTTCCATTAAACAGAGATTAGAGTTAGGTTTAGCTACTGTGCCAATTTCATGAAAATATGGTAACTTATTCACATTTCATAGGGCAAGAAGCAGTTTTTTTTCTTTGTGATTTTTCAAGATGGCACCACTGGCACAGACTTGCGCACAATTCAAAATCGCTTCTATCAAATCTGGTCTTACTTAAGTCCAATGCATTCTGCAAATTTCAATGGTATCTGATTATTGGTTCGTGAGTTTCCGTGAATAGAAGTTTTTGATGCTAAAAATATAGGTTAACTGGGAGAGGGTTACCGTTCTTGTCCGACATGAAATTTCCAAAGTTTTATTTTGAACGTGTAGATATAACATAAGATTTATATACAGATTGATTTTATTGTAAGAAACGGACATTTTTTTGAATATTCGATGGTTTGAATGTTTTCACTTCCAAATTTTTTTTTTCAAAATGAAGACACCAAAATTATCATAGCTGGCAGCTCCAACCGAATTTTTCAACCAAATTTCTACCAAACGTGGCTTAAAGTAAGGTCCAGCAGTTGTGTGAGTTTCGTCAAAATCGAACGATTCAATCAGAATTTATAGGGCTAAAAACTGTTATCTTTTTTAGTGGTTTTTCAAGATGGCACCACTGGCACAGAATCACCTGCATTTCAAAATCACTTCTATCAGACTTGGTCCTATTTAAGACCAATACATTCTGCAAACTTCAATTAATTCTGCTCATCGGATCGTGAGTTTCCGTGAACAGAAGTTTTTGATGCTAAAAATATAGGTAAATTGGGCAAGGGTTACCAGGCGTGCCCGTTATACCATATCTTTTTTTTTTTTTTTGGTTATGTAAACAAAGCACAAGATTTATATATGAGTGGCTTTTTTTTGAAGAAACGGCATTTTTTCAAGAGAGACGATGATTTGGAGGTTTTCACTTTCGTTGCCTGCCCTAGCTACAGGGTTGCCAGCACGCTAATTTAAAGCTACACAAATCTACAACTAAATAATATTAATATGTCCTGAAAATTTCGTAATGATTGAATAGCTCTGTCAAAAGTTATCGAAATTTAAAAATTTTCAAATTTTCCCGTCCTCTTTTTAGGCACCCAGCGCACACATTGGGTTAAAAAATTCCAAAGCATTATCCGATTCATATGTAAAACACGTTAGAAATTTATTTCGTTAACTTTATTTTTGCGAAAATTATTTGTGCACGAAATAATAGGTATATTAAAAATATCACTAAAATGGCCGCCGGCGCCAAAAGGTTAACAATAACTGACATTTAAAGAGACCTGGACCTATTCTGCATATACACCAATGTATCCTGAAAGTTTCAGCTCAATCGGATGGCGCGTTCCCGAGATTATCTCACTGAAATTTTTTGATGATATATATATATATATATAAAGAAATATGAATTTTTGGCCGAATCGATTTTAATACTAATGTTCTTCGAACATTAGTAATAATGTTCTTCGAACATTAGTAAAAAACGGCAAATTTAGCAAAATTAATAAGCACTATAAAATGAGTTATCGTTCTGTTTAATTCTTAAGAATATTAATTAAAATGAATTTAAAAATAAAATATAATAAGAAGAAAGTAATGATCGCAAATACAAAAGAAAAAAAAAGTAGCAATATTATAAACTATAACTTTGATAATTGCTAATGATAAATCTTTGGTGTGGGTGTTGTATGTAATATATTTTCCTTTTCTTTTTTTTGCTATTTATTTCAACTACTATTTCTTTATTTGTTTGAATTATTATTTAAATGATATTTAAACTATTTAACATTATTATTAGAAATGCTGAATTTGGTGTAAACCGATCCCGGCCGAAACTGGGTGAAATTGAAACTTACCAAAATAAATAGATATAGTTTGTCATATTTCGTTTTTTTCTTGAATCAATTTATGCTGGATTTGTTATTTTCTTTAAAACGATATTGTTGATATTACTTACACATTTTGAATGAAAAATATAATTTCGAAAATGGTAAACAAATAGTTTTATTATGACAGAGTAGATTGAAACTGATAGATAATGATTCTTACATGAAGTTTCCACTGTCCCTCTCCTTAGAATGTGTGTAGCTGTGTCGTTTCGTTTGCGTGCCGTAGCTTGAAGGAATCGTTAGCCCAAATGCCCACGACCAGACTGAGTAAGTCGGCGGAGCAAGGCACGCAGGGTATGTTTCTCTACGATTCCTTAATTTATAATCATGCTGCACTAACGACGGCTCGACAGAGCTAAGTCGGATGCAAAAATATGGCACTCAAAGTTCGCGATTTTCGGCTGTATTATATTTCTTTTTGCAATCTTGCTATTTCCTGAGGTGGCAAACGTTTTTACAGAGCATTTTATTGCCTCAGCTATTTATACTTATGTTCGATTATTGCGTTCACAAATTCTTTTTGCAAAAACTAAGTTACCATAATGAATTTACACGGTTTATTAAATGTGAATCGGGAGAGTTTTTTTTCAAATTTTTCAACTCCATGTGTGCGCTAGGTGCCTAAGAAGAGAACGGGAAAAATTTGAAAATTTTTAAATTGCGATAACTTTTGAAAGAACAATTAAATCAATATGAAACTTTTAAAACATATTGATATTATTAAGTTGTAAGTTTGTGTAGCTTTTGATGAGCGTGTTCGCAATCCTGTAGCTAGAGCAGCCGCTGAAAGTGAAAACCTTTAAATAATTGATTCTCCGGAAAAAAATGTCGTTTCTTGAAAAAAAGGCTTTCATATATAAATTTTATGCTTTGTCTACACAGCCAAAGCAAAAAAATTTAAATTTTATAACGGGCACGCCTATAAACCCTTTCCCAATTAACCTATATTTTTAGCATCAAAAACTTTTGTTCACGGAAACTCACGATCCAATAATCAGAATTAATTGAAATTTACAGAATGTATTGGTTTTAAGTAGGACCAGGTCTGATAGAAGCGATTTTGAAATGAATTTTATGCCAGTGGTACCATCTTGAAAAATCACTTAGAAAAATAATTGATTTGGCCCAATGAATTCTGACTTGACGAAATTCACACAGTAGTTGAAACTTACTTTAGACCATGTTTGGTAGAAATCTGGTTGAAAAATTCGGTTGGAGCCGCCAGCTATGGTAATTTTGGTGTCTTAAATTTGAAAAATCCCTGAGGAAAATAAAGCCCTGTGCCCTATAGCTTCTAGTACAGTCGATGAATCATAACAAAATTCAAATGGCAAATAAAACTTATTGTAGACAATATTCAGTAGACATTTAATTTCAAAATAATGACAGTCTGATGTAGTTTTTGGCATACCTTTAGTAAGTGATTTTAACATATAATTTTCAAATCGTTATGATCTTATAGTGAAAATAAACAACAAATATTAAGATCTAGAAAATTTGAAAACTTTTGCGAATGGTTACCCTAAATTTCTTTGAATCCCTATAACTACCATTGCAGTCATTGGGTCAATACGAAATTTGCACAACAGCTTGACTTCTAATTGAGGCAGATGCGATATATTTTTGGCTACGTTTATATTTTGCTCTGTTGCTGACACAGAGTAACCGCCCTTAGCCATTTTCGTAAATATTGCACCAACAAATGCTTCAAATAGCATACACATATGCAAAGTATTTGCATTAAAAATAAGAAACCAATTTTCAAATTTTCCGAGTTTTGAACATTTTTCGGATGGCAGCCTCTAACAACGTTTAATCGTTAAGACTTTCGATGAAATCCTCCGATGGGAACGAAATTCAAAGGATAAGATGATTTAAGTATGAGCTTGTTACGGTAAACTTATTAGGTCTATTCACTAACTTCAGCAAACTGCAGCAGTAACAGAATTTGGCAGCTAGCTTCTTTTCGCTGCAAAGACAATTTCTTCGAAAATTAGTTTTCTAGCGGTTCTGATGCGCTCGACTTTTTATCATAAACTTTTTATCATAAACTTTTTGTAACAAATTTGTTTGAATGAGATTCAAAATAACTAGTTAGTTGATAGTCTTCGATCGGCCACAAAAAAAAATTCTTCTAATTTCCTTATTCCCAATCCCATTTTCTTATATCTATGTCTAAAGTCATATCTTGTATTCGTTCCTTTTCTTTCAAAATTTTCTGTGTGGGTGTTGAAATGTAAGAATCATTATTTGTTTTTATAATAGTGAATTGTCATATTGCATTTTTTTTGCTCTAAAAGAAAACAAAAACTTTCATTAATCTCAATTTATTTCTACCTATTTTCATTATAAACATAGACATACTTATTAGGCGTGTTTTTTTGCTCCTCTATCCAGTAGAGAATATGATATACGCATTGAAAACAACAAAACTCCTGCACCAGTGAATTCACTGGTACAGAAATTGTATTCGTCATAGGTAGTTCACGTGCTGAAGTATAGAATGTGCTGATAGAAAAAAGAAAACCTCATACGAAGTTGTCTTTTTTTCTGTGAGATGGCTTTGGTTTTTTGAAGGTTAAGTTGAATGTTTTGGTAGTTAGTAAATTAAAAAAAGCTCGCATAATGTGTAGAAAGTTAAAAGAGATAATTTTCTATTAGTCCTTTTGCTATTTACTATCGATTGTG
Organism: Nemotelus pantherinus; assembly: GCA_963978885.1. Lineage (NCBI taxonomy): Eukaryota > Metazoa > Arthropoda > Insecta > Diptera > Stratiomyidae > Nemotelus > Nemotelus pantherinus. Next base: position 117,926,863 of record OZ022264.1, read on the forward strand.
GTAGTGTCTATTCATTATCTTCTCCCTCTATTTTGAGCTGTTGAGTGGCACCACAGCAAATACAGCAACCTATGTCAGTCTTAGCGAAAGCATCAGCTGTTTTGTGATGGATCGTTTTTTTGCGTCATTGTTCTATTCTGTTCTGCATCGGAGCAAAAAAACACGCTTATTATTTTGATAAAAGTCGTAATTTGTATCCTAGAATTTAGTTGATTTCAATTCAAATTGCAAGGCTATTGATTATATTGAAAGAATGAGCTCGAATATGTCAGGAGACAGCCACGAACAGACATTCGCGTCAATGATGTGGAATCAAATAATAATAATTAACGTCCATTGGAATTTGGAAACACTCTTATGGAAGATGAACATCCTAGGGTTACAATTAAAACCCAGAGACATTTGGAAGATCTACGTCGAGATTGCCATTGCCCAAATGTAGCCTTAGTTTTGATGGATCATCTTCTGGGCTAGATGCCAAGCAATTTCTTCTTCGGGTTTTAACTTTGTCAACCAATTACGCGATAGGAGCTACAGAACCGGCAAAAGACTTTCATTTACTATTGAGAAGCAGGGCTGGAGATTGGTACTGGCGTTTTAGAGAACTTAACTATCTGCTATTATGGAGTGATTTGGAAGCAGAATTTATATAGAGATTCAGCACCTTTAAAACAGATGTAGACGATAGACGCTCTTTAGATGCACGGGTTCAGGGTAGTCGTGAACGCTTCCAAGACCACAGCGTAATGAGTAGTTCCTAACCAGGGTACAAACTCCGTATATGTATACGGCCCAAAAATCCAGTGATATAACCTGAGACTGTATTGTTGGTCAGCCTGGAAAGTTGGAAAAAATCGCATGGAGCAGAAAGAGATGCAATATACAATTCGGCAACTACATACTCAAGTTAGATTTTTCGCTGCTCACATACGGCCCACTCTCGCAAAATATATCAACATAATCTCAGGCTGCTTTGACAGATAATGCATTGCGTAAATGGAGGCGCAATTTCAAGGTCAAAGTGTTTTTTTGGGAAAGTGGAATAAGTTGGTACGCTGGTTGTTATTACGCTGTGCCAAGACTATTATGAGTCGCTAGAGAATCTAGCATTGCAATTGGACTTTCCTCTTACATGGTATGGTTTTCCGCAACATGTCTCACAGACTTCGAGCACTTCTGGCAGGAGTGGAGTTTCGGAACACTAGAGAGCTGGTTTGGTGATGTTGCCTGATCGAGTCTGAGTGGAGAATGTAAGGTCTGGATATGGATCGTGATAATGCATGACATGGGCGTCAAGTGCATGAGTTTGAATTTCAAAAGGATAGCCGATAGAGGAGCCGTTTAGTGCTTTTGTGTGATAATTGGCGCTGTACTTGGACTTCTTACGTCGAGTTCTGAAACTTTGCATTTTTACCGCTTTTCGCCTTGTGCTTTGCGTGCTGTCATCAACTTTTCTACGGGAGTGTGTTTCGACTTTCCTTTGGATACATTTTTGACATCTTTGACGTTTTGACACTTGGAAGTGTGTGCGCCTTGAAGATAGCGCGTCGCCATTTGTGCTTTAATTGTTGCATTTATTAGTACTCGGGAGTGCGTCTCTGCTTTATACTTAATACATTTGTGTCATTTTTGACATCTTGTCATTTGGAAGCCTGTATACCCTGAACTTAGTGCGAGCATTTGTACAATCTTTCATTGCGATGCTGCTGATTGTTTGGACAAAAAACACATTTCGCCTATGATCACTTGTGCTGGTTTGTGCGCGTTTGCTTTTCATTCTAAATGCGTCTCCCTTCTGGGTAAATGCACGGATGTGATCTTACAACGTGATACGGGCGTTTACTGGTTTTGCGATAAATGTAGGAAACACTCAATTGTCTCCTACGCTTCCCGTCTACGTTCAGCGAAGTCCGCCATCGATACTCTTTCCAACGCACTTGCGAAACTAACGGACGATTTTCGCTACACTAGCAAGAAGGTTAATGAGCTGGTCCGTATTGCTGATATTGAGCAGCCCACTGTGTCATCACACGCAACATTGAATGAGGACTGCATAACAATAAACCCACCTGGATCTCCACTCGATCGCAGGCTGAAGCTGTAGCTAAAGCGTCGAAACGGGTCCCTCAACACTCACTATGTAGTCATCAACAGCCTCTGATACCTTCGATTTCTCAATTGTCTTCTATACAGACGGTGCAAATTGCACCCTCTTCACCGCAGGATAGCAACTCAACAATTCAACATCTATCCACCTCTGCAACTGCTTCTCAAATACTACCGGACATAGAAGTTGTTAGTCCTCCACTGAAGGTTTTTATTTCTCGGCTAGCATATCGTACTTCTGCCAAATCCATCAAAAAGTATGTGGCAGCTAAACTCGGATACGCGCCTCCGCTATTGCTGTGCAGAAAACTTACCGCGGATAATCTTCGAGATCAGACTATAACTTCTTTCTGCATCACGGTTCCTTCTGGCATCATGAGTTACCAAAGTACGACTTCTGACCAACTGGGGTCTTCAAAAAGGAGTTTACTAAGATTCCGCGTGAAAATTTTCGGCCCAAAGCAGGAAAAAAGACACAAACATAAACATAAACCGTTCCTTAAAGCTTTACTACCAAAACGTCCGTGGCTTGAGGACCAAGTCCTATAAAGTAAGTCTTTCTTCTACTTTATCATCTCATGATATTATATGCCTTACAGAAACCTGGTTGAACGAGGATATTTTGATGCTGAGATCTTGCCACAGTACACTGTTTTCCGCAAGGATCGTGACCGTTTAGTCTCTGGTAGGTCTGTTGGTGGACGGGTTCTCGTTGGCATTCACGAATCTCTCGCTTGTTCCGTTTGCAGCGATTTTACTACTACTTCCTCAGTGGAATGTATTTAAGTGCGTGTGTCCCTAGCTCCTACTTCATTGTTATTGGTTGCTTCAATCTATATCCCCTGTAATAGCCCTACTTCACTCTACGAACTTTTCTTTTCTGAGCTATCATCCCATCTTCTATGTCGTTTTCCTTCCGACCGCTTAGTATAATGTGGTGATTTCAATGTGCCCGCAATCGACTGGAACACCTCTTTTTCAACCATAACTTCTAGTAATAATCTTTCCTTAATCCTGTCTTCCTTCATTTCTTTATGCTCCCTTTCTCAATTAAACTCGTTACCTAATACCAATAGAAAAATACTAGATCTTATCTTTTCTAATCTTTCAATGTCTTCCGTTTACTTAGATTCCGCTGTTTTACCGTATGTCTCTCCCGATCCCCATCACACTCCTTTACTTTTAGAACTTTCTTTAAATTTTCCCTCTAGATCTAAAATCCCTTGCTATTCCCAGTTCAATTTCCTTAAAGCCAACTTCGCCGGAATGGCGAACGAAATCAACCATGTTAATTGGTACGCATTCCTTCGCTGTTTAGACGTTGACGAGGCTCTTCATAGACTTTACGTCTTCCTCACAAACCTCACTCCTCGCTTTACTCCTACATATCGTTCCAGAAGGCCTAATGATGCTGGTTTAAATGGTTTACCACTGAAGTCGCTGCCGCCCTTAGAGCAAAGGATATTGCACGTTACAAATACAGACGTTCTTCCCTGCTTGTTGATCTTCTTGAATTCAAAAAACGTCGCTCTCATACCAAAAGGGTCACGAAAGAAGCTATGCGTGCCTACGCTGCCAGAAATGAGGCTTCAATCTGTTCCACCAATTCTAAACCCTTCTGGTCATTCATTCGCTCCCTGAAAAAATCCCCCGTTATCCCTCAAAGCATGTTTCTTCACAAACATTCTGCTGCCTTAACTGAAGAGACCTGTGAGCTCTTTGCTCGTTTTTTTTCGTCGTTTTCAACCCCACAAAACTCTCATTCTCCTCCACGTGTTTCTTTTTCAACTCCTTCGTCGTTTCGTGATAGCCTGAAAACGCTCTCTTCTTTCCATACAAACCCTTTAGAAGTTGAGAACTTAATGAGTTGTCTCGATTCTAGCTCTAGTTGTGGTTCTGACGGTATTCCTAACATACGAGCCAAGTCACTATTTTCTTCACTTTGTGTACCCTTGTCGATAATATTTAACCTCACCATTGCAACTGGCTTTTGTCCTTTCTTATGGAAATCTGCCAATATTTTCCCTATACTTAAAACCGGTGACCCTGCTTGTATCTTGAATTACCGCCCTATATCGCTTTTGCCTTGCTTCAGTAAACTGCTAGAAAGAGTTGTCTACAACAGAGTACATCCTCTATTTGTGCTTTTCCTCGCCACCGAGCAACATGGATTTGTCAAAGGCAAATCTACTGTTACGAATTTGCTATCGTTCACCAACACTGTTGCTTCCGCCATTGATCAGCAAAGACAGGTGGATGTTCTTTACATAGATTTCTCCAAGGCGTTTGACTCTGTCAAGCATGAGCTTCTTCTGTTGAAATTAGACAAATATGGTTTCCATGGTCCGCTGCTTTCCTGTTTTTCTACCTACATTCATGAGCGTACTTGTGTTGTTGCGGTAAACAGGTTTCGATGCTTGGCCCCTTATTATTCTTAATTTTAATTTATGATCTCTTGGGTCTGCTGAACTCTTTTTCTCTTCTATACGCAGACGATCTAAAAATATTCAGAATAATTGATACATTCGAAGACTGCTTACAGCTTCAGAATGCTCACTCTTATCAACTGGTGTATTTCAAATCATCTTACTTTGAATGTTTTAAAATGTCGCTAAATTTCATTCACGCGTAAAACTTACCCACAAGTATTTTCTTACTACGTTTCTGGAGCCTCTCTCGAAGTCGTTTTAAATTTTAAAGACCTCGGAGTAATTATTGACTCTAAACTTTTATTTGATAAACATATCTTGCACATAACCTCCAAAGCGTCCAGACTTTCGGGTTAATGTAAATATATATTTTACACATATATCTACTTGTGTACACTTTGTTTGCGGTTGAATCTGTACAACGCAGGTTCACTCGCTCTCTTCTTTACAAATTCAATTTTACTTACTGTGGGTATAGTGCCAGACTTACCATGCTGTAAACACCATCCCTGAAATACCGCAGTTTTTTTCCCGATGAATGCCTTCTGTTCAAACTGCACCGTCAACTTGACCCATCTGACCTATGCAACCAGGTTTCTGTTCATGTTACGGATCGATCAAAATACTCAAACATTTTCAAGTACTTTGATATATTTATCGAAATCAATTTTATGGAAAATTCTATAATAATCGTTAATAAGTTCAGTTCTCGCTGTGAGTTCAGTCGGAATAGTCATATTCTGCTGACGCTTATATGCAAGTCTAATTTAGTTGTGACTGCGACGTATATTCGCAAAAAACAGTACAATCTTGATTGTCGAAATAGCGGCCCTACTTTCGCTCTTTTAAATTCGAACTTCGGTTGTGTGTATTTCTTAGTTTTATTGATATTATAAACTATATCAAAAAGAAAAATTGGTGAAGTGGGAGATGTTAATCTCCCTCACGCTCATTGTTCAGTGGTGAAATCCTTTTATAACATGAATAAGAAGCGGAAAAGTGCGGTCGCGAACCCGAAACGATCTTCCACCAATAGTGAAAATTACTTCGCTCCACTTCAGCTACTTAATGATGATGATATCACTGATAATAATATCCCGTCTCCTCATCGCGAGACCCCTCCACCAATCATTATCTTGAAGCAAAAATCAAGTGCTATAAAATCTCTCCTGAACGTGATCTCGGTTGCTGATTATGTCATAAAAAATATATCAATTGGAATTAAATTACAATGTTCATCTTGTGCCTCTTACGATAAAGTACAGCTTGAACTCAAAAAAGCAAACATTGAATACTTTTCGCATGAACAGAAAAACAAAACACCTTTCAAAGCAGTTCTCCTCGGGCTTGATGACTACGAGCCAACAGATATTAAAAGTGATCTTCTTGAGACCGGTTTTCAATGCCTTGACGTTAAGTCTGTTGTGACGAAAAACAAGCAGAACATATACATCGTATACTTCGAAAGAGGCTCAACGACGTTGCCTAAGCTGAGGCAAACAAAAAATGTTCTGTTCAACACCATCATCCGTTGGGAATACAAACGACACATCCCAAACAAAGCTACGCAGTGCCACAACTGTCAAATGCTCGGTCACGGAGCTAAGCACTGCAATGTTAAAACATTCTGTCCGAAATGTGCAGGAAACCACCGCGAGGAAGACTGCACTTCCCAAAATCAGCTAGTTTGTGCAAATTGCAAAGGCCCGCACAAATCCACTGACCCTAGTTGTTTACACAGGCTGCACTTCGTGGAGATGCGGAGTAGACTAGGAGTTCGCTCACAGCCAAACAATCGCAACAATTCAAGTGCCCGAATAAGTGCGCACCGAGCTGTCGGCACTGGCAGTAGCTTAAACTTTAATTTAAATGCAGCTGACTTCCCAACACTACCCGGTAATCCAAATCTTGGTCGAAGCAATGCTGTCTCAGGTTACGCTAATGCGTTAAGAAACACAAATTCGACTCATACAGCCAACTTATTTACTTTTACCGAAATAAATTCTTTGCTCACTGAACTAATATCACAGTTGAGCTTATGCACAAATAGATCTGAGCAATTTAATGTAATTACTCAATTAGCGATTAAGTACTTGTATGCTGGTAAATAACCTCACTTCACTAAAACTAATTACCTGGAACGCTAGAGGTATTAAGGCTAAATTTATTGAGCTGTTGAATCTGCTAGATTATGAAAGCATAGATATTGCCCTCATTACAGAAACTTATCTGAAACCTGATTTAAGGTTGCCTGTTTCAAATTATCAATCCTACAGATGTGACCGGCCGGGCGATGCAAAAGGCGGAGGAGTATTAATTCTCATCAACAAAAAAATAAAACACACTGTCAAATTACCTCCCAAATTAAAGTGCATCGAGGCTGTAGGAGTAGTAATTGAGTCAAATCCTCACCCAATTACACTTTTTGCTGTATACTTCCCTGGTGGAAATGGAAACTCGGAAAAGAAAGCTACGTTTCGAAACGACATCGGTAAACTTATCCGCGGAGCTGGAACCAATTTCATACTGGGAGGGGACCTCAACGCAAAGCATTCAAGTTGGAATTGTCCAAGATGTAACTGCTGGGGCAATATCCTGTCCGACATTGCCACCTCCAACAACCGCCTTCACTTGCTTTACCCTTCAAAGTGCACGTATATACCTACATCTACTAAAATGAGACCCTCAACTATTGATATGTTCATTACTGACAGCTACCTTGTCGGTAATCCTATAACCCTTAATGCCTTAGGCTCGGATCATCTCCCAGTTATGGTTACTTGTTCAGCTACACCTCAGTTCGCTGACAGACACCCCACACTTAATTACTCTAGAGCGGACTGGAAAAAATACAAAAAGTATCTTAACAAACATCTTAAGCTCACAGCACCTCCCTTTATCAATGTCCAGTCCACTGATGATATCGATCGGATGATCAAACTGTTTGTTTCCCATCTTCGCATAGCAGCAAACTCAGCTATCCCCCTTCGTGATAACTCTGACCAACCACACAACTATCTCCCTAATTATATTACAAATTTGATAAAACTTCGTAACATTTGCAGAAGAAACTGGATTAGATATCGGCTGCCCTTTTACAAGCGACAATTAGGAGATCTCAACACCGAAATCAAGCATGAAATTAATAATTTTCGAAACAAAAAGTGGAATCACCTTCTATCTTCCTTTTCTAAGGCTTCAAAACCATTCTGGAAAGTGACTAAAATCATTAAAAAGAGAAATTCCTCAATTCCGATCATGACGCATCAGAGCGTCATGTGTAGCACCCCTGAAGATAAAGCAAATGCTCTTGCAGACATTTTTTACGATAATCACATCCTATCTCAATGCTTTTCTGACCCAGAAACAGAAAGAATTGTTAAATCTTCCACTGAGAAAGTCAATGAATCCAATAATCAAAATATCCCATTTGAAACTGTTTCTATCACATACCTCAGCAGCTTGATTGCTTCTCTTAAAAGAAAGAAATCCCCTGGTCCTGACAACATCCACAACTTACTTATTAAAAATATTCCAAAAAAATCCCTAGAAGTTTTATGTCACATCTATAACGTTTGTCTAAAATACTCTTATTTCCCTAAGGCCTGGAAAAAGGCTAAAATAATACCCATTCTTAAGCCAGGTAAACCAAGTGACAGGCCAGAAAGCTACCGACCAATAAGCCTTCTTAGTGTCCTAGGTAAATTACTTGAAAAAATTATTAAAGCCAAACTGGATGCATTCATAAACACAAATAATATTATTCCTAATGAACAATTTGGTTTCAGGGAGCAGCACTCTACGACACATCAGATGCTTAGGATTAAAAATCACATTCGCTCTAGCTTAAATAATAAACTTTCAACGGCTCTAGTTCTGCTTGATATAGAAAAAGCTTTCGATACTGTTTGGCACGACGGTTTAACTCACAAACTTATCAAGTTGAATATCCCTTTTCCGCTCGTTAAAGCTATACAGAGTTTCTTAAATGGTAGATCTTACACTGTTTACCTAGGTGAATCTATGTCATCTCCACGTGGCATACCTGCTGGTGTACCGCAAGGATCTGTACTCGGTCCCGTATTATTCAATATTTATTTATCTGATTTCCCGTCTCTAGCCAGAAGTTGTCAGCTAGCAATGTTTGCAGACGACACTGCATTGTTTGCCTCAGGCGAGACCCCGAACGCAATCATTCCCGGCGTACAAACATCCCTGAATGCCATCTCAAAATATTTTTACAAATGGAAAATCAAAGTCAATGCTGGAAAATCGCAGGCAATATACTTTACTCGGAAAAGAGCTTCCAAATACTTACCTGAAGCCAAACTGTCGCTATCCAACACTGACATTGAATGGTCCACGTGTTGCAAGTATCTCGGAGTGTTCTTTGACCAGAAGCTTACCTTCAACTTGCACATTTCAAAAGTAGTTGACAAAATCAATTTACTTATTCGCGTTTTGTACCCTTTCATTAACAAACGGTCTGAACTAAGCTATGGCAACAAAATGCTTATATTCAAAGCCATCTTCCAGCCTGTAATTCTCTATGCTGCTCCTGTATGGGGTGATTGTGCCAAATGTCACATCGCAAAATTGCAAAGAGCACAAAACAAAACTCTAAAACTTATCCTGAAAGTTCCATGGCATTTCTCAACACGAACACTACATAATATATCTCAGATTGAAACTGTGTCCATATCAGTGACAAATCTGAAAGAAAAATTTCTAACCAAATGCCGAAATAACGGCAACCCCTTAATTACCAGCTTGGTTTAAATTGGTGACTGTAAATGAGTGCAATATTGGTTAAAATAGGTTAAGTTTTAGCCTTAGTCCTTCTAGCTGTAAGTCTTATGTACACATGGAGGTTTTTATTTTAAACTTTTTCCTCTAATACCACATTGACTAATCTGAAACCGTTGTCATTATATAACTATAAATATATCATAGTAGTAGAGAGATGTTTAAGCTCTAAACTCTAAAAGTACTGAAGTTGTATGCAATATTATTCTTGTAATTCTATGTTTGAAATTATGAATAAAAACAATCTTGAATCTTGAATCTTGAATCGTTAATAAGTGGAATTGATGTATCCCGAATAATTATGATTCCGTTATGGGTATTAATGTTTTCGATTTGGATGTCTGCTTTGCTAGGTGTGACGATCAAAAATAATATTATATATTGCGGGACTGACATCTTTTGGTAGATATACGTATCTGAAATTTCGAAACGTTTTTCTCGTTTTTACTAATGTTCGAAGAAGAACATTAGTATTAAAATCACTTTGGCCAAAAATTCATATTTCTGTATATATATATATATATATATATATATATATATATATATATATATATATATATATATATATATATATATATATATATATATATATATATATATATACTCGTATATATATATATATATATATATATATATATATATATATATATATATATATCATCAAAAAATTTCAGTGACAAAATCTCAGGAACGCGCCACCCGATTGAGCTGAAATTTTCAGGACACATTGGTGTAAATGCAGAATGGTGCCAAGTCTCACAAAAAAATAATCATCTTTAACCCTTTGGTGCCGGCGGCCATTTTAGTGATTTTTTTAATATACCTATTATTCCGTACACAAATAATTTTTGCAAAAATAAAGTTGACGACATAAATTTCGAACAAGCTTTACATGTAAATCGGATAATATTTTGGAATTTTTTAACCCCATGTGTGCGCTGGGTGCCTAAAAAGAGAACGGGAAAATTTTTAAATTGCGATAACTTTTGACAGAGCTGTTTCATTATTACGAAATTTTCAGGACATGTTTGTTTTATTTAGTTGTAGATTAGTGTACATTTTAATGAACGTGCTGGCAACCCTGTAGCTAAGGCAGGCACTGAAAGTGAAAACCTCCAAATCATCGTCTTTCTTGAAAAAATGTCGTTTTTAAAAAAAAAAGCCACTCATATGTAAATTTTGTGCTTTGTTAACATTAAAAAAAAAAAATTTGATATGGTATAACGGGCACGACTGGTAACCCTTGCCCAAGTTACCTATATTTTCAGCATCAAAAACTTCTGTTCACGGAAACTCACGATCCGATGAACGGAATTTATTGAAATTTGCAAAATGTATTGGTGTTAAATAGGACCAGGTTTGATAGAAGTGATTTTGAAATGCGTTTGATTCTATGCCAGTGGTGCCATCTTGAAAAATCATTAAAAAGATAACTGCTTTTAGCCCTATAAATTCTGATTGAATCGTTCGATTTTGACGAAATTCACACGGTAGCTGCACCTTACTTTAAACCACGTTTGGTAGAAATTTGGTTGAAAAATTCGGTTTTAGCTGCCAGCTATGATAATTTTGGTGTCTTAAATTTGAAAAAATAAAAATTTGGAAGTGAAAAATTCAAACCATCGAATATCCTAAAAAATGTCCGTTTCTACAATAAAACCAATCTGTATACAAATCTTATGCTTAATTTACACAGTCAAAGTAAAACTTTGGAAATTTCATGTCGGACAAGAACGGTAACCCTTTCTCAGTTAACCTATATTTTTAGCTTCAAAAATTTCTGTTCACGGGAACTCACGAATCAATAATCAGCTAGAATTGAAATTTACAGAATGCATTGGACTTAAGTAGGGCCAGGTCTGATAGAAGCGATTTTGAATTGTAGGCAACTCTGTTCCAGTGGTGCCATCTTGAAAAATTACAAAGAAAAAAATATGCTTTTTGCCCTATGAAATGTGAATAAGTTACCAGATTTTAATAAAATTGACACAGTAGCTGAACCTTACTCTAAACTCTGTTTGATAGAAATTCGGTTGAAAAATTCGATTGGTGCTGCCAGCTATTGTAATTTTTGTGTCTTTGGTTTTGAAATTTCGCTCAGGAAAATAAAACTTTTTGCCCTATAGCTTCCAGTGCAGTCATGAAATCAATACGAATTTCATTCAATTGATGGAACCTATTATAAACATTATTCAGGCCGAATTTTGTTGAAAAGCCATGATATTGTTGCCAGCTATTGTTGGTTTTGTGTTTGTTTGCAATATCTTTATTAAGCGGTTTTATCGTAGAATTTTCAATAGTTTATGATATTGTAGTGACAATAAACAGCAAATATTAAGCTTTCGATTATTTGAAAAAACTCGCTGCAGGTAACCCTAAACTTCTTTATACTCCTTTAACTTCAAATGTTATATAACAACGTGAAGCAGATGTTATATATTCTTGGCTTTGATACTGGCGAAAGGTTGCCAGCACGAGTCGGTTGTGCTACTTTTGTATCAATAAATGCTTACAGTTAGTATTCATACCGGAAACATTTACAATGAAAATAAATAACCGATGTTTCAATTCCCAAAGTTCTGCAAATTTTTCGGATCGCAGCCCCAAACTCCAACTTCAGTTACAGCGCTGCAGGCACTGAGCATTTTCTTCATTGATATTATATGAGATGCTGCTTTCAAAATTTTGTGATATAAGCAACTGATAACAAATATAATTAACAAGTGCTATGCTCTCATAAACGTTGAAATTCATGCCAGTGATAATATCTGAAACCTTCTACCATATGAGTTATAATGCATTCTGGAGACAAAAGTAAAACATGGCATTTGAAACAATTTGGCCGTAATAAGCAGCGCATGTGGTGGAATATGCACTCAAAACCTGCACGATTCTTCTACTGTTCTTCGAACATTAGTGTTTCTAGCGGTTGAGGTGCGCTAGAGTTTTTTATATTTCATTTTATGTTTTGGGGTCCTATACTGTTTTGGGGTCATAACCACTTTTTCTATTTTCAGTATAGTCTTCTCTATGTTCATTAGCTTTGTTAGTTGTTTTGACTTTTAAATTACTCATTCTTTTAAGGATTTCATTTTTATTTCCTATGCCGTGAAAGATATTATAAGGTGTTTCCATTGTTGTACTGTGTATTTGATTATTATAGTAATAAATACTGCTAAATATTCTAATTTTTTGGGTGTCGTTTATATCTGTTATTCTATATTTAGTAGCTAGTGTTTGATATAGGCATTCTATGTCTGCATTTCCCGTATGAGAATGAGGTGTGGTAAAGTGTGTGTTTATATGTTTATCATTACAATATTCTTGTATTATAAATGTATTAAATTCGTTATCTGCGACTATTTTGTTTGGCTTTCCCATATGTGCAATAAAATATATTAACGCTTCTTTCAATGAAATTTTGGTTTGATCTTGCAGTACATTTACTGATGCATATTTGGAAAACTTATCTATGCATGTTGCTATTTTTAAATTATCAATTTTAAAGATATCTATGTGAAAGATTTTATTAACATCTTCAGGAGTCTCTGTTAAGTAGAATTTGGGTTTAATAGGATTTGTTGAATGTTTTGCAAGATTGCATTTTTCGCAATTGTTAACGTATCGTACAAATATTTCATATCATTTGGGAAAATAAATATCTTTTGACAATCCTTTAAATGTCTTTTCAATACCTCCATGCCCGATTTTGTTGATATGATAATTACGAATGTTGTAAATTGCTTCATCTTCTGTTTGAATGTCTTTTAATATTTTCAACACTTTAAGAAATTTATATTCATTGCTAAATATTTCTTTTATTTTAATTTGTAATTTATTATATTGATGGTCACTTAAATCGGAATAGATTGTGTTAATTACGTTTGGTTTTAGTATTTTAATTATCTCAGTAATATATTCGTGATATTGTAACTGTCGTTCCTTGATATAAATCCTGTTTTTTTTTATTGGCTCCGGACATGTTTTATTTGATAAAATTATTTGTACTTTTATTTGTTTATAAAGTCATCTTTAATTGGTATGAGGCTAGTGGTGTTTTCGCTTTCGGAATGTTGTGTTATGCTATCCTGTATCGATGGTGGACTTAGATACATAGATGTGTTTGGAATATCTACGTTTTCAGGTAATTCTATGTTTTTCTTTTGCCATATCCATAGTTTCCTGCAACGTGACATCAGGGTTTGCGTATCCTACATTAACGTCTTTTTACTAATGTTCGAAGAACAATAGTATTAAAATCGATTCGGCCAAAAATTCATATTTCTTTATATATATATATATATATCATCAAAAAATTTCAGTGAGATAATCTCGGGAACGCGCCATCCGATTGAGCTGAAACTTTCAGGATACATTGGTGTATATGCAGAATAGGTCCACGTCTCTTTAAATGTCAGTTATTGTTTACCTTTTGGCGCCGGCGGCCATTTAAGTGATATTTTTAATATACCTATTATTTCGTGCACAAATAATTTTCGCAAAAATAAAGTTAACGAAATAAATTTCGAACGTGTTTTACATATGAATCGGATAATGCTTTGGAATTTTTTAACCCTATGTGTGCGCTGGGTGCCTAAAAAGAGGACGGAAAAATTTGAAAATTTTTAAATTGCGATAACTTTTGACAGAGCCATTCAATCATTACGAAATTTTCAGGACATAGTGATATTAATTAGTTGTAGATTTGTCTAGCTTTAAATGAGCTTGCTGGCAACCCTGTAGCTAGGGCAGGCACTGAAAGTGAAAACCTCCAAATCATCGTCTATCTTGAAAAAATGCCGTTTTTTCAAAAAAAAGCCACTCATATGTAAATCTTGTGCTTTGTTTACATAACCAAAAAAAAAAAAAGATATGGTATAACGGGCACGCCTGGTAACCCTTGCCCAATTTACCTATATTTTAAGCATCAAAAACTTCTGTTCACGGAAACTCACGATCCGATGAGCAGAATTAATTGAAATTTACAGAATGTATTGGTCTTAAATAAGACCAGGTCTGATAGAAGTGATTTTGAAATGCGGGCGATTCTGTGCCAGTGGTGCCATCTTGAAAAACCACTAAAAAAGATAACTGTTTTTAGCCCTATAAATTCTGATTGAATCGTTCGATTTTGACGAAACTCACACAATTGCTGGAACTTATTTTAAGCCACGTTTGATAGAAATTTGGTTGAAAAATTCGGTTGGAGTTGCCAGCTATGTTAATTTTGGTGTCTTCATTTTGAAAAAAAAAAATTTGGAAGTGAAAACATTCAAACCGTCGAATATTCAAAAAAATGTCCGTTTCCTACAATAAAACCAATCTGTATACAAATCTTATGTTTTATCTACACGTTCAAAATAAAACTTTGGAAATTTCATGTCGGACAAGAACGGTAACCCTCTCCCAGTTAACCTATATTTTTAGCATCAAAAACTTCTGTTCACGGAAACTCACGAACCAATAATCAGATACCATTGAAATTTACAGAATGCATTGGACTTAAGTAGGACCAGGTCTGATAGAAGCGATTTTGAATTGTGGGCAATTCTGTGCCAGTGGTGCCATCTTGAAAAATTACAAAGAAAAAAAACTGCTTTTTGCCCTATGAAATGTGTATAAGTTACCAGATTTTCATGAAATTGGCACAGTAGCTAAACCTAACTCTAATCTCTGTTTGATGGAAATTTGGTTCAAAAATTTGATTGGTGCTACCAGCTATGGTAATTTTTGTGTCTTTGGTTTTGAAAATTCGCTCAGGAAAATAAAATTTTTTGCACTATAACTTCCAGTGCAGTCATGAAATCAATACGAATTTCATGCAATTAATGAAACCTGTCATAAACATTATTCAGGCCAAATTTGGTTGAAAAGCCACGATAGGGCTGCCAGCTATTGTTGGTTTTGTGTTTAATTGCAATATCTTTATTAAGCGGTTTTATCGTAGAATTTTCAAATGGTAATGATATTGTAGTGACAATAAACAGCAAATATTAAGTTTTCGATTATTTGAAAAAACTCGCTGCAGGTAACTCTAAATTTCTTTATACTCCTTTAACTTCGAATGTTATATAACAACGTGAAGCAGATGTGATATATTTTTGGCTTTGATACTGGCAGAAGGTTGCCAGCACGAGTCGGTTGTGCTACTTTTGTATCAATAAACGCTTACAGTTAGTATTCATACCGGAAACATTTACAATTAAAATAAATAATCAATGTTGCAATTCGCAAAGTTCTGCAAATTTTTCGGATCGCAGCCCCAAACACCAACTTCAGTTACAGTGCTGCAGGCACTGAGAAAATGCTCAGTGCCTGCAGCACTGTAACTGAAGTTGGATTTGATGTTATATGAGATGCTGCTTTCAAAATTATGTGAAATAAGCAACTGATAACGAATATAATTAACCCGTGTTTTGCTCTCATAAACGTTGAAATTCATGCCAGTGGTAATATCTGAAACCTTCCACCATATGAGTTATAATGCATTCTTGAGACCAAAGTAAAACGTGGCATTTGAAACAATTTGGTCGTAATAAGCAGCACATGTGGTGGAATATGCACTCAAAACCTGCACGATTCTTCTACTGTTCTTCGAACATTAGTGTTTCTAGCGGTTCAGGTGCGCTAGAGTTTTTTCGAGTTATATTCATTCGTGCGTGAAAAAAAATCTGCTACGTTATTGTTTTTCCCTTTTATATAAACTGGATAGTAATCATATTCATTTAGTCTTATCTTCCAACGAATAATTTTCTGGTTGGGCTCTTTTAGTGAATGTAACCATATTAAGGGCTTATGATCTGTTTGCAATTTAAATTTTCTTCCGTATAAGTAAGGCCGAAAATGTTTTGTTGCCGAGACAATTGCGAGTAATTCCCGTTCAATTGTTGAATAATTTATTTCATGTGTGTTCAAGGTACGAGAGGCATATGCAATTGGGTGATCGTTTTGTGACAAAACTGCTCCTATAGCGTATAATGATGCATCTGTAGTTAAAGTGAATTCTTTAGAAAAGTCTGGATATTTTAAAACAGGTGGATTAGTTAGCAGAATCTTAAGTTTTTCAAAGCTTTGAATATAGTCAATGTCGTGGATATTTAGTTTCGTGTCTTTCTTTAAATATTTGGTCATTGGTGTTATGACTGCAGAAAAGTCTTTTATAAATTTCCTGTAATATCCTGTTAAGCCAAGAAATGATCTGATTTGTTTTACAGTTTTTGGTCATTTAAGTTGTTGATTTTTTTCTAATTTACTAGTATTAGGTTTAATGCCTTCTTCGGTTAGTACATGACCTAAAAATTCCGTCTGTTTAGCTAGAAAATTACATTTATCTGGTTGGATCTTCAAATTGTATTCCTTAAGCTTGTTAAATTTGGTTATTGAATCGACTTGTTCTTCAACTGATGTAGAATATATAAGTACGTTGTCCATATATACAACACATATTTTATTTATAAATTCTTTTAAAACTGTATTAATCATTCTTTGAAATGTCGCTGAGGCATTCTTCAAACCAAATGGCATGCGGAGATATTCTTAGTGTCCATTATGAGTCAAAAAAGCAGTTTTTCTCTATCTTTTGGATCTACAGGAATCTGATGAAAACCTTTGTCCAAATCTAATGTTGTGAAGTAACTCGATTTCCCGAGTCTATCGAATAAATCTTCAATATTGGGTATTGGGAATTTGTTGTCGACTGTGACTTCGTTTAATTTTCGATAGTCTGTTACAATGCGCCATTTTTCTCTTCCAGAGTTATCCATTTTCTAGGGCTCAATCCAAAAGGGTGCGTTATATGGTGAGTTACTTTCACTTATAATTTTATTGGTTAGCATTTCTTTTATTTGTTTTTCCACTTCTTTTTGGTGTACTTGTGGTATTCTGTAAATTTTTGATTATATTGGTTTATCTGTTGTGGTTTTAATTTGGTGGGTGACTAGGTAAGTAGACGTTAATTCATCTTCTTCTTTATAAAATAACTCTTTATTTTTCTTTAATAAAACGAGTAATTTTTTTCTTCTCTTCATCGTTAAGATGCTCTATTTGCACATTTTCCACACGACTTGTCTCAAGTTTATTCAAAGTTAGGCATAAACTTTTTGTGATAGTTGCTGGGTTTATATTTTCCGTTATGAATGGCACGTAAATGTTACTAATGTTCGAAGAACAATAGTATTAAACTCGTTTCGCCGAAAATTCATATATCTTTATATATTTATATATATATATATATATATATATATATATATATATATATATATATATATATATATATATATAAATATATATATATATATATATATATATATATATATATATATATATATATATATATATATATATATATATATATATATCAGCAAAATGATTAAGGGAGATAATCTCAGGAGTGGCCAATCGGATTGAGCTGAAATTTTCGGAGAACGTAGATGTATATAATAGGTAGGTCCATGATTTTGTCAAATTCAGATATCCTAAACTTTTTCGCGGCGGCGAGCGATTTAGTGAATTTTGAGGAACTCCTATATTTCCAAGCAATGTAAATTTTTGTTAAAGAATAGTATTGGGAATGAGAACTTATTATGTTTTAAGCTTGTCTATGATAAAGAATTGGAAATTTTGAGCCGTCTGTGGGTGCAGGGTGCCTAAAAGTAGGCAAGGATTTTTTTTCAAATTTTGATTTGTCATTACTTGTAAGAAAAACAATGGATCATCGTGAAAATTACAGAGCATATTGATGTAAACTAACATTTTGCACATATAGATTTTCAGCATAAAACGGGTAACCCTGTGGCTGTGGCAGGCTGCTGAAAAAAAAATCCTTCAAATCATTGACTGAAAAATTTTTGATATTTGAAAAAAATTTCAAATCTTTGATAAATTTTATCCTTTGCCCTCCATCTCAAGATATAAAATTTTAAAATTCTGAATTGCATAAGAACGGCAACCCATCACCAAATTACCTCTATTTTCAGCACTCGAAAGTTCTGTTCACGAGAACTGACGACCAGATAATCCGATCATAATGAAATTTACAGGACATGTAGGTATTAACTAGAACCAGGTCTGATAGAATTGAAATGCAGGCAACCCTGTGGCAGTGGTACCATCTTGAAAAATAACTGAGAAAAAAAACATCCTTTTGGCCTATAACTTCCGATTCAGCCATCAGACTTAAACAAAATTTACACAGTACTTGGATGTTATTCCATGTAACATTTGATAAAAATTTGGTTGAAAAATTAGTATAGAACTGGCCGCTGTGGTGATGTTTGTCTCATAAATCTTGCAAATTTGCTTAGCAAAATAAAGCTTTTTTCCCTATAACTTCCGATCCAGTGCAGAAATCAAAACGAAGTTCATGCAGTAAATGGACCTTAATGTAGACCAAACGTCGTAGGAATTTTGTACAATGAAAGGGCTGCCAGCTATTACCATTTTTGTAATTTTGTCAAATTTCTTTACTGAGCGATTATGTCATTAGATTTGCAATTGAGAGTGATCCTGCAATGAAAATTTACAACAAATATTAACGTTTTAAAAATTTGTTGAAGTTTTTGAGGGTGGTAGCCCTAAAATTCTTTTCACCCGTATACCTTCCAGCGCAGTGATTCAATCGAAACGAAATTTACTGGTTGGGTTTAACTTAACGTGAAGCAGATTTGGTATATTTTTTGTTTTGTTTTGTTTCTTTCCACATTTTTTTGTCACTCAATGGCAATTTCTTCGAAAATTAGTTTTCTAGCGGTTCTGATGCGCTAGACGTTTTTACTTAAATCTACAACTTTCCATTGAATATTTTCTTTCTAATTAAATTCTTCCGGGAAATTGGACCATATTCCTTTGGTTACTGATTCGTTATTATGTTAACTATTTAATTTAATAGGGTACTCTAAAAGCGATTCACATTCTTCAGGAAATACATTTTGATTTATGAGGGTTGTATTGCATCCTGTATCTATTAAACATCGCAGGGTTGTTCCTAGGATTGTAATTGGGATTATTGGAAGTTTTGGGTTTGTTCCGAGGCAGGTTGCTGAAAATTTTCTACTTCGCGATAATTAACTGTTCTCATCGTACTATCCTCGTTTTGATTTTCATTATTATTATTAAATTGATTATTATTGTACGTTCTGTAACTTCTGTGTTTCCTATTGTTTGAAATTTCTCTATTTGAGTTTTGTGTCCTCATGGATACATCTTGGCCATCTAGATGTTTGTTTTGGTTGTGACGATTATTGTTTCGTGTATTATTGAAATTAGAATTTCGGTTTATTTGGTTGCCCGTATTATAGTTTGAACGCGGTGTGTTATCCATTTCGTAGTGGTTTTGATTAAAGTTTCTATGATTTTGATTATTGTATGAATATTGACTTTTATAGCTATTGCTATTAGAGCTATCAGAATGGCTAGTTCTAAGTTGTTCTATATTTTTACTAATGTTCAAAGAACATTAGTATTAAACTCGTTTCACCGAAAATTCATATTTCTTTATATATATATATATATATATATATATATATATATATATATATATATATATATATATATATATATATATATATATATATATATATATATATATATATATATATATATATATATATATATATATATATATATATATATATATATATATATATATATATATATATATATATATTAGGGCGGGCCAATTTGTATGGAGCCGAAAAATTCGATTAGACCTGCCCCCTAGGATTTTCTTTAACAAAAATTTACACTGCTTGGAAATATAGGAGTACCTCAATATTCACTAAAACGCTCGCCGCCGCCGAAAAGTTTAAGATATCTGAATTTGAGAAAGTCATGGGCCTATCTACTATGTACGTCTACGTTCTCCGAAAATTTCAGCTCAATCGGATCGGCCACTCCAGAGATTATCTTTCTTAATCATTTTGCTGATATATATATATATATATATATATATATAGATATATATATATATATATATATATATATATATATATATATATATATATATATATATATATATATATATATTAGGGCGGGCCAAATTTTGTGTCGATTAGACCTGCCCCCTAAGATGATTATATGGACAATTCTAAGCAACTTTGCCGAAGGAACCATAGGTCTATCTCGATTTTCGAGTCTCCCACTTTTCAAAAAAAGATTTTTTCCCTATAACATCATTTTGATTCAAAATTCGTTTTTTTATTCATCGTTATATTATCTTTTTTATGTGTATATGGGGGGTTTTTGGGGTCGAGAAATTCATTTCTGATCTTTATTTTTACCTATGACTACCGCCAGAGGGCGTTTCATGCATATTTTAACTATTTTTCGTCTATTTTCCGAGAAAAATTACAAGTTTTTCGGTAAAATTGATCTTTATTTTATTTTTTTCAACAAAAATTCAACTTAAAAAATAAGAACATGTGTAAAAAATAAAAAAAAAAATGAATTTAGTGGAAGAAAAGCGAAATAACTTATTTTTGAAAGTCTTTTTTGCTTTCAAGTCGGGGGTATTTTGCACGGCTTTCTGATGTAACTGCCATAACACTGTGTCGACTCTTTTCTAAAACACGTTTAGAAACGCTAGCCAGCAATTGAACATGTCTTTCCGTTGCTTGTATGTGTACCGGAATTCTTGGATCAGGCAATGGTGGATCATCGCATTCTAAATATTGTTCCAAATGATCATACGGAATGCTATACGTAAACGCTGGTTCGAATAAGACATCATCTCTATTTAAATCAATCATATTCGTATAATCTGTACAATTGAAGTTTATCAAAGGTTTTTGATAAACTCTAAGATGTGCCGGGTCGTACAGATTTCTTCGGTAGTGTAAAATTTTCTTGATTGCGATTTTTCGTGTCTCTTTTTTATCATCAAATAACATCGCTAACAAAATATTTTCGGAATGTGCGTAATATGAATTGTTTTTAATGACATTATTCACAACTCCGCGTAGATTTGTATCCAAATATTGTGTCCAACGAATGAATTTGTAAAATAATACACTACCGAAGACCACCGAATTATAGTACTTGATGTTGAAGTACATCGGCACATACACTTTCATTATGTATGTTGCCAAAATTTTCAAATTCCTTGATAGATTTTCAGTTGACACATACAACCGCAACAATCTATTCGCCTTGGTGAGCCAACGTGAATGTGCTATTGGTCCTGGTTTATTGTGAGATAAATCCGCAGGAACAACACCATTCGAAATTGCATTGGCCATTTTGTATAAGTACTTTGAATCGGTGGATAATTCAAATGGATCTAAATCAGGTGGCATGTTCTCTAGCACGATTATCTCGAATTCATCTACAAGCTGAAAAAAAAGAAATGAGATGAATTAAATTTTACCATTTAATAATGGAAAAAATCGATGAGAAAAATGACAAATGATACATACCGGAAGATTTTCACAAGTTTCAATTTGTTTGCCCAACGTTCCAGTTGTTGTTCGTGGTCCAGTGGTCGATGATCTTTCCAAAGTGTCAAACAAATGACGAAATGGCAGCTCGTTAAAGTGCAGCATTTAGCGTATTAAAATAGCTTTAGCGTATTAAAATAGCTGAAAATATTTACTTTTTAAGAAAATAGAAGAATTTTATTAGCTTTGAATGCTTATTCTACCACGCATGTTCGTTTGTTTACCCATCATTCCTCGAAGCTCGTGTGTCAATTTCACCTGAAGACTGGATGGTTGATAGGGATTCGGGGCCTAAAATACAATAACCAAGAAAAGTGTTTTCCATTTTTTTTTTTCTGGGGTGTCCTTTATTTCGTGAATCTCCTCCTTCGTTTGCGATAATTCTTATGTTCTAATTCTTATCTTCTAATTCTTATCTCCTGTACTTAGTTGCTTAACAGGGTTGACTGATCTTCGAAGAGATTCAGATGTCATATTGCTACCTATACCTATGTTTGCGGCAGCCTGATTGGAAACCTTGGAGCAGATTTTATTAGCTACGCTAGCATTCCTGCTTGAGTGAGAAGATGACGCGTCAAATGCTGGGGGTATAGATGCATAATTATTATTACGAGTACATGCATTACGAGTAAAAGCATCAGTTAACGAAGAATTATCAGCTGTCACTAGAGACTGAGACTGAGAAGGTGATGAGAAAGTCTTATGGGCGGAAGGAAGTTGGGCAAAGGAGTGGCTAGGGATACAATTTTTTTTTTACAATTTTTTGTTATTCCTAGTTTTGCCGGTAATGTTTCTCCAAGGGCTGAATGTCATTCCCTTCCAGTTGATGTCACCGTTGTTTCCACTCCAGCACGTAAAATGCCACGCATATTTTGCATTTTAAACAAAAACTTTACACCGTCTGGAGGATTTATGTTTCGACTGGGGTAATAATTTCACTTCGTAATCTTTTATGTGAAAATCAGCTTCGAGAATCGTTCCCAACCATTTGTCGCCAGCAGAAAAAGGAATCCCTTTCAAGAAGAATGCACTTTTGGTTGATGAAGTTGTTAATTTCGTGGATGTGTGTTTATTGGCAAGAATTTCGTTGGTTTTTTTTTTATTTTTTGTAAACGATTCTGCCAATCATGATGGGACCAAAAAGTACCGAATTTGTAAATTGGGGTTCCACAGTCAAGATTTAAAAGTTTTTCTAGTGTAGATGGAATTGTGCTCTCAGCTAGAATCCTAATAGGTGATGTTGCTTTGTCCTTCGTTCTCATATTGCAGACCGATGCTTTGCTATTAATCTCTAACGTTGCGTTGCGGAGCTCTTGATGGAGTGTTACATCGTTCATTAATAAGTTTTCGTCTGTAACTTTAGTTGTTGCCCGGACAAAGCGTCTGTGAGTCTGTCGGTTTGCATTTTGAACGTTCGTGATAAATTATCAAACTTTTCAAGCGTATCTTTGATGTTTGATTGGCAAGCATACTTACTATTATTATTATAAGTGGACAAATTCGAAGAAAAGGAATCCACTTTATCAGTAAGAGTATCCATTCTCTAAGCAAGAGTGCCAAAATACTTTTCGTGGCTCATAATGTTCGACTTCGAAAAGGAGGACGCCAGACCATCGAAATGATTTGATATTTCCGCCAGGAATTCCTCGTTTGCACGCGCTTGTGCTAGCTATTTGGATATTATATTATCTTTTTCGGAATTGAGTGTCCTATATATACATACATATATATATATATATATATATATATATATATATATATATATATATATATATATATATATATATATATATATATATATATATATATATTTATATAATATATATATATATATATATATATATATATATATATATATATATATATATATATATATATATATATCTATATATATATATATATATATATATATATATATATATATATTTACATAATATATATATATATAAATATATATATATATATATATATATATATATATATATATTTATATAATATATATATATATATATATATATATATATATATATATATATATATATATATATATATATATATATATATATATATATATATATAAATATATATATATATATATATATATATATATATATATATATATATATATATATATATATGTATATATATATATAAATATATATATATATATATATATATATTTATATATATATTAGGGCGGGCCAATTTGTATGGAGCCGAAAAATTCGATTAGACCTGCCCCCTAGGATGATTCTATGGACAATTCTAAGCAACTTTGCCGAAGGTCTATCTCGATTTTCGAGTCTCCCACTTTTCAAAAAAAGATTTTTTCCCTATAACATCATTTTGATTCAAAATTCGTTTTTTTATTCATCGTTATATTATCTTTTTTATGTGTATATGAGTTTTTGGGGTCGAGAAATTCATTTCTGATCTTTATTTTTACCTATGACTACCGCCAGAGGGCGTTTCATGCATATTTTAACTATTTTTCGTCTATTTTCCGAGAAAAATTACAAGTTTTTCGGTAAAATTGATCTTTATTTAATTTTTTTCAATGAAAATTCAAATTAAAAAATAAGAACATGTGTAAAAAATAAAAAAAATGAATTTAGTGAGAAAAAAAGCGACAAAGTGTTGTTGCTTTCAAGTCAACAACGCATTTATTTAAAAAAAAACATCGGTAAAACATCATTACCGACATATTTTGTGAAAGAGCACAACACAATGACATTTATGAGTGTTCAGTTCATTAGTGTTTGAGCATCATTTCAGTGAAAGTGAATTATAAATTTCCTGCCAGTGAATAATTGTGAAATTCAAAAAGAATTAAAAGGTATGTGTTAAAATTTTGTAATTTAATACACATAGGCATCGATGTTGTTCTCTTGCTTGGTTACTTTTTTCTGAAATATGTAATACATTGTAATGTATTTATATGTATAGCATGTAGGAATAATGTGCGTTGGAATAATGTATTAACTGGTCCTACCAATTTGTAGGTGGAAAAAATATATTCGAACCAAATGTTTTGAAATATACTAATTTCAGTTTTTTAAAATTTTTTTAGTAAAATTATACAATGGATCCAAATGCATTGCCGTCTACATCTCAAACCGCAACAACATCAACAAGTACCGAAAGTCATTTGAAGCATTTGCCTTCGCACGATGTTGCTGTTTTTGGTGCATCTTGTGATTTGAGTGGACTCGATCTGCCAACGAAACAGGATATTTTAAGATGTTTTTTTTTCTTGGCCGAACGTGCTAAACTCCAAAACAAAATGTTTTCGTATAAAACATTCGTACCGCACGTAACAGACAAATTGATTGAAATTTGGAGTCAACTTAATGTTGAAATTCTAACCAAACAAAGTGTTGTTAGAAAATTGGGTACATTGATTGACAAGTATCAAATCGAAACTAAACATTCAAATATCGCCTCATTCAGAACGTTCGAGCAATCTACAAAAGAATTATTTTACATCGGCAAATGTCAATGTGACTTGAAAGCAGAATTATGCTCATGTGGATTGATTCCAGATCATTTGAAAGAGTTCATGCGAGATCAAAATAATGACAGAAGATTGACGATACCGGAATTCGTGCTAGAAGTTGAAGAGCCAGCACCAACGTCAACAATAATACCAACAAGCGTTGAACAGAGCCATTCAGCATATGAACCAAGTACTGATATAGATCAGCCAAGTTCAAATCCACAAGATATTCCGCCAATGATACGAGGACCGTATACTCCCAGATACGATGCTTCGAACTTCGCTGCGATGTGTGATCGATTTGGTGTGTCTGATAGAATAGCAGCAGCACTCGCAACATCTCTTATGCAAGACATTGACGTAAAAGATGCACATGGCAATCCTATCATCATGGATAAAAATAAAGTGCGTCGAGAAAAGGCCAAATGCAGAGAAGAACTGCTTCGTAAGCAGTATGATGCATCCAATTTGATAGCATTTTCATTCGACGGCCGAAAAAATGATGCTTTAACAATGGAAAAAATCGATGAGAAGTTGCATGCAAGGATGGTGAAAGAACCACATCTAGTTGTTTTGAAGGAACCAAATTCTCAATTGATAGGCTACACAAAAGTCGAAAATGAAGATGCTGAACACAAATTGATGACATTTAATGCATTCTTCGTCGAAAAAGAAATTGCTCTCGATGCATTAATCGGCATATGCTGTGATGGTGAGCCAACAAATACTGGCGTAAGAAATGGGATTTTGCGTCGATTTGAATTGCATTTGAATAGACCGCTGCATTGGTTTGTGTGCATGCTGCACTTTAACGAGCTGCCATTTCGTCATTTGTTTGACACTTTGGAAAGATCATCGACCACTGGACCACGAACAACAACTGGAACGTTGGGCAAACAAATTGAAACTTGTGAAAATCTTCCGGTATGTATCATTTGTCATTTTTCTCATCGATTTTTTCCATTATTAAATGGTAAAATTTAATTCATCTCATTTCTTTTTTTTCAGCTTGTAGATGAATTCGAGATAATCGTGCTAGAGAACATGCCACCTGATTTAGATCCATTTGAATTATCCACCGATTCAAAGTACTTATACAAAATGGCCAATGCAATTTCGAATGGTGTTGTTCCTGCGGATTTATCTCACAATAAACCAGGACCAATAGCACATTCACGTTGGCTCACCAAGGCGAATAGATTGTTGCGGTTGTATGTGTCAACTGAAAATCTATCAAGGAATTTGAAAATTTTGGCAACATACATAATGAAAGTGTATGTGCCGATGTACTTCAACATCAAGTACTATAATTCGGTGGTCTTCGGTAGTGTATTATTTTACAAATTCATTCGTTGGACACAATATTTGGATACAAATCTACGCGGAGTTGTGAATAATGTCATTAAAAACAATTCATATTACGCACATTCCGAAAATATTTTGTTAGCGATGTTATTTGATGATAAAAAAGAGACACGAAAAATCGCAATCAAGAAAATTTTACACTACCGAAGAAATCTGTACGACCCGGCACATCTTAGAGTTTATCAAAAACCTTTGATAAACTTCAATTGTACAGATTATACGAATATGATTGATTTAAATAGAGATGATGTCTTATTCGAACCACCGTTTACGTATAGCATTCCGTATGATCATTTGGAACAATATTTAGAATGCGATGATCCACCATTGCCTGATCCAAGAATTCCGGTACACATACAAGCAACGGAAAGACATGTTCAATTGCTGGCTAGCGTTTCTAAACGTGTTTTAGAAAAGAGTCGACACAGTGTTATGGCAGTTACATCAGAAAGCCGTGCAAAATACCCCCGACTTGAAAGCAAAAAAGACTTTCAAAAATAAGTTATTTCGCTTTTCTTCCACTAAATTCATTTTTTTTTTTATTTTTTACACATGTTCTTATTTTTTAAGTTGAATTTTTGTTGAAAAAAATAAAATAAAGATCAATTTTACCGAAAAACTTGTAATTTTTCTCGGAAAATAGACGAAAAATAGTTAAAATATGCATGAAACGCCCTCTGGCGGTAGTCATAGGTAAAAATAAAGATCAGAAATGAATTTCTCGACCCCAAAAACCCCCCATACACACATAAAAAAGATAATATAACGATGAATAAAAAAACGAATTTTGAATCAAAATGATGTTATAGGGAAAAAATCTTTTTTTGAAAAGTGGGAGACTCGAAAATCAAGATAGACCTATGGTTCCTTCGGCAAAGTTGCTTAGAATTGTCCATATAATCATCTTAGGGGGCAGGTCTAATCGACACAAAATTTGGCCCGCCCTAATATATATATATATATATATATATATATATATATATATATATATATATATATATATATATATATATATATATATATATATATATATATATATATATATATATATATATATATATATATATCTATATATATATATATATATATATATATATCAGCAAAATGATTAAGAAAGATAATCTCTGGAGTGGCCGATCCGATTGAGCTGAAATTTTCGGAGAACGTAGACGTACATAGTAGATAGGCCCATGACTTTCTCAAATTCAGATATCTTAAACTTTTCGGCGGCGGCGAGCGTTTTAGTGAATATTGAGGTACTCCTATATTTCCAAGCAGTGTAAATTTTTGTTAAAGAAAAGTATTGGGAATGAGAACTTATTATGTTCTAAGCTTGTCTATGATAAAGAATGGAAAATTTTGAGCCGTGTGTGGATGCTTTTTGCCTAAAAGTAGGCAAGGAATTTTTTTCAAATTTTGATTTGTCGTTACTTGTGAGAAAAATTATGGATCATCGTGAAAACTACAAAGCGTATTGATGTTGACTAAATTTTGGCACATATAGATTTTCAGCATAAAGCGGGTAACCCTGTAGCCTACGGCAGGCTGCTGAAATAAAATTCTTCAAATCATTGACCTTCCTGAAAATTTTTTGATTTTTGGCAGGCTGCTGAAAAAAAATCCTTCAAATCATTGACCTTCCTGAAAAATTTTTGATTTTTGACAAAAATTTCAAATTTTTGATAAATTTCATCTTTTGTTCTTCACGTCAAGATAAAATTTTCAAAATTCCGATTTGCACAAGAACGGCAACCCATCACCAAATTACCTCTATTTTCAGCACTCGAAAGTTCTGTTCACGAGAACTGACGACCGGATTATCCGATCATAATGAAATTTACATAACATGTTGGTATTAGCTAGGACCAGGTCTGACAGAAGTGAATTTGAAATGCGATCAACCTTTTGGCAGTGGTACCATCTTGAAAAATAACTGAGAAAAACTTTGGGCTATAACTTCCGCTTCAGCCATCAGATTTTAACGAAATTTACACAGTACTTGGACGTTACTCTACATAACATTTGGTGAAAATTTGGTTGAAAGTAAAGGGCTGGCAGCTATGGTGATTTTTGTCTCATAAATCTTGCAAATTTGCTCAGCTTAATAAAGCTTTTTCCCCTATAACTTCCGGTACAGTGTAGAAATCGAAATGAAGTTCATGCAGTAAATGGACCTGAATGTGAGGTAAATGTCGTAGGAATTTCGCACAAAAATCATGAAAGGGCTGCCAGCTATTACCATTTTTGTAAATTTGTGGAATTTCTTTACTGAGCGATTATGTCATTAGATTTCCAATTGAGAATGATCCTGCAATGAAAATTAACAACAAATATTAACGTTTGAAAAATTTGAAAAGTTTTGAGGGTGGTTACCCTAAAATTATTTTCACCCGTATACCTTCCAGCGCAGTGATTCAATCGAAACGAAATTTACTGGTTGGGTTTAACTTAACATGAAGCAGATTTGGTATATTTTTTGTCTTGCTGCTGACACAGGCTGCTGACACAGCATTCGCCATTTTCGTAAATATTGCACCAACAGATGCTTCAAATATGCATATGCATAACGTACTCATATACAAAAATAAGAAACCAATTTTTAAATTTTCCGAGTTTTGAACATTTTTCGGATGGCAGCCTCAAACAACGTTTAACCGCTGAAAATTTCGATGAAATCCTGCGATGAGAACGAAATTCAAAGGATAA
>OZ022264.1:117961201-117981201 GCA_963978885.1 Nemotelus pantherinus
ACTTTTTATCATAGTCAAACCCACAAGGTGTCGTTTGTATAACAAATTTGTTTGAACGGGATTCAAAATAACTGGTAAGTCGATAGTCTTTGAGCGGCCACAAAAAAAATTCTTCTAATATCCTTATTCCCAATCCCATTTTCTCATATCTATGTCTAATGTCAAACCTTGTATCCGTTCCCTTTCTTTAAAAATTTTCTAAGTGGGAGTTGAAATGTAAGAATCATTATTTGTTTTTTGTGAATTGTCACATTGCATTGTTTTCGCTCTAAAAGAAAACAAAAACTTTCATTAATCTCAATTTATTTCTACCTATTTTCATTATAAACATAGACATAGTAACTATGTATATAAAAGTCGTAATTTGTATACTAGATTTTAGTTTATTTGAATTCAAATTGCAAGGCTATTGATTATATTGAAAGAATGAGCTCGAATATGTCAGGAGACAGCCACGACCAGTCACTCGTGTCAATGATGTGGAATCAAATAATAATAATTTACGTCCATCGGAATTTGGAAACACTCTAATGGAAGATGGACATCCCAGGGTTACAATTAAAACCCAGAGACATTTGGAAGATCTACGTCGAGGTTGCCATTGCCCAAATGGAGCCTTAGTTTTGATGGATCATCTTCTCGGCTAGATGCCAAGCAATTTCTATTTCGGGTTTTAGCTTTGTCAACCAATTACGCGATAGGAGCTACAGCACCGGCAAAAAACTTTCATTTACTATTGAGAAGCACGGCTGCAGATTGGTACTGGCGTTTTAGAGAACTAAACTATCTGTTATTATGGAGTGATTTGGAAGCAGAATTTATGGAGAGATTCAGCACCTTTAAAACAGATGTAGACATTAGACGCTCTTTAGATGCACGGGTTCAGGGTAGTCGTGAACGCTTCCAAGACTATTATGATTTGCTAGAGAATCTAGCATTGCAATTGGCCTTTCCTCTAACAAGGTATGGTTTTCCGCAACATGTCTCACAGACTTCGAGTACTTCTGGCAGGAGTGGAGTTTCGGAACACTAGAGAGCTGGTTCGGCGATGTCGCCTAATCGAGTCTGAACGGAGAATGTAAGGTCTGGATATGGATCGTGATAATGCACGGTTTGGGCGTCAGGTGCATGTGTTTGAATTTAAAGAGGACGATACCAGTGGGACGTATCAGCAGACAGACAATTATTCAAGTTATAGGTCTACACGTCATACTCTATGCTCTGCATCGTATTCTCAAAACCATGAATGTGAATTCACCTATCCCCACGAAGTCAATAGTGTACGTCAAGCAAATAAACCGATATCATCATCTGGTAGGAGTATATATTCTGAAATGAACGTGGCGATTTCATAATTTGCTGGAATTGATAAGATATTTGGCGTTCTTTCACAGACTGCACTAATCCTATGTGCAGCATTTGCTGCTTTTAATCCGGGAAAGTAAATGTTTTGAAACCTGATTGTCCACGTTGCCAATCGGGAAACGGCTTCCGGAACGTGACTTCTGTGGGGAGGATACGTGTTTTGATTGATGTACATTCACTAAGACTGAATATGACCAATGTCGCGACCAATGTCGATCCTGAACTTCGTTGTCTTCATTAAGACCCACATATCTTTGGCATGACTCCACCGATAACTTTGTGAACTAAGAACTTTCATCACCACCCCACAACAGTGCATCAAGTGAAAATTTTGGATATCGTAGGCTGAATACCAAACGTTTAATATGTTTGTTCATATTGTTTTTAGCTGAACCTTACTCTAAGCCGTGTTCGGCGGAACTTTGGTTGAAAAATTCGATTGGTGCTGCCACTTATGGTAATTTTTGTGTCTTTGGTTTTGAAAATTTGACCAGGATAATAAAGCTTTTTGCCCTATAGGTTCCAGTGCAGTCTTGATTATTCAGACCGAATCTGTTTGAAAAGCCACATTAGGGATGCCAGCTATTGCTGGTTTTGTGCTTATTTCCAATATCTTTACTAAGCGGTTTTATCGTAAAATTGTCAAAGGGTAATGATGTAGTGACAATAAACGACAAATATGAACTAATGTTCGTACTAATGTTCGAAGAACATTAGTATTAAACTCGTTTCGCCGAAAATTCATATTTCTTTATATATATATATATATATATTCTTTATTTATATATATATATATATATATATATATATATATATATATATATATATATATATATATATATAGATATATATATATATATATATATATATATATATATATATATATATATATATATATATATATAAATATATATATATATATATATATATATATATATATATATATATATATATATATATATATAAATATATATATATATATATATATATATATATATATATATATATATATATATATATATATATATATATATATATATATATAAATATATATAGATATATCAGCAAAATGATTAAGGGAGATAATCTCTGTAGTGGCCGATCCGATTGAGCTGAAATTTTCGGAGAACGTAGATGTATATAATAGGTAGGTCCATGATTTTTTCAAATTCAAATTTCTCAAATCTTTTGGCGGCGGCGAGCGTTTTAGTGAATTTTGAGGTACTCCTATATTTCCATGCAGTGTAAATTTTTGTTAAAGAAAAGTATTGGGAATGAGAACTTATTATGTTCTAAGCTTGTCTATGATAAAGAATTGGAAATTTTGAGCCGTGTGTGGGTGCAGGGTGCCTAAAATTCGGCAAGGATTTTTTTTCAAATTTTGATTTGTCATTACTTGTAAGAAGAACAATGGATCATCGTAAAAATTACAGAACGTATTGATGTTGACTAAAATTTAGCACATATAGATTTTCAACATAAAGCGGGTAACCCTGTAGCTGTGGCAAGCTGCTGCAAAAAAAAATCCTTCAAATCATTTACCTTCCTGAAAAATTATTGATTTTTGACAAAAATTTCAAATTTTTGATAAATTTTATCTTACCTAAAATTCTTTTCACCCGTATACCTTCCAGTGCAGTGATTCAATCGAAAGGAAATATACTGGTTGGGTTTAACTTAACGTGAAGCAGATTTGGTATATTTTTGTTTTGCTGCTGACACAGGGTAGCCAGCATTAGCCATTTTCGTAAATATTGCACCAACAGATGCTTGAAATTACATACTCATATGCAAAGCATTTGCAATAAAACTAAGAAACCAATTTTAAATTTTCCGAGTTTTGAGGTTTCTTTGGATGGCAGCCTCAAACAACGTTTAACCGCTAAAACTTTCGATGAAATCCTCCGATGAGTATGAGCTTGTTAAGGTACACTTATTGCTGCTTCATTAGGAAAGTGTTGATAGCACTGAACATTTTCATCATTTGTGTGATAGTTGAGTTTTGTTGCTTTGAATAAGGAATGGTTGATATGATTCTACAAAACAGTGTATTACGTCTTTCCACACTTTTTTGTCACTCAAAGACAATTTCTTCGAAAATTAGTTTTTTTTATCTTAGTCCACCCACGAGGTGTCGTTTATACAAGAATCAAAATGAATAGTAAGTTGATAGTCTTTGAGCGGCCACAAAAAAAAAATTCTTCTAATTTCCTTATTCAAAATCCAATTTTCTCATATCTACGTCTAATGTCATACCTTGAATCCGTTCCTTTTCTTTTAAACTTTCCTGTCTGGGAGGTGAAATGTAAGAATCATTATTTGCTTTTATGATAGTGAATTTTCATATTGCATTTTTTTTGCCCCAAAGGAAAACAAAATCTTTCATTATTTTTCAATTTATTTCTACCTATTTTCATTATAAACGTATATCGTTATCATAAACATAAAAGTCAGAATCTATGTCCTAGAGTTAAGTTGATTTGAATTTAAATTGCAAAGCTATTGATTATATTCAAAGAATGAGCTCGAATAGGAGACTTCGATCCAGTAGCTGAGATTCCAACTATACTCCGTTTCATCGTCAATTGGAAAGATTGAGTTTGTCTCCGGCAAAAGTAAGGACCGCTCAAAGCGCACTTACACGATCTACACCAGAAACGCATGTCAGGAGATAATTTACATCCATCGGAATTTGTAAAAATTTTTGTGGGAGATAGACATCCTAGGGTAACGTTTAATCAAAACCCAGAGACATTTGGAAGATCTACGTTGAGGTTACCATTGCCAAAATGGAGCCTTAGTTTTGATGGATCATCTTCTGGGCCAGATGCCAAGCAATTTTTTTTTTGGGTTTTAGCTTTGTCAACCAATTACGCGATAGGAGCTACAGCACCGGCAAAAGACTTTCATTTACTGTTGAGAAGCAGGGCTGCAGATTGGTACTGGGGTTTTAGAGAACTAAACTATCTGTTATTATGGGGTGATTTGGATGCAGAATTTTCGGAGAGATTCAGCACCTTTAAAACAGGTGTAGACATTAGACGCTCTTTAGATGCACGGGTTCAGGGTAGTCGTGAACGCTTCCAAGACTATTATGATTCGCTAGAGAATCTAGCATTCTAATTGGCCTTTCCTCTAACATGGTATGGTTTTCCGCAACATGTCTCACAGACTTCGAGTACTTCTGGCAGGAGTGGAGTTTCGGAACACTAGGGAGCTGGTTCGGCGATGTTGCCTGATGGAGTCTGAGTGAAGAATGTAAGGTCTGGATATGGATCGTGATAGAGCACGGCTTGGGCATCAGGTGCATGTGTTTGAATTTAAAGAGGATGATACCAGTGGGACGTATCAGTAAATTTTATCTTTTGTCCTTCATGTCAAGATAAAATTTTCAAAATTCCGATTTGCACAAGAACGGCAACCCATCACCAAATATCCTCTATTTTCAGTACTCGAAAGTTCTGTTCCGAGAACTGACGACCGGATTATCCGATCATAATGAAATTTACAGGACATGTTGGTATTAACTAGGACCAGGTCTCATAGAAGTCATTTTGAAATGTGGGTAATCCTGTGGCAGTGGTACCATCTTGGAAAATCACTGAGAAAAAAACCGGTTTTTGGCCTATAACATCCGATTCAGCCATCAGATTTAGACAAAATTCACACAGTACTTGGATGTTACTCCATGTAACATTTGATAAAATATTGGTTGAAAAATTAGTATAGGGCTGGCAGCTGTGGTGATTTTTGTCTCATAAATCTTACAAATTTGCTCAGCAAAATGAAGCTTTTTCCCCTATAACTTCCGGTCCAGTGTAGAAATCAAAACGAAGTTTATGCAGTAAGTGGACTTTCATATGAAGTAAATGTCGTAGGAATTTCGTACAAAAATCATGAAAGGGCTGCCAGCTATTACCATTTATGTAATTTTGTGAAACTTCATTAATGAGCGACTATGTCATTAGATTTGCAATTGAGAATGATCCTGCAATGAAAATTAACAACAAATATT
The DNA here is from genome assembly GCA_963978885.1 of Nemotelus pantherinus. Classification (NCBI taxonomy): domain Eukaryota; kingdom Metazoa; phylum Arthropoda; class Insecta; order Diptera; family Stratiomyidae; genus Nemotelus; species Nemotelus pantherinus. The sequence continues at coordinate 117,966,582 of OZ022264.1, forward strand.
AACGTTTTAAAAATTTAAAAAGTTTTGAGGGTGGTAGCCCTAAAATTCTTTTCACCCGTATACCTTCCAGTGCAGTGATTCAATCGAAAGGAAATATACTGGTTGGGTTTAACTTAACGTGAAGCAGATTTGGTATATTTTTGTTTTGCTGCTGACACAGGGTAGCCAGCATTAGCCATTTTCGTAAATATTGCACCAACAGATGCTTGAAATTACATACTCATATGCAAAGCATTTGCAATAAAACTAAGAAACCAATTTTAAATTTTCCGAGTTTTGAGGTTTCTTCGGATGGCAGCCTCAAACAACGTTTAACCGCTAAAACTTTCGATGAAATCCTCCGATGAGTATGAGCTTGTTAAGGTACACTTATTGCTGCTTCATTAGGAAAGTGTTGATAGCACTGAACATTTTCATCATTTGTGTGATAGTTGAGTTTTGTTGCTTTGAATAAGGAGTGGTTGATATGATTCTACAAAACAGTATATTACGTCTTTCCACACTTTTTTGTCACTCAAAGACAATTTCTTCGAAAATTAGTTTTTTTTATCTTAGTCCACCCACGAGGTGTCGTTTATACAAGAATCAAAATGAATAGTAAGTTGATAGTCTTTGAGCGGCCACAAAAAAAAAATTCTTCTAATTTCCTTATTCAAAATCCAATTTTCTCATATCTACGTCTAATGTCATACCTTGAATCCGTTCCTTTTCTTTTAAACTTTCCTGTCTGGGAGGTGAAATGTAAGAATCATTATTTGCTTTTATGATAGTGAATTTTCATATTGCATTTTTTTTGCCCTAAAGGAAAACAAAATCTTTCATTATTTTTCAATTTATTTCTACCTATTTTCATTATAAACGTATATCGTTATCATAAACATAAAAGTCAGAATCTATGTCCTAGAGTTAAGTTGATTTGAATTTAAATTGCAAAGCTATTGATTATATTCAAAGAATGAGCTCGAATAGGAGACTTCGATCCAGTAGCTGAGATTCCAACTATACTCCGTTTCATCGTCAATTGGAAAGATTGAGTTTGTCTCCGGCAAAAGTAAGGACCGCTCAAAGCGCACTTACACGATCTACACCAGAAACGCATGTCAGGAGATAATTTACATCCATCGGAATTTGTAAAAATTTTTGTGGGAGATAGACATCCTAGGGTAACGTTTAATCAAAACCCAGAGACATTTGGAAGATCTACGTTGAGGTTACCATTGCCAAAATGGAGCCTTAGTTTTGATGGATCATCTTCTGGGCCAGATGCCAAGCAATTTTTTTTTTGGGTTTTAGCTTTGTCAACCAATTACGCGATAGGAGCTACAGCACCGGCAAAAGACTTTCATTTACTGTTGAGAAGCAGGGCTGCAGATTGGTACTGGGGTTTTAGAGAACTAAACTATCTGTTATTATGGGGTGATTTGGATGCAGAATTTTCGGAGAGATTCAGCACCTTTAAAACAGATGTAGACATTAGACGCTCTTTAGATGCACGGGTTCAGGGTAGTCGTGAACGCTTCCAAGACTATTATGATTCGTTAGAGAATCTAGCATTCTAATTGGCCTTTCCTCTAACATGGTATGGTTTTCCGCAACATGTCTCACAGACTTCAAGTACTTCTGGCAGGAGTGGAGTTTCGGAACACTAGGGAGCTGGTTCGGCGATGTTGCCTGATGGAGTCTGAGTGAAGAATGTAAGGTCTGGATATGGATCGTGATAGAGCACGGCTTGGGCATCAGGTGCATGTGTTTGAATTTAAAGAGGATGATACCAGTGGGACGTATCAGTAAATTTTATCTTTTGTCCTTCATGTCAAGATAAAATTTTCAAAATTCCGATTTGCACAAGAACGGCAACCCATCACCAAATATCCTCTATTTTCAGTACTCGAAAGTTCTGTTCCCGAGAACTGACGACCGGATTATCCGATCATAATGAAATTTACAGGACATGTTGGTATTAACTAGGACCAGGTCTCATAGAAGTCATTTTGAAATGTGGGTAATCCTGTGGCAGTGGTACCATCTTGGAAAATCACTGAAAAAAAAACCGGTTTTTGGCCTATAACATCCGATTCAGCCATCAGATTTAAACAAAATTCACACAGTACTTGGATGTTACTCCATGTAACATTTGATAAAATATTGGTTGAAAAATTAGTATAGGGCTGGCAGCTGTGGTGATTTTTGTCTCATAAATCTTGCAAATTTGCTCAGCAAAATGAAGCTTTTTCCCCTATAACTTCCGGTCCAGTGTAGAAATCAAAACGAAGTTTATGCAGTAAGTGGACTTTCATATGAAGTAAATGTCGTAGGAATTTCGTACAAAAATCATGAAAGGGCTGCCAGCTATTACCATTTATGTAATTTTGTGAAACTTCTTTAATGAGCGACTATGTCATTAGATTTGCAATTGAGAATGATCCTGCAATGAAAATTAACAACAAATATTAACGTTTTAAAAATTTAAAAAGTTTTGAGGGTGGTAACCCTAAAATTCTTTTCACCCGTATACCTTCCAGCGCAGTGATTCAATCGAAACGAAATATACTGGTTGGGGTTAGGTTTAGGTTAGTAAAGAGGGCTGCCGGGAAACGCGGCTTACATTAGGCCACCAGTTTGGGCCCATTTGCCACCCTCCGCTGGCTTTTTAGAGCTGCCAAGTGACTGCTTCGCCAAACTGGATCAGCTGACTCAGCGTGACGGTACCAGCCACCTCTGCTAACCCTTGAAAGTGGTATGCACCAAAAATTTTGAGGCGTTTATTATTTAGGGCCGGACAATCGCAGAGAGTATGCTCAATGGTGTCCTCTTCCATCTCGCACCTCTTGCATAAACTGCTGGATGTCAGTCCCATTTTCTTCGCATGAGATGCGGTAAGGCAATGCCCTGTGAGCAAGCCGACCGTGGTTCTCAAGCAGTTCCTGCTGAGCTTGAGCAGTTTCCTGCTTTTGCTTGGATCAGGTGATGGCCATAATGTCCTGGCCACCCTGCAGTCCAGCCTGTTTTCCCATTCGGACTTTAGTTTGGCCCATATGGCGGCATCAAGTTTGTTTGTGGCGTCCGCGATTGACCGAGGTACAGTGATGCAGGGGCAGTTGCTAGCTCCTGAACCTTTCCTCGCCAATTCATCAGCTTTTTCGTTGCCTATGACCCCACTATGCCCTGGCACCCACATAATCCGGATAGGAATATGCCTTGCCTTTTCATTGAGAGCCACTCTGCAAGCGTTAACAGTTTTTGAAGAACATCTGTAAGACGCAAGAGCGAGAATGGCTGCCCTACTGTCGACGCAAATGGTTATTGGTCTGGTTGATATTCCGCTAATGGACTCAACTGCCATGCGTATAGCATGTAATTCAGACTGAAAGACGGTAGCATGGTCTGACAGTCTACACCACAGGTTAAGGCTCAAATCCGTAGAAAACACGCCCGAGCCAACTCCTGTGTCCGTCTTTGACCCGTCCGTGTAAATCCAGGCACCCCTATCGGTGGTAGCTTCCTTTTTCTTCCAGTCTGTTCTTGTGGGTATCTTGACCTGGAAATTCCTGCCAAGATGTATTATTTTCCTCATGTGGTCCGTGTCTTCTGCAACGAGTCCAAATCTTTTGCGGCATTCTATAAGAATACCGCTGTGGCCCCACTGATCTGAGTCGTTCCACATGCCAGAACTTTTAGCGCGTATCGCCGCTAAGCTTGCGCTTCTAAAGATGAATCGATCTAGGGGCATGAGTCCCAAAATCATTTCCAACCCAGCCGTTGGGACGGTTCTTAAAGCACCCGTAATACATATGCAAACTAATCTTTGCAGTGTTGTTAGCTCCTTGATATTAGTTTTACTCTCCGCTGCTTTCCACCACACGACCGCTCCATACACCAAAATCGGCCTGACTACACATGTGAATATGTAATAGGCCGCCCTAGGTTTAAGACCCCAGGTATTGGAGTAGGCGGACCGGCAAGCGAAAAGTGCTGCGCGGGCCTTACCAATTCTGTGCTTCACGTTAGCCCCCCAGTTCAGTTTCCTGTCTTGTATAAGGCCCAAATATTTAACACTATCAGCAAGCTCCAATGTTATTCCGTTGAGGCTAGGCGTGGCAATAGCCGGTACCCTGTGTTTCTTTGTGAAGAGCATAAGTTCGGTTTTTGTCGGGTTTGCCCTAAGACCGACTTTTCTGGCCCAGATTTGAATATCGTCCAGCGCCGATTGCATAAGGTCCGACAAAGTTTGTGGGAACGCACTCCTCACAAGTACCACAATGTCATCGGCATACGCCACTACCTCAAAGCCACTGGCCCTTAACTTCTCCAGTATTTCGTTGACTGTCAGGATCCAGAAAAGGGGAGATATAATCCCTCCTTGTGGTGTTCCGGTACCGACTGTTCTTTCCGCTTTGGCCTCCAAAAAGGTAGCCTCAATCCGCCTGCTCTTGAGCAAGTCAGATGCCCAGGTCGCCAGGGTTTTATCCACTCCATATCGAGCCAAGGCATCAATGATACTCGCGACAGTGACATTATTGAAGGCCCCCTCAATGTCTAAGAAGGCTGCCAACGTGAATTCCTTCTGCCGTAAGGATTTTTCTATTGTACCGACAACTTTGTGTAATGCCGTATCTACTGATCTGCCCGCTAGATACGCGTGTTGATCAACACAGATTCTCGCGACATCAACCGAGCTTTTGATGTGCAGATCAACAAGCCTCTCTAGTGTTTTGAGCAGAAACGATGTTAAGCTGATTGGTCTAAAGTCCTTCACGTAATGATGATTCAACCTACCAGGTTTCGGAATGAAGACCACTCTAGCTTTTGTCCATTGCTCGGGTACTACCCCGAGGCGGAGGCATGCGGTAAAAATACGCTGCAGAATGGGAATGATGGCCTTATCTGCTTTTTGAAGCATGATAGGTGATATCTCATCAATCCCTGTAGCTTTGTAAGGTCGGAATGTGCCAATAGCCCATTTAATCTTGACCTCGTCCACTACTTCCTTGATCAGCCGCTCAGACGCCCGGTGGGTTCCACGAAGTACGTCACTACGCGGTGTCACGCAGGCTGATTCTGGAAAGTGAGTTTCCAGTAGCAAGTCCAGGCACTCTTTCGGGTCCTCCACCCAATCCCCGTTTTCCCTTCGCAAAAGCGTAGGTACGCCAGGGGTTACGCTTAGAACCTTCCTGATTCTGGCAGCCTCTGTACCTCCTTCAATGTTCTCACAGAATTCCCTCCATGAGTCGCGCTTGGCTTGTCTAATCTTCTTTTTGAAAAGCGACAGCTCTTGCTTGTAACGATTCCAGTCAGCCACGTTTCCGGAACGCCTTGCGGTGTTAAACGCCCTTCGTGTGCGACCTCTAGCCTCTGTGAGTTCGCCATTCCACCACAAGGTAGCGTTCTTCCTTACGGGCTTTTCCGGACACACGTCTTTGAAATCTGACACTAAGATTCCCGTTAATCGGTTCACCTGCTCGTTCAGCCGTCCTGGACTCGTCAGTTCCAGATCGTCTAGTGCTCTGAGGTGTCTATTTGTTTTCCTTGAGTAAACTTCCCATTGTGCTGTTCTCGGGTTCCGTACTTTTTTAGGTGAAATAACAGAACAACCGATATTCCAGCATAGCCACTGGTGGTCCGAGAGCGATGGCAGGTTATAAACCTGCCAGCTGTGGACACTTTTCATTATGCTTGGAGTTGCCAGGGTAATATCAATTACCTCAGCCCTGTTCTTAGTTATAAATGTAGGTTTGTTACCCATGTTGAGGATGTTGAGGTTGGTTGACGTTAGAAATTCTAGCAAACTCCTACCTCTCTCGTTCATGTTGGTGCTTCCCCATATTTCGTGGTGAGCATTTGCGTCAAAGCCGATAACAGCATCCGTTGTCATAGCCGCTACTGCCAATCTTCTCAGTCCGGGCGTGATGGGATCCATGTCGTATGGTAGATAGACCGCCGACAACAGGCACCGTTTCGTGCCGCTACCAGCGATCCCCCACTCCACACACACTGTGGTTGTATCCCCATCACAAAGCTGCAGAATCAAGATTGCTTTCACCTCTTTTTTGGCGACAATACAAGTCCTTGTCTTGTCCCTTCCTTTTAGCTGGAACACACTGAGGCTGGTGCCGAATCCACAAGCCACATTCTTGTACAGAAGCGGCTCCTGTATCAGTGCGATGTCAGCGTGCCCCCGACTGAGATGCCGAAGCAGATTGGCCGTCGCCCCTCTACTGTGGTGCAGATTTGCTTGGACCACTCGCACTTCGGCTACCCTCAGTCACCTTCTCCGCTCCAACTTTCAAGGTGATCCTCTTCAGACCGAAGTGAATCAACCCGTGGTTGGCCCGTACTTGATCCGCGGACTCCCGATCGATACCCAGCACAAGCACTAACTTAGCTGCACCAGTTAAGTCAGGCTCCGCAGATTGGTTAGTTAGTTTAACAGCCTGGAATAATCTCCAGCCTGAAACTTTCAGATCGGGGTTCTGTCTTTTTAACAGAGACAGAGCCTCCGAAGCGTTCGAGTGGGGCACCGCCACCTTCGCTGTAATTAGCTTGGGCACGGATGTCTCCTCCACTACGTCCAAACCTGGATGGTCTGCAGAAATCTTCAGGACGGTAGACCGAAGCCATTCCGTCGAGAAGACGTCACTACAGGTCACCGCAATGTGGCCGCGAACAATGTTACAGCCTTCAAAGCGAGGTGACCCTTCTTCCGTTGACATGGCAAACCTGAGGAGTTCCTCGGTGATTCGTTTAAGAATCACCTTGGCCACGTCATCTTCAAGTCTCCATTCCAGGGGTTCCTGCTTGTCAACGACGGCCAGCTTAAGGTGACTGGCCGCTACGTCCCTAAAGGAACGAACTGCCGTCTCCTGTCGTGGCCTCTTCGTCGATTTACCTCTCGGCGAGGTTAACTCCTCTGAGCGTTGGCGTTTACTTGCAGCCGCTGCAGCAGGTTTCACTTGGGCAACCTCGGGTTTCCCTTTGGATTCCAGCGTCACCGTGCTACTGGCCGCTCGTTTTGCCTCTCTCCTTCTGAAGCGTTGGGCATTCCGCTTCCTCCCTTTGGTGGGATCAGCTGCCGCCACCTTCACAGTAGACTGCAGATCTTTGGAGGCACCACCTCCAGTCTTGGTCACAGCTCTGCTGAGTGGCTTAGCCGCCGCTTCCTTCCCGGTGACCTGCAAGCCTTTCAGCTTGCCGCCTCCATTCTTGGTCACAGCTCTGCTAGAAGCCGACTCAACCGCCGCTTCCGTTGTACTGGCCAGTGAATCTCCAGACCTGCCGCCAGACTGCTGAGTAGCTGCTCTGCTGACGGGTACCGCTACGTCCATCGGACTCACAGTAGATCCCGCGGCGGGTTCCCCATCTAGCTTCAGGGCCCGCAATCTTTCGATCGTCTGACCCTGAGCCGTTTCGCTTCCCGACGTTGGTGATCGTGTCACCTTTGAACTCCTTTTGAAGGGGTCCTTTTCTGGTGACTTCCCTCCAGTAGTACTGGCGGGAAGTTTGAGTTTTTTCAGGTCTTTATTTTGATCCATAGATTATATTTTTTTATAATTTCAGGTTTGGGTTTCACGTTCTCGGACCACAGCCGAGGCAATCGCCAGCAATTTTGCCTCCCGCTACACCCCGCCCCCATAGGAACAACGTATTGCTCCGACCGTCCTTCCCCCTCTTCGGATCGCGAGGCAGACTCCCCCACGACCATCCGAGGGTTCTGTAGGCTTTCACAGTACGCTGAACCTGCGAACCTTGCTGCCGAGGCAACCAAGGTGTCCCCCCTAGTCTAACAGTTCGCTACTCTGTAGACCGCGGTTCGCCAGGTTCCAGAACCGGGCAAAGTGAAGTGTTGGATCCAGAACCCCGCAGGTGAACCTTCACCTCAGTCACCAGCCCAGACCTGTCCCCAGGCCTCCGTGTCACCCCTGCGAAAAGAAACAAGGGCGCCCCTCTGCCGGTTACGGGCGAGGCCTCCGTTTACACAGCCCATACAGCTGGCTGCTGTACGGGCGTGCGGCAGAACCAAAATTTTTTACGGGAGAGGGATCTCTCACCAACCTTACTTAGAAGGGAATTGTTACCAGTTACCTCCCTTCCGGGGGAATTGTTACCAGTGGCCACCGCGAGGAGGTTATGGATCACACTTTCACCAGACCGAACAGTTGCGGCACGTGTATATTTGCGTATACTACATGTTTTTCCCCCTATTCGGCTGGCAACCGACCGCCTGGTTGGGGTTAACTTAACGTGAAGCAGATTTGGTATATTTTTGTTTTGCTGCTGACACAGGGTAGCCAGCATTAGCCATTTTCGTAAATATTGCACCAACAGATGCTTCAAATTATATACTTATATGCAAAGCATTTGCGATAAAAATAAGAAACCAATTTTTAAATTTTCCGAGTTTTGAGCATTTTTCGGATGGCGGCCTCAAACAACGTTTAACCGCTAAAACTTTCGAAGAAATCCTCCGATGAGAACGAAATTCAAAGGATAAGTTGATTTAAGTATGAGCTTATTAAGGTACACTTATTGCTGCTTCATTAGGAAAGTGTTGATAGCACTGAACATTTTCATCATTTGTGTGATAGTTGAGTTTTGTTGCTTTGAATAAGGAATGGTTGATATGATTCTACAAAACAGTGTATTACGTTTTCCCACACTTTTTACTAATGTTCGAAGAAGAACATTAGTATTAGAATCACTTTGGCCAAAAATTCATATTTCTTTATATATATATATATATATATATATATATATATATATATATATATACCATTTACAAGTCAAATTCATCATTTTGCAAGTGAAATTCATCATTTTGCAAGTCAATTTAACACTTTTGCAATTCAATTTAACACTTTTGCAATTGAATTTAACACTTTTTTAAAACAATTTAACATTTTTGCAATTCAATTTAACATTTTTGCAATTCAATTTCACATTTTCGCAAATCAATTTAACTTTTTTGCAAATAAGTTTAACGCTTTAGGAATGGTGATATTACTTAGCTTCGAGTGTGCGAAATGAATAGAAGAAACGACGAATGTGAGTGATTGTTTGATTAAAATCGGAAAAGTAGTATTACAAAAATAAGTAAACATTCTATTTTACCAATTTGTAAATTACGTATGATATTACTATTGCTATTATAGCAATTTAATCTTAACATTGATAATAAAAATATTTGTTACTGTTTGTCCTAATCAAAAATATTTTCAATTGCTAAAAAAATTATGTACAAATTATCAAATAATTTCATTCTGACTTCATTTGAATGAAATAATACGAAAGTAATAATAAAAGTCGAAAAAATCGAACAATAATTACCCAAGTCAGAATGAAGTAATGAAGTCAGAATGAAATTATTTGATAATTTGTACATAATTTTTTTTCGCAATTGAAAACATTTTTGATTAGGACAAACAGTAACAAATATTTTTATTATCAATGGTAAGATTAAATTGCTATAATAGCAATAGTAATATCATACTTAATTTACAAATTGGTAAAATAGAATGTTTACTTATTTTTGTAATACTACTTTTCCGATTTTAATCAAACAATCACTCACATTTGTCGTTTCTTCTATTCATTTCGCACACTCGAAGCTAAGTAATATCACCATTCCTAAAGCGTTAAACTGATTTGCAAAAAAGTTAAATTGAATTGCGAAAATGTGAAATTGAATTGCAAAGATGTTAAATTGAATTGCAAAAATGTTAAATTGTTTTAAAAAAGTATTAAATTCAATTGCAAAAGTGTTAAATTGAATTGCAAAAGTGTTAAATTGACTTACAAAAGTGTTAAATTGACTTGCAAAATGATGAATTTGACTTGCAAATGGTATATATATATATATATATATATATATATATATATATATATATATATATTTATATATATATATATATATATATATATATATATATATATACATATATATATATATATATATATATATATATATATATAAATATATATATATATATATATATATATATATATATATATATATATATATATATATATATATATATATATAAATATATATATATATATATATATATATATATATATATATATTTGTTTAATTTATTTACCAAACAAGGCAACATACATTAACAATTCAATATAACAACATAACAATTACATACAAATTTTCCAACACAGTAGAAAACAAAATACAACACAACTTTTATTTTAGTTACTTTACTTTACTTTAATATATTTTATTTTGATTTTAGCTAAATTGATGGGCAAATTAAGTGGGATTAGGATGTTGATAGGGTCTTTAATAAGTTTGTTCTAAAAGTGTGTTTAGAGATCCCCGAAGCGTAGTTGCTGCTTATAGAGTTGAAAATTCTACAGCACCTATTTATGGGCTCGTTATATGCATAGTTAGTGTGGTGATTGAACTCCTTGAGCAGAGTTGCATGCCTAGTGCGTCTTGGTTGGTCGTTGAAAATAATTTTGTTGGAGAGAGCTTCAACATTGACTGCACCACTTATAATATCAAAGGTTAGGCATGCACTTAACAGTGTTCGTCTAGAAGAGAGAGGCATTAAATTAAGTAGGCTCAGTCTGGTTTTGTAAGAAGGAAGATGTTGGAAGTCTTTTGGATCATAAAGGTCCCTCAAAGCGAAAAGTAAAAACTGTTTCTGAACAGATTCTACTCTCTCACTATGTAGCTCAAAAACTGGGTTCCATATTATGCAGGCATACTCCAATAAAGGACGCACCAGAGTGATATATAATGACTTGGTAACCCATATATTCTTGAACTCTTTAGCACGTCTCTTATTGATAATGAGCTTACTACATGACACTTGTTAATGTTAAGATTCAAATGATTCTCATTGCACCACTGTTCGAGAGATTGAAGCTTTGATTGTAGAAGAATTGCGTCAGATTGCGTGTTTACGCTGTGGTAAATTTTTAAATCGTCTGCATAAAAGAGATGGGGTATACCAAGCAATGTCTCAGAAAGATCAGAAATGAAGATGTTAAAAAGCAGGGGACCTAGATGACTGCCTTGCGGTACTCCAGAAGATGCGAAAACTCTTTTAGATAAGTGGCCCTGGAATTTAACAAGCTGAGTTCGATCGCGAAGATAAGACTGGAGCCAATCAAGAAGAGACCCTGATATACCGAAGTTGCGAAGCTTGTATATTAGAGTTTGATGGTCAACCCGGTCGAAAGCCTTACTAAAGTCCGTATAGACTGCGTCAATTTGACTTCCTTTTTCCATTTCACAGAGCACATCAGAGACCAGGATCATGAGATTAGTAGAAGTCGATCTACCCTTACGAAATCCATGTTGTTGCTCATTTAAAAGAGGGTCGATTATGCGAGTAAGTTTTTCACAAACTAACTTCTCAAAAAGTTTGGGGATAACAGATAGAATAGCAATCCCCCGATAGCTATCGACTGATCGTTTATCACCACTTTTGAAAATAGGCGTAAGGTATGAAGATTTCCAGAGAGATGGAAAAACACCTATGGAGAGGGATTTATTGAAAATCATGTGCAAAGGTGTGATCAATTGGTCAGCAAATTGCACGACGAAGGAAGGAGAAACCAAATCAGGGCCTGGTCCTTTGCCGATCTTTAGTTGATGAATAGCTTCAATAATAGCCTCTTGTGTAAGAACAAACCCGGCGATAAGAGGTCTCGTGGTGATTCTTGCAGACATAGTAGAAGTGGACGTTATTGGCGAGCAAAAAGAATTTTGAAAGTGATCAGCAAAAAAGTTACAAATGGCTTGTGGGCAGGAAGAAACCATGTTACCACGGGACATCGAACAGGGATAGCCGGTTGTTTTACGTTTCAAGTTAACGAAATCGTAAAACTTCCTGGGATCACTAATGATTTTTTCCCCCATTGAGTTAACATAGAACTCATACGCTTCGCGAGATTTGATGGAAAATTCGTTGGATAGCTGATCGTATAATCTGATTAGACCCTCATTGAGCAAGTTTTCATTTTTAATTGCTTTATATAATTTATTTCTACGGTTTCTGAGACGCCTTAAATTATTGTCGAGCCAAGGCTCTGAGAGTTTGTTTTTTATATATATATATATACATATACATATATATATATATATATATATATATATATATATATATATATATATATATATATATATAAATATAAATATATATATATATATATATATATATATATATATATATATATATATATATATATATATATATATATATATATATATATATATATATATATATATATAAATATATATATATATATAAAGATATATATATATATATATATATATATATATATATATATATATATATATATATATATATATATATATATATATATATATATATATATATATATATGTATATATATATATTTATATCATCAAAAAATTTCAGTGGAAAAAGCTCAGGAACGCGCCATCCGATTGAGCTGAAATTTTCAGGACACATTGATGTATGTGCAGAATAGTGCCAGGTCTCCTTAAAAGTTAATAATCTCTAACCCTTTGGCGCCGGCGGCCATTTTAGTGATTTTTTTAATATACCTATTATTCCGTACAAAAATAATTTTTGCAAAAATAAAGTTGACGACATAAATTTCGAACAAGTTTTAGATGTAAATCGGATAATGTTTTGGAATTTTTTAACCCCATGTGTGCGCTGGGTGCCTAAAAAGAGAACGGGAAAATTTGAAAATTTTAAAATTGCGATAACTTTTGACAGAGCTATTTCATGATTACGAAATTTTCAGGACATGTTTTTTTTATTTAGTTGTAGATCAGTGTACGTTTTAATGTGTGTGCTGGCAACCCTGTAGCTAAGGCAGGCACTGAAAGTGAAAACCTCCAAATCATCGTCTCTCTTGAAAAAATGTCGTTTCTTAATAAAAAGCCATTCATATGTAAATTTTGTGCTTTGTTTACAAAGACAAAAAAAAATTTGATATGGTATAACGGGCACGCCTGGTAACCCTTGCCCAATTTACCTATATTTTTAGCATCAAAAACTTCTGTTCACAGAAACTCACGATCCGGTGAGCAGAATTAATTGAAATTTGCAGAGTGTATTGGTCTTAAATAGGACCAGGTCTGATAGAAGTGATTTTGAAATGCGGGTGATTCTATGCCAGTGGTGCCATCTTGAAAAATCACTGAAAAAGATAACTGCTTCTAGCCCTATAAATTCTGATTGAATCGTTTGATTTTTACGAAATTCACACCGTAGTTGCACCTTACTTTAAGCCACGTTTAATACAAATTTATTTGAAAAATTCGGTTGGAGCTGCCAGCTATGATAATTTTGGTGTCTTAAATTTGAAAATATAAAAATTTGGAAGTGAAAAAATTCAAACCATCGAATATCCTAAAAACTTTCCGTTTCTACAATAAAACTAATCTATATACAAAACTTATGCTTAATCTACACAGTCAAAGTAAAACTTTTGAAATTTCATGTCGGACAAGAACGGTAACCCTTTCTCAGTTAACCTATATTTTTAGCTTCAAAAACTTCTGTTCACGGGAACTCACGTATCAATTATCAGATAGAATTGAAATTTACAGAATCCATTGGACTTAATTAGGGCCAGGTCTGATAGAAGCGATTTTGAATTGTAGGCAACTCTGTTCCAGTGGTGCCATCTTGAAAAATTACAAAGAAAAAAAATGCTTTTTGCCCTATTAAATGTGAATAAGTTTCCAGATTTTCATGAAATTGACACAGTAGCTGGACCTTACTCTAGACTCTGTTTGATTGAAATTTGGTTGAAAAATTCGATTGGTGCTGCCAGCTATGGTAATTTTTGTGTCTTTGGTTTTGAAAATTCGCTCAGGAAAATAAAACTTTTTGCCCTATAACTGCCGTTGCAGTCATGAAATCAATACGAATTTCATACAATAACTGGAACTTATTATAAACATTATTCAAGCCAATTTTGGTTGAAAAGCCATGATAGGGTTGCCAGCTATTGTTGGTTTTGTGTTTGTTTGCAATATCTTTGTTAAGCGGTTTTATCGTAGAGTTTTCAATTGGTTATGATATTGTAGTGACAATAAACAGCAAATATTAAGCTTTCGATTATTTGAAAAAATTTGCTGCAGGTAACTCTAAATTTCTTTATACTCCTATAACTTCAAATGTTATAAAACAACGTGAAGCAGATGTGACATATTCTTGGCTTTGATACTGGCGAAAGGTTGCCAGCATGAGTCAGTTGTGCTACTTTTGTATCAATAAATGCTTGCAGTTAGTATTCATACCGGAAACATTTACAATGAAAATAAATAACCGATGTTTCAATTCCCAAAGTTCTGCAAATTTTTCGGATCGCAGCCCCAAACTCCAACTTCAGTTACAGTGCTGCAGGCACTGAACATTTTCTTCATTGATGTTATATGAGATGCTGCTTTAAAAATTTTGTGAAATAAGCAACTGATAACGAATATAATTAACCCGTGTTTTGCTCTCATTAACGTTGAAATTAATGCCAGTGGTAATATCTGAAACCTTCTACCATATGAGTTATAATGCATTCTTGAGACAAAAGTAAAACGTGGCATTTGAAACAATTTGGCCGTAATAAGCAGCGCATGTGGTGGAATTTGCACTCAAAACCTGCA
>OZ022264.1:117983701-118101973 GCA_963978885.1 Nemotelus pantherinus
GCATTCTTGAGACCAAAGTAAAACGTGGCATTTGAAACAGTTTGGTCGTAATAAGCAGCACATGTGGTGGAATATGCACTCAAAACCTGCACGATTCTTCTACTGTTCTTCGAACATTAGTGTTTCTAGCGGTTCAGGTGCGCTAGAGTTTTTTTATCTTAGTCCACCCACAAGGTGTCGTTTATACAATCAATTTGTTTGATCGAGATTCAAAATGAATGGTTAGTTTGTAGTCTTTGAGCGGCCACAAAAAAAAATTCTTCTAATTTCCTTGTTCTCAATCCAATTTTCTCATATCTATGTCTAATGTCATGAATCCGTTCCTTTTATTTTAAACTTTCCTGTCTGGGAGATGAAATGTAAGAATCATTATTTACTTTTATGATAGTGAATTTTCAAATTGCATTTTTTTTGCTCTAAAAGAAAACAAAATCTTTCATTAATATTAATTTATTTCTACCTATTTCATTATAAACGTATATCGTTATCATTAACATAAAAGTCAGAATCTATATCCTAGAGTTAAGTTGATTTGAATTTAAATTGCAAAGCTATTGATTATATTCAAAGAATAAGCTCGAATAGGAGACTTCAATCTTGTAGCTGAGATTCCAGCTATACTCCGTTTCATCGTCAATTGGAAAGATTGAGTTTGTCTCCGGCAAAAGTAAGGACCGCTCAAAGCGCACTTACACGGTCAACACCAGAAACGCATGTCAGGAGATAATTTACATCCATCGGAATTTGTAAACATTCTTGTGGGAGATAGACATCCTAGGGCTACGTTTAATCAAAACCCAGAGACATTTGAAAGATCTACGTCGAGGTTGCCATTGCCAAAATGGAGCCTTAGTTTTGATGGATCATCTTCTGGGCCAGATGCCGAGCAATTTTTTTTTTGGGTTTTAGCTTTGTCAACCAATTACGCGATAGGAGTTACAGCACCGGCAAAAGACTTTCATTTACTATTGAAAAGCAGGGCTGCAGATTGGTACTGGCGTTTTAGAGAACTAAACTATCTATTATTATGAGGTGGTTTGCAAGCAGAATTTTCGGAGAGATTCAGCACCTTTAAAACAGATGTAGACATTAGACGCTCGTTAGATGCACGGGTTCAGGGTTGTCGTGAACGCATCCAAGACTTTTATGATTCGCTAGAGAATCTAGCATTGCAATTGGCCTTTCCTTTAACATGGTATGGTTTTCCGCAACATGTCTCACAGACTTCGAGTACTTCTGGCAGGAGTGGAGTTTCGGAACACTAGGGAGCTGGTTCGGCGATGTTGCCTGATCGAGTCTGAGTGAAGAATGTAAGGTCTGGATATGGATCGTGATAACGCACGGCTTGGGCATCAGGTGCATGTGTTTGAATTTAAAGAGGATGATACCAGTGGGACGTATCAGCAGACAGACAATTATTCTAGTTATAGGTTTACACATCATCTTCTACGTTTTGCATCGTATTCTCAAAACCATGAATGTGAATTCACCTTTCCCCACGAAGTCAATAGTGTACGTCAAGCAAATATACCGATGTCATCATCTGGTAGGCGTCCCGATGAACGTGGTGATTCCAGAATTTACTGGAATTGATAAGATATTTGGCGTTTTTTCACAGACTGCACTAATCCAATGAGCAGCATTTTCTGCTTTTAATCCGGGAAAATAAATGTTTTGAAACCTGATTGTCCACGTTGCCAATCGGGAAACGGCTTCCGGAACTTGACTTCTGTGGGGAGGATACGTGTTTTGATTGATGTACATTCACTAAGACTGAATATGACCAATGTCGCGACCAATGTCGATCCTGAACTTCGTTGTCTTCATTAAGACCCACATATCTTTGGCATGACTCCACCGATAACTTTGTGAACTAAGAACTTTCATCACCACCCCACAACAGTGCATCAAGTGAAAATTTTGGATATCGTAGGCTGAATACCAAACGTTTAATATGTTTGTTCATATTGTTTTTAGCTGAACCTTACTCTAAGCCGTGTTCGGCGGAACTTTGGTTGAAAAATTCGATTGGTGCTGCCACTTATGGTAATTTTTGTGTCTTTGGATATGAAAATTTGACCAGGATAATAAAGCTTTTTGCGCTATAGGTTCCAGGTCAGTCTTGAAATCAATACGAATTTCATATAATTAATGGAACCTATTATAGGCATTATTCAGACCGAATCTGTTTGAAAAGCCACATTAGGGCTGCCAGCTATTGCTGGTTTTGTGTTTGTTTGCAATATCTTTACTAAGCGGTTTTATCGTAAAATTGTCAAAGGGTAATGATGTAGTGACAATAAACGGCAAACATGAAGTTTCCGATTATTTGAAAATTTTTTCGGCTGGTAGCTCTAAATTTCTTTATACTCTTATAACTTCGAAAGCAGTCATCGTATCGAGACGCATTTTGCAGAGTAGGTTAATTTCAACGTAAAGCAGATGTGATATACTTTTGATTTTCATGCTGGCAAAAGGTTTGCCAGCACGAGTCGGCAGTGCTATTTTTGTATCATTAAATGCTTACAGTTACTATTCATACCGGAAACATTTACAATGAAAATAAATAACCAATGTTTCAATTCCCAAAGCTCTGCAAATTTTTCGGATCGCAGCCTCAAACACCAACTTCAGTTACAATGCTGCGAAACCGACCATTTTCTTCATTGATAGTGTATGAGATTCTGCTTTGAGAATTTATGTGAAATAAGCAACTAATAACGAATATGATTAACAAGTGATTTGCTCTCACAAACTTTGAAATGCATGCCAGTGGTAATATCTGAAACCTTTTCACTATATGAGTTATAAAACCGAAGTAAAACGTGGCGCTTGAAACAGTTTGGCTATAATAAGCAGCTCGTGTTGTAGAATATACACTCAAAATCGGCACAATTTTTAGACTGCTCTTGGAACATCAGTATTTCCAGCGGTTTATTTGCGCTACAGTTTTTACTAATTTTCGAAGAAAAGTAGTATTAAACTCGTTTCGCCGAAAATTCATATTTTTATATATATATATATATATATATATATATATATATATATATATATATATATATATATATATATGTATATATATATATATATATATATATATATATATATATATATATATATATATATATATATATATATATACATATATATATATATATATATATATATATATATATATATATATATATATATATATATATATATATATATATATATATATATATATATCATCAAAATGATTAAGGGAGATAATCTCTGGAGTGGCCGATCCGATTGAGCTGAAACTTTCGGAAAGCGTAGATGTATTTAGTAGGTAGGTCCACGATTTGCTAAAATTCAGATATCCTAAACATTTTGGCGGCGACGAGGGTTTTAGTGAATTTTGAGGTACTCCTATATTTCCAAGCAGCGTGAATTTTTGTTCAAAAAAAGTATTGAGAATAAAAGCCGATTATGTTCTTAGCTTGTGTATGGCAAACAATTGGAAATTTTGAGCCGTGTGTGGGTGCTGCGTGCCTAAAAGTAGGCAAGGATTTTTTTTCAATTTTTGTTTTGTCATTAGTTCTGACAAAAACATTGGATCATCGTGAAATTTGCAGAGCGTATTGATGTTGAATAAACTTTAATACACGTAGATTCCCAAGGTCGTGCGGGTAACCCTGTAGCTGCGGCAGGCTCTTGAAAAAAAATCCTTCAAATCATTGAACCTCCTGAAGTTTTTTTGATTTTTGACAAAAAATTCAAATCGTTGATAAATTTAAACGTTTGTGCATCAAGTCAATTTAAAATTTTTAAAATTCCGATTTGCATAAGAACGGCAACCCACCACAAAATTACCTCTATTTTCAGCACTCGAAAGTTCTGTTCACGAGAACTGACGACCGGATTATCCGATCATAATGAAATTCACAGAACATGTTAGTATTAACTAGGACCAAGTCTGATAGAAGTGATTTTGAAATGCGGGCAACTTTGTGGCAGTGGTGCCATCTTGAAAAATCACTGAGAAAAAAAACAGCTTTTTTGCCTATAACTGCCGATTCAGCCATCAGATTTCAACCAAATTCACACAATATTTGAATCCTACTTAAGGTAACATTTGGTGAAAGTTTGGTTGAAAAATTAAAATAAACTTGCCAGCTATGGTGATTTTTGTCTCCTAAATCTTGCAAATTTGCTCAGCAAAATAAAGCTTTTTTCCCTTTAACTTCCGGTGCAGTCATGATATCAAAATGAAGTTTATGCAGTAAATAGATTCAAATGTGAACCAAATGTCATAGGAATTTTGCACAAAATTCATGAAAGGGCTGCCAGCTATGACCATTTGTGTAATATTTTGGAATTATTTTACTGCGCGATTATGTCATTAGATTTGCAAATGAGAACGATCCTGCAATGAAAATTAACAACAAATATAAACGCTTTAAAAATTTGAAAAGTTTTGAGGGTGGTAACCCTAAAAATTTTTTCACCCCTATAACTTCTAGCGCAGTAATTCAATCGAAACGAAATTTATTGGTTGGGTTTTGTTTAACGTGAAGCAGATTTGTATATATTTTACTTTGTTGCTGACACAGGGTAACCAGCTTTAGCCATTTTCGTAACTATTGCATCAACAGATGCTTCAAATTGCATACTCATATGCAAAACATTTGCAATAAAACTAAGAAACCAATTTTTAAATTTTCCGAGTTTTGAACATTTTTTGGATGGCAGCCTCAAACAACATTAACCGTAAAGCTTTCGACGAAATCCTCCGATGAGAACGAAATTCAAAGGATAAGTTGATTTAAGTATGAGCTTGTGAAGGTAAACTTATTGCTGCTTCATTGGGAAAATGTTGCCAGCACTGAACATTTTCATCATTTGTGTTATAGTTGAGTTCTGTTGCTTTGAACAAGAAATGTTTGATATGATTGTACAAAAAAGTGTATTACGTCTTTCCACATTTTTTTGTCACTCAAAGACAATTTCTTCGAAAATTAGTTTTCTAGCGGTTCAGGTGCGCTAGAGTTTTTTTTTTATCTTAGTCCACCAACAAGGTGTCGTTTATACAATCAATTTGTTTGATCGAGATTAAAAATGAATGGTTAGTTTGTTGTTTTTGAGCGGCCACAAAAAAAATTCTTCAAATTTCCTTATTCTCAATCCAATTTTCTCATATCTATGTCTAATGTCATACCTTGAATCCATTCTTTTTCTTTAAAACTTTCTTGTCTGGGAGATGAAATGTAAGAATCATTATTTGCTTTTATGATAGTGAATTTTCACATTGCATCAAAGAAAACAAAATCTTTCATTAATTTCAATTTATTTCTACCTATTTTCATTATACATAAACATATATAAAGTAATCATTAACATAAAAGTCAGAATCTATATCCTAGAGTTAAGTTGATTTGAATTTAAATTGCAAAGCTATTGATTATATTCAAAGAATGAGCTTGAATAGGAGAAGTCGATCCAGTAGTTGAGATCCCAGCTATATTCCGTTTTATCGTCAATTGGAAAGATTGAGTTTGACTCCGGCAAAAGTAAAGACCGCTTAAAGCGCACTTACACGGTCTTCACCAGAAACGCATGTCAGGAGGTAATTTACGTCCATCGGAATTTGTTAACATTCTTGTGGGAGATAGACATCCTAGGGTTACGTTTAATCGAAACCCAGAGACTTTTGGAAGATCTACGTCGAGGTTGCCACTGCCCAAATGGAGCCTTAGTTTTGATGGATCATCTTCTGAGCCAGATGCCAAGCAATTTTTTTTGGGGTATTAGCTTTGTCAACCAATTACGCGATAGGAGCTACAGCACCGGCAAAAGACTTTCATTTACTATTGAGAAGCAGGGCTGCAGTTTGGTACTGGCGTTTTCGCCAGTACCAAACTGCAGGTAACTCTAAATTTCTTTATACTTGTGTGATATATTCTTGGCTTTGATACTGGCAGAAGGTTGCCAGCACGAGTCGGTTGTGCTACTTTTGTATCAATAAACGCTTACAGTTAGTATTCATACCGGAAACATTTACAATTAAAATAAATAATCAATGTTGCAATTCGCAAAGTTCTGCAAATTTTTCGGATCGCTGCCCCAAACACCAACTTCAGTTATAGTGCTGCAGGTACTGAGCATTTTCTTCATTGATGTTATATGAGATGCTGCTTTCAAAATTATGTGAAATAAGCAACTGATAACGAATATAATTAACCCGTGTTTTGCTCTCATAAACGTTGAAATTCATGCCAGTGGTAATATCTGAAACCTTCCACCATATGAGTTATAATGCATTCTTGAGACCAAAGTAAAACGTGGCATTTGAAACAGTTTGGTCGTAATAAGCAGCACATGTGGTGGAATATGCACTCAAAACCTGCACGATTCTTCTACTGTTCTTCGAACATTAGTGTTTCTAGCGGTTCAGGTGCGCTAGAGTTTTTTTATCTTAGTCCACCCACAAGGTGTCGTTTATACAATCAATTTGT
Source organism: Nemotelus pantherinus (assembly GCA_963978885.1). NCBI lineage: Eukaryota > Metazoa > Arthropoda > Insecta > Diptera > Stratiomyidae > Nemotelus > Nemotelus pantherinus. Next base: position 117,990,181 of record OZ022264.1, read on the forward strand.
TTGATCGAGATTCAAAATGAATGGTTAGTTTGTAGTCTTTGAGCGGCCACAAAAAAAAATTCTTCTAATTTCCTTGTTCTCAATCCAATTTTCTCATATCTATGTCTAATGTCATGAATCCGTTCCTTTTATTTTAAACTTTCCTGTCTGGGAGATGAAATGTAAGAATCATTATTTACTTTTATGATAGTGAATTTTCAAATTGCATTTTTTTTGCTCTAAAAGAAAACAAAATCTTTCATTAATATTAATTTATTTCTACCTATTTCATTATAAACGTATATCGTTATCATTAACATAAAAGTCAGAATCTATATCCTAGAGTTAAGTTGATTTGAATTTAAATTGCAAAGCTATTGATTATATTCAAAGAATAAGCTCGAATAGGAGACTTCAATCTTGTAGCTGAGATTCCAGCTATACTCCGTTTCATCGTCAATTGGAAAGATTGAGTTTGTCTCCGGCAAAAGTAAGGACCGCTCAAAGCGCACTTACACGGTCAACACCAGAAACGCATGTCAGGAGATAATTTACATCCATCGGAATTTGTAAACATTCTTGTGGGAGATAGACATCCTAGGGCTACGTTTAATCAAAACCCAGAGACATTTGGAAGATCTACGTCGAGGTTGCCATTGCCAAAATGGAGCCTTAGTTTTGATGGATCATCTTCTGGGCCAGATGCCGAGCAATTTTTTTTTTGGGTTTTAGCTTTGTCAACCAATTACGCGATAGGAGTTACAGCACCGGCAAAAGACTTTCATTTACTATTGAAAAGCAGGGCTGCAGATTGGTACTGGCGTTTTAGAGAACTAAACTATCTATTATTATGAGGTGGTTTGCAAGCAGAATTTTCGGAGAGATTCAGCACCTTTAAAACAGATGTAGACATTAGACGCTCGTTAGATGCACGGGTTCAGGGTTGTCGTGAACGCATCCAAGACTTTTATGATTCGCTAGAGAATCTAGCATTGCAATTGGCCTTTCCTTTAACATGGTATGGTTTTCCGCAACATGTCTCACAGACTTCGAGTACTTCTGGCAGGAGTGGAGTTTCGGAACACTAGGGAGCTGGTTCGGCGATGTTGCCTGATCGAGTCTGAGTGAAGAATGTAAGGTCTGGATATGGATCGTGATAACGCACGGCTTGGGCATCAGGTGCATGTGTTTGAATTTAAAGAGGATGATACCAGTGGGACGTATCAGCAGACAGACAATTATTCTAGTTATAGGTTTACACATCATCTTCTACGTTTTGCATCGTATTCTCAAAACCATGAATGTGAATTCACCTTTCCCCACGAAGTCAATAGTGTACGTCAAGCAAATATACCGATGTCATCATCTGGTAGGCGTCCCGATGAACGTGGTGATTCCAGAATTTACTGGAATTGATAAGATATTTGGCGTTTTTTCACAGACTGCACTAATCCAATGAGCAGCATTTTCTGCTTTTAATCCGGGAAAATAAATGTTTTGAAACCTGATTGTCCACGTTGCCAATCGGGAAACGGCTTCCGGAACTTGACTTCTGTGGGGAGGATACGTGTTTTGATTGATGTACATTCACTAAGACTGAATATGACCAATGTCGCGACCAATGTCGATCCTGAACTTCGTTGTCTTCATTAAGACCCACATATCTTTGGCATGACTCCACCGATAACTTTGTGAACTAAGAACTTTCATCACCACCCCACAACAGTGCATCAAGTGAAAATTTTGGATATCGTAGGCTGAATACCAAACGTTTAATATGTTTGTTCATATTGTTTTTAGCTGAACCTTACTCTAAGCCGTGTTCGGCGGAACTTTGGTTGAAAAATTCGATTGGTGCTGCCACTTATGGTAATTTTTGTGTCTTTGGATATGAAAATTTGACCAGGATAATAAAGCTTTTTGCGCTATAGGTTCCAGGTCAGTCTTGAAATCAATACGAATTTCATATAATTAATGGAACCTATTATAGGCATTATTCAGACCGAATCTGTTTGAAAAGCCACATTAGGGCTGCCAGCTATTGCTGGTTTTGTGTTTGTTTGCAATATCTTTACTAAGCGGTTTTATCGTAAAATTGTCAAAGGGTAATGATGTAGTGACAATAAACGGCAAACATGAAGTTTCCGATTATTTGAAAATTTTTTCGGCTGGTAGCTCTAAATTTCTTTATACTCTTATAACTTCGAAAGCAGTCATCGTATCGAGACGCATTTTGCAGAGTAGGTTAATTTCAACGTAAAGCAGATGTGATATACTTTTGATTTTCATGCTGGCAAAAGGTTTGCCAGCACGAGTCGGCAGTGCTATTTTTGTATCATTAAATGCTTACAGTTACTATTCATACCGGAAACATTTACAATGAAAATAAATAACCAATGTTTCAATTCCCAAAGCTCTGCAAATTTTTCGGATCGCAGCCTCAAACACCAACTTCAGTTACAATGCTGCGAAACCGACCATTTTCTTCATTGATAGTGTATGAGATTCTGCTTTGAGAATTTATGTGAAATAAGCAACTAATAACGAATATGATTAACAAGTGATTTGCTCTCACAAACTTTGAAATGCATGCCAGTGGTAATATCTGAAACCTTTTCACTATATGAGTTATAAAACCGAAGTAAAACGTGGCGCTTGAAACAGTTTGGCTATAATAAGCAGCTCGTGTTGTAGAATATACACTCAAAATCGGCACAATTTTTAGACTGCTCTTGGAACATCAGTATTTCCAGCGGTTTATTTGCGCTACAGTTTTTACTAATTTTCGAAGAAAAGTAGTATTAAACTCGTTTCGCCGAAAATTCATATTTTTATATATATATATATATATATATATATATATATATATATATATATATATGTATATATATATATATATATATATATATATATATATATATATATATATATATATATATATATATACATATATATATATATATATATATATATATATATATATATATATATATATATATATATATATATATATATATATATATATCATCAAAATGATTAAGGGAGATAATCTCTGGAGTGGCCGATCCGATTGAGCTGAAACTTTCGGAAAGCGTAGATGTATTTAGTAGGTAGGTCCACGATTTGCTAAAATTCAGATATCCTAAACATTTTGGCGGCGACGAGGGTTTTAGTGAATTTTGAGGTACTCCTATATTTCCAAGCAGCGTGAATTTTTGTTCAAAAAAAGTATTGAGAATAAAAGCCGATTATGTTCTTAGCTTGTGTATGGCAAACAATTGGAAATTTTGAGCCGTGTGTGGGTGCTGCGTGCCTAAAAGTAGGCAAGGATTTTTTTTCAATTTTTGTTTTGTCATTAGTTCTGACAAAAACATTGGATCATCGTGAAATTTGCAGAGCGTATTGATGTTGAATAAACTTTAATACACGTAGATTCCCAAGGTCGTGCGGGTAACCCTGTAGCTGCGGCAGGCTCTTGAAAAAAAATCCTTCAAATCATTGAACCTCCTGAAGTTTTTTTGATTTTTGACAAAAAATTCAAATCGTTGATAAATTTAAACGTTTGTGCATCAAGTCAATTTAAAATTTTTAAAATTCCGATTTGCATAAGAACGGCAACCCACCACAAAATTACCTCTATTTTCAGCACTCGAAAGTTCTGTTCACGAGAACTGACGACCGGATTATCCGATCATAATGAAATTCACAGAACATGTTAGTATTAACTAGGACCAAGTCTGATAGAAGTGATTTTGAAATGCGGGCAACTTTGTGGCAGTGGTGCCATCTTGAAAAATCACTGAGAAAAAAAACAGCTTTTTTGCCTATAACTGCCGATTCAGCCATCAGATTTCAACCAAATTCACACAATATTTGAATCCTACTTAAGGTAACATTTGGTGAAAGTTTGGTTGAAAAATTAAAATAAACTTGCCAGCTATGGTGATTTTTGTCTCCTAAATCTTGCAAATTTGCTCAGCAAAATAAAGCTTTTTTCCCTTTAACTTCCGGTGCAGTCATGATATCAAAATGAAGTTTATGCAGTAAATAGATTCAAATGTGAACCAAATGTCATAGGAATTTTGCACAAAATTCATGAAAGGGCTGCCAGCTATGACCATTTGTGTAATTTTTTGGAATTATTTTACTGCGCGATTATGTCATTAGATTTGCAAATGAGAACGATCCTGCAATGAAAATTAACAACAAATATAAACGCTTTAAAAATTTGAAAAGTTTTGAGGGTGGTAACCCTAAAAATTTTTTCACCCCTATAACTTCTAGCGCAGTAATTCAATCGAAACGAAATTTATTGGTTGGGTTTTGTTTAACGTGAAGCAGATTTGTATATATTTTACTTTGTTGCTGACACAGGGTAACCAGCTTTAGCCATTTTCGTAACTATTGCATCAACAGATGCTTCAAATTGCATACTCATATGCAAAACATTTGCAATAAAACTAAGAAACCAATTTTTAAATTTTCCGAGTTTTGAACATTTTTTGGATGGCAGCCTCAAACAACATTAACCGTAAAGCTTTCGACGAAATCCTCCGATGAGAACGAAATTCAAAGGATAAGTTGATTTAAGTATGAGCTTGTGAAGGTAAACTTATTGCTGCTTCATTGGGAAAATGTTGCCAGCACTGAACATTTTCATCATTTGTGTTATAGTTGAGTTCTGTTGCTTTGAACAAGAAATGTTTGATATGATTGTACAAAAAAGTGTATTACGTCTTTCCACATTTTTTTGTCACTCAAAGACAATTTCTTCGAAAATTAGTTTTCTAGCGGTTCAGGTGCGCTAGAGTTTTTTTTTTATCTTAGTCCACCAACAAGGTGTCGTTTATACAATCAATTTGTTTGATCGAGATTAAAAATGAATGGTTAGTTTGTTGTTTTTGAGCGGCCACAAAAAAAATTCTTCAAATTTCCTTATTCTCAATCCAATTTTCTCATATCTATGTCTAATGTCATACCTTGAATCCATTCTTTTTCTTTAAAACTTTCTTGTCTGGGAGATGAAATGTAAGAATCATTATTTGCTTTTATGATAGTGAATTTTCACATTGCATCAAAGAAAACAAAATCTTTCATTAATTTCAATTTATTTCTACCTATTTTCATTATACATAAACATATATAAAGTAATCATTAACATAAAAGTCAGAATCTATATCCTAGAGTTAAGTTGATTTGAATTTAAATTGCAAAGCTATTGATTATATTCAAAGAATGAGCTTGAATAGGAGAAGTCGATCCAGTAGTTGAGATCCCAGCTATATTCCGTTTTATCGTCAATTGGAAAGATTGAGTTTGACTCCGGCAAAAGTAAAGACCGCTTAAAGCGCACTTACACGGTCTTCACCAGAAACGCATGTCAGGAGGTAATTTACGTCCATCGGAATTTGTTAACATTCTTGTGGGAGATAGACATCCTAGGGTTACGTTTAATCGAAACCCAGAGACTTTTGGAAGATCTACGTCGAGGTTGCCACTGCCCAAATGGAGCCTTAGTTTTGATGGATCATCTTCTGAGCCAGATGCCAAGCAATTTTTTTTGGGGTATTAGCTTTGTCAACCAATTACGCGATAGGAGCTACAGCACCGGCAAAAGACTTTCATTTACTATTGAGAAGCAGGGCTGCAGTTTGGTACTGGCGTTTTAGAGAACTATACCATCTGTTATTATGGAGTGAGTTGGAAGCAGAATTTATGGAGAGATTCAGCACCTTTAAAACAGATGTACACATTAGACGCTCCTTAGATGCACGGGTTCACGGTAGTAGTGAACGCTTCCAAGACTATTATGATTCGCTAGAGAGTCTTGCATTGCAATTGGCCTTTCCCCTAACATGGTATGGTTTTCCGCAACCTGTCTCACAGACTTCGAGCACTTTTGGCAAGAGTGGAGTTTCGGAACACTAGAGAGCTGGTTCGACGATGTTGCCTGATCGAGTCTGAGTGGAGAATGTAAAATCTGGATATGGATCGTGATCGGTATGAGTTTGAATTCAAAGAGGATGATACCAGCGGGTCGTATCAAGGGACAGACAATTATTCTAGATATAGGTTTACACGTCATCCTCTACGTTCTGCATCGTATTCTCAAAACCATGAATGTGAAATCACCTATCCCCACGAAGTCAGTAGTGTACGTCAAGCAAATAAACCGATGCCATCATCTGATAGGCGTCCCGATGAGCGTGGTGATTTCAAAATTTGCTGGAATCGCGAAGATATTCGGCATTCTTTGACAGACTGCACTAATCCTATGCGCAGCATTTTCTGCTTTAAATTCAGGAAAGCTAATGTTTTGAAACCTGATTGTCTACGTTGCCAATCGGGAAACAGCTTCCAAAACGCGACTTCTGTGGGAAGGATACGTGGTTTGATAGATATAGATCCAATAGGACCGAATATGACCGGTACCGCGACCAATGTCGTTCCTGAACTACGTCGTCTTCATTAAGACCCATATATCTTTGGCATGACTCCGCCGATAACTTTGTGAATTTAGAACTTTCATCACCACCCCAAAACAGTGCAACAAGTGAAAATTTTTGATCTCGTAGTCTGAAGACCAAGCGTTTCAATCGAGCATGGAAGTAATTCGCCCTCCGACGTTTCCTACGATCAGCATGTGTGGAATCTACTGTTTCTTTCCATGGTGAAAATCGACCCATTGCTACTGTCTTGATAAAAGGACGCATGCTAACTAGCTTACTAGATAGTGGAGCAAGTGTTAGCATCCTGGGTGCAGATGCTTTGAAATTGGTTGAGGAACTTGGACTGTATATTCATAGTATGCATTCTAACGTTAGTACAGCTTCCGGGGAAAAGGTATCTGTAAATGGGTATGTGAGTACTCTGGTGCATTCCAACGATAAAATAAGGCTTATTCGTTTTCTCATATGCCCCAGCTTAACAAATCCAATATACATAGGAATAGATTTTTGGGAGGCATTAAAAATCGCTTCGCAATGCTCTGCTTTCAACGTCGTTACGTTGAATTCTGAACGTCATCAATTATCTTCCTAGGACCGACATGTGCTAAATGAAGTTATACATAAGGTTGCGCCGTTCAACAAGTTCAGTTAAGGCAGAACTACAATGGTGTCCCACACCATTGAACCAGGGGATGCCCAGCCTATCAAACAAAGGCATTATTCTGTTTCACTTGTAATTCAGAAACTTATGTATGATGAATTAGATCGTATGTTGGCTTTGGGGGTGATTGAGGAAAGTAAGAGCTCATGGGATTCACCAGTTACCATTGTTAGGAAGCCTGGTAAAGTATGATTATGCTTAGACGCTCGACGATGATTATGCTTAGACGCCTGTTGGTACGTTTACAATCCACACGTTTATAATCCACTCGTATCCACACCAGCTTAGATCTCAAAGATGCCTTCTGGCAAATTCTGTTAGACGAGAAGTCTCGGGAGAAGACTGCTTTTACAGTGCCAGGGCATCTTTTATACCAATTCACCGTCATGCCGTTTGGACTTTGCAACGCACCCCAAACTATGTGCCGATTGATGCATAAAATCATTGCTCACGAGTTGTATGATCAGGTATTTGTTTATTTGGCCAATTTACTAATCAGGAGTTCAACATTTGATGATCATCTCAAATTGCTTACTATTGTGACAAGTTTATTGAAACAGGCAACCATCAATGTTGAGAAAAGTAAATTTGTTCAAAAAGAAATTCGATACCTGGGATATGTAATTAGTGACGGAATGTCAAAGACTGATCCCAAAAAAGTATCAGGCATCATATCATATCCAAAGCCCAAAGCGGCTAAAGACGTGAGGAGGTTTATGGGGATGTCTGGGTGGTATAGGTGGATTATTCCAAACTTCGCGTCCATAACATCTCCCATGAGGAATTTGTTGAAGGGAAAAAATAAATTTGTGTGGACAGAGGCGGCCAATAAGGCTTTCGAGGAAACGAAAAAGCTTCTAGTTTCTGCACCAGTGCTGGTCAATCAGGATTTTCCCTACATTTTTATATACAGTGCGATGCAAGTGTCACCGGCATCGGCAGCGTCCTCTCTCGACGGAATGATGATGGGGGAGAACATCCAATCGCATTTATGTCCGCAAAACTCAATGCCGCACAACGTAACTACAGCGCCACGGAATTAGAATGATTGGCTGCAGTGCAGAGCATCAAGCGTTTTCGGGCATATGTAAAGGGGCTGCCTTTCACTATAATCACCGATCATGCAATTCTTAAATGGTTAATGGCTTAGAGAGTCAGGTAGGTTAGCGCGATGGAGTCTAAAGCTGCAGGGATTCAACTTCAACATCGAGCAGCAAATGAGTAATCAGAATGTCGTACCAAATGCATTGTCTAGATCATGCGGGTCCAAGATTGAATCAATTTGCGAGATGATTAAGCTTTTCGAGCATCATCAGTTGGTTCAAAATATTCTCAAAGAGGCCTTTGAGGATCCTGAGTACAAAAATCTAGCCCATGAGGTTTAACAACGTCCGGAACAATTCAAAAGCCTCTATGTGATGGACGGTGTGGTTTATATTCAACAGGAATCGAACGGAGGTCTTGATTTAGACATACCACGCGCGAAAGTGTGGGTTCCGGAAGGATAAAGACGGTTGCTATTTGAGCGTGTTCATAATAATACCCTGGGGTCTTATTATTCTGAAAACCTTGGAAGCTGTGCAGCGTTAATATTACTGGCCATGACTCCGGCAGGACGTGACTGGCTACGTTAACAGCTGCACAGCTTGTAAGCAGGTTATGGCGTCGAGTGTCACGATGCGACCACCAATGGGAGTGGCCAGAACATCCGAAGGGCCTATGCAGCGTCTGTTTGTAGACTTTATGAGCCCATATCCTCGTTCCAAAGCTGGAAAAATCCACCTATTGGTGGTGCTCGACCTTTTCACAAAGTTTTTGTGGCTCAGAACTCTACCTAAAGCAACAGCAGAGGCAGTGATTAAGTTCTTGATGCAGGATGTGTTTTTGACTTTTGGCGTGCCAGAGACGATCCACAGTGATAATGGAGCGCAATTTGTGTCAAAAGCTTTCACGGACTTTTTGGTTAAATTTGGGGTGAGTCAATGTTATAAACCAATTTTATTCGCTTCAGGCTAACGCATACGAGAGAGCTGACCAACACATCCTCAACGCTATTTGAGCCTTCATAAGGAACGATCATTGGGATTGGGACGTGAACTTGCCAGAGTCATGTGCAGTATTTCGGAATGTTGTACATGAGTCGACAGGATTTCCACCGCATTTCCTGATGTTCGGTTACCAACCTATCCGACATGTTTCCGAATATGCGCTACTTAAATCGCTTAAGTCTTTTGAGGATAGAGAGGTGTTATTGGCACCAAATTGTGAAAAAATATGATTGGTTCAGGACCAGGTAAGAAGAAAGCTATCGGAAGCGTACGCCAAAGGAGCAAATCGGCACAACCTGAGAAGTCGTGACAGGAACTTAACACCGGAACGGATATTATGGGTTCGAAATCACCCACTCAGCTGTGCGGCTGAACGGTTTGCTGCTTAACTTGCCCCGAAGTTTGTTAAGGCCACTGTAAAACGGAAGATTGGCTAGGTATCATACGAATTGATTGATGATACAAGAAAAGCGCAGGGTATCTATCATGCTTAAGATATCAAAGTCTGAAAATAGCTAATTTAGTTCTGAGAGTCTTGTTAAGGATACGTAATCATAAATTGGTTGATCTTTTTAAACTTGAAATGTTCCCGGCGTTTTGAGACGTATCAGGGCCTGGCTGTTGCGATGCTGAAAATATAAATAATAAGTTGTAAAAACAAAAAGTAAATATAAATATACCAACATTCAGCTCGTCGTGACGTTTTGGCAGGTGACAAGTTTCAATCACGATATGTATACAAAGTGTTTATTGAATAAAGCGTGTTGAGATTTAATAACGAAAGAAGAAAGAAATAGTTCGAGAAAAGAAGGCGGAAAGATTGCTAAATTGATGAGTAATCGAGGAGTGGATGTTGAGCTGGAAAAAAGTATTGGATGGGCAAGATAAGTACTACATGTTGGTAGAATGAATGTTTCGGCTTGCAAATAAATCGATTATACAAAAATTACAAAACAGTATTGATTATCATTCTCGTTAAATTTTAAAGAGAAGAGAAAAAACGGTTAAATTTAGCAAAATGAATAGGCACTATAAAATGAGTTATAATTCCGTTTCAATCTGAGCAATATTAATTAAATTGAATTTTTTAAAAAATATAATGAGAAGAAAGTAGTGATAGCAAATACAAAAGATAAAAATATACTAGCGCATCAGTAACACTAGACAATTAATTTTCGAAGAAATTGTCTTTGAGTGACAAAAAAATGTGGAAAGACGTTATACACTTTTTTGTAGAATCATATCAACCATTCCTTATCCAAAGCAACAAAACTCAAAACTGTTCAGTGCTGGCAGCATTTTCCTAACGCAGCACCAAAAAGTTTACCATAACAAACTCATTTTGAATGAATTTTGTTCTCATCGCAGGATTTCATCGAAAGTTTCAGCGGTTAAACGTTGTTTGAGGCTGCCATCCGAAAGATGTCCAAAACTCGGAAAACTTAAAAATTGGTTTCTTATTTTTATCGCATATGCTTTGCATATGAGAACGTAATTTGAAGCATCTGTTGGTGCAATATTTACAAAAATGGCTAATGCTGCTTACCCTGTGTCAGCAGCAAGCAAAATATATACCAAATCTGCTTCACGTTAAGTTAAACCCAACCAGTAAATTTCGTTTCGATTGAATCACTGCGCTGGAAGTTACATGGGTGAAAAGAATTTTAGAGCTACCACCCTCTAAACTTTTCAAATTTTTTAAGCATTAATTTTTCGTTAATTTTCATTGCAGGATCATTCTCAATTGCAAATCTAATGACATAATCACTAAGTTAAGAAATTCCACAAAATTACAAAAATGGTAATAGCTGACAGCCCTTTCATGATTTTTGTACTAAATTCCTATGACATTTGGCTCACATTAACGTCCATTTAATGCACGAACTTTGTTTTAATTTCATGAAACTATTTTGCTGAGCAAGTTTGCAAGATTTATGAGACAGAAATCATCATATTTGGCAATGCTATTCTAATTTTTCAGCTTAATTTTCAGTAAATGTTATCTAAAGTAAGATCCAAATATTGTGTGAAATTTGTTTAAATTTGATGGCTAGATCGGAAGTTATAGGCCAAAAAGCTGTTTTTTTCTCAGCGATTTTTCAAGATGGTACCACTGCCACAGCGCTGGCCGCATTTCAAAATCATTTCTGTCAGACCTGGTCCTAGCTAATACCAACATGTCCTGTAAAGTTCATTATGATCGAATAATCCGGTCGTCAGTTCTCGTGAACAGAAGTTTCGAGTGCTGAAAATGTAGGTGATTTGGTGATGGGTTGCCGTTCTTGTGCAAATCGGAATTTTAAAAATTTTAACTTAACATGAAGGACAAAGAATAAAATTTATCAAAGACAAAGAATTTTTGTCAAAAATAAAAAAAAAATTTTCAGGAGGGTCAATGATTTGAAGGATTTTTTTCAGCAGCCTGCCGCAGATAGTGGATGAGCTCCCGATTGTAGTAAACATTGCCCCATCGGTAGTGGATGAGCTTCCGTTTGAGCTTGCAATTCACGGTTTCTCAGCGGATAAACTTGATATCATGCGCAAGACCCTGAGGGAGACGTTAAAAGTGGACGCAGCTTTGAACACGTCTTACGTAAAGACAGAATACCCTTTCGACTACGCGACTGATTACATGGAGCTTTCGGCGAAAGCAGTAGAGATTCAGGAGCTAATAGCTAGGGTGACAGGGGACAAGACAGCCTCTGATTACTTTAAGGCAAAGGTCAAGATGGAATTCGGATTTTGCGGTAAGAAAAATTACAGGCAAAAACCAATGAACAGAAGGAGGAAGCGAGGGCACTCCGTAACATACTCATTCTGGCAATGGGTACACTGGAAGAAAAAGTCGAGGGGTCAAGTGACGATGAAGAAGCACAGCATAGTGAGGGCCAAGCGGTAGCAATTTCTCCACCAGCAAGGGTCACAAGTCTAGCGGAAGTTGCCAAGTGGGGGCTTCAATTCAGCGGGGATTCGACAGGATCGGTGAATGCCTTTCTGGAACGCGTGGAGGAACTACGTCTAGCGAGAGGCCTCTTTAAGCCACAACTGTTCCGGGCGGCGGTAGACCTGCTCAATTCACGTGCTCTGATTTGGTTCAGGGCTAACCATGGCGTCGTTGGGAGTTGGGACGAGTTGGTAGAGGAGCTGAGGGAAAAATTCTTGTCCTCGGACTACGAAGATCACCTTTGGGAGGAAATCCGAAGACGCACTCAAGGGAAAAACGAGTTAATGGAGGTTTACGTCGCAATAATGGAGCGCGTTTTTAGTAAGCCTAAGAGGAGTTGCTCTGAGGAAGAAAAACTTTGGAACTTGGGAAGGAATATCGCACCCTTCTATCAACAGCAGCTCTGTCTGACGCCAGTCGCGTCAACTACACGATCGAGAAGGTGTTAAGAGCCAGATTTGGCATATGTGAGTGCGAAGACTACAGTGCAGGTGGCGGTGATGTCTGGGGACAGTCGTGTGCGATGTTGGAACTGCCGCAAGGAGGGTCACGTACCCAGAGAGTGCTCTGAGTCCAGGCGATGTTTTGGCTGTGGTCGTCAGGGGGTCATGCGTGCTTCATGCCCATCATGCCAAGTGAGAGCTAGTGGTCCGGAAAATCGGGCTCGACAAGATACGCAGGGATCGGGAAACGATCGTCAGGCTCGTTAAGTGATCAAGCGAATACGTTATCAAGGCTGAAACGGAGGAGCCATCAGCCGAACAAAGACTATGCGTTGGTGGAGGATAATCCCCACAGTCGGCCGCACTTACAAGTGGAGATCAAAGGTACGATTTTGGAGGGATTATTAGATTCAGGGGCGAGTCGTTAGATTCTTGGGTGGAAAGGGTGGACCCGGTTGGCGGGTAGAGGTTTGATACTGAGATAGGATGGAATCGAAGAAGTACGGCTTGCAAACGGGGTAACGTGTGTGGTAGATGGAGTTATTGGACTGGAGTTTGCCTTAAATGGACGAAAGCATACTCTCGAAACATGGGTGTTTTCATCGATCCCGCAAGAAGCAATTTTAGGTATAGACTTCTGGCAGCGTTTTGGCGTCGTGTTGGATATGAAAGACCGGCAGTGGACATCGATCGCTTCAGTCAAGGTGGAGAAGGGTAAGGCGCTGCGAAGTCGATCCCATTTGTCGAAAAGGGAAGCAGATACTTTGGTGAGTTTATTGCAAGAAGAATTTGGGTATGGGTGACGGACTAGGGTGCGCGAATTCCATGGAGCACGTTATCCGATCAAGCAGACATACTACCCAGTCTCTCATCTAGTCCATGGTCTTCGCCGATACTACTAGTTCGGAAGAAAGATGGGTCATTCCGGTTCTGCGCAGACTCATGTAAGGTAAATGCGGTGTCTGACAAAGACGCATATCCCTTGCCGTACATTTCAGCTACCTTGGACAAGCTAAGAAATGCAAAGTACTTGTCGACGCTGGACATCAAATCCGTGTACTGGCAGAAACTGATGGCACAGGAATCTAAACAGTACACCGCATTCACCGTGTCAGGAAGGGGTTTGTTCTAGTTCCGTAGGATGCCTTTTGGACTTCATAATGCGGGGCCACGTGGCAACGGTTTATCGACACGGTGCTCGGACTTGCCTTAAAACCGTTCGTTTTCACCTATCTCGACGACGTAATAGTCGTAACTGAAACCTTTGATCGTCATATGGAGGTGTTGCGTGATTTTTTCGTTCTATTGAAAGAAGCAGATTTACGTATTTCAAGGGAGAAATGCCGATTTTGAAGGGCGCAGCTGAAGTATCTGGGCTACCTGGTTGATGTAGAGGGACTGCACGTAGATCCCGAAAAGGTAAGGGCAGTTAGCGAGTTTCCCCGTCCTACCTCGGACAAGCAAGTGAGGCAGCTCTTGGGCATAGTGTCCTAGTACAGACGCTTCATACCAGATCACGCAACGATGGTGGCGCCGTTTACCGATTTAATCAAGAAGGGTCGTAGGTATGTGACCGCGCAGGAATGTGACCGCGCGTTCGCGTTTTGCAAACAAAAGCTTACAACTTCACCCGTTCTATCGTGTCCGAACTTTTAACGTTCGTTCAAGGTGCAGACTGATTCCTCCGATGTTGGTATAGGGGCTGTGCTGAGTTTAGCGCACCTGACTGGAGAAAAGGTCGTGTGTTATCTCAGCCGAGCGTTCTTACAACAAGAAAGGAAATATTCCACAACGGAGCAAGAGTGTCTGGGATTCCTATGAGCCATCGAAAAGCTCCGACCAAACATCGAAAGGACTCATTTTGTTGTAATCACTGACCATCATTTGCTCGTCTGGCTGAACAGATTGAAAGACCCGACGGTTAAATTAGCTAGATGGGCAGTACGGTTGCAACAATTTGATTTTGAGGTGGTTCATAGGAAGGGAAAAGAAAATCTGGTTCCGGACGCGCTTTCGCTGGCAATGATTGACGTAGGCAACATATCTACGCCTCAGTTAACAGAGCGTTGGTATAAAAGCGTGTTGGACAAGGTTGGGAAAAAACCCAGATAGGTTTTCGGACTGGAAGGTGATCGGTGATGTATTGTGGAAACGGCTCACAGTTCGAACCACAGGCGGTGAGACTGCTCAAACCTGGAAGCGAGTTGTCAGCAAAGTTGAGAGACCAGCATTACTCGAGCGGTACCACGATGATCCAAAAGCAGGCCATATGGGAGCGACACGAACGATAGCTCATATTACACAAAGCTTTTACTGGCCGCAAAATAACATAGATACCCGAGAACACGTCAGATGATGCAAGGTGTACCAGACATGCAAAGTGGAACAGAAAGCCCCGTTTGGGTTAATGTCAACTCGTGCGGGTGAAGCGAAAGTCCCGTGGGAGATGATATGTGTAGACCTGATAGGACCGCTACCAGGTTCGACGTGAGGGTACTCATATATGTTGACAATCTTGGACTACGTGACCAAGTATACCGTGATACTGCCAGTATGAACAGCAACAGCTTTTGCTGCTTTCCGTTTACTCGAGGAGAATGTGTTTTTAGTCTATGGGGTACCGAAAATCGTCGCATGCGACAACGGGATGCAATTCGTCGGCAAGCAATTTCAGAGGACGGTGGACGAGTATGGGGCACGAGTGAGTTATACCGCTTTAGATCATCCACAGGCTATGCTGCGATGCTACGCTTCTAGCAATTATCGGACTTGGGACCAATATCTTCCGAAAATCGCATGTGCCCTGCGTACGTATAAACACGAGGTTGTGTAAAACCACCGGGCAGTAGTCAGGCAGATTTCACCCCGTTGGGAAATGTAAAAACTCTAGAGAGAATCCGTGAGGAAGTGGTTGAGAAAATGAAGGAAGCTTCGATGTTCAATAAAAAACGGTGTGATATGCGACGAAGGCTAAAAACCTTAAGCGTGGGTGACTGGGTATGGCGGAAGAACTATGCCTTGTCTGATGCTAGTAAGAGCTTTACAGTGCTCCAGCATTTGTTGGGCCTTTCGCGATCCAAAAGAAGGTCTCGTCGTGGACATATGAGCTAGTTGATATGAAGGGAGAAGCCGCAGGAATTTGGAACGCAAAAGATCTCAAGCGGTACGTAGGGGGTGAAAATCAATTGGGTAGTTAATGCGGATATAACAGGGAGCCGTACCATTCTCCATAACGCATGATGCTGAGAAAAGTGAGTTACATCTTGAAAATCTTTTAGCGCTAACGTTCGTGAAGGGATTCATGTTCAGGGATTTAGTTATGATAAGCTTAGAAAGAAATACCACTGATGGTGGGATATGTTTCTGTGGTGACGGGAAGTAGTATCTAAAAATAGCCAGAAATAGGTGATACATGAGCTACAAATAGTGATTTGGGTTGTTAGCAAGTTTTTTTCAGTGGTGGGATATATTATATTTGATAAGTCGATGGTTAGTGTTATGTTTCAGAGTATATTTTAGGGTTAGGTTTAATGATAATGAAAGTTTATTTTAATGAAAATGAAAGAAATACCGAGAGCTTGGTGGTGTTTCCGTTTGGGCTTTTTGTGGTTACCTTTAATTTTTTTTTTTTTGCTTTGCCTTTCGTTTTTTTTTTGGTTCATAGCTTATTTCTTTCGTTTTTTTCTAATCATTTATATCTTTTTCTTCATTCTTCTTCTCCATTATGTATCCGTAGTGTCCTAAACCCAAGTTCAATTTGCATTAGAATCTTATAAAATAAGTACAGAGACACCAACCATACTAACTACTAGACGACATATATAATCATTCATGGGAAAGTATTTAAGCTGTCTTTTTTTTGTTTGAAAAGTTAGCAACGCACCATAGTGATTGTGTGGATGAGGGGCGTATGAGTGACGGTGGTAGTCTTTCAGTTGATTGACTTGTGGAGAAAAAAAATTCAAACATGAATTTAACCGTTCGTGAATCTAAGATACAAAGGCGTGTGGGTCGTATATGAATTGAAACTTAGTACGGCGTGAAATCCGGTAAAGAAGTATAGTCGAGGATTTCCACGTAGTTCCCTGAGAAGAGAGATGTGTGACGGTTATTTGAATTTAATTAAGTCAATAATAAAAAAAAATTTACGAAAAAAAATCTCCACCGTTCTCCACTAGGGAGGACGATGGAGGTTTAGGGCGAATTAGTTGTGAACTAAGAAATCGTAGTTATAGAAACTGTAAGTTAGACGTTAAGTTTTGGAGTATTATTATTATTAAAGTTAGACGTTAAGTTAAGTACTCGGACACAACAATCTACGTTTTCGACGACGATCTACACGCATACATCAAATAACTACATCAAGCATCAATTTAACGACACTAGCAACAATCACTTGCATCAAACATGCAAGCACGGCAAGCACCTACAAAGAACGCACATAGATACAGACAGAATTTACCGGAGATCTACCACCTAGGTCGACGTATCGATATGTACGACAGAGCAACGCATTGCTCAAGTCATTCGTAACGTCAACAACTGACCTAGGCCAATACTTGACCTACATGCAGCTGTTGAGCGAGCATTGGAATTACCCAGTGAGGTAGTAGAAATAGAATGGACATGCCCATAAGATTTTCATTGAAGGGGATGGTAGTAATTGTTTAGCTACTCATTGTCAAATCGGGTCAAATCCAAGTAAATTCCCTCCAATTTGACAATGAGTGCTAGGCATTTTTAGCATGCTTTGTGCGTGAGAGGATTGAAGGGACTAATGGTGGAAAGTTATACCGTCCGTGTCCAGGGGCTGGAATAACCGATCTCGTACATAGCTACATATGAGATCGTCGCGAAACACGCAGGATGGCGGGAAGAACGCGGGAGACCTCAAACGCGGAACGGAGGACCAAAATTAGTGTGGAGACACCTCGAAAACGACACTTGCGCTAACTCGATTTAGTAAATCGACCCAGGGCCGCGGACAAACGATCTTTTGACGAATGTATTTGAATATATTGGATATTGTGATATCATATAGATGACAAATGTAGTAAATTCTTACTTGATGTGATTGGATGTTGGTTTGTGTAAGTACCAGCTGTCGTTTTCCGAATCCTTAGGCAGTTTTCTGGCTATGGGTTTCGAATGCCTAATGTACACACAAGCTGACAGTGCAAAATGTCAGCTGACGATGGTCATCTGATTTCAATAGTGTGGATGATCGTCTGATCTCAAAGTTGAGAACTTGAGTGGAAAGGCACTTGAGTGAAATCGAACCAGTTGGAGTGCATCAAACGGATTCGGGAAAGCCCCGGTACCGTGAACATTTTTCCTGTGATCAAACAAAGCGAAGAATCGCTCTCTTTTAAATCGACAGGTTAAGGATTCAGACGGGATGGGGAAGTGATAGTTGAAATTGTAAATTGATCTGTTTTTTTTCTACTTTGTTCGGAGGGATTTTGGAAGTCGATAAGGCGGCGGAGTGAGTCAAGAAGAAACCAAACGAATTCAGAGCGTTTTTTCTCGGGCGGATAATATCGTGACGACTACAGATTCGAGTATTGAAGAAGAATTGATAACGCATCCAACATAGCGATTGAGAAGGTGTTTGGTGGGATAAGTCGAGAAGAAAGCAAGCGAATTCAAAGCGTATTGCTGGCGGATACTATCGTGACGACTGCAGATTTGAGTATTGCCGAAGATTCGATAAGGCACCAGACATAACGATCGAATGAAACCAGAATTGAATCTGTGAACCAACGACGAGCTGCAACATAGAAAGTGTGTAAGAAGACGGAAAGGGCCCCAGCGCGGGATATAATGCAGGTGCTGTAAACTTTAGATATATTTTTTTTTTTATTTTCGAATCATGAGCTTTGCTTAAATACTCTATTTGTCACACTAGTTTTTAAGAGGCCTTACCATTTGTGGTAGCACGCCGAGACGCAAGTGTTTTTTTTAACGAGATTTCTTGAAGACAAAAAGAATATAATGTTAATAATAGCTGTTGAATACAAAACCGCAATTATCATTCGTGCCGTAATATTGGTTTCTAGTTGAATTTGTCTAAGCAAAAAGTGCAGAAAACGGTAGGCCAGTGTGCATATATTATTTTCAAGTTGCTTTCTTCACGCTTCGGGGCAACGGTTGTTCGGCGGCATCCCGGGTTGAAGCCAGTGGCGCCTAAAAACTCGACCTACACCCTTCTCTCCTGAGTGACGGCCGCAGAGCTGCCACCCTCTGTCCGAGTCGAGGACGAGGAATCGTGACTGGTTTCCCGGTTATTCACGGTCAAAACGGTAACAAATTGACGCCAAACGTGGGGCTTTAAATAACAGAAATAATGGCATTAACGGTTTGAAAAGACTTCGTCGATTTTAACGGTCATATCTGAGTTAACGGGACGCGGAAAATTTTAGAGTTTATTTCGCGAGATTCGCCGCTTAATAAGGCGTTGTGAAGCAGATTATATACATTATCTATTGAAGATTTTTTGGATTTTGCTTACTTATTAACTATTTTAAATACAGCAAATTGGAATTTTGGATTGAGTTGAGTGACTGGAGTGTGTGAATTTTTCAATGAATTAAATTAGTTTTTGGGTGTGTGGAAGAGTGGTTGGTTTTTAAGTTAAGAGGCAACACTTTCAGGTGGACAGTGTTGTTTTTCTAGGAAGCATATTTTCAGGAAAAGCAGCCATTTTGTATAGTTAACCATAGTTTTTGGTTGGTTAGCCTTGTTGAGTTAGGTTGGGTAGATCGTTTTGGGTTGAATTGAATTGAGGTTCGAGTGAAGCTCGTATCAAACGCATTGCAGTTGATACCGTGAGCGATGAAGATTGTAGTGGACTGGCTAAGTAAGGATGAGCTCCCGTTTGAGCTTGCAATTCACGGCTTCTCAGCGGATAAAGTTGATATCATGCGCAAGACCCTGAGGGCGACGTTAAAAGTGGACGCAGCTTTGAACACGTCTTACGTAAAGACAGAATACCCTTTCGACTACGCGACTGATTACATGGAGCTTTTGGCGAAAGCAGTAGAGATTCAGGAGCTAATAGCTAGGGTGACAGGGGACAAGACAGCCTCTGATTACTTTAAGGCAAAGGTCAAGATGGAATTCGGATTTTGCGGTAAGAAGAATTACAAGCAATAACCAATGAACAGAAGGAGGAAGCGAGGGCACTCCGTAACATACTCATTCTGGCAATGGGTTCACTGGAAGAAAAAGTCGAGGGGTCAAGTGACGATGAAGAAGCACAGCATAGTGAGGGCCAAGCGGTAGCAATTTCTCCACCAGCAAGGGTCACAAGTCTAGCGGAAGTTGCCAAGTGGGGGCTTCAATTCAGCGGGGATTCGACAGGATCGGTGAATGCCTTTCTGGAACGCGTGGAGGAACTACGTCTAGCGAGAGGGCTCTTTAAGCCACAACTGTTCCGGGCGGCGGTAGACCTGCTCAATTCACGTGCTCTGATTTGGTTCAGGGCTAACCCTGGCCTCGTTGGGAGTTGATACGAGTTGGTAGAGGAGCTAAAGAAAAAATTCTTGTCCTCGGACTACGAAGATCACCTTTGGGAGGAAATCCGAAGACGCACTCCAGGGAAAAACGAGTTAATGGAGGTTTACGTCGCAATAATGGAGCGCGTTTTTAGTAAGCCTAAGAGGAGTTGCTCTGAGGAAGAAAAACTTTGGAACTTGGGAAGGAATATCGCACCCTTCTATCAACAGCAGCTGTGTCTGACCCAGTCGCGTCAATATCCGAATTGGTCAGAATAGGGCGCACGTGAGACGCTACGAAAGCCTCAGCAGCGGCGTTCGTATCCCCAACTACACGATCGAGAAGGTGTTTAGAGCCAGATTTGGCATATGTGAGTGCGAAGACTACAGTGCAGGTGGCGGTGATGTCTGGGGACAGTCGTGTGCGATGTTGGAACTGCCGCAAGGAAGGTCACGTACCCAGATATTGCTCCGAGCCCAGGCGATGTTTTGGCTGTGGTCGTCAGGGGGTCATGCGTGCTTCATGCCCATCATGCCAAGTGAGAGCTAGTGGTCCGGAAAATCGGGCTCGACAAGATACGCAGGGATCGGGAAACGATCGTCAGGCTTGTTAAGCGGCCAAGCGAATACGATATCAAGGCTGAAACGGAGGAGCCATCAACCGAACAAAGACTATGCGTTGGTGGAGGATAATCCCCACAGTCGACCGCACTTACAAGTGGAGATATTAGATTCAGGGGCGAGTCGTTAGATTCTTGGGTGGGAAGGGTGGACCCGGTTGGCGGGTAGAGGTTTGATACTGAGATAGGACGGAATCGAAGAAGTACGGCTTGCAAACGGGGTAACGTGTGCGGTAGATGGAGTTGTTGGACTGGAGTTTGCCTTAAATGGACGAAAGCATACTCTCGAAACATGGGTGTTTTCATCGATCCCGCAAGAAGCAATTTTAGGTATAAACTTTTGGCAGCGTTTTGGCGTCGTGTTGGATATGAAAGGCCGGCAGTGGACATCAATCGCTTCAGTCAAGGTGGAGAAGGGTAAGGCGCTGCGAAGTCGATCCCATTTGTCGAAAAGGGAAGCAGATACTTTGGTGAGTTTATTGCAAGAAGAATTTGGGTATGGGTGACGGACTAGGGTGCGCGAATTCCGTGCAGCACGTTATCAAAACCACGGCTTTTCCGATCAAGCAGACAAACTGCCCAGTCTCTCATCTAGTCCGTTGTCTTCGCCGATACTACTAGTTCGGAAGAAAGATGGGTCATTCCGGTTCTGCGCAGACTACTGTAAGGTAAATGCGGTGTCTGACAAAGACGCATATCCCTTGCCGTACATTTCAGCTACCTTGGACAAGCTAAGAAATGCAAAGTACTTGTCGACGCTGGACATCAAATCCGTGTACTGGCTGAAACTGATGGCAGAGGAATCTAAACAGTACACCGCATTCACCGTGTCAGGAAGGGGTTTGTTCTTGTTCCGTAGGATGCCTTTTGGACTTCATAATGCGGGGCCACGTGGCAATGGCTTATCGACACGGTGCTCGGACTTGCCTTAAAACCGTTCGTTTTCACCTATTTCGACGACGTAATAGTCGTAACTGAAACCTTTGATCGTCATATGGAGGTGTTGCGTGATGTTTTCGTTCTATTGAAAGAAGCAGATTTACGTATTTCAAGGGAGAAATGCCGATTTTGAAGGGCGCAGCTGAAGTATCTGGGCTACCTGGTTGATGTAGAGGGACTGCACGTAGATCCCGAAAAGGTAAGGGCAGTTAGCGAGTTTCCCCGTCCTAACTCGGACAAGCAAGTGAGGCAGCTCTTGGGCATAGTGTCCTAGTACAGACGCTTCATACCAGATCACGCAACGATGGTGGCGCCGTTTACCGATTTAATCAAGAAGGGTCGTAGGAATGTGACCGCGCAGGAATGTGACTGCGCGTTCGCGTTTTGCAAACAAAAGCTTACAACTTCACCCGTTCTATCGTGTCCGAACTTTTAACGTTCGTTCTAGGTGCAGACTGATTCCTCCGATGTTGGTATAGGGGCTGTGCCGAGTTTAGCGCATCTGATTGGAGAAAAGGTCGTGTGTTATCTCAGCCGAGCATTTTTACAACAAGAAAGGAAATATTCCACAACGGAGCAAGAGTGTCTGGGATTCCTATGAGCCATCGAAAAGCTCCGACCAAACATCGAAAGGACTCATTTTGTTGTAATCACTGACCATCATTTGCTCGTCTGGCTGAACAGATTGAAAGACCCGACGGTTAAATTAGCTAGATGGGCAGTACGGTTGCAACAATTTGATTTTGAGGTGGTTCATAGGAAGGGAAAAGAAAATCTGGTTCCGGATGCGCTTTCGCTGGCAATGATTGACGTAGGCGACATATCTACGCCTCAGTTAACAGAACGTTGGTATAAAAGCGTGTTGGACAAGGTTGGGAAAACACCCAGATAGGTTTTCGGACTGGAAGGTGATCGGTGATGTATTGTGGAAACGGCTCACAGTTCGAACCACAGGCGGTGAGACTGCTCAAACCTGGAAGCGAGTTGTCAGCAAAGTTGAGAGACCAGCATTACTCGAGCGGTACCACGATGATCCAAAAGCAGGCCATATGGGACCGACACGAACGATAGCTCATATTACACAAAGCTTTTACTGGCCGCAAAATAACATGGATACCCGAGAATACGTCAGATGATGCAAGGTGTGCCAGACATGCAAAGTGGAACAGAAAGCCCCGTTTGGGATAATGTCAACTCGTGCGGGTGAAGCGAAAGTCCCGTGGGAGATGATATGTGTAGACCTGATAGGACCGCTACCAGGTTCGACGTGAGGGTACTCATATATATTGACAATCTTGGACTACGTGACCAAGTATACCGTGATACTGCCAGTATGAACAGCAACAGCTTTTGCTGCTTTCCGTTTACTCGAGGAGATTGTGTTTTTAGTCTATGGGGTACCGAAAATCGTTGCATGCGACAACGGGATGCAATTCGTCGGCAAGCAATTTCAGAAGACGGTGGACGGGTATGGGGCACGAGTGAGTTATACCACTTTAGATCATCCACAGGCTAACCCAGTGGAAAGGAGGAATCAGGATATAAAGTGTATGCTGCGGTGCTACGCTTCTAGCAATTATCGGACTTGGGACCAATATCTTCCGAAAATCGCATGTGCCCTGCGTACGTATAAACACGAGGTTGTGTAAAACCACCGGGCAGTAGTCAGGCAGATTTCTCCCCGTTGGGAAATGTAAAAACTCTAGAGAGAATCCGTGAGGAAGTGGTTGAGAAAATGAAGGAAGCTTCGATGTCCAATAAAAAACGGTGTGATATGCGACGAAGGCTAAAAACCTTAAGCGTGGGTGACTGGGTATGGCGGAAGAACTATGCCTTGTCTGATGCTAGTAAGAGCTTTACAGTGCTCCAGCGTTTGTTGGGCCTTT
Source organism: Nemotelus pantherinus (assembly GCA_963978885.1). Classification (NCBI taxonomy): domain Eukaryota; kingdom Metazoa; phylum Arthropoda; class Insecta; order Diptera; family Stratiomyidae; genus Nemotelus; species Nemotelus pantherinus. The sequence goes on from OZ022264.1 coordinate 118,013,646, forward strand.
CGCGATCCAAAAGAAGGTCTCGTCGTGGACATATGAGCTAGTTGATATGAAGGGAGAAGCCGCAGGAATTCGGAACGCAAAAGATCTCAAGCGGTACGTAGGGGGTGAAAATCAATTGGGTAGTTAACGCGGATATAACAGGGAGCCGTACCATTCTCCATAACGCATGATGCTGAGAAAAGTGAGTTACATCTTGAAAATCTTTTGGCGCTAACGTCCGTGAAGGGATTCATGTTCAGGGATTTAGTTATGATAAGCTTAGAAAGAAATACCACTGATGGTGGGATATGTTTCTGTGGTGTTGTGAATACTAAAATGTAAACAAACACAAATGTCATTACATATTAAAAATATTCACTTTGTGCTTTTAGTGCCATTTTAAGAAAGTGGTGAGCTTTAAAATTAGATTTGACTTAGCGAAGACTCAAACAAGTACACTTAACGTTAAAAATAACACCGAAAACCAAATCCATACATTTAAGTACATATATTTATCACTTAGCAATTGAACGAAAATGTTACTATTTAAGATCAGACATTAGACAATAAAGTTAGTCTGTCTTGGAACGCCAGCTTTGTCGGCGACCATACAGACGGGTCAATCAAAACTAAAACTTTAGTTTTTATTAATTGATGGCACTATTGTTTGTAGTCTTGCTACGCGGTGATCGATTTCGCCACGCAAGATATACAAACACAGTGGCCCACATTATAAAAGCCATTCATAATATTAAAAGGCATTTTATAATACCACATGGCGATCCTCAAACCTACGATCCTGTGAATCGAGATCTAGCCGCTTATGACTTTGTGAGTCACGGCTCTACATTTTTCGAGCGCCTGCTGAATTGGAGCATAACAAAATTTTGCAATTGGATACTTGCAAATTATGGGAAAGACGATTCTGCAGCCTACATTCCAGTGAATCAGAGTCCTGCACTTTTCAAGCGCACCAACTCAAGAATCTTGAGCCTGACAGCATTTCGCAATTCAACAAGAACATCGGCATATTTTCTGAAAATTTCGAGCGGTGCAGATTTCGAGTACGGGAAAAACAACGAATCTTGGACGACTACAGAAATTATACATACGAACAATAAAAAATTGAATTTAAATTACAGTTAAAAATATAATAAAACCTTCAAATCAAGCAATATTACATTGCAAATAATATAGAAAATAAAAATTATCATGCGGACAATGTATGAAAACAAAATTTTGCAAAAATAATAAAAAGCAGAGACGAAAGGCTCGAAAATAACATGGATTTCAAGAACATGAAAGTATAAAATTAAGTAAGTCAAATTCAAATGTGTAAATTTATTGCAAAAACAAGCAAATGTAAACAAATGCAAATGCAAACTAATTTAGTTAAACTTACAATATGTAAACGCTACAATCAAAGCTGAAATATTTTTTTGAATGAAACAGAACTTAAGAATAAAATATTTTTAAGTAAAAGAAAGGTAACTTCAAAATAATCCGAATGATTTGTAATCAATTACAGTAGAATAACGAAAAAATGTCCATGGTCTGTGGTATGAAGAACAAGTAAGTGAGGAGGTAAAATAAAAAACAAAATTTAGTCGCATTTAAAGAGAAAATATATTTCTAATCAAAATATGAAACAAACGAGTTATTTTATTTTGAAAATTTAGAAGATTGAAAAGATACCAAGATGAATAACTTCGATATTGAGATAGCATTAGACTGCATACCAATTTTTACTGGCAATCCTAAAGAACTTGAAGCATTTTTAACTATAGTTAATTTAATAAATGAGAACCTTAATGAAGACGGGAAGAACAAATTACTGAAATTTACGAAAAATGTGAAATTGGGAACAGTAGTTAAAACCCAACTTTTGTCGTTGGATATAAATAACTACGTGGAACTAGAAAAAGCTCTGATAAATAGATATAAAATAAAGAAAAGCCAACAACAAATTCATACACAGCTATCCCAATTACGCCAGCGTGGAACAGTTGAGAAGTATGGCGATAAACTATCTGAACTCATTAATGAATTAAATGAGATTCAAATTAGTAGCTTGGGTCAGAATCCGTCTCAAGCGGAGAAAATTGCAATACAGAAGTCAAACGACTCATATGCACTAACTATTTTTAAGAATGGGTTAAGCGAAACCCTTAAACCTACTATTTTTGCTGCACAGCCATAAACGTTCATAGAAGCGATTCAGATAGCAACTGAATTAGAATCAAGCATAAATATAACAGAAAATATTATGCAAGTACATAGAAGAAACAGTATACATCAAGAATTGAATTATAATTATAGAAACTGCCCAAGCAATAACAACAATCAAAGAAACTGCTATAGCACATATGGGAACCATAATAATTATAGTCAAAACCAAAGCAATAATTATAGAAATCATAACAGAAATAATGGAAACAACTATAATTCCAGAAACAATATAGGAAACCAAAACAATAATTATAGAAATTATTATAGAAACAACAATAATCCTGAAAGAATTCGGGAAACAACTAGAAACCAGAGAAATGGAAATACTTATAACGATATATCGCCTGAAACTCATATAAACTATCCAATAATCCCAGAACAGAGCGTAAAACATATCGAAGTAATAAATACAAATAAAGTAGATGCATTGATAGATAATATTAAAAAAAACTCTAGCGCACCTGAACCGCTAGAAACACTAATGTTCGAAGAACAGTAGAAGAATCGTGCAGGTTTTGAGTGCATATTCCATCACATGTGCTGCTTATTACGACCAAACTGTTTCAAATGCCACGTTTTACTTTGGTCTCAAGAATGCATTATAACTCATATGGTGGAAGGTTTCAGATATTACCACTGGCATGAATTTCAACGTTTATGAGAGCAAAACACGGGTTAATTATATTCGTTATCAGTTGCTTATTTCACATAATTTTTAAAGCAGCATCTCATATAACATCAATGAAGAAAATGCTCAGTGCCTGCAGCACTGTAACTGAAGTTGGTGTTTGGGGCTGCGATCCGAAAAATTTGCAGAACTTTGCGAATTGTAACATTGATTATTTATTTTAATTGTAAATGTTTCCGGTATGAATACTAACTGTAAGCATTTATTGATACAAAAGTAGCACAACCGACTCGTGCTGGCAACCTTCTGCCAGTATCAAAGCCAAGAATATATCACATCTGCTTCACGTTGTTATATAACATTCGAAGTTAAAGAAGTATAAAGAAATTTAGAGTTACCTGCAGCGAGTTTTTTCAAATAATCGAAAGCTTAATATTTCCTGTTTATTGTCACTACAATATCATTACCATTTGAAAATTCTACGATAAAACCGCTTAATAAAGATATTGCAATTAAACACAAAACCAACAATAGCTGGCAACCCTATCATGGCTTTTCAACCAAATTTGGCCTGAATAATGTTTTTGACAGGTTTCATTAATTGTATGAAATTCGTATTGATTTCATGACTGCACTGGAAGTTATAGTGCAAAAAGTTTTGTTTTTCTGAGCGAATTTTCAAAACCAAAGACACAAAAATTACCATAGCTGGCAGCACCAATCAAATTTTTCAACCAAATTTCCACCAAACAGAAATTAAAGTTAGGTTTAGCTACTGTGCCAATTTCATGAAAATCTGGTAATTTATTCACATTTCATAGGGCAAAAAGCAGTTTTTTTTCTTTGTAATTTTTCAAGATGGCACCACTGGCACAGACTTGCCCACAATTCAAAATCGCTTCTATCAAATCTGGTCTTACTTAAGTCCAATGCGTTCTGTAAATTTTAGCTGTATCTGATTATTGGTTCGTGAGTTTCCGTGAACAGAAGTTTTTGATGCTAAAAATATAGGTTAACTGGGAGAGGGTTACCGTTCTTGTCCGACATGAAATTTCCAAAGTTTTATTTTGAACGTGTAGATAAAACATAAGATTTATATACAGATTGGTTTTATTGAAAGAAACGGACATTTTTTTTGAATATTCGATGGTTTGAATGTTTTCACTTCCAAATTTTTTTTTTCAAAATGAAGACACCAAAATTATCATAGCTGGCAAACCCAACCAAATTTTTCAACCAAATTTCTACCAAACGTGGCTTAAAATAAGATCCAGCAGTTGTGTGAGTTTCGTTAAAATCGAACGATTCAATCAGAATTTATAGGGCTAAAAACAGTTATCTTTTTTAGTGGTTTTTCAAGATGGCACCACTGGCACAGAAACGCCCGCATTTCAAAATGACTTCTATCAGACCTGGTCCTATTTAAGACCAATACATTCTGCAAATTTCAATTAATTCTGCTAATCGGATCGTGAGTTTCCGTGAACAGAAATTTTTGATGCTTAAAATATAGGTAAATTGGGCAAGGGTTACCAGGCGTGCCCGTTATACCATATCTTTTTTTTTTTTGGTTATGTAAACAAAGCACAAGCTTTGCATATGAGTGGCTTTTTTTTGAAGAAACGGAATTTTTTCAAGAGAGACGATGATTTGGAGGTTTTCACTTTCAGTGCCTGCCCTAGCTACAGGGTGCCCAGCACGCTCATTAAAAGCCACACAAATCTACAAATAAATAATATCAATATGTCCTGAAAATTTGGTAATGATTGAATAGCTCCGTCAAAAGTTATCGCAATTTAAAAATTTTCAAATTTTCCCGACCTCTTTTTAAGCACCCAGCGCACACATAGGGTTAACAAATTCCAAAGCATTATCCGATTCATATGTAAAACACGTTCGAAATTTATTTCGTTAACTTTATTTTTGCGAAAATTATTTGTGCACGAAATAATAGGTATATTAAAAATATCACTTAAGTGGCCGCCGGCGCCAAAAGGTTAACAATAACTGACATTAAAAGAAACCTGGACCTATCCTGCATATACACCAATGTATCCTGAAAGTTTCAGCTCAATCGGATGGCGCGTTCCCGAGATTATCTCACTGAAATTTTTTGATAATATATATATATATATATATATATATATATATATATATATATATATATATATATATATATATATATATATTTATATATATATATATATATATTTATATATATATATATATATATATATATATATATATATATATATATATATATATATATATATATATATATATATATATATATATATATATATATATATATATATATATATATATATATATATATATATATATATATATATATATGGAAATATGAATTTTTGGCCGAATCGATTTTAATACTAATGTTCTTCGAACATTAGTAACAAATCCGGAAAAGCGCAAAAACCAAATCACTATATAAAACATAAGAAAGCTGATTTATGTAACAGCAACTCTACGATTGATGTAAAAAGATTGATAAAACCAAAATACAATATGCAGACTAAAGAAGCCTTCCTTTGCAACAGCGATTCGAACGCTGATATAGAAAATTTGATGAAATCAAAATTCGATGTAACGAATATTCCAAGAGTGATAATGGAAAATAATAAAACTACAGTTAGATGCAGTGATAATCTATCAAAATTAGTTTTGCCATTGGAGAAGCTGACATCACAAACAACTGAAAAGAATATATCAAATGTGTGCCGAAACAAGAACCACAAAATTCCAAACACATCTAATATAGAGAAATTCAAAAACATGCTCAAAAGAATGCTACAAAAAATTCAAATACAAAACGAACCGATGAAAATAATCATCTACAAAGCACCTAAGAGAATAATTGAAAGCTTAATTCAATTTAATTACATGAATGAACTACAAATCAAGCTGAGAAACAGCATTAATTTCATGCAAAATCTGAAAAAACAATTCAAAGAAAATAATAAAATTCATTCAGAAATTTAAATAAACTTTTGAACTTTAAGGTAAAATATTTATTACTTTACATAGTTTATCGAATATACTTTTCGAAACCAAAGTATATTCAATCAAATATAAAAATAAACTCGTTGAATTTTATATAAATTTTAGTTAAAAACACCAAAAACAGCAAAAAGAATACCACAAACCATACAAAATTTGAAGAAAAAAATGTTCTTAACTCACTTATACTAGTAAACAGAAAATGCAAAAGAAAAATCACAATGATTGATTAATGCCAAATGCACCACAAATATGAAAATACTCTACAAAAAAAAATACACAAAAAAAACTCTAGCGCACCTGAACCACTAGAAACACTAATGTTCGAAGAACAGTAGAAGAATCGAGCAGGTTTTGAGTGCATATTCCACCACATGTGCTGCTTATTACGGCCAAACTGTTTCAAATGCCACGTTTTACTTTCGTCTTAAGAATGCATTATAACTCATATGGTGGAAGGTTTCAGATATTACCACTGGCATGAATTTCAACGTTTATGAGAGCAAAACATGGGTTAATTATATTCGTTATCAGTTGCTCATTTCACATAATTTTGAAAGCAGCATCTCATGTAACATCAATGAAGAAAATGCTCAGTGCCTGCAGCACTGTAACTGAAGTTGGTGTTTGGGGCTGCGATCCGAAAAATTTGCAGAACTTTGCGAATTGTAACATCGGTTATTTATTTTCATTGTAAATGTTTCCGGTATGTATACTAACTGTAAGCATTTATTGATACAAAAGTAGCACAACCGACTCGTGCTGGCAACCTTTCGCTAGTATCAAAGCCAAGAATATATCAAATCTGCTTCACGTTGTTTAATTACATTCGAAGTTATAGGAGTATAAAGAAATTAAGGGTTACCTGCAGCGAGTTTTTTCAAATAATCGAAAGCTTAATATTTGCTGTTTATTGTCACTACAATATCATTACCATTTGAAAATTCTACGATAAAACCGCTTAATATGGATATTGCAATTAAACACAAAACCAACAATAGCTGGCAACCCTATCGTTTCCTTTTCAACCAAATTTGGCCTGAATAATGCTTATGACAGGTTCCATTAATTGTATGAAATTCGTTTTGATTTCATGACTGCACTGGAAGTTATAGTGCAAAAAGTTTTATTTTCCTGAGAGAATTTTCAAAACCAAAGACACAAAAATTACCATAGCTGGCAGCACCAATCAAATTTTTCAACCAAATTTCCACCAAACAGAGATTAGAGTTAGGTTTAGCTACTGTGTCAATTTCATGAAAATCTGGTAACTTATTCACATTTCATAGGGCAAAAAGCAGTTTTTTTTCTTTGTAATTTTTCAAGATGGCACCACTAGCACAGACTTGCCCACAATTCAAAATCGCTTCTATCAAATCTGGTCTTACTTAAGTCCAATGCATTCTGTAAATGTTAGCTGTATCTGATTATTGGTTCGTGAGTTTCCGTGAGCAGAAGTATTTGATGCTAAAAATATAGGTTAACTGGGAGAGGGTTACCGTTCTTGTCCGACATGAAATTTCCAAAGTTTAATTTTGAACGTGTAGATAAAACATAAGATTTATATACAGATTGGTTTTATTGTAAGAAACGGACATTTTTTTGAATATTCGATGGTTTGAATGTTTTCACTTCCAATTTTTTTTTTTTCAAAATGAAGACACCAATATTATCATAGCTGGCAGCTCCAACCAAATTTTTCGACTTAATTTCTATCAAACGTGGCATAAAATAAGGTCCAGCAATTGTGTGAGTTTCGTCAAAATCGAACGATTCAATCAGAATTTATAGGGCTAAAAACAGTTATCTTTTTTAGTGGTTTTTCAAGATGGCACCACTGGGACAGAATCGCCCGCATTTCAAAATCACTTCTATTAGACCTGGTCCTGTCTAAGACCAATACATTCTGTGAATTTCAAATAATTCTGCTAATCGGATCGTGAGTTTCCGTGAACAGAAGTTTTTGATGCTAAAAATATAGGTAATTTGGGCAAGGGTTACCAGGCGTGCCCGTTATACCATATCTTTTTTTTTTTTTTTGGTTATGTAAACAAAGCACAAGATTTACATATGAGTGGCTTTTTTTTGAAGAAACGGCATTTTTTCAAGAGAGACGATGATTTGGAGGTTTTCACTTTCAGTGCCTGCCCTAGCTACAGGGTTGCCAGCACGCTCATTAAAAGCCACACAAATCTACAATTAAATAATACCAATATGTCCTGAAAATTTGGTAATGATTGAAGAGCTCTGTCAAAAGTTATCGAAATTTAAAAATTTTCAAATTTTCCCGTCCTCTTTTTAGGCACCCAGCGCACACATAGGGTTAAAGAATTGCAAAGCATTATCCGATTCATATGTAAAACACGTTCGAAATTTATTTCGTTAACTTTATTTTTGCAAAAATCATTTGTGCACGAAATAATAGGTATATTAAAAATATCACTTAAATGGCCGCCGGCGCCAAAAAGTTAACAATAACTGACATTTAAGGAGACCTGGACCTATTCTGCTTATACACCAATGTGTCCTGAAAGTTTCAGCTCAATCGGATGGCGCGTTCTCGAGATTATCTCACTGAAATTTTTTGATGATGATATATATATATATATATATATATATATATATATATATATATATATATATATATATATATATATATATATATATATATATATATATATATGTATATATATATATATGGAAATATGAATTTTTGGCCGAATCGATTTTAATACTAATGTTCTTCGAACATTAGTAAAAATATTAACATATAAGTATTGTAATTTTATTGTTAGTCGATACGAAATTGATGAAAAACTTCATACATGCATACACAAAATTACATTATTACAAAGTCAATGAATTACTATTTTAGCTTTTAGAAGAAAACCACGCTTATCTCATAAGTCAAATCACGAAACAACTATGAATTAAATATTCGAAACTATTATACCTATTTAGGTACAAAAAAAAAACCTTAATGAACAAAATTGTAATCGAAATAGTGAAAGTATGGATGGATCAGTGTTCAAAAAATTTCCTTTCTACTTTCAACGTTTATGAGAGCAAAACACGGGTTAATTATATTCGTTATCAGTTGCTTATTTCACATAATTTTGAAAGCACTGCTTTGCAGCACTGTAACTGAAGTTGGTGTTTGGGGCTGCGATCCGAAAAATTTGCAGAACTTTGCGAATTGCAACATTGATTATTTATTTTAATTGTAAATGTTTCCGGTATGAATACTAACTGTTAGCGTTTATTGATACAAAAGTAGCACAACCGACTCGTGCTGGCAACCTTCTGCCAGTATCAAAGCCAAGAATATATCACATCTGCTTCACGTTGTTATATAACATTCGAAGTTAAAGGAGTATAAAGAAATTTAGAGTTACCTGCAGCGAGTTTTTTTCAAATAATCGAAAGCTTAATATTTGCTGTTTATTGTCACTACAATATCATTACCATTTGAAAATTCTACGATAAAACCGCTTAATAAAGATATTGCAAACAAACACAAAACCAACAATAGCTGGCAACCCTATCGTGGCTTTTCAACCAAATTTGGCCTGAATAATGTTTATGACAGGTTTCATTAATTGTATGAAATTCGTATTGATTTCATGACTGCACTGGAAGTTATAGTGCAAAAAGTTTTATTTTCCTGAGTGAATTTTCAAAACCAAAGACACAAAAATTACCATAGCTGGTAGCGCCAATCAAATTTTTCAACCGAATTTCCACCAAACAGAGATTAGAGTTAGGTTTAGCTACTGTGCCAATTTCATGAAAATCTGGTAATTTATTCACATTTCATAGGGCAAAAAGCAGTTTTTTTTCTTTGTAATTTTTCAAGATGGCACCACTGGCACAGACTTGCCCACAATTCAAAATCGCTTCTACCAAATCTGGTCTTACTTAAATCCAATGCATTCTGTAAATTTTAGCTGTATCTGATTATTGGTCCGTGAGTTTCCGTGAACAGAAGTTTTTGATGCTAAAAATATAGGTTAACTGGGAGAGGGTTACCGTTCTTGTCCGACATGAAATTTCCAAAGTTTTATTTTGAACGTGTAGATATAACATAAGATTTATATACAGATTGGTTTTATTGTAAGAAACGGACATTTTTTTGAATATTCGATGGTTTGAATGTTTTCACTTCCAAATTTTTTTTTTCAAAATGAAGACACATAAATTATCATAGCTGGCAACTCCAACCGAATTTTTCAACCAAATTTCTACCAAACGTGGTCTAAGGTAAGATCCAGCAGTTGTGTGAATTTCGTCAAAATCGAACGATTCAATCAGAATTTATAGGGCTAAAAACAGTTATATTTTTTAGTGGTTTTTCAAGATGGCACCACTGGCACAGAATCACCCGCATTTCAAAATGACTTCTATCAGACCTGGTCCTATTTAAGACCAATACATTTTGCAAATTTCAATTAATTTTGCTCATCGGATCGTGAGTTTCCGTGAACAGAAGTTTTTGATGCTTAAAATATAGGTAAATTGGGCAAGGGTTACCAGGCGTGCCCGTTATACCATATCTTTTTTTTTTTGGTTATTTAAACAAAGCACAAGATTTACATATGAGTGGCTTTTTTTTGAAGAAACGGCATTTTTTCAAGAAAGACGATGATTTGGAGGTTTTCACTTTCAGTGCCTGCCCTAGCTACAGGGTTGCCAGCACGCTCATTAAAAGCTACACAAATCTACAACTAAACAATATCAATATGTCCTGAAAATTTCGTAATGATTGAAAAGCTCTGTCAAAAGTTATCGCAATTTAAAAATTTTCAAACTTTCCCGTCCTCTTTTTAGGCACCCAGCGCACACATGGGGTTAAAAAATTCCAAAGCATTATCCGATTCATTAGTAAAACACGTTCGAAATTTATTTCGTTAACTTTATTTTTGCGAAAATTATTTGTGCACGAAATAATAGGTATATTAAAAATATCACTTAAATGGCCGCCGGCGCCAAAATGTCAACAATAACTGACATTTAAAGAGACCTGGACCTATTCTGCATATACGCCAATGTATATATATATATATATATATATATATATATATATATATGGAAATATGAATTTTTGGCCGAATCGATTTTAATACTAATGTTCTTCGAACATTAGTAAAAATATTAACATATAAGTATTGTAATTTTATTGTTAGTCGATACGAAATTGATGAAAAACTTCATACATGCATACACAAAATTACATTATTACAAAGTCAATGAATTACTATTTTAGCTTTTAGAAGAAAACCACGCTTATCTCATAAGTCAAATCACGAAACAACTATGAATTAAATATTCGAAACTATTATACCTATTTAGGTACAAAAAAAAAACCTTAATGAACAAAATTGTAATCGAAATAGTGAAAGTATGGATGGATCAGTGTTCAAAAAATTTCCTTTCTACTTTCAACGTTTATGAGAGCAAAACACGGGTTAATTATATTCGTTATCAGTTGCTTATTTCACATAATTTTGAAAGCACTGCTTTGCAGCACTGTAACTGAAGTTGGTGTTTGGGGCTGCGATCCGAAAAATTTGCAGAACTTTGCGAATTGCAACATTGATTATTTATTTTAATTGTAAATGTTTCCGGTATGAATACTAACTGTTAGCGTTTATTGATACAAAAGTAGCACAACCGACTCGTGCTGGCAACCTTCTGCCAGTATCAAAGCCAAGAATATATCACATCTGCTTCACGTTGTTATATAACATTCGAAGTTAAAGGAGTATAAAGAAATTTAGAGTTACCTGCAGCGAGTTTTTTTCAAATAATCGAAAGCTTAATATTTGCTGTTTATTGTCACTACAATATCATTACCATTTGAAAATTCTACGATAAAACCGCTTAATAAAGATATTGCAAACAAACACAAAACCAACAATAGCTGGCAACCCTATCGTGGCTTTTCAACCAAATTTGGCCTGAATAATGTTTATGACAGGTTTCATTAATTGTATGAAATTCGTATTGATTTCATGACTGCACTGGAAGTTATAGTGCAAAAAGTTTTATTTTCCTGAGTGAATTTTCAAAACCAAAGACACAAAAATTACCATAGCTGGTAGCGCCAATCAAATTTTTCAACCGAATTTCCACCAAACAGAGATTAGAGTTAGGTTTAGCTACTGTGCCAATTTCATGAAAATCTGGTAATTTATTCACATTTCATAGGGCAAAAAGCAGTTTTTTTTCTTTGTAATTTTTCAAGATGGCACCACTGGCACAGACTTGCCCACAATTCAAAATCGCTTCTACCAAATCTGGTCTTACTTAAATCCAATGCATTCTGTAAATTTTAGCTGTATCTGATTATTGGTCCGTGAGTTTCCGTGAACAGAAGTTTTTGATGCTAAAAATATAGGTTAACTGGGAGAGGGTTACCGTTCTTGTCCGACATGAAATTTCCAAAGTTTTATTTTGAACGTGTAGATATAACATAAGATTTATATACAGATTGGTTTTATTGTAAGAAACGGACATTTTTTTGAATATTCGATGGTTTGAATGTTTTCACTTCCAAATTTTTTTTTTCAAAATGAAGACACATAAATTATCATAGCTGGCAACTCCAACCGAATTTTTCAACCAAATTTCTACCAAACGTGGTCTAAGGTAAGATCCAGCAGTTGTGTGAATTTCGTCAAAATCGAACGATTCAATCAGAATTTATAGGGCTAAAAACAGTTATATTTTTTAGTGGTTTTTCAAGATGGCACCACTGGCACAGAATCACCCGCATTTCAAAATGACTTCTATCAGACCTGGTCCTATTTAAGACCAATACATTTTGCAAATTTCAATTAATTTTGCTCATCGGATCGTGAGTTTCCGTGAACAGAAGTTTTTGATGCTTAAAATATAGGTAAATTGGGCAAGGGTTACCAGGCGTGCCCGTTATACCATATCTTTTTTTTTTTGGTTATTTAAACAAAGCACAAGATTTACATATGAGTGGCTTTTTTTTGAAGAAACGGCATTTTTTCAAGAAAGACGATGATTTGGAGGTTTTCACTTTCAGTGCCTGCCCTAGCTACAGGGTTGCCAGCACGCTCATTAAAAGCTACACAAATCTACAACTAAACAATATCAATATGTCCTGAAAATTTCGTAATGATTGAAAAGCTCTGTCAAAAGTTATCGCAATTTAAAAATTTTCAAACTTTCCCGTCCTCTTTTTAGGCACCCAGCGCACACATGGGGTTAAAAAATTCCAAAGCATTATCCGATTCATTAGTAAAACACGTTCGAAATTTATTTCGTTAACTTTATTTTTGCGAAAATTATTTGTGCACGAAATAATAGGTATATTAAAAATATCACTTAAATGGCCGCCGGCGCCAAAATGTCAACAATAACTGACATTTAAAGAGACCTGGACCTATTCTGCATATACGCCAATGTATCCTGAAAGTTTCAGCTCAATCGGATGGCGCGTTCTCGAGATTATCTCACTGAAATTTTTTGATGATATATATATATATATATATATATATATATATATATATATATATATATATATATATATATATATATATATATATATATAAATATATATGGAAATATGAATTTTTGGCCGAATCGATTTTAATACTAATGTTCTTCGAACATTAGTAATAACACGTAAAACCAAATCCATACATTTTAGTACATATATTTATCACTTAGCAATTGAACGAAAATGTTACTATTTAAGATCAGACATTAGACAATAAAGTTAGTCTGTCTTGGAACGCCAGCTTTGTCGGCGACCATACAGACGGGTCAATCAAAACTAAAACTTTAGTTTTTATTAATTGATGGCACTATTGTTTGTAGTCTTGCTACGCGGCGATCGATTTCGCCACGCAAGATATACAAACATAGTGGCCCACATTATAAAAGCCATTCATAATATTAAAAGGCATTTTATAATACCACAGTGGTGACGGGAAGTAGTATCTAAAGTTAGCCAGAAATAGGTGATACATGAGCTACAAATAGTGGGGGTTAGGGTTAGTTTTAATGATAATGAAAGTTTATTTTAAAGAAAATGAAATAAATACCGATAGCTTGGTGGTGTTTCCGTTTGGGCTTTTTGTGGTTACCTTTTATTTTTACTAATGTTCGAAGAAGAACATTAGTATTAAAATCACTTTGGCCAAAAATTCATATTTCTATATATATATATATATATATATATATATATATATATATATATATATATATATATCATCAAAAAATTTCAGTGAAAAAATCTCAGGAACGCGCCATCCGATTGAGCTGAAATTTTCAGGACACATTGGTGTATATGCAGAATAGTGCCAGGTCTCACAAAAAGTTAAAAATCTTTAACCCTTTGGCGCCGGCGGCCATTTTAGTGATATTTTTAATATACCTATTATTCCGTACACAAATAAGTTTTGCAAAAATAAAGTTGACGAAATAAATTTTGAACGTGTTTTACATGTGAATCGGATAATGTTTTGGAATTTTTTAACCCCATGTGTGCGCTGGGTGCCTAAAAACAGAACGGGAAAACTTGAAAATTTTTAAATTGCGATAACTTTTGACAGAGCTATTGAATCATTACGAAATTTTGAGGACATATTGGTATTATTTAGTTGTTGGTTTGTGTAGCTTTTGATGAGCGTGCTGGCAACCCTGTAGCAAAGGCAGGTACTGAAAGTGAAAACCTTCAAATCATCGTCTCTCTTGAAAAACTGCCGTTTCTTCAAAAAAAAGCCACTCATATGTAAATCTTGTGCTTTGTTTACATAAACAAAAAAAAAAAAGATATGGTATAACGGGCACGCCTGGTAACCCTTGCCCAATTTACCTATATTTTTAGCATCAAAAACTTCTGTTCACGGAAACTCACGATCCAATGAGCAGAATTTATTGAAATTTGCAGAATGTATTGGTCCTATATAGGACCAGATCTGATAGAAGTGATTTTGAAATGCGGGTGATTCTGTGCCAGTGGTGCCATCTTGAAAAATCACTAAAAGAGATAACGGCTTTTAGCCCTATAAATTCTGATTGAATCGTTCGATTTTGACGAAATTCACACAGTAGCTGGATCTTACTTCAAACCACGTTTGGTAGAAATTTGGTTGAAAAATTCGGTTGGAGCTGCCAGCTATGATAATTTTGGTGTCTTAAATTTGAAAAAATAAAAATTTGGAAGTGAAAGCATTCAAATCATCGAATATCCTAAAAATGTCCGTTTCTTACAATAAAACCAATCTGTATACAAATCTTATGCTTTATCTACACGTTCAAAGTAAAACTTTGGAAATTTCATGTCGGACAAGAACGGTAACCCTTTCCCAGTTAACCTATATTTTTAGTATCAAAAACTTCTGTTCACGGGAACTCACGAATCAATAATCAGATACCATTGAAATTTACAGAATGCATTGGACTTAAGTAGGACCAGGTCTGATAGAAGCGATTTTGAATTGTGGGCAACTCTGTGCCAGTGGTGCCATCTTGAAAAATTACAAAGAAAAAAAACTGCTTTTTGCCCTATGAAATTTGAATAAGTAACCAAATTTTCATGAAATTGACACAGTAGCTGCACCTTACTCTAAACTCTGTTTGATAGAAATTTGGTTGAAAAATTCGATTGGTGCTGCCAGCTATGGTAATTTTTGTGTCTTTGGATTTGAAAATTCGCTCAGGAAAATAAAACTTTTTGCCCTATAACTTCCAGTGCAGTCATGAAATCAATACGAATTTCATACAATTAATGGAACCTACTACAAGCATTATTCAGGCCAAATTTGGTTGAAAAGCCACGATGGGGTTGCCAGCTATTTTTGGTTTTGTGTTTGTTTGCAATATCTTTATTAAGCGGTTTTATCGTAGAATTTTCAATTGGTAATGATATTGTAGTGACAATAAACAGCAAATATTTAGCTTTCCATTATTTGAAAAAACTCGCTGCAGTTAATCCTAAATTTCTTTATACTCCTATAACTTCGAATGTAATATAACAACGTGAAGCAGATGTGATATATTTTTGGCTTTGATACTGGCGAAAGGTTGCCAGCACGAGTCGGTTGTGCTACTTTTGTATCAATAAATGCTTACAGTTAGTATTCATACCGGAAACATTTACAATGAAAATAAATAACCGATGTTACAATTCGCAAAGTTCTGTAAATTTTTCGGATCGCAGCCCTAAACACCAACTTCAGTTACAGTGCTGCAGGCACTGAGCATTTTCTTCATTGATGTTATATGAGATGCTGCTTTCAAAATTATGTGAAATAAGCAACTGATAACGAATATAATTAACCCGTGTTTTGCTCTCATAAACGTTGAAATTCATGCCAGTGGTAATATCTGAAACCTTCTACCATATGAGTTATAATGCATTCTTAAGACGAAAGTAAAACGTGGCATTTGAAACAGTTTGGCCGTAATAAGCAGCACATGTGATGGAATATGCACTCAAAACCTGCACGATTCTTCTACTGTTCTTCGAACATTAGTGTTTCTAGCGGTTCAGGTGCGCTAGAGTTTTTTTTTTTTGCTTTGCCTTTCGTTTTTTTTTTGGTTCATAGCTTATTCCTTTCGTTTTTTTCTAATCATTTATATCTTTTTCCTCATTCTTCTTCTCCATTATGTATCCGTAGTGTCCTAAACCCAAGTTCAATTTGCATTAGAATCTTATAAAACAAGTACAGAGACACCAACCATACTAACTACTAGACGACATATATAATCATTCATGGGAAAGTATTTAAGCTGTCTTTTTTTTGTTTGGAAAGTTAGCAACGCACCATAGTGATTGTGTGGATGAGGGGCGTATGAGTGACGGTGGTAGTCTTTCAGTTGATTGACTTGTGGAGAAAAAAAATTCAAACATGAATTTAACCGTTCGTGAATCTAAGATACAAAGGCGTGTGGGTCGTATATGAATTGAAACTTAGTACGGCGTGAAATCCGGTAAAGAAGTATAGTCGAGGATTTCCACGTAGTTCCCTGAGAAGGGAGAGGTGTGACGGTTATTTGAATTTAATTAAGTCAATAATAAAAAAAAATTTACGAAAAAAAATCTCCACCGTTCTCCATTAGGGAGGACGATGGAGGTTTAGGGCGAATTAGTTGTGAATTAAGAAATCGTAGTTATAGAAACTGTAAGTAAGACGTTAAGTTTTGGAGTATTATTATTATTAAAGTTAGACGTTAAGTTAAGTACTCGGACACAATTTTGACAGCTCAATTTAAATGAAAGTTTCAGCTCAATCGGATGGCGCGTTCTCGAGATTATCTCACTGAAATTTTTTGATGATATATATATATATATATATATATATATATATATATATATATATATATATATATATATATATATATATATATATATATATATATATATATATATATATATATAAATATATATGGAAATATGAATTTTTGGCCGAATCGATTTTAATACTAATGTTCTTCGAACATTAGTAATAACACGTAAAACCAAATCCATACATTTTAGTACATATATTTATCACTTAGCAATTGAACGAAAATGTTACTATTTAAGATCAGACATTAGACAATAAAGTTAGTCTGTCTTGGAACGCCAGCTTTGTTGGCGACCATACAGACGGGTCAATCAAAACTAAAACTTTAGTTTTTATTAATTGATGGCACTATGTTTCGACGACGATCTACACGCATACATCAAATAACTACATCAAGCATCAATTTAACGACACTAGCAACAATCACTTGCATCAAACATGCAAGCACGGCAAGCACCTACAAAGAACGCACATAGATACAGACAGAATGTACCGGAGATCTACCACCTAGGTCGACGTATCGATATGTACGACAGAGCAACGCATTGCTCAAGTCATTCGTAACGTCAACAACTGACCTAGGCCAATACTTGACCTACATGCAGCTGTTGAGCGAGCATTGGAATTGGGTGAGGTAGTAGAAATAGAGTGGACATGCCCATAAGATTTTCATTGAAGGGGATGGTAGTAATTGTTTAGCTACTCATTGTCAAATCGGGTCAAATCCAATTAGTTTCCCTCCAATTTGACAATGAGTGCTAGGCATTTTTAGCATGCTTTGTGCGTGAGAGGATTGAAGGGACTACTGGTGGAAAGTTATACCGTCCGTGTCCAGGGGCTGGAATAACCGATCTCGTACATAGCTACATACGAGATCATCGCGAAACACGCAGGATGGCGGGAAGAACGCGGGAGACCTCAAACGCGGAACGGAGGACCAAAATTAATGTGGAGACACCTCGAAAACGACACTTGCGCTAACTCGGTTTAGTATATCGACCCAGGGCCGCGGACAAACGATCTTTTGACGAATGTATTTGAATATATTGGATATTGTGATATCATATAGATGACAAATGTAGTAAATTCTTACTTGATGTGATTGGATGTTGGTTTGTGTAAGTACCAGCTGTCGTTTTCCGAATCGTTAGGCAGTTCTCTGGCTATGGGTTTCGAATGCCTAATGTACACACAAGCTGACAGTGCAAAATGTCAACTGACGATGGTCATCTGATTTCAATAGTGTGGATGATCGTCTGTCTCAAAGTTGAGAACTTGAGTGGAAAGGCACTTGAGTGAAATCGAACCAGTTGGAGTGCATCAAACGGATTCGGGAAAGCCCCGGTACCGTGAACATTTTTCCTGTGATCAAACAAAGCGAAGAATCGCTCTCTTTTAAATCGACAGGTTAAGGATTCAGACGGGATGGGGAAGTGATAGTTGAAATTGTAAATTGATCTGTTTTTTTTCTACTTTGTTCGGAGGGATTTTGGAAGTCGATAAGGCGGCGGAGTGAGTCAAGAAGAAACCAAACGAATTCAGAGCGTTTTTTCTCGGGCGGATAATATCGTGACGACTACAGATTCGATTATTGAAGAAGAATTGATAACGCATCCAACATAGCGATTGAGAAGGTGTTTGGTGGGATAAGTCGAGAAGAAAGCAAGCGAATTCAGAGCGTATTGCTGGCGGATACTGTCGTGACGACAGCAGATTTTAGTATTGGCGAAGAATCGATATGGCACCAGACATAACGATCGAATGAAACCAGAATTGAATTTGTGAACCAACGACGAGCTGCAACATAGAAAGTGTGTAAGAAGACGGAAAGGGCCCCAGCGTGGGATATTATGGAGGTGCTGTAAACTTTAGATATATATTTTTTTTTTAATTTTCGAATCATGAGCTTTGCCTAAATACTCTATTTGTCACACTAGTTTTTAAGAGGCCTAGCCATATGTGGTAGCACGCCGAGACGCAAGTGTTTTTTTTAACGAGATTTCTTGAAGACAAAAAAAAATATAATATTAATAATAGCTGTTGAATACAAAACCGCAATTATCATTCGTGCCGTAATATTGGTTTCTAGTTGAATTTGTCTAAGCAAAAAGTGCAGAAAACGGTAAGCCAGTGTGCATATATTATTTTCAAGTTGCTTTCTTCACGCTTCGGGGCAACGGTTGTTCGGCGGCATCCCGGGTTGAAGCCAGTGGCGCCTAAAAACTCGACCTACACCCTTCTCTCCTGAGTGACGGCCGCAGAGCTGCCACCCTCTGTCCGAGTCGAGGACGAGGAATCGTGACTGGTTTCCCGGTTATTCACGGTCAAAACGGCAACAAATTGACGCCAAACGTGGGGCTTTAAATAACAGAAATAATGGCATTAACGGTTTGAAAAGACTTCGTCGATTTTAACGGTCATATCTGAGTTAACGGGACGCGGAAAATTTTAGAGTTTATTTCGCGAGATTCGCCGCTTAATAAGGCGTTGTGAAGCAGATGATATACATTATCTATTGAAGATTTTTTGGATTTTGCTTACTTATTAACTATTTTAAATACAGCAAATTGGAATTTTGGATTGAGTTGAGTGACTGGAGTGTGTGAATTTTTCAATGAATTAAATTAGTTTTTGGGTGTGTGGAAGAGTGGTTGGTTTTTAAGTTAAGAGGCAACACTTTCAGGTGGACAGTGTTGTTTTTCTAGGAAGCATATTTTCAGGAAAAGCAGCCATTTTGTATAGTTAACCATAGTTTTTGGTTGGTTAGCCTTGTTGAGTTAGGTTGGGTAGATCGTTTTGGGCTGAATTGAATTGAGGTTCGAGTGAAGCTCGTATCAAACGCATTGCAGTTGATACCGTGAGCGATGAAGATTGTAGTGGACTGGCTAAGTAAGGATGAGCTCCCGTTTGAGCTTGCAATTGCCTTTCTGGAACGCGTGGAGGAACTACGTCTAGCGAGAGGGCTCTTTAAGCCACAACTGTTCCGGGCGGCGGTAGACCTGCTCAATTCACGTGCTCTGATTTGGTTCAGGGCTAACCATTGTAATGAAATTAAGTTTGAGATAACGTTGTGATGGTCTCGAATGACCATCAAAGGAAAACGAGTCATTTGCCCGTGCGGGACTGAGCTACTCGGAGTAGCTACGACTCTCACGTGACAAGGAGGTCGGCACATGCTGGCTGCCTCTAGCTCTGCTCGGGAGAAGTGGTGGGGTTCTTTTCTATGTCACGTGTCCCATCAATCATCACATTGTTTTCATGTGCCTGTAGGACGGAGATAACACCGAAAAACCACGCGATCTGATACTGGACATTAAAGTCCAGTAAGAGCCGTGTAGGCTGACCCTGACCAGGGGTACCATGTTGACTACTGGGACCCAACGATCACCAGGGTCGAACAATAAAAAAAAATTAAGGCCACCAATAGAGGTCATTGAGCTTCCCACGAAGCCAGTACACGCGGCCCGTTAAGTACGCGCCGAGGGATCGCGGATTGGTGGCCGAGGTCGAAAGGTAGGACAAAGAAAAAAAACTCTAGCGCACCTGAACCGCTAGAAAACTAATTTTCGAAGAAATTATCTTTGAGTGACAAAAAAGTGTGGAAAGACGTAATACACTGTTTTTTTTTTTAGAATCATATCAACCATTCCTTATCCAAAGCAACAAAGCTCAACTATAACACATATAATTCAGTGCTAGCAGCACTTTCCGAACGAAGCAGCAATAAGTTTACCATAACAAGCTCATACTCAAATCCACGTATCCTTTGAATTTCGTTCTCTTCGCAGGATTTCATCGAAAGTTTCAGCGGTTAAACGTTGTTTGAGGCTGCCATCCGAAAAATGTTCAAAACTCGAAAAATTTAAAAAAGAATTCCTTATTTTTATTGCAAATGCTTTGCAAATGAGAACGTTGTTTGAAGCATCTGTTGGTGTAATATTTACCGAAATGGCTAATGCTGGTTAGCCTGTGTCAACAGCAAAGCATAATACATACCAAATCTGCTTCACGTTAAGTTAAACCCAACCAGTAAATTTCGTTCCGATTGAATCACTGCGCTGGAAGTTATACGGGTGAAAAGAATTTTAGGGTTACCACCCTCAAAACTTTTCAAATTTTTAAAGCGTTAATATTGGCTGTTGATTTTCATTGCAGGATCACTTCCATTTGCAAATCTAATGACATAATCGCTCAGTAAAGAAATTAAACAAAATTACAAAAATTGTCATAGCTGGCAACCGTTTCATGATTTTGGTACGAAATTTCTACGACATTTGGTTCACATTAAAGTCCATTTACTGCGTGAACTTCGTTCTGATTTCTACACTGGACCGGAAGTTATAGGGAAAAAAGCTTTATTTTGCTGAGCAAATTTGCTAGATTTAGGAGACAAAAATCACCATAGTTGGCAACTCTATTCTAATTTTTCAACCAAATTTTCACCAATTGTTACATAGAGTAAGATCCAAGTATTAGATGAATCTTATCAAAATCTGATGGCTGAATCGGAAGTTATAGGCCAAAAACCTGTTTTTTTTCTCAGTGATTTTTCAAGATGGCACCACTGGCGCAGAGTTGCCCGCATTTCAAAATCACTTCTATCAGACCTGGTCCTAGCTAATACCAACATGTCCTGTAAATTTCACTATGATCGGATAATCCAGTCGTCAGTTCTCGTGAACAGAACTTTCGAGTGCTAAAAATAGAGGTAATTTGGTGATGGGTTGCCGTTCTTGTGCAAATCGGAATTTTAAAAATTTCAATTTGACATGATGGACAAAGGTTAAAATTTATCAGTGATCTGATTTTTTTGTCAAAAATCAAAAAATTTTCAGGAAGGTCAATGATTTGAAGGTTTTTTTTTCAGCAGCCTGCCGTAGCTACAGGGTTACCCGCACTATCTTGAAAATCCAGGTGTGCTTAATCTTAGTCAACATTAATACGCTCTGCAAATTTCACGACGATCCATTGCTTTTCTTAGAAGTAATGACAAATCAAAATTTGAAAAAAAATCCTTGCCTACTTTTAGGCACCCTGCACCCACACGCGGCTCAAAATTTCCAATTCTTTATCATAAACGAGCTTAAAATATAATAAGTTTTCATTCCCAATACTTTTCTTTAACAAAAATTTACACTGCTTGGATATATAGGAGTACCTCAAAATTCACTAAAACGCTCGCCGCCGCCAAAAGGTTTAGAATATCTGAATTTGAGAAAGTCGTGGACCTACCTACTATATACATCTACGTTCTCCGAAAATTTCAGCTCAATCGAATCGGCCACTCCAGAGATTATCTCCCTTAATCATTTTGCTGATATATATATATATATATATATAAAGAAATATGAATTTTCGGCGAAACGAGTTTAATACTATTGTTCTTCGAACATTAGTAAAAACACGAATTACGCGCAACGCTGCGAACCCGGATGAGTTGTCACGGAAACGGATGGAGCAACCACGAGTAGCTTCGAAAGAAAATCCACAACAAAAAAGGAATGAAACCGACAGATTTTACCGAACAAGTCGCGAAAACCGGATAAGAAAAAAAACGTGCGCTATCGTCGAGAGCTCACCACCTGAAACACAACCACAAAAATAATAGTTAATGAACTGCCATGACTCACCTTGTACCGTCTGCACACCAACCTACCACCCTTATACAAGACGTAAAAGTAAGGTGTCCACAACACCACTCTCACATCAAGAAAAAAAAATTGAGATTCTATGCTAAAGCATATTTGCTGTTTTATTTAAATAGATGTTGTAAATATATGTTTAATAAATGTTTAAATTAATCATTGCTTATTTGTTCCTCATAGCAACTCAAAATTAACGAGAAAAAAAAATCTATAACTTTCAGTCAAAACAATCTGATCAGACGTATTAATCTTAGTCTCTCCAAATCTTACTCTATAATCTAGATGCGCACGCTATTTTTCAAAATGGTGGTTGGCCCACAAATATTTGGAATAATAACACATTTATTTGTTTAAGTCTTCTCGCTTCTCTTTTCTTCCTATTCAAACAATTTACTCCTTCAGGGTTATATACAGTTATCTGTTTGTGTCTCAAAATTTAAAAAAATCAAATGTGTATCAAAAGTAAATGCTTACATGCAATTTTTTTCATTTCCCAATTAATAAAGGTACAAGAAAAAAAAAGGAGACACCTATTGTGTTAATAAAAGCTCGGGGTAGTATCTATGCTGCAGCGTAGATGTACATCATGTGAGTCATAACCAAAATAATACGGCGTCTCAAGAATATCTTTTTTTTTAAAGTATAGCCGTCTACATGACCTCCTCTAATCAATAACCCCCAAAGTAAACAGTCGAAATGAGTTTTTTTTTTTTTTAATCACTTAACGAGAAACATTCATAAACCTCGCTAACTGAGTCTATCAGTACACATTAACTACGCTTTTCGAATTCCGAGCGATCAACATTTGACGAATTTCAACAAAAAATTATCGTACAAAATCATCTTCCAGCAAATGGATGAAAAAAAATGTTTCCAATTCATAGTTCGAGCTAACTCAAAAATTTTCAATTTGAAAGAATCATTTCGAACAGTAAGTCCGCCAAATGATGATACTTAGATTCAAATACAAAACTCATATCTACGACGAATTTCTTAAACACTACTTATCAACTTATTGCGTGGCAAAGTCTTCTCGCAGGTTATGCAAAAATAATTTCGTGGAAAAACACACAAAAATCTATCTCACGATTTTTTTGAAATAAACAAATTCATAGCTTACGTTAAACTAATACGCGAAAGTATAATCACTTCCTTCGAAACAACTGCTAAATAATTACATACGTAAATCAACGCCAATGGTCTGCAGCATCTTCGGATTTGCATAATGAACGCTTCTCAATTCGTGGTTACCAACGTTCAACAATCGATTAGGAAGTACTGCCGGGAACTGACTGGAAAACGCCACTTCTCTTCGGCATCAGGTTGAGTTAATGAATAGGTGGTGTGACTTACTCGGTGGATCCAACCATGAAGCAACGGCATGCCTAGGACCAATACATACAATCAGCAGGCCATTTTTAGCATTTTGAATGCTAGATCTGGCATTATTTATTCCAACACGGCACTGGAAATTCGGAGTTAGCATCTGAGTGGTGGCTTCGCTTTGCAAACGTAGCTTGCAGTTATGGCCTCTAAAGGTGTACTTGTCGTAGTGGGGACTGCAGTGTTTGCACTCGTCGAGACAGAATTCTAACGGGATCAATGAATTTGAGGATACACACACAATACAGTCTAATTAGCGTATATTCACATTTTGGGTTGTAGGCCAGGTTTTTTTCGCTAACTGACGGAACTTATTGTTTCAATTGTCACATTCATTCTTGCACCGATCGATTCACTTTGCACATTACACAATACATATGCTTTTGAGAAACAGAGTATTTCGCGATGGTACTATTTCGGGAGCACGCGGATGGAACACTACGCCCACGCGTGTGGTTTTACTGCCCCGTGAGCACCCATGCGACAGTTTCGAAAACTTTTGCATTTCCCGATGATTGGCCACGAAAATTTAAATTAACTAACCCGAAACAAATTATTTGTCGGAATGAATCAAAAGGTTGGCAGTGACCCCGCTCTTCCGCTTGAGCAACGTCTCTCCTCGGCCTAGACTTCAAGACGACCGCCTGTCGCCACGACTGCCCAAAGACTGTCCCTCGAAACTCTTGACTTACTTTTCCGTTTCATCAGCTCGAAGCGAGTCCACAACAACAATGCCTTGTTGTCGATTTCGGACCGAGCTCGAATGTAAAGAAATATGTGCATTGCCTGGTTCGGGCCGAGAAATTTTGTTTGCCTTGTGCGTATTTGGAATTAGCTCGAAGCGAGTCTACAAGTCTACAAGAAGCGTGTCTGTTGTCGATCTCGGACCGAGCTCGAATGTAAAGAAATATGTGCATTGCCTGGTTCGGTCCGAGAATTTTGTTTGCCTTGTGCATATTTTCATCAGCTCGAAGCGAATCTACAACAACAATGCCTTGTTGTCGACTTCGGACCGAGAATTGTTGGAAATGAATTTGCGTTGCCTGACTCGGTCGCGGTGGCATGACGTCGTGGGAATTCAGGTTATATGTTCCAATTGAAAGAAACTGATTCAGAGTTGCGCACAGCAAAAATCGCCGAATTGCAGGTGTGCAATGCCCAGAAATAATATATCCGTTACACAAACAGTTCTTTCGGCAAAGGAATACTGCGCGGAAAGAACAGAAGACACCTGTTATTGCTTTAATTCGCTGCAGTACCAGGCGCAGTAAGACGTTTCGCCATGGTAAGACGTGAATATGACAATTCGAAATGACATGTGTCCTCTTCGTTGCAGCGGACGAGCTTAAGATGCAGGGGTGAACTCCTAATGAAGCGGGAAAGGTTACTCTATTATAGCTGAGTGGGCTAAAGAACCTATCAGGTACTCAATTGCAGCTGAGTGAACTGAAGCCATTCGCGTTACTCAATTTCAGCTGCGTTGACTGAAGCCAGGTGGCGTTTCTCACTTACAGCTGAGTTAACGGAAGCCTTGCGGCGTTTCTCACTTACAGCAGAGTGGACTGAAGCCTTGTGGCGTTTCTCACTTACAGCTGAGTGGGCTGAAGCCTTGCGGCGTTTCTCACTTACAGCTGAGTTAACTGAAGCCAGGCGTTTCTCATTTACAGCTGAGTGGGCTGAAGCCTTGCGGCGTTTCTCACTTACAGCTGAGTTAACTGAAGCCAGGCGTTTCTCATTTACAGCCGAGTGGACTGAAGCCTTGCGGCGTTTCTCACTTACAGCTGAGTTAACTGAAGCCTTGCGGCGTTTCTCATTTACAGCTGAGTTGACTGAAGAACAGGTTTAGCTTAGGCACGTTGGTGCGCGAAAGAAACCGTGCTGACTCCCGGGGGTGAGTATATGGCTTGAGGCTCAATGTCGAATGTCCTTGCCGTGAAACACCCCCATAGCTTTTCCGTCAGGATGCTGTAGGAGATATCGGGAGGTACCCAGCCGAGCTACTACTTTGGCCTTTTTAAATTTGTGGTCCAATTTGGAATTGTAATGCTCCGTGGCCTTGCTTTGGGCAAAATTCCGCACGAACACGAGGTGTCCAGGGTTGAATTGTGTGGGTCGAGTACGTAAATTATAATATTTAGCCTGAGACTGGTATGCCAGGTCTAGTTGTCTTTGCGCTTGTTGTCGAACCAATTCTTGCCGGGAGTGCGAGGGCAGTTCTGCAGTGGGCTCCTGTAACAGATCCAGTTGACGAAGCAGCTTGTAAGAACTTCCATGTCTGGCCATGTGCTGACCAAATACTAAATAGTAAGGGCTGAATCCTGTAGAAGAGTGGTGAGATGTAAATAGTGCCGAATTAATTTCCGACAGCTTTTTATCCCAATCGCGTTGGGAAGGTGCTACATAAGTTTGAATAGCTGCTACCAACGAACGGTTGACTCGTTCTGGTGCATTAGCTTGGGGTGAGTACACTGCCGTATATTGATGCTGTATGCCATATGTTTCGAGCAGAGAATTGAACACGTGAGAACGGAATTGAACTCCGTTATCTGTAACAATCACTTCAAGGACACCAAAAACGTGGAAAACACGCTTCTCCACGTATTCACACACCTGGGCTGCAGTGTTTTTTTCAAAGGCTCCACGAAAGTAAACTTCGACAAATGATCCATTACCACTAGTATCACATTGTTACCTTCCTTAGATCTGGGGTAAGGGCCCAATAGGTCTATATACAGACGCTGAAAAATTCTGTCACTAGCGACTGCCTTCCCCATGGGTGGTCTCAGTATGTGATTTGGCGCTTTGTTCATCCGGCAAGCGTCACATGCTAGAACATAGTCCTTGACCTGTGAAGCCATTTTAGGCCAAAAGAAATGTGTCTGCAATCATCGCAGAGTCTTACCGATGCCTCTATGCGCACTTGTGGGCGGATCATGGGCCCGCATGATTAAATTAGCAGTAAGTTCGCTAGGAACCCATAACTTCCAACTGTCCCTTTCTTTGATGAGATCCCCGGTGGAATGTTGACAGCGTCTGTAGACACCCATCGTTCACCTTTAGATCAAGAAGTGTGGCCGCATTTGATACGATTCTGTCGATCAACTCCAAGTATGCCTTCGATTTGAAATGAGGTGATTCCAGATCGATTTCGACGAGATCCGAGATCTCGTGGATGGTGTAACAAGCCTCTGGTGTGTGAACGCGGGAGAGCGCGTCTGGTACCACATTTTGGCTCCCTTTTCGATGCGTTATGGTGAATTTGAAGCCCTGTAATTTCAATGCCCATCTGGCGAGTCTCCCGTGCAAGTCTTGCAGGTTCATCTACCACTTCAGAGATGCATAGTCAGTAATAACTTCAAATTCCTGTCCCTCGATGTATGCTCGAAACTTCTTGATAGCTAGTACAGCAGCTAGACATTCTTTCTCCGTCACCGTGTAATTGCGCTGAGCGGAATTTAGTTTTTGAGACATATACGCTATAGGTACTTCACTTCCATCTTCCAGCTTTTGCATCAGAACGGCCCCCACGCCGTATTGACTTGCGTCACAGTGTATCGCAAAAGGTTTAGCGAAGTCCGGACTATGTAACACCGGAGCAGAAATAAGGCACTGCTTCAAAGCATGAAAAGCGCCTATACTCTCATCAGTGCATTCAAATCTTTGCTTACTGGACAGCATGTTAGTCAAGGGTGCAGATATAGCCGAAAAAGCGGGAACGAATCTCCGATACCATCCACAAATCCCTAGGAAGCGACGCAACTGTCTGACGGTCCGTGGAATTGGGAACTCCTTTATGGCCTGGATTTTATCGGGATCTGTGCGCACAGTCCCATGACCGATTATGTGTCCGAGATATTTCACCTCTTTTATTAGGAACTTGCTCTTCTCTACATTTATGGTCAGTCCGGCAGCACGAAGGTGGTGAGCAACTAACTGAGTAATGCAAGGTGTTCTTGAAAGGTTTCCGTAATCAAAAGCAGGTCATCTAGATAAATGAATACTTGATGCTTGAGATGTGCTGGAATCGCTCTATCCATCAGCCGTTGCATGGTTTGCGGCGCGTTAAACAAGCCAAATGGCATGGTCACGAACTGATAGAGGGGTCGACCAGGAAGAGTGAAGGCCGTCTTATCCTGTGAGTCCCTATCGAGTGGTATTTGCCAAAAGGCGTCCTTTAAGTCTAGGCTACTTATGTATTTTGCGGGTGGTAGTCGACTTAGTATACCATCGATCAGAGGCAAAGGATAAGCGTCCTTCACCGTCACCTGGTTGACCTTCCTAGCGTCCAGGCACATCCTGACCTTCCCTGATTTGACGACTAAAGTCACAGGAGAAGACCATCTGCTCTGCGATTCCTTGATTACACCTAGACTCAGCATTCGGTCGACCTCTGCATATAATAATTTTTCGATTGCAGGTGAGACGGCGAAGTGCCGTTGCTTGATGGGTTTGTTGGGGCCCACATCAATCACGTGTGAAGTGAGTGTTGTGCGTCCCAACCCTTCCTTCGCAAACGATGGAAATCTCGTAATGACTGAGTCTAGTTCTTCTTGCTGCTCTGGAGATAAGTGATGACAATTGACAGGTGATAAAGTAGACAAGGACAGTTCCTGAGAACGTTGGCACGGGTCAAACAAATCCGTGGCCAAGTTAAACAAGCGCACAAAGTTAATTCCCAAATAAAGGTCCTGACTTAGCGAAGGCATTACCAAGAACTCCATAGTTTTTGTACGCCCTCGAAATTGGATGGAGCCTGTGATGCGTCCGACGGCTGAGTGTTTGGTGCCATCTGCGGTCCTTAGGCTCACATGCAACTTCTCCAAACGGTGCCGAGAGTCAGCCATGATTCTCTTCGCCAAGTCAGCCGCCTGACAGCTGACACTCGCCCCCGTGTCTATCAATCCACTGGCTTTCTCGTCGCCGAACAATGTAACTTGAGCGTAGGGCCGTAGATCACCTGTGGGTTTATCCACTACGGTAGCTGAGCAGTACTGGCTCCTTTGTTTTTTTATACGCCGCCAGAAATTACGTAGACGAAGTGTGGATCTCTTCGTTCTTTTCACGTGAGAGATTGCCTCACTACCAAAAATACGCTGACGTGCGTTTTTGTATTCCCTGACGCGAACATGAAAAGGTTGCAGGTAACGGGGAATTGGGCTGACATCGGAGGCCCGCTCCGGCTACCCCGTAGAACTGTTTAGGTTCCTCGCGTCCGAATTATTAGAAAAAAGCGGTAATTTGTCTGCGATGGTGAGAGTCGCAAGAGTGGTACTAGGAATATCATTCGTCGAAGCAGGAGAGGGTACGCTGGCATCAGATAAAGAGGATGGAACTGTTACGGTTTGGGGTACTGCCGAGGCCATGGTTTCGTTCCGGAGAACTTCTGGGTGTTGGGAGCTGCTCCGGCCAGCCAGTTTTTTTGCTGGCAAGTTTCACAGTGCGGCTTATAGATGTTTTTTGATCCACAACCGTAACAGAAAATTTTGCGCTCTTGCAGGCAATCCACATATAAATGTCCTGGCTGACGACAATTCCAGCATATCGTACTGCGAGCGACCTCAGAAACTTCGCGTGACAACTGATCTTCATCACCAGACAGACCAGGATCCGAGAGAGCCGCCAGATGACGGCGAGTACCAAAGACCCTCTCAGGTTGCCCTAAAGCTTGGGCTAAACGTTCGCGTCACTTTACGTGCTCCCGAAGCTGCTGTGTGCTGGTGAAGTGTTTGTCTACTAATTGCCATTGTAGTTCCGGCAACATATTGCCCTGCACAATGTCCAACAGATCGTGGTCGGATAATGGCATCGGAAGAGCACTAGACATTCGCCGTAGATCCCTATAAAAGTCTTCAAATGACTCGCCAGCCTTCTGGCGACGCCTTCGGTTCTTGTTGGTGATTTCGCGACTAGAAGCGAAATCTCTAAACTCACGTCGAATGTCTTCGCAAAATCCTACCCATTCCACTCTCCCGACTTCTTGATGGTATTGCCAGTACCACTCCTCCGCTTCCCCCATCAAAAAACCGTCAATGTGTTGGCAAAGGGCACCAAAATCTCCCTGTAAAGTCTGATGTGTTAGGGCCGTCACCCTGTATAAAAACTTCTCTACGGGAATACTCCCAGATTCTCCACTGAACTTTAAATTCCACCCTGCCATGATGGTGGTGACTCGATCTGAAGCAAGTCCTCTATTTCGATAAGCACGAGGGTTCCTGGGAACCATCGGCTCTGATATACCCTGTTGGGACCTGTTTGCAGCCAGGTGGTCTGAAGGCCTAACATCCCGTGAATGTGAGGAGCGAACTCTCCCCGGCAATGCTGTAGTAGACGTTCTCCTCTCAGAGCGTCTCACTGAGCCATCTAAACGAGGTCCTCCTGGTGAAGTTTGGGGTGTAGCACCTGGACTAGAGAGTGCCAGTGTGTGCATCTGTTGCTGCAAATTTCTCATGGTCTGCAACATCTGACTCATGTGGCTCTTAAGCTCTCCGATTTCTTTATCAGATTTTAACGTCTTGGGATCTGTCGGAAGAGCTGATGCAGCGTCGTCGGCTTCCCCGAGAGAATTCAACAGGGGTGGCTCTGAAACGTTTGAAGATGGCAGCCAGAGTCCAGAGGTCGGGTTTTGTGGGACCGAGTTACGGGTCGGTGGCCCTTAGGCACTGCGCCTTGCTTCAGTCGCCTATTGGTTTCGGCACGAAAATTGGGTCCACGCAAGTCCTCCGCCTTGACTTCTCTGCGGCATAGTGGACATGCGGTGGACTGTGTCAAGTAACCTTGGAGGCACTCCTCGTGGTACTTGTGGTCACATC
Organism: Nemotelus pantherinus; assembly: GCA_963978885.1. Lineage (NCBI taxonomy): Eukaryota > Metazoa > Arthropoda > Insecta > Diptera > Stratiomyidae > Nemotelus > Nemotelus pantherinus. The sequence continues at coordinate 118,044,664 of OZ022264.1, forward strand.
TGGTAAGCAACAAGCGATCGCCTAGCTGATACGCCTGTTGGCAGATGGCACAGCTCTCATGGCTGCCATCTTCAAAGTCTTTCGCCGCCTGTGGCGGTTGCGTTCTTTCGAACGGCATGTTTGAAAGGTTAATTACAAGATTACAGTAGCTTAACAACTAAGTAATACTTAATCCTAAGTATTATGGATAAAAGATAATAAATTTTTAGGGTGCAATTGCTTAAAAAAACTTTCCAGTAATCCCTATAGGATCAGTGAAAGTTGATTATTGAAAACTATCAACAAAAAGTGTTCCGAGAGTGATATACCCTAAGTTCAATAGATCAGGTTATATCAAGTGAGTTTGCTTGAACGAATTTAACTTGGACTGTGTTTTTCTTTCTTTTCTTTCTTTTTCTTTTTGTGAGAGCGGCAGTGCTAGACTCCCTTATATGAAAACAAGAGGAAACAGATTTAAAGATTCAATAATTATTCCGAGAAAATATTAGAGAAAGGTAACATGAAATTCAAACGACTCTTGATACTAAAAATTCTATTACGAATGGAAACGAAAGTGGAATGAACTTTTACTGACTTTAATGAAAAGTACTGGTAAACTACTCTAATCACCCAAAGCACGGTGTGAGTTATACTCAAGTACTGTGTGTCGGATTAAAAATGACTAAAAATTTCAAAAGATAAGTTTCCATTCTATAGGGATTGTACATGGCTTTCATCTTCTTTCAGGTGGTGACTCTCGACAATTTCCGAATCAGACGAGCGATATTTCGAATTTGAACAATGAATACGAGTGAGATAGAAGTAGTATTACCGATACTAGGACTTCAAGCAACAAAGAGCAAGACCACTGGACGTACTAACTAGCTGGTTGCCAGGTAGCTGATTTCGCTGATGGTTTGCCCTTTGCTGACCAAAACCCCAGTAAAGGTAAACCACCTACGAAGACAGAATTTATATCACCAGACTACTCGTTCAACAGGAAGGAAGGCGACATCTGCTTCCGCAGGCTGGACTGAACTAAATGGCTGGTTGCCGATATAGCAGATTTTGCAGAACTGGAGAACAAACTGCCTTCAGGCTTAAGGCCTAAGACGAGACACAAAAACGAGAGTCTGTTATTGAAAGTTAATGAAATGTTTAATGGGCAGCTTCTAAAAGGGGCTGCAGATAAGTAATGGGAAGAACTGGTGGGATAATACCACATAAAGTAGATCTGCAGGAGTGACAACCGACCGGGAATTTTAACGCGTTCAGCTAGTAGGAGTTATGCTCTAATGAGCATAAGTCGGTTTCACTTCAAAAAAAATGTGGGGAACCATATAAGGCGAAGACCGAAGTTTGTAGTTCTAAACTCGAATCTCTTCGAGCGAACCTTAAGGACTCTTACGAGCAATTCGGGCCCCACGTTGGGCGTCATTTGTAATGATATTAAGTTTGAGATAACGTTGTGATGGTCTCGAATGACCATCAAAGGAAAACGAGTCATTTGTCCGTGCAGGATTGAGCTACTCGGAGTAGCTACGACTCTCACGTGACAAGGAGGTCGGCACATGCTGGCTGCCTCTAGCTCTGCTCGGGAGAAGTGGGGGGGTTCTTTTCCCTGTCACGTGTCCCATCAATCATCACATTGTTTTCATGTGCCTGTAGGACGGAGATAACACCGAAAAACCACGCGATCTGATAATGGACATTAAAGTCCAGTAAGAGCCGTGCAGGCTGACCCTGACCAGGGGTACCATGTTGACTACTGGGACCCAACGATCACCAGGGTCGAACAATAAAAAAAAATTAAGGCCACCAATAGAGGTCATTGAGCTTCCCACGAAGCCAGTACACGCGGCCCGTTAAGTACGCGCCGAGGGATCGCGGATTGGTGGCCGAGGTCGAAAGGTAGGACAAAGAAAAAAACACGAATTACGCGCAACGCTGCGAACCCGGATGAGTTGTCACGGAAACGGATGGAGCAACCACGAGTAGCTTCGAAAGAAAATCCACAACAAAAAAGGAATGAAACCGACAGATTTTACCGAACGAGTCGCGAAAACCGGATAAGAAAAAAAAACTCTAGCGCACCTGAACCGCTAGAAACACTAATGTTCGAAGAACAGTAGAAGAATCGTGCAGGTTTTGAGTGCATATTCCACCACATGCGCTGCTTATTACGGCCAAATTGTTTGAAATGCCACGTTTTACTTTTGCCTCAAGAATGCATTATAACTCATATGGTAGAAGGTTTCAGATATTACCACTGGCATGAATTTCAACGTTTATGAGAGCAAAACACGGGTTAATTATATTCGTTATCAGTTGCTTATTTCACAAAATTTTGAAAGCAGCATCTCATATAACATTAATCAAGAAAATGCTCAGTGCCTGCAGCACTGTAACTGAAGTTGGAGTTTGGGGCTGCGATCCGAAAAATTTGCAGAACTTTGGGAATTGAAACATCGGTTATTTATTTTCATTGTAAATGTTTCCGGTATGAATACTAACTGTAAGCATTTATTGATACAAAAGTAGCACAACCGACTCGTGCTGGCAACCTTCTGCCAGTATCAAAGCCAAGAATATATCACATCTGCTTCACGTTGTTATTGAACATTTGAAGTTATAGGAGTATAAAGAAATTTAGGGTTACCTGCAGCGAGTTTTTTCAAACAATCGAAAGCTTAATATTTGCTGTTTATTGTCACTACGATGTCCTTACCAATTGAAAATTCTACGATAAAACCGCTTAATAAAGATATTGCAAGCAAACACAAAACCAACAATAGCTGGCAACCCTATCATGGCTTTTCAACCAAATTTGGCTCGAATAATGTTTATAATAGGTTCCAGTAATTGTATGAAATTCGTATTGATTTCATGACTGCACTGGAAGTTATAGGGCAAAAAGTTTTATTTTCCTGAGCGAATTTTCACAAAAAGACACAAAAATTACCATAGCTGGCAGCACCAATCGAATTTTTCAATCAAATTTCTATCAAACAGAGTTTCAAGTAAGGTTCAGCTACTGTGTCAATTTCATGAAAATCTGGTAACTTATTCACATTTCATAGGGCAAGAATTTTTTTTTTCTTTGTAATTTTTCAAGATGGCACCACTGGAACAGAGTTGCCTACAATTCAAAATCGCTTCTATCAGACCTGGCCCTACTTAAGTTCAATGCATTCTGTATATTTCAATTCTATCTGATTATTGATTCGTGAGTTCCCGTGAACAGAAGTTTTTGAAGCTAAAAATATAGGTTAACTGAGAAAGGGTTACCGTTCTTGTCCGACATGAAATTTCCAAAGTTTTACTTTGAACGTGTAGATAAAGCATAAGATTTGTATACAGATTGGTTTTATTGTAGAAACGGACATTTTTTAGGATATTCGATGGTTTGAATGTTTTCACTTCCAAATTTTTATTTTTTCAAATTTAAGACACCAAAATTATCATAGCTGGCAGCTCCAACCGAATTTTTCAACCAAATTTCTAATAAACGTGGTTTGAAGTAAGGTGCAGCTACGGTGTGAATTTCGTTAAAATCGAACGATTCAATTAGAATTTATAGGGCTAAAAGCAGTTATCTTTTTTAGTGATTTTTCAAGATGGCACCACTGGCACAGAATCACCCGCATTTCAAAATCACTTCTATCAGACCTGGTCCTATTTAAAACCAATACATTCTGCAAATTTCAATAAATTCTGCTCATTGGATCGTGAGTTTCCGTGAACAGAAGTTTTTGATGCTAAAAATATAGGTAACTTGGGCAAGGGTTACCAAACGTGCCCGTTATACCATATCACATTTTTTTTTTGTTTACGTAAACAAAGCACAAAATTTACATATGAGTTGCTTTTTTTTAAGAAACGACATTTTTTCAAGAGAGACGATGATTCGGAGGTTTTCACTTTCAGTGCCTGCCCTAGCTACAGGGTTACCAGCACAATCATTAAAACGTACATTAATCTACAACTAAATAAAACAAACATGTCCTGAAAATTTCGTAATCGTGGAATAGCTGTGTCAAAAGTTATCGCAATTTAAAAATTTTCAAATTTTCCCGTTCTCTTTTTAGGCACCCAGCGCACACATGGGGTTAAAAAATTCCAAAACATTATCTGATTCACATGTAAAACTTGTTCGAAATTTATGTCGTCAACTTTATTTTTGCAAAAATTATTTGTGTACGGAATAATAGGTATATTAAAGTTATCACTAAAATGGCCGCCGGTGCCAAAGGTTTAAAGATTATTAATTTTTTGTGAGACGTGGCACTATTCTGCATATACACCAATGTGTCCTGAAAATTTCAGCTCAATCGGATGGCGCGTTCCTGAGATTTTTTCACTGAAATTTTTTGATGATATATATATATATATATATATATATATATATATATATATATATATATATATATATATATATATATATATATATATATATATATATATATATATATATATATATATAGAAATATGAATTTTTGGCCAAAGTGATTTTAATACTAATGTTCTTCTTCGAACATTAGTAAAAACGTGCGCTATCGTCGAGAGCTCACCACCTGAAACACAACCACAAAAATAATAGTTAATGAACTGCCATGACTCACCTTGTACCGTCTGCACACCAACCTACCACCCTTATACAAGACGTAAAAGTAAGGTGTCCACAACACCACTCTCACATCAAGAAAAAAAAATTGAGATTCTATGCTAAAGCATATTTGCTGTTTTATTTAAATAGATGTTGTAAATATATGTTTAATAAATGTTACAATTAATCATTGCTTATTTGTTCCTCATAGCAACTCAAAATTAACGAGAAAAAAAAATCTATAACTTTCAGTCAAAACAATCTGATCAGACGTATTAATCTTAGTCTCTCCAAATCTTACTCTATAATCTAGATGCGCACGCTATTTTTCAAAATGGTGGTTGGCCCACAAATATTTGGAATAATAACACATTTATTTGTTTAAGTCTTCTCGCTTCTCTTTTCTTCCTATTCAAACAATTTACTCCTTCAGGGTTATATACAGTTCTCCGTTTGTGTCTCAAAATTTAAAAAAATCAAATGTGTATCAAAAGTAAATGCTTACATGCAATTTTTTTCATTTCCCAATTAATAAAGGTACAAGAAAAAAAAGGAGACACCTATTGTGTTAATAAAAGCTCGGGGTAGTATCTATGCTGCAGCGTAGATGTACATCATGTGAGTCATAACCAAAATAATACGGCGTCTCAAGAATATCTTTTTTTTTAAAGTATAGCCGTCTACATGACCTCCTCTAATCAATAACCCCCAAAGTAAACAGTCGAAATGATTTTTTTTTTTTTTTAATCACTTAACGAGAAACATGCATAAACCTCGCTAACGGAGTCTATCACTACACATTAACTACGCTTTTCGAATTCCGAGCGATCAAGATTTGACGAATTTTAACAAAAAATTATCGTACAAAATCATCTTCCAGCAAATGGAAGAAAAAAAAATGTTTCCAATTCATAGTTCGAGCTAACTCAAAAATTTTCAATTTGAAAGAATCATTTCTAACAGTAAGTCCGCCAAATGATGATACTGAGATTCAAATACAAAACTCATATCTACGACGAATTTCTTAAACACTACTTATCAACTTATTGCGTGGCAAAGTCTTCTCGCAGGTTATGCAAAAATAATTTCGTGGAAAAACACACAAAAATCTATCTCACGATTTTTTTGAAATAAACAAATTCATAGCTTACGTTAAACTAATACGCGAAAGTATAATCACTTCCTTCGAAACAACTGCTAAATAATTACATACGTAAATCAACGCCAATGGTCTGCAGCATCTTCGGATTTGCATAATGAACGCTTCCCAATTCGTGGTTACCAACGTTCAACAATCGATTAGGAAGTACTGCCGGGAACTGACTGGAAAACGCCACTTCTCTTCGGCATCAGGTTGAGTTAGTGAATCCCTGTCGAATCTAGGTATTAGGTGGTGTGACTTACTCGGTGGATCCAACCATGAAGCAACGGCATGCCTAGGAACAATACATACAATCAGCGCGCCATTTTTAGCATTTTGAATGCTAGATCTGGCATTATTTATTCCAACACGGCACTGGAAATTCGGAGTTAGCATCTGAGTGGTGGCTTCGCTTTGCAAACGTAGCTTGCAGTTATGGCCTCTAAAGGTGTACTTGTCGTAGTGGGGACTGCAGTGTTTGCACTCGTCGAGACAGAATTCTAACGGGATCAATGAATTTGAGGATACACACACAATACAGTCTAATTAGCGTATATTCACATTTTGGGTTGTAGGCCAGGTTTTTTTCGCTAACTGACGGAACTTATTGTTTCAATTGTCACATTCATTCTTGCACCGATCGATTCACTTTGCACATTACACAATACATATGCTTTTGAGAAACCGAGTATTTCGCGATGGTACTATTTCGGGAGCACGCGGATGGAACACTATGCCCACGCATGTGGTTTTACTGCCCCGTGAGCACCCATGCGACAGTTTCGAAGACTTTTGCATTTCCCGATGATTGGCCACGAAAATTTAAATTTACTAACCCGAAACAAATTATTTGTCGGAATGAATCAAAAGGTCGGCAGTGACCCCGCTCTTCCGCTTGAGCAACGTCTCTCCTCGGCCTAGACTTCAAGACGACCGCCTGTCGCCACGACTGCCCAAAGACTGTCCCTCGAAACTCTTGACTTACTTTTCCGTTTCATCAGCTCGAAGCGAGTCCACAACAACAATGCCTTGTTGTCGATTTCGGACCGAGCTCGAATGTAAAGAAATATGTGCATTGCCTGGTTCGGGCCGAGAAATTTTGTTTGCCTTGTGCGTATTTGGAATCAGCTCGAAGCGAGTCTACAACAACAATGCCTTGTTGTCGATCTCGGACCGAGCTCGAATGTAAAGAAATATGTGCATTGCCTGGTTCGGTTCGAGAATTTTGTTTGCCTTGTGCATATTTTCATCAGCTCGAAGCGAATCTACAACAACAATGCCTTGTTGTCGACTTCGAACCGAGAATTGTTGGAAATGAATTTGCGTTGCCTGACTCGGTCGCGGTGGCATGACGCCGTGGGAATTCAGGTTATATGTTCCAATTGAAAGAAACTGATTCAGAGTTGCGCACAGCAAAAATCGCCGAATTGCAGGTGTGCAATGCCCAGAAATAATATATCCGTTACACCATAGCCTCGTTGAAAGTTGGGATGAGTTGGTAGAGGAGCTGAGGGAAAAATTCTTGTCCTCGGACTACGAAGATCACCTTTGGGAGGATATCCGAAGACACACTCAAGGGAAAAACGAGTTAATGGAGGTTTACGTCGCAATAATGGAGCGCCTTTTTAGTAAGCCTAAGAGGAGTTGCTCTGAGGAAGAAAAACTTTGGAACTTGGGAAGGAATATCGCACCCTTCTATCAACAGCAGCTGTGTCTAACCCAGTCGCGTCAATATCCGAATTGGTCAGAATAGGGCGCACGTGAGACGCTACGAACGCCTCAGCAGCGGCGTTCGTATCCCCAACTACACGATCGAGAAGGTGTTTAGAGCCAGATTTGACATATGTGAGTGCGAAGACTACAGTGCAGGTGGGGGTGATATCTGGGGACAGTCGTGTGCGATGTTGGAACTGCCGCAAGGAAGTTCACGTACCCAGAGAGTGCTCCGAGCCCAGGCGATGTTTTGGTTGTGGTCGTCAGGGGGTCATGCGTGCTTCATGCCCATCATGCCAAGTGAGAGCTAGTGGTCCGGAAAATCGGGCTCGACAAGATACGCAGGGATCGGGAAACGATCGTCAGGCTCGTTAAGTGGCCAAGCGAATACGATATCAAGGCTGAAACGGAGGAGCCATCAGCCGAACAAAGACTATGCGTTGGTGGTGGATAATCCCCACAGTCGACCGCACTTACAAGTGAAGATCAAAGGTACGATTTTGGAGGGATTATTAGATTCAGGGGCGAGTCGTTAGATTCTTGGGTGGAAAGGGTGGACCCGGTTGGCGGGTAGAGGTTTGATACTGAGATAGGATGGAATCGAAGAAGTACGGCTTGCAAACGGGGTAACGTGTGCGGTAAATGGAGTTGTTGGACTGGAGTTTGCCTTAAATGGACGAAAGCATACTCTCGAAACATTGGTGTTTTCATCGATCCCGCAAGAAGCAATTTTAGGTATAGACTTCTGGCAGCGTTTTGGCGTCGTGTTGGATATGAAAGGCCGGCAGTGGACATCGATCGCTTCAGTCAAGGTGGAGAAGGGTAAGGCGCTGCGAAGTCGATCCCATTTGTCGAAAAGGGAAGCAGATACTTTGGTGAGTTTATTGGAAGAAGAATTTTGGTTAATGGGTGACGGACTAGGGCGCGCGAATTCCGTGGAGCACGTTATCAAAACCACGGCTTTTCTGATCAAGCAGACAAACTGCACAGTCTCTCATCTAGTCCGTGGTCTTCGCCGATACTACTAGTTCGGAGGAAAGATGGGTCATTCCGGTTCTGCGCAGACTACTGTAAGGTAAATGCGGTGTCTGACAAAGACGCATATCCCTTGCCGTACATTTCAGCTACCTTGGACAAGCTAAGAAATGCAAAGTACTTGTCGACGCTGGACATCAAATCCGTGTACTGGCAGAAACTGATGGCAGAGGAATCTAAACAGTACACCGCATTCACCGTGTCAGGAAGGGGTTTGTTCTAGATCCGTAGGATGCCTTTTGGTCTTCATAATGCGGGGCCACGTGGCAATGGCTTATCGACACGGTGCTCGGACTTGCCTTAAAACCGTTCGTTTTCACCTATCTCGACGACGTAATAGTCGTAACTGAAACCTTTGATCGTCATATGGAGGTGTTGCGTGATGTTTTCGTTCTATTGAAAGAAGCAGATTTACGTATTTCAAGGGAGAAATGCCGATTTTGAAGGGCGCAGCTGAAGTATCTGGGCTACCTGGTTGATGTAGAGGGACTGCACGTAGATCCCGAAAAGGTAAGGGCAGTTAGCGAGTTTCCCCGTCCTACCTCGGACAAGCAAGTGATGCAGCTCTTGGGCATAGTGTCCTAGTACAGACGCTTCATACCAGATCACGCAACGATGGTGGCGCCGTTTACCGATTTAATCAAGAAGGGTCGTAGGTATGTGACCGCGCAGGAATGTGACCGCGCGTTCGCGTTTTGCAAACAAAAGCTTACAACTTCACCCGTTCTATCGTGTCTGAACTTTTAACGTCCGTTCAAGGTGCAGACTGATTCCTCCGATGTTGGTATAGGGGCTGTGCTGAGTTAAGCGCACCTGACTGGAGAAAAGGTCGTGTGTTATCTCAGCCGAGCGTTGTTACAACAAGAAAGGAAATATTCCACAACGGAGCAAGAGTGTCTGGGAGTCCTATGAGCCATCGAAAAGCTCCGACCAAACATCGAAAGGACTCATTTTGTTGTAATCACTGACCATCATTTGCTCGTCTGGCTGAACAGATTGAAAGACCCGACGGTTAAATTAGCTAGATGGGCAGTACGGTTGCAACAATTTGATTTTGAGGTGGTTCATAGGAAGGGAAAAGAAAATCTGGTTCCGGACGCACTTTCGCTGGCAATGATTGACGTAGGCGACATATCTACGCCTCAGTTAACAGAGCGTTGGTATAAAAGCGTGTTGGACAAGGTTGGGAAAAAACCCAGATAGGTTTTCGGACTGGAAGGTGATCGGTGATGTATTGTGGAAACGGCTCACAGTTCGAACCACAGGCGGTGAGACTGCTCAAACCTGGAAGCGAGTTGTCAGCAAAGTTGAGAGACCAGCATTACTGGAGCGGTACCACGATGATCCAAAAGCAGGCCATATGGGAGCGACACGAACGATAGCTCATATTACACAAAGCTTTTACTGGCCGCAAAATAACATGGATACCCGAGAATACGTCAGATGATGCAAGGTGTGCCAGACATGCAAAGTGGAACACAAAGCCCCGTTTGGGTTAATGTCAACTCGTGCGGGTGAAGCGAAAGTCCCGTGGGAGATGATATGTGTAGACCTGATAGGACCGCTACCAGGTTCAACGTGAGGGTACTCATATATATTGACAATCTTGGACTACGTGACCAAGTATACCGTGATACTGCCAGTATGAACAGCAACAGCTTTTGCTGCTTTCCGTTTACTCGAGGAGAATGTGTTTTTAGTCTATGGGGTACCGAAAATCGTCGCATGCGACAACGGGATGCAATTCGTCGGCAAGCAATTTCAGAGGACGGTGGACGAGTATGGGGCACGAGTGAGTTATACCGCTTTAGATCATCCACAGGCTAACCCAGCGGAAAGGAGGAATCAGGATATAAAGTGTATGCTGCGATGCTACGCTTCTAGCAATTATCGGACTTGGGACCAATATCTTCCGAAAATCGCATGTGCCCTGCGTACGTATAAACACGAGGCTGTGTAAAACCACCAGGCAGTAGTCAGGCAGATTTCTCCTCGTTGAGAAATGTAAAAACTAAAGAGAGAATCCGTGAGGAAGTGGTTGAGAAAATGAAGGAAGCTTCAATGTCCAATAAAAAACGGTATGATATGCGACGAAGGCTAAAAACCTTAAGCGTGGGTGACTGGGTATGGCGGAAGAACTATGCCTTGTCTGATGCTAGTAAGAGCTTTACAGAGCTCCAGCGTTTGTTAGGCCTCTCGCGATCCAAAAGAAGGTCTCGTCGTGGACATATGAGCTAGTTGATATGAAGGGAGAAGCCGCAGGAATTTGGAACGCAAAAGATCTCAAGCGGTACGTAGGGGGCGAAAATCAATTGGGTAGTTAATGCGGATATAACAGGGAGCCGTACCATTCTCCATAACGCATGATGCTGAGAAAAGTGAGTTACATCTTGAAAATCTTTTAGCGCTAACGTCCGTGAAGGGATTCATGTTCAGGGATTTAGTTATGATAAGCTTAGAAATAAATACCACTGGTGGTGGGATATGTTTCTGTGGTGATGGGAAGTAGTATCTAAAGTTAGCCAGAAATAGGTGATATATGAGCTTCAAATAGTGATTTGGGTTGTTAGCAAGTTTTTTTTCTGTGGTGGGATATATTATATTTGATAAGTCGATGGTTAGTGTTATGTTTCAAAGTATATTTAATGGTTAGTTTTAATGATAATGAAAGTTTATTTTAATGAAAATGAAAGAAATACCGATAGCTTGGTGATGTTTGCGTTTGGGCTTTTTGTGGTTACCTTTTATTTATTTTTTGCTTTTCCTTTCGTTTTTTTTTGGTTCATAGCTTATTCCTTTCGTATTTACTAATGTTCGAAGAAGAACATTAGTATTAAAATCACTTTGGCCAAAAATTCATATTTCTATATATATATATATATATATATATATATATATATATATATATATATATATATATATATATATATATATATATATCTATATATATATATATATATATATATATATATATATATATATATATATATAGATATATATATATATATATATATATATATCATCAAAAAATTTCAGTGAAAAAATCTCAGGAACGCGCCATCTGATTGAGCTGAAATTTTCAGGACACATTGGTGTATATGCAGAATAGTGCCAGGTCTCACAAAAAGTTAATAATCTTTAACCCTTTGGCGCCGGTGGCCATTTGAGTGATATTTTTAATATACCTATTATTCCGTATACAAATAAGTTTTGCAAAAATAAAGTTGACGAAATAAATTTTGAACGTGTTTTACATGTGAATCGGATAATGTTTTGGAATTTTTTAACCCCATGTGTGCGCTGGGTGCCTAAAAACAGAACGGGAAAACTTGAAAATTTTTAAATTGCGATAACTTTTGACAGAGTTATTCAATCATTACGAAATTTTTAGAACATATTGGTATTATTTAGTTGTTGATTGATGAGCGTGCTGGCAACCCTGTATCTAGGGCAGGTACTGAAAGTGAAAACCTTCAAATCATCGTCTCTCTTGAAAAAATGCCGTTTCTTCAAAAAAAAACAACTCATATGTAAAATTTGTGCTTTGTTTACATAAGCAAAAAAAAAAATTTGATATGGTAGAACGGGCACGCCTGGTAACCCTTGCCCAATTTACCTATATTTTTAGCATCAAAAACTTCTGTTCACGGAAACTCACGATCCAATGAGCAGAATTAATTGAAATTTGCAGAATGTATTGGTCCTATATAGGACCAGGTCTGGTAGAAGTGATTTTGAAATGCGGGTGATTCTGTGCCAGTGGTGCCATCTTGAAAAATCACTAAAAGAGATAATTGCTTTTAGCCCTACAAATTCTGATTGAATCGTTCGATTTTGACGAAATTCACATAGTAGCTGCACCTTACTTCAAACCACGTTTATTAGAAATTTGGTTGAAAAATTCGGTTGGAGCTGCCAGCTATGATAATTTTGGTGTCTTAAATTTGAAAAAATAAAAATTTGGAAGTGAAAACATTCAAATCATCGAATATCCTAAAAATGTCCGTTTCTTACAATAAAACCAATCTGTATACAAATCTTATGCTTTATCTACACGTTCAAAGTAAAACTTTGGAAATTTCATGTCGGACAAGAACGGTAACCCTTTCCCAGTCAACCTATATTTTTAGTATCAAAAACTTCTGTTCACGGGAACTCACGAATCAATAATCAGATACCATTGAAATTTACAGAATGCATTGGACTTAAGTAGGACCAGGTCTGAAAGAAGCGATTTTGAATTGTGGGCAACTCTGTGCCAGTGGTGCCATCTTGAAAAATTACAAAGAAAAAAAACTGCTTTTTGCCCTATGAAATTTGAATAAGTAACCAAATTTTCATGAAATTGACACAGTAGCTGAACCTTACTCTAGACTCTGTTTGATAGAAATTTGGTTGAAAAATTCGATTGGTGCTGCCAGCTATGGTAATTTTTGTGTCTTTGGATTTGAAAATTCGCTCAGGAAAATAAAACTTTTTGCCCTATAACTTCCAGTGCAGTCATGAAATCAATACGAATTTCATACAATTAATGGAACCTGTCATAAACATTATTCAGGCCAAATTTGGTTGAAAAGCCACGATGGGGTTGCCAGCTATTGTTGGTTTTGTGTTTGTTTGCAATATCTTTATTAAGCGGTTTTATCGTAGAATTTTCAATTGGTAATGATATTGTAGTGACAATAAACAGCAAATAATTAGCTTTCCATTATTTGAAAAAACTCGCTGCAGGTAATCTTAAATTTCTTTATACTCCTATAACTTCGAATGTAATATAACAACGTGAAGCAGATGTGATATATTTTTGGCTTTGATACTGGCGAAAGGTTGCCAGCACGAGTCGGTTGTGCTACTTTTGTATCAATAAATGCTTACAGTTAGTATTCATACCGGAAACATTTACAATGAAAATAAATAACCGATGTTTCAATTCCTAAAGTTCTGCAAATTTTTCGGATCGCAGCCCCAAACACCAACTTCAGTTACAGTGCTGCAGGCACTGAGCATTTTCTTCATTGATGTTATATGAGATGCTGCTTTCGAAATTTTGTGAAATAAGCAACTGATAATGAATATAATTAACCCGTGTTTTGCTCTCATAAACGTTGAAATTCATGCCAGTGGTAATATCTGAAACCTTCCACCATATGAGTTATAATGCATTCTTGAGACCAAAGTAGAACGTGGCGTTTGAAACAGTTTGGCCGTAATAAGCAGCTCATGTGGTGGATTATGCACTCAAAACCTGCACGATTCTTCTACTGTTCTTCGAACATAAGTGTTTCTAGCGGTTCAGGTGCGCTAGAGTTTTGTCTAATCATTTATATCTTTTTCCTCATTCTTCTTCTCCATTATGTATCCGTAGTGTCCTAAACCCAAGTTCAATTTGCATTAGAATGTTATAAAACAAGTACAGAGACACCAACCATACTAACTACTAGACGACATAAATAATCATTCATCGGAAAGTATTTAAGCTGTCTTTTTTTTGTTGGAAAGTTAGCAACGCACCATAGTGATTGTGTGGATGAGGGGCGTATGAGTGACGGTGGTAGTCTTTCAGTTGATTGACTTGTGGAGAAAAAAAATTCAAACATGAATTTAACCGTTCGTGAATCTAAGATGCAAAGGCGTGTGGGTCGTATATGAATTGAAACTTAGTACGGCGTGAAATCCGGTAAAGAAGTATAGTCGAGGATTTCCACGTAGTTCCCTGAGAAGAGAGAGGTGTAACGGTTATTTGAATTTAATTAAGTCAATAATAAAAAAAAATTTACGAAAAAATATCTCCACCGTTCTCCACTAGGGAGGACGATGGAGGTTTAGGGCGAATTAGTTGTGAATTAAGAAATCGTAGTTATAGAAACTGTAAGTTAGACGTTAAGTTTTGGAGTATTTTTATTATTAAAGTTAGACGTTAAGTTAAGTACTCGGACACAACAATCTACGTTTTCGACGACGATGTACACGCATACATCAAATAACTACATCAAGCATCAATTTAACGACACTAGCAACAATCACTTGCATCAAACATGCAAGCACGGCAAGCACCTACAAAGAACGCACATAGATACAGACAGAATGTACCGGAGATCTACCACCTAGGTCGACGTATCGATATGTACGACAGAGCAACGCATTGCTCAAGTCATTCGTTACGTCAACAACTGAACTAGGCCAATACTTGACCTACATGCAGCTGTTGAGCGAGCATTGGAATTACCCAGTGAGGTAGAAGAAATAGAGTAGACATGCCCATAAGATTTTCATTGAAGGGGATGGTAGTAATTGTTTAGCTACTCATTGTCAAATCGGGTCAAATCCAAGTAGTTTCCCTCCAATTTGACAATGAGTGCTAGGCGTTTTTAGCATGCTTTGTGCGTGAGAGAATTGAAGGGACTAATGGTGGAAAGTTATACCGTCCGTGTCCAGGGGCTGGAATAACCGATCTCGTACATAGCTACATACGAGATCGTCGCGAAACACGCAGGATGGCGGGAAGAACGCGGGAGACCTCAAACGCGGAACGGAGGACCAAAATTAGTGTGGAGACACCTCGAAAACGACACTTGCGCTAACTCGGTTTAGTATATCGACCCAGGGCCGCGGACAAACGATCTTTTGACGAATGTATTTGAATATATTCGATATTGTGATATCATATAGATGACAAATGTAGTAGATTCTTACTTGATATGATTGGATGTTGGTTTGTGTTAGTACCAGCTGTCGTTTTCCGAATCGTTAGGCAGTTCTCTGGCTATGGGTTTCGAATGCCTAATGTACACACAAGCTGACAGTGCAAAATGTCAACTGACGATGGTCATCTGGTTTCAATAGTGTGGATGGTCGTCTGTCTCAAAGTTGAGAACTTGAGTGGAAAGGCACTTGAGTGAAATCGAACCAGTTGGAGTGCATCAAACGGATTCGGGAAAGCCCCGGTACCGTAAACATTTTTCCTGTGATCAAACAAAGCGAAGAATCGCTCTCTTTTAAATCGACAGGTTAAGGATTCAGACGGGATGGGGAAGTGATAGTTGAAATTGTAAATTGATCTGTTTTTTTTTCTACTTTGTTCGGAGGGATTTTGGAAGTCGATAAGGCGGCGGAGTGAGTCAAGAAGAAACCAAACGAATTCAGAGCGTTTTTTCTCGGGCGGATAATATCGTGACGACTACAGATTCGAGTATTGAAGAAGAATTGATAACGCATCCAACATAGCGATTGAGAAGGTGTTTGGTGGGATAAGTCGAGAAGAAAGCAAGCGAATTCAAAGCGTATTGCTGGCGGATACTATCGTGACGACAGCAGATTTGAGTATTGGCGAAGAATCGATAAGGCACCAGACATAACGATCGAATGAAACCAGAATTGAATTTGTGAACCAATGACGAGCTGCAACATAGAAAGTGTGTAAGAAGACGGAAAGGGCACCAGCGCGGGATATAATGCAGGTGCTGTAAACTTTAGATATATTTTTTTTTTATTTTCGAATCATGAGCTTTGCTTAAATACTCTATTTTTAATACACTGTAGCTGCACCTTACTTTAAACCACGTTTGGTAGAAATTTGGTTGAAAAATTCGGTTGGAGCTGCCAGCTATGATAATTTTGGTGTCTTAAATTTGAAAAAATAAAAATTTGGAAGTGAAAACATTCAAATCATCGAATATCCTAAAAATGTCCGTTTCTTACAATAAAACCAATCTGTATACAAATCTTATGCTTTATCTACACGTTCAAAGTAAAACTTTGGAAATTTCATGTCGGACAAGAACGGTAACCCTTTCCCAGTCAACCTATATTTTTAGTATCAAAAACTTCTGTTCACGGGAACTCACGAATCAATAATCAGATACCATTGAAATTTACAGAATGCATTGGACTTAAGTAGGACCAGGTCTGATAGAAGCGATTTTGAATTGTGGGCAACTCTGTGCCAGTGGTGCCATCTTGAAAAATTACAAAGAAAAAAAACTGCTTTTTGCCCTATGAAATTTGAATAAGTAACCAAATTTTCATGAAATTGACACAGTAGCTGAACCTTACTCTAAACTCTGTTTGATAGAAATTTGGTTGAAAAATTCGATTGGTGCTGCCAGCTATGGTAATTTTTGTGTCTTTGGATTTGAAAATTCGCTCAGGAAAATAAAACTTTTTGCCCTATAACTTCCAGTGCAGTCATGAAATCAATACGAATTTCATACAATTAATGGAACCTGTCATAAACATTATTCAGGCCAAATTTGGTTGAAAAGCCACGATGGGGTTGCCAGCTATTGTTGGTTTTGTGTTTGTTTGCAATATCTTTATTAAGCGGTTTTATCGTAGAATTTTCAATTGGTAATGATATTGTAGTGACAATAAACAGCAAATAATTAGCTTTCCATTATTTGAAAAAACTCGCTGCAGGTAATCCTAAATTTCTTTATACTCCTATAACTTCGAATGTAATATAACAACGTGAAGCAGATGTGATATATTTTTGGCTTTGATACTGGCGAAAGGTTGCCAGCACGAGTCGGTTGTGCTACTTTTGTATCAATAAATGCTTACAGTTAGTATTCATACCGGAAACATTTACAATGAAAATAAATAACCGATGTTTCAATTCCTAAAGTTCTGCAAATTTTTCGGATCGCAGCCCCAAACACCAACTTCAGTTACAGTGCTGCAGGCACTGAGCATTTTCTTCATTGATGTTATATGAGATGCTGCTTTCGAAATTTTGTGAAATAAGCAACTGATAATGAATATAATTAACCCGTGTTTTGCTCTCATAAACGTTGAAATTCATGCCAGTGGTAATATCTGAAACCTTCCACCATATGAGTTATAATGCATTCTTGAGACCAAAGTAGAACGTGGCGTTTGAAACAGTTTGGCCGTAATAAGCAGCTCATGTGGTGGATTATGCACTCAAAACCTGCACGATTCTTCTACTGTTCTTCGAACATAGGTGTTTCTAGCGGTTCAGGTGCGCTAGAGTTTTTTCTAATCATTTATATCTTTTTCCTCATTCTTCTTCTCCATTATGTATCCGTAGTGTCCTAAACCCAAGTTCAATTTGCATTAGAATCTTATAAAACAAGTACAGAGACACCAACCATACTAACTACTAGACGACATAAATAATCATTCATCGGAAAGTATTTAAGCTGTCTTTTTTTTGTTTGGAAAGTTAGCAACGCACCATAGTGATTGTGAGGATGAGGGGCGTATGAGTGACGGTGGTAGTCTTTCAGTTGATTGACTTGTGGAGAAAAAAAATTCAAACATGAATTTAACCGTTCGTGAATCTAAGATGCAAAGGCGTGTGGGTCGTATATGAATTGAAACTTAGTACGGCGTGAAATCCGGTAAAGAAGTATAGTCGAGGATTTCCACGTAGTTCCCTGAGAAGAGAGAGGTGTAACGGTTATTTGAATTTAATTAAGTCAATAATAAAAAAAAATTTACGAAAAAATATCTCCACCGTTCTCCACTAGGGAGGACGATGGAGGTTTAGGGCGAATTAGTTGTGAATTAAGAAATCGTAGTTATAGAAACTGTAAGTTAGACGTTAAGTTTTGGAGTATTTTTATTATTAAAGTTAGACGTTAAGTTAAGTACTCGGACACAACAATCTACGTTTTCGACGACGATCTACACGCATACATCAAATAACTACATCAAGCATCAATTTAACGACACTAGCAACAATCACTTGCATCAAACATGCAAGCACGGCAAGCACCTACAAAGAACGCACATAGATACAGACAGAATGTACCGGAGATCTACCACCTAGGTCGACGTATCGATATGTACGACAGAGCAACGCATTGCTCAAGTCATTCGTTACGTCAACAACTGAACTAGGCCAATACTTGACCTACATGCAGCTGTTGAGCGAGCATTGGAATTACCCAGTGAGGTAGAAGAAATAGAGTAGACATGCCCATGAGATTTTCATTGAAGGGGATGGTAGTAATTGTTTAGCTACTCATTGTCAAATCGGGTCAAATCCAAGTAGTTTCCCTCCAATTGACAATGAGTGCTAGGCGTTTTTAGCATGCTTTGTGCGTGAGAGGATTGAAGGGACTAATGGTGGAAAGTTATACCGTCCGTGTCCAGGGGCTGGAATAACCGATCTCGTACATAGCTACAAACGAGATCGTCGCGAAACACGCAGGATGGCGGGAAGAACGCGGGAGACCTCAAACGCGGAACGGAGGACCAAAATTAATGTGGAGACACCTCGAAAACGACACTTGCGCTAACTCGGTTTAGTATATCGACCCAGGGCCGCGGACAAACGATCTTTTGACGAATGTATTTGAATATATTCGATATTGTGATATCATATAGATGACAAATGTAGTAGATTCTTACTTGATATGATTGGATGTTGGTTTGTGTTAGTACCAGCTGTCGTTTTCCGAATCGTTAGGCAGTTCTCTGGCTATGGGTTTCGAATGCCTAATGTACACACAAGCTGACAGTGCAAAATGTCAACTGACGATGGTCATCTGGTTTCAATAGTGTGGATGGTCGTCTGTCTCAAAGTTGAGAACTTGAGTGGAAAGGCACTTGAGTGAAATCGAACCAGTTGGAGTGCATCAAACGGATTCGGGAAAGCCCCGGTACCGTAAACATTTTTCCTGTGATCAAACAAAGCGAAGAATCGCTCTCTTTTAAATCGACAGGTTAAGGATTCAGACGGGATGGGGAAGTGATAGTTGAAATTGTAAATTGATCTGTTTTTTTTTCTACTTTGTTCGGAGGGATTTTGGAAGTCGATAAGGCGGCGGAGTGAGTCAAGAAGAAACCAAACGAATTCAGAGCGTTTTTTCTCGGGCGGATAATATCGTGACGACTACAGATTCGAGTATTGAAGAAGAATTGATAACGCATCCAACATAGCGATTGAGAAGGTGTTTGGTGGGATAAGTCGAGAAGAAAGCAAGCGAATTCAAAGCGTATTGCTGGCGGATACTATCGTGACGACAGCAGATTTGAGTATTGGCGAAGAATCGATAAGGCACCAGACATAACGATCGAATGAAACCAGAATTGAATTTGTGAACCAACGACGAGCTGCAACATAGAAAGTGTGTAAGAAGACAGAAAGAGCCCCAGCGCGGGATATAATGCAGGTGGTGTAAACTTTAGATATATTTTTTTTTATTTTCGAATCATGAGCTTTGCTTAAATACTCTATTTGTCACACTAGTTTTTAAGAGGCCTAACCATTTGTGGTAGCACGCCGAGACGCAAGTGTATTTTTTAACGAGATTTCTTGAAGACAAAAAAAATATAATGTTAATAATAGCTGTTGAATACAAAACTGCAATTATCATTCGTGCCGTAATATTGGTTTCTAGTTGAATTTGTCTAAGCAAAAAGTGCAGAAAACGGTAGGCCAGTGTGCATATATTATTTTCAAGTTGCTTTCTTCACGCTTCGGGGCAACGGTTGTTCGGCGGCATCCCGGGTTGAAGCCAGTGGCGCCTAAAAACTCGACTTACAACCTTCTCTCCTGAGTGACGGCCGCAGAGCTGCCACCCTCTGTCCGAGTCGAGGACGAGGAATCGTGACTGGTTTCCCGGTTATTCACGGTCAAAACGGTAACAAATTGACGCCAAACGTGGGGCTTTAAATAACAGAAATAATGGCATTAACGGTTTGAAAAGACTTCGTCGATTTTAACGGTCATATCTGAGTTAACGGGACGCGGAAAATTTTAGAGTTTATTTCGCGAGATTCGCCGCTTAATAAGGCGTTGTGAAGCAGATGATATACATTATCTATTGAAGATTTTTTGGATTTTGCTTACTTATTAACTATTTTAAATACAGCAAATTGGAATTTTGGATTGGGTTGAGTGACTGGAGTGTGTGAATTTTTCAGTGAATCAAATTAGTTTTTGGGTGTGTGGAAGAGTGGTTGGTTTTTAAGTTAAGAGGCAACACTTTCAGGTGGACAGTGTAATTTTTCTAGGGAGCATATTTTCAGAAAAAGCAGCCATTTTGTATAGTTAACCATAGTTTTTGGTTGGTTAGCCTTGTTGAGTTAGGTTGGGTAGATCGTTTTGGGTTGAATTGAATTGAGGTTCGAGTGAAGCTCGTATCAAACGCATTGCAGTTGATACCGTGAGCGATGAAGATTGTAGTGGACTGGCTAAGTAAGGATGAGCTCCCGTTTGAGCTTGCAATTCACGGCTTCTCAGCGGATAAAGTTGATATCATGCGCAAGACCCTGAGGGCGACGTTAAAAGTGGACGCAGCTTTGAACACGTCTTACGTAAAGACAGAATACCCTTTCGACTACGCGACTGATTACATGGAGCTTTCGGCGAAAGCAGTAGAGATTCAGGAGCTAATAGCTAGGGTGACAGGGGAAAAGACAGCCTCTGATTACTTGAAGGCAAAGGTCAAGATGGAATTCGGATTTTGCGGTAAGAAAAATTACAGGCAATAACCAATGAACAGAAGGAGGAAGCGAGGGCACTCCGTAACATACTCATTCTGGCAATGGGTTCACTGGAAGAAAAAGTTGAGGGGTCAAGTGACGATGAAGAAGCACAGCATAGCGAGGGCCAAGCGGTAGCAATTTCTCCACCAGCAAGGGTCATAAGTCTAGCGGAAGTTGCCAGGTGGGGGCTTCAATTCAGCGGGGATTCGACAGGATCGGTAAATGCCTTTCTGGAACGCGTGGAGGAACTACGTCTAGCGAGAGGCCTCTTTAAGCCACAACTGTTCCGGGCGGCGGTAGACCTGCTCAATTCACGTGCTCTGATTTGGTTCAGGGCTAACCATGGCCAAGTTGGGAGTTGGGACGAGTTGGTAGAGGAGCTGAGGGAAAAATTCTTGTCCTCGGACTACGAAGATCACCTTTGGGAGGGAATCCGAAGACGCACTCAAGGGAAAAACGAGTTAATGGAGGTTTACGTCGCAATAATGGAGCGCCTTTTTAGTAAGCCTAAGAGGAGTTGCTCTGAGGAAGAAAAACTTTGGAACTTGGGAAGGAATATCGCACCCTTCTATCAACAGCAGCTCTGTCTGACGCCATTCGCGTCAATATCCGAGGGGTGAAAAACTAGGGGTGAAAAAATAAAATAAAACTAGGGTGAAAAACTTTAACTCTGTCTGACGCCATTCGCGTCAATATCCGAGGGGTGAAAAACTAGGGGTGAAAAAATAAAATAAAACTAGGGTGAAAAACTTTGGAACTTGGGAAGGAATATCGCACCCTTCTATCAACAGCAGCTCTGTCTGACGCCATTCGCGTCAATATCCGACAGAATAGGGCGCACGTGAGACGCTACGAAGGCCTCAGCAGCGGCGTTCGTATCCCCAACTACACGATCGAGAAGGTGTTTAGAGCCAGATTTGGCATATGTGAGTGCGAAGACTACAGTGCAGGTGGGGGTGATGTCTGGGGACAGTCGTGTGCGATGTTGGAGCAAGGCTGCCGCAAGGAAGGTCACGTACCCAGAGAGTGCTCCGAGCCCAGGCGATGTTTTGGTTGTGGTCGTCAGGGGGTCATGCGTGCTTCATGCCCATCATGCCAAGTGAGAGCTAGTGGTCCGGAAAATCGGGCTCGACAAGATACGCAGGGATCGGGAAACGATCGTCAGGCTCGTTAAGCGGCCAAGCGAATACGATATCAAGGCTGAAACGGAGGAGCCATCAGCCGAACAAAGACTAAGCGTTGGTGGAGGATAATCCCCACAGTCGACCGCACTTACAAGTGGAGATCAAAGGTACGATTTTGGAGGGATTATTAAATTCAGGGGCGAGTCGTTAGATTCTTGGGTGGAAAGGGTGGACCCGGTTGGCGGGTAGAGGTTTGATACTGAGATAGGACGGAATCGAAGAAGTACGGCTTGCAAACGGGGTAACGTGTGCGGTAAATGGAGTTGTTGGACTGGAGTTTGCCTTAAATGGACGAAAGCATACTCTCGAAACATTGGTGTTTTCATCGATCCCGCAAGAAGCAATTTTAGGTATAGACTTCTGGCAGCGTTTTGGCGTCGTGTTGGATATGAAAGGCCGGCAGTGGACATCGATCGCTTCAGTCAAGGTGGAGAAGGGTAAGGCGCTGCGAAGTCGATCCCATTTGTCGAAAAGGGAAGCAGATACTTTGGTGAGTTTATTGGAAGAAGAATTTGGGTTAATGGGTGACGGACTAGGGTGCGCGAATTCCGTGGAGCACGTTATCAAAACCACGGCTTTTCTGATCAAGCAGACATACTACCCAGTCTCTCATCTAGTCCATGGTCTTCGCCGATACTACTAGTTCGGAGGAAAGATGGGTCATTCCGGTTCTGCGCAGACTTCTGTAAGGTAAATGCGGTGTCTGACAAAGATGCATATCCCTTGCCGTACATTTCAGCTACCTTGGACAAGCTAAGAAATGCAAAGTACTTGTCGACGCTGGACATCAAATCCGTGTACTGCCAGAAACTGATGGCAGAGGAATCTAAACAGTACACCGCATTCACCGTGTCAGGAAGGGGTTTGTTCTAGATCCGTAGGATGCCTTTTGGACTTCATAATGCGAGGCCACGTGGCAATGGCTTATCGACACGGTGCTCGGACTTGCCTTAAAACCGTTCGTTTTCACCTATCTCGACGACGTAATAGTCGTAACTGAAACCTTTGATCGTCATATGGAGGTGTTGCGTGATGTTTTCGTTCTATTGAAAGAAGCAGATTTACGTATTTCAAGGGAGAAATGCCGATTTTGAAGGGCGCAGCTGAAGTATCTGGGCTACCTGGTTGATGTAGAGGGACTGCACGTAGATCCCGAAAAGGTAAGGGCAGTTAGCGAGTTTCCCCGTCCTACCTCGGACAAGCAAGTGATGCAGCTCTTGGGCATAGTGTCCTAGTACAGACGCTTCATACCAGATCACGCAACGATGGTGGCGCCGTTTACCGATTTAATCAAGAAGGGTCGTAGGTATGTGACCGCGCAGGAATGTGACCGCGCGTTCGCGTTTTGCAAACAAAAGCTTACAACTTCACCCGTTCTATCGTGTCTGAACTTTTAACGTCCGTTCAAGGTACAGACTGATTCCTCCGATGTTGGTATAGGGGCTGTGCTGAGTTTAGCGCACCTGACTGGAGAAAAGGTCGTGTGTTATCTCAGCCGAGCGTTGTTACAACAAGAAAGGAAATATTCCACAACGGAGCAAGAGTGTCTGGGAGTCCTATGAGCCATCGAAAAGCTCCGACCAAACATCGAAAGGACTCATTTTGTTGTAATCACTGACCATCATTTGCTCGTCTGGCTGAACAGATTGAAAGACCCGACGGTTAAATTAGCTAGATGGGCAGTACGGTTGCAACAATTTGATTTTGAGGTGGTTCATAGGAAGGGAAAAGAAAATCTGGTTCCGGACGCGCTTTCGCTGGCAATGATTGACGTAGGCGACATATCTACGCCTCAGTTAACAGAGCGTTGGTATAAAAGCGTGTTGGACAAGGTTGGGAAAAAACCCAGATAGGTTTTCGGACTGGAAGGTTATCGGTGATACATTGTGGAAACGGCTCACAGTTCGAACCACAGGCGGTGAGACTGCTCAAACCTGGAAGCGAGTTGTCAGCAAAGTTGAGAGACCAGCATTACTGGAGCGGTACCACGATGATCCAAAAGCAGGCCATATGGGAGCGACACGAACGATAGCTCATATTACACAAAGCTTTTACTGGCCGCAAAATAACATAGATACCCGAGAACACGTCAGATGATGCAAGGTGTGCCAGACATGCAAAGTGGAACAGAAAGCCCCGTTTGGGTTAATGTCAACTCGTGCGGGTGAAGCGAAAGTCCCGTGGGAGATGATATGTGTAGACCTGATAGGACCGCTACCAGGTTCGACGTGAGGGTACTCATATATATTGACAATCTTGGACTACGTGACCAAGTATACCGTGATACTGCCAGTATGAACAGCAACAGCTTTTGCTGCTTTCCGTTTACTCGAGGAGAATGTGTTTTTAGTCTATGGGGTACCGAAAATCGTCGCATGCGACAACGGGATGCAATTCGTCGGCAAGCAATTTCAGAGGACGGTGGACGAGTATGGGGCACGAGTGAGTTATACCGCTTTAGATCATCCACAGGCTATGCTGCGATGCTACGCTTCTAGCAATTATCGGACTTGGGACCAATATCTTCCGAAAATCGCATGTGCCCTGCGTACGTATAAACACGAGGTTGTGTAAAACCACCGGGCAGTAGTCAGGCAGATTTCACCCCGTTGAGAAATGTAAAAACTCTAGAGAGAATCCGTGAGGAAGTGGTTGAAAAAATGAAGGAAGCTTCAATGTCCAATAAAAAACGGTCTGATATGCGACGAAGGCTAAAAACCTTAAGCGTGGGTGACTGGGTATGGCGGAAGAACTATGCCTTGTCTGATGCTAGTAAGAGCTTTACAGTGCTCCGGCGTTTGTTGGGCCTTTCGCGATCCAAAAGAAGGTCTCGTCGTGGACATATGAGCTAGTTGATATGAAGGGAGAAGCCGCAGGAATTTGGAACGCAAAAGATCTCAAGCGGTACGTAGGGGCCGAAAATCAATTGGGTTGTTAACGCGGATATAACAGGGAGCCGTACCATTCTCCATAACGCATGATGCTGAGAAAAGTGAGTTACATCTTGAAAATCTTTTAGCGCTAACGTCCGTGAAGGGATTCATGTTCAGGGATTTAGTTATGAAAAGCTTAGAAATAAATACCACTGGTGGTGGGATATGTTTCTGTGGTGATGGGAAGTAGTATCTAAAGTTAGCCAGAAATAGGTGATACATGAGCTTCAAATAGTGATTTGGGTTGTTAGCAAGTTTTTTTCTGTGGTGGGATATATTATATTTGATAAGTCGATGGTTGGTGTTATGTTTCGTATATTTTAGTTTTAGTTTTAATGATAATGAAAGTTTATTTTAATGAAAATGAAAGAAATACCGATAGCTTGGTGGTGTTTCCGTTTGGGCTTTTTGTGGTTACCTTTTTTTTTTTGCTTTTCCTTTCGTCTTTTTTACTAATGTTCGAAGAAGAACATTAGTATTAAAATCACTTTGGCCAAAAATTCATATTTCTATATATATATACATATATATATATATATATATATATATATATATATATATATATATATATATATATATATATATATATATATATATATATATATATATATATATATATATATATATATATATATAATCAAAAAATTTCAGTGAAAAAATCTCAGGAACGCGCCATCTGATTGAACTGAAATTTTCAAGACACATTGGTGTATATGCAGAATAGTGCCAGGTCTCAAAAAAAGCTCAAAATCTTTAACCCTTTGGCGCCGGCGGCCATTTTAGTGATATTTTTAATATACCTATTATTCCGTACACAAATAAGTTTTGCAAAAATAAAGTTAACAATATAAATTTCGAACGTGTTTTACATGTGAATCGGACAACGTTTTGGAATTTTTTAACCCCTTGTGTGCGCTGGGTGCCTAAAATGAGAATGGGAAAAATTGAAAATTTTGAAATGGCGATAACTTTTGACAGAGCTATTCGATCATTACGAAATTTTCATTACATGATGGTATTATTTAGTTGTAAATTTGAATAGCTTTTGATGACCGTGCTGGTAACCCTGAAGCTAGGGCAGGCACTGAAATTGAAAACTTCCAAATTATCGTCTCTCTTGAAGAAATGCCGCTTCTTCAAAAATAAGCCACTCATATGTAAATTTCGTGCTTTTTTGACATAGACCAAAAAAACATTTGACATGGTTTAACGCGCACGCCTGGTAACCCTTGCCCAATTTACCTATATTTTTAGCATCAAAAACTTCTGTTCACGGAAACTCACGATCCAATGATTAAAATTAATTGAAATTTGAAGACTCTATTGGTCTTAAATAGGACCAGGTCTGATAGAAGTAATTTTGAAATGCGGGCGATTCTGCGCCAGTGGTGCCATCTTGAAAAATCACTAAAAAAGATAATTGCTTTTAGCCCTATAAATTCTGATTGAATCGTTTGATTTTGACGAAATTCACACAGTAATTGGACCTTATTTTCAACCACGTTTGGTAGAAATTTGGTTGAAAAATTCGTTTGAAGCTGCCAGCTATGATCATTTTGGTGTCTTAAATTTGAAAAAATAAAAATTTGGAAGTGAAAACATTCAAATCATCGAATATCCTAAAAATGTCCGTTTCTTACAATAAAACCAATCTGTATACAAATCTTATGTTTTATCTACACGTTCAAAGTAAGACTTTGGAAATTTCATGTCGGACAAGAATGGTAACCCTTTCCCAGTTAACCTATATTTTTAGCATCAAAAACTTCTGTTCAGGGGAATTCACGAACCAATAATCAGATACCATTGAAATTAACAGAATGCATTGGACTTAAGTAGAACCAGGTCTGATAGAAGCGATTTTGAATTATGGGTAACTCTGTGCCAGTGGTGCCATCTTGAAAAATTACAAAGAAAAAAAAACTGCTTTTTGCCCTATGAAATGTGAATTAGTAACCAGATTTTCATGAAATTGGCACAGTAGCTGCACCTTACTCTAAACTCTGTTTGATAGAAATTTGGTTTAAAAATTCGATTGGTGCTGCCAGCTTTTGTAATTTTTGTGTCTTTGGTTTTGAAAATTCTCTCAGGAAAATAAAACTTTTTGCCCTATAACTTCCAGTGCAGTCATGAAATCAATATGAATTTCATACAATTCATGGAACCTATTATAAGCAATATCCAGGCCAAATTTTGTTGAAAAACCTCGATAGGGTTGCCAGCTATTGTTGGTTTTGTGTTTGTTTGCAATATCTTTATTTAGCAGTTTTATCGTAGAATCTTCAATTGGTAATGATATTGTAGTGACAATAAACAGCAAATATTAAGCTTTCGATTATTTGAAAAAACTCGCTGCAGGTAACCCTTAATTTCTTTATACTCCTATAACTGCGAATGTAATATAACAACGTGAAGCAGATGTGATATATTCTTGGCTTTGATACTGGCGAAAGGTTGCCAGCACGAGTCGGTTGTGCTACTTTTGTATCAATAAATGCTTACAGTTAGTATTCATACCGGAAACATTTACAATGAAAATAAATAACCGATGTTTCAATTCCCAAAGTTCTGCAAATTTTTCGGATCGCAGCCCCAAACACCAACTTCAGTTACAGTGCTGCAGGCACTGAGCATTTTCTTCATTGATGTAATATGAGATGCTGCTTTCTAAGTTTGCTGAAATAAGCAACTGATAACGAATATAATTAACAAGTGTTTTTCTTTCATAAACTTTGAAACCCATGCCAGTGGTAATATCTGAAACCTTCTACCATATGAGTTATAATGCATTCCTGAGACCAAAGTAAAACGTGGCATTTGAAACAGTTTGGCCGTAATAAGCAGCTCATGTGGTGGAATATGCACTCAAAACGTGCACGATTCTTCTACTGTTCTTCGAACATTAGTGTTTCTAGCGGTTCAGGTGCGCTAGAGTTTTTTTTGGTTCATAGCTTATTCCTTTCGTTTTTTTCTAATCATTTATATCTTTTTCCTCATTCTTCTTCTCCATTATGTATCCGTAGTGTCTTAAACCCAAGTTCAATTTGCATTAGAATCTTATAAAACAAGTACAGGGACACCAACCATACTAACTACTAGATGACATATATCTTTTTTTTTGTTTGGAAAGTTAGCAACGCACCATAGTGATTGTGTGGATGAGGGGCGTATGAGTGACGGTGGTAGTCTTTCAGTTGATTGACTTGTGGAGAAAAAAAATCCAAATATGAATTTAACCGGTCGTGAATCTAAGATACAAAGGCGTGTGGGTCGTATATGAATTGAAACTTAGTACGGCGTGAAATCCGGTAAAGAAGTATAGTCGAGGATTTCCACGTAGTTCCCTGAGAAGAGAGAGGTGTAACGGTTATTTGAATTTAATTAAGTCAATAATAAAAAAAAATTTACGAAAAAAAATCTCCACCGTTCTCCACTAGGGAGGACGATGGAGGTTTAGGGCGAATTAGTTGTGAATTAAGAAATCGTAGTTATAGAAACTGTAAGTTAGACGTTAAGTTTTGGAGTATTATTATTATTAAAGTTAGACGTTAAGTTAAGTACTCGGACACAACAATCTACGTTTTCGACGACGATCTACACGCATACATCAAATAACTACATCAAGCATCATTTTAACGACACTAGCAACAATCACTTGCATCAAACATGCAAGCACGGCAAGCACCTACAAAGAACGCACATAGGTACAGACAGAATGTACCGGAGATCTACCACCTAGGTCGACGTATCGATATGTACGACAGAGCAACGCATTGCTCAAGTCATTCGTAACGTCAACAACTGACCTAGGCCAATACTTGACCTACATGCAGCTGTTGAGCGAGCATTGGAATTACCCAAAGAGGTAGTAGAAATAGAGTGGACATGCCCATAAGATTTTTATTGAAGGGGATGGTAGTAATTGTTTAGCTACTCATTATCAAATCGGGTCAAATCCAAGTAGTTTCCCTCCAATTTGACAATGAGTGCTAAGCATTTTTAGCATGCTTTGTGCTTGAGAGGATTGAAGGGACCAATGGTGGAAAGTTATACCGTCCGTGTCCAGGGGCTGGAATAACCGATCTCGTACATAGCTACATACGAGATCATCGCGAAACACGCAGGATGGCGGGAAGAACGCGGGAGACCTCAAACGCGGAACGGAGGACCAAAATTAATGTGGAGACACCTCGAAAACGACACTTGCGCTAACTCGGTTTATTATATCGACCCAGGGCCGCGGACAAACGATCTTTTGACGAATGTATTTGAATTTATTGGATATTGTGATATCATATAGATGACAAATGTAGTAGATTCTTACTTGATATGATTGGATGTTGGTTTGTGTTAGTACCAGCTGTCGTTTTCCGAATCGTTAGGCAGTTCTCTGGCTATGGGTTTCGAATGCCTAATGTACACACAAGCTGACAGTGCAAAATGTCAACTGACGATGGTCATCTGATTTCAATAGTGTGGATGATCGTCTGTCTCAAAGTTGAGAACTTGAGTGGAAAGGCACTTGAGTGAAATCGAACCAGTTGGAGTGCATCAAACGGATTCGGGAAAGCCCCGGTACCGTGATCATTTTTCCTGTGATCAAACAAAGCGAAGAATCGCTCTCTTTTAAATCGACAGGTTAAGGATTCAGACGGAATGGGGAAGTAATAAATGAAATTGTAAATTGATCTGTTTTTTTTCTACTTTGTTCGGAGGGATTTCGGAAGTCGATAAGGCGGCGGAGTGAGTCAAGAAGAAACCAAACGAATTCAGAGCGTTTTTTCTCGGGCAGATAATATCGTGACGACTACAGATTCGAGTATTGAAGAAGAATTGATAACGCATCCAACATAGCGATTGAGAAGGTGTTTGGTGGGATAAGTCGAGAAGAAAGCAAGCGAATTCAAAGCGTATTGCTGGCGGATACTATCGTGACGACAGCAGATTTGAGTATTGGCGAAGAATCGATAAGGCACCAGATATAACGATCGAATGAAACCAGAATTGAATTTGTGAGCCAACGACGAGCTGCAACATAGAAAGTGTGTAAGAGGACGGAAAGGGCCCCAGCGCGGGATATTATGCAGGTGCTGTAAACTTTAGATATATTTTTTTTTTTTTTTCGAATCATGAGCTTTGCCTAAATACTCTATTTGTCACACTAGTTTTTAAGAGGCCTAACCATTTGTGGTAGCACGCCGAGACGCAAGTGTTTTTTTTAACGAGATTTCTTGAAGACAAAAAAAATATAATATTAATAATAGCTGTTGAATACAAAACCGCAATTATCATTCGTGCCGTAATATGTATTGGTTTCTAGTTGAATTTGTCTAAGCAAAAAGTGCAGAAAACGGTAGGCCAGTGTGTATATATTATTTTCAAGTTGCTCTCTTCACGCTTCGGGGCAACGGTTGTTCGGCGGCATCCCGGGTTGAAGCGAGTGGCTTCTAAAAACTCGACCTACACCCTTCTCTCCTGAGTGACGGCCGCAGAGCTGCCACCCTCTTTCCGAGTCGAGGACGAGGAATCGTGACTGGTTTCCTGGTTATTAACGGCTAAACCGGTAACAGATTATCTAAATGATTTTGAGTCAAACGAGAGAGTTGCGACCTTAAATTGATCGTATATATTTATTCTTAATAGTTGCGCAAAAAGTAAAACTTAGGTCGGGTGTGTTTACAGCAATATAGTTCCCGACCTATTTTAGGTCACGTCACTAAAAGTTGTGTACTAACTTTTCGCTTGGGTCGGGTACTGATTGCTTACAGCAGGTGAACTAAATAATTTAGATGAAATTACGTGTATAGTTTGCGGACTAAACGTCTGCTGTAAATGCCATCATTATTATCTTATTTTCTTAAATAGTTTTCAAATGTTTATGATAGCATATATTGGTTCGAATAAAATAGAAACGCCTTGTGCAGGCATATATATATATCTATATACATACATATATATAGATATATATATATATATATATATATATATATATATATATATATATATATATATATATATATATATATATATATATATATAT
Organism: Nemotelus pantherinus; assembly: GCA_963978885.1. Taxonomy (NCBI): domain Eukaryota; kingdom Metazoa; phylum Arthropoda; class Insecta; order Diptera; family Stratiomyidae; genus Nemotelus; species Nemotelus pantherinus. The sequence goes on from OZ022264.1 coordinate 118,075,754, forward strand.
ATATATATATATATATATATATATATATATATATATATATATATATATATATATATATATATATATATATATATATATATATATATATATATATATATATATATATATATATATATATATATATATATATATATATATATATATATATATATATATATATATATATATATATATATATATATATATATATATATATATTTGTTAAAATAAGCGATGGGGAATGAAAGCTTATTATGTTTTTAGCTTGTCTATGATAAAGAATTGGAAATTTTAGGCCGTCGGCGGGTGCAGCGTGCAGGATTTTTTTTCAAATTCTGATTTGTCATTACCTCTGACAAAAACATTGGATCATCGTGAAGTTTGCTGAGCGTATTGGCCTTGATAAAAACTTTACACGCATGTATTTCCAATGTAGTGCGGGTAACTCTATAGCTGTGGCAAGCTCCTGAAAAAAAATCCTTCAAATCATTAACCCTCCTGAAAATTTTTTGATTTTTGACAAAAAATTGATAAATCCTTATCTTTGTGCATCATGTCAAATTGAAATTTTTAGAATTCCGATTTGCGCAAGAATGGCAACCCATCACTAAATTACCTCTCTTTTCAGCACTTGAAATTTCTGTTCACGAGAACTGACGACCTGATAATCCGACCATAATGAAATTTACAGGACATGTTGGTATTAGCTAGGACCAGGTCCGAAAGAAGTGATTGTGGAATACAGGCAACCTTATGGCAGTGGTACCATCTTGAAAAATCACAAAGAAAAAAACAGATTTTTGGCTTTTAACTTCCGATTCGGCCATCACATTGAAACGAAATTCACACAATATTTGGATCTAACTTCAGATAACATTTGGTGAAATTTCGGCTGAAAAATTAGAATAGCGTTGCCAACTATGGTGATTTCTGTCTCCTAAATCTTGCAAATTGGCTCAGCAAAATAAAGCTTTTTCCCTATAACTTCCGGTCCAGTCATGAAATCAAAATGAAATTCATAATGCAAATAAACTCTGATGTGAACCAAATGTCGTAGGAATTTCATACAAAAATCATGAAAGGGCTGCCAGCTATGACAATTTTTGAAATTTCTTAAAATCTCCTTACTGAGCAATTATGCCATTAGATTTGCAAATGAGAATCATCCTGCAATGAAAAATGACACTAAATATTGATGCTTTAAAAACTTGAAAAGTTTTGAGGTTGGCAATCCTAAAATTTGTTTCACCCGTATAACTTCCAGCGTAGTGGTTCAATCGAAACGAAATTTACTGGTTGGACTTTACTTAACGTGAAGCAGATTTGGTGTGTATTTTGCTTTGCTGCTGACACAGGGTAGCCAGTTTAGCCAGTTTCCGAGTTTTGAACATTTAACGGATGGCAGCCTCAAGCGCTAAAACTTTCGATGAAATCCTCCGATGAGAACGAAATTCAAAGGATAAGTTGATTTAAGTATGAGCTTGTTAAGGTAAACTTATTGCTGCTTCGTTGGAAAAATGTTGCCGGCACTGAACATTTTCATCATATGTGTTATAGCTGAGTTTTGTTGCTTTGGATAAGGAATGGTTGATATGATTCTACAAATAAGTCTATTACGTCTTTCTGAGACAATTTCTTCGAAAGTTAATTTTTTTGCGGATCTGATGCGCTAGACTTTATATTAAAATTTTATCCGATTCACATTAAAAACACGTTCAAAATTTCTTTCGCTAACTTAATTTTTGCAAAATTTATTTGTGGACCGAATAAAGAATACAATTAAAATATCACTAAAAAGGCTGCTGGTACCAAAAGGTTAAAAATAATTAATGTGTGACCTATTCCGCATATACACCAATGTATCCTGAAAGTTTCAGCTCAATCGGATGGCGCGTTCCCGAGAAATAGTCACTGCCTTTTTTTGATTATATATATTATATATATATATATATATATATATATATATATATATATATATATATATATATATATATATATATATATATATATATATATATATATATATATATATATATATATATATATACAAATGTATATAATTTTTAGCCAAATTGATTTTAATACTAATGTTCTTCAAACATTAGTAAAAGTGGGTGTTTTCATTTTCGAGCTCATTGAACATACAGTAAAAACGATGGAAACAGCATCATTCATATTGAAGAGGCCTCGAGACAGCGATCTACAATCGATATATCCGAATGCCGTCATTGCTTTAAGAATGTGCCTTTGCACAATAATGACGAACTGCGTCAAAGATCCCAGCATGCCAAGTGATTCGCCAACGAATCAGTAACGAGTCACTTTGACGAATATTTCATTCACGAATGAATTCATCTACGGTTCGCTAATGATTAACCAGGCCGCACAAATTTTCATTTGTAACAAATTCAATTCTTCGTATGTCTAGCGAGTCGACAAGCTTCGCTTAAATTGAATATCCTTTGGGTTTTATACATATAGTACATTCGCCTTTGGTGAGCCTTAGTTACTCGCTAGTGATAGGGGGTGTATGAGTTGCACTTATATAAAACTTACATTAACTTACATTTACTTACATTTTCTCTTTTCGTAAAGTAGATTTGCCTTAAAGTTGGTTTGTCTTAAAGTAGTAAAAAAGGTTTTGTTAAAGTTCCTCACTTTTGAACATTTTTAATATAGCCTAACTTATTGTAGTTACTCCCGAAAACTTCACACAGAATCAAAATATTTCACAAAAAATAGATTTTAACGGAATAATAACTTTTTTCTTCAAGTAAACCACAAGTAAGTGTCCTGTACATCAAGTTCGGTAAGTATCGCCAAAAGCAAATGCTGGCGTATTCACTTTAAGTGAATCTGAAGGGGAGATAGCATATGAGAACATGCTCTGATGTTCCCATACCTTCAGTTCAGATTCGCTTAAAGTGAATCTAGGCGAGAAATGCTTTGGATCCGCACTATGTTCAGTATGAGTGAAGAAAAAAGGGTCGCCAGCATTCGTTTTTGGCAATACCTTCGCTACCTGGTATGCTGGGATTGTTTACAATCTACAATGAAGGAAGACTGGCTGAATGATATCGTTGTACTTGCAATTGAGTCAGATTTACTGCGAACGTTCAATTAAGATTTTATAATCGGCTCTTTTACCAAGCTAAAAACCAGACGAGTGGTTGTGTTAACAGTAAACAAAGACTTAATATTTACTATTTTACATGTTTGGTAAAGGCAGCAGTTTTTCCAAACCCTAACGTGGCTATTATAAGATTGTTGGGTTATGTTTATGTTTTTTCAGGCCCTTAGAGGTACTTCGCAGATTCTTTATAGGTCCTTTCAGTATTTTATAGATTTTTTTTAGGTAGTTTGTGGGTTTTTTTATATCTTTTTGTTGTTGTAACTCTAATTTTACATGCAGAGCAAAGGCGGCAATGTTTTTCAAGCATAGGGCGGCTTATATTTATAGTAAAACCACCTCTGATAATCCATAACCAACTTTATGTATTAAGTGGATTTTTTTCAGTTCTCATGGACTATTTCTTTACAATTACTTACATTTTTCAATTAGGTCAGAATAAACTTGGCTGGAAAAGTTTGTTATTTGTCATCGTAGTGGGAAAAGGTATATTTACGAATTGATTATGTTAATTACATTTATCTTCGTATATGTCGTTTTTGCTTAATCGTGTTATGATAATAAATTGATTGTTGTTTCTGCCAGACTCTATAGTAATAATAAATTAATTGCTGTTGTTGCTAGATTGTATAATCGTAATCAATCAATTGTTGTTTTTGCCAGATTGTTTAATAATAGTCAGTTTGTGCTAGATTGTAGAGTAATAATTGTTCAGATGAAACTCAAATTTTTCGCGCGCATTCATCAATACCACGCTCAAAGCAACGACGGCGTGACCGGGAACCTAAAATAATATTTCAATTTTTACATTTAGAAACAATAGTTAGGTCATAAAATGTTTAGTATATAAGAAATGAATAGAATATAAAATAGTTAGTCTTGGTCTTGATCAGTGTTTCTTTCTATCAATCGCATCAAACAGTTGAGTAATCAGTTGAAGTGCTTACTAACCAGTAATAATATTCAGGTAATCAGTCAAGTAATTGAATCGGGTGCAACACTCGGCCACAGCGTAAGAAGTTAGTTCCTAACCAGCGAACCAGTGATTTAACCTGAGATTGTATTGTTGGTCAGCCTGGAAAGTTGGAAGAAATCGCATGGAACAGAAAGAGATGCAATATACAATTCGGCACCTACACACTCAAGCTAAATTTTTCGCTGCTCACATACGGCCCACTCTCGCAAAATATACCAACATAATCTCAGGCTGCTTTGACAGATAATGCATTGCGTAAATGGAGGCGCAATTTCAAGGTCAAAGTGTTTTTTTGGGAAAGTGGAATAAGTTGGTACGCTGGTTGTTATTACGCTGTGACTCGGCTCTTATTACTTGCAGGTTTTTCGGGTGTACGACTCAAAACGTAAATAGTCTAGCGAAGCGTTTGTACTATTTAGGCAGTCAGTTCAACTCTGGCATTGTTAATTATTATTGTCTTTCGGGTGTATACATAATTCGAAGTCAATAACTGGGCGATCGTTGCGGGTGTACAACTCAGAACGAAGGTAGTGTGTTGAAACATCATACTACTCCGGTGGTCAATAAACGATTTGGTCGCGGTATAAATAATAATTCTAACCATTTATAATTCTGATGTAAATAGTAGTGATACGCTACAAATTCTAGCTTGTGGCACTAGTGGTTTATATTATATTACTGTACTATAAAGAAAAACTCAAAGCTTACGCCCTTCATTCGACAACTGATTTAAATTTTCAAATTATTTCTCATCGTTTAAAAATCCAATATATTGATAGAAAAGTTGATAAATGCTTCAATTGGTGAAAAAGTGCTGAATGTGTCATTCGGTTAGCATAAAATTTGACTTATTAGAAGGTTTGTATGAAAAAGATTTAACAAATCACAGTGTAGAATCTCTTCACTCACATACTTTTACCCCGGAGCCACACTGCCGCGAATGTTTCGAAAACTAAACATGACCGAAACATTCGTATGAAGTTTCAATTCACATTCATACAAACTTCGTCCACTGTGAAAATAAGTTAGGCTGCCACAATCAGCAAAATTGCCAAAATCCAAAGTTAAATATAATTTTATCTGAAAAGTTAATTTTTGTGAGGCTGAACATTTCATTTATATGTAAGAATCTTTTTGATAACATTATATGTACGAACATTGTATGTACTCGTAGGCATATAGATGGTCGCATGGACACGTTTCGCTCATTGATTTCCATGAATCGTTAAGCTCCTTAAAGAACAGCTCTGGTTGCCGCTGCAATCCATGTTCACGATGAATTCACTTCACGCAAAAGTGTAAGATAGGTAAATAGAAACTTTGAATTTATGTATGTTTTGGAAAAATTTTGAAAATGATTTGGAAATACTCGTGCAAATGTTTTCGAAACATTCGCGTGAAGTAGAGCTGCAGCTTTAGAAGAAAAATGATGCTCAAATTCGCGTCTGCGTAAAACTTTTTCTCAGGCAGCGCGGCCTTATCCACTCACTAATCGCATACACATTCCATTAAATACTTTAAAATTTTAGTGCTAAAAGAAAGACGACATTTTGCAGTATATAAGACACACCATATAGTTGATTCTGCTCGTTAATTGTGTATCTTATAGTTTTTTTTTCGTTAGAGTTGCATTCGGTGGTGGCTTGGTTATTTTCAGCTAGAGGTGTGTACTAAACCTAAAGATAACGCAAAATAGTGCTTCTCATGCTGTATTTGGAAAGGTTGAAAATGGTGCAAATGGTATGTTCATGCCCAATAGCCCGTATTTGATTTGTTGTTAACAGTTAAGATTGAAGTAGGACTATAACTGCACTTTATATGCGCACAGTTCAAGTCAATTCACATAAATAACACTATCGTGTGACTAAACTCTCACCAAGTATAATTTTTGAAATAATAAGAGAACGGCTGAAAACTAACTAGCACTAACACTTACTTGCAATTTTACAACAGCACATAACAAATACTCTTTGTAGAAAGGTTATTTAAAAACCCTTTTTTTACTAATGTTCGAAGAACATTAGTATTAAACTCGTTTCGCCGAAAATTCATATTTCTTTATATATATATATATATATATATATGTATATAAATATATATATATATATATATATATATATATATATATATATATATATATATATATATATATATATATATATATATATATACAGCAAAATGATTTTCCGAGATAATCTCTGGAGTGGAAGATGCGATTAAGCTGAAATTTTTGGAGAACTTAGATACATATAGTCGGTAGGTCCACACTTATCCAAAAACCTGTATCCTAAACCTTTTGGCGGCGGCGAGCGTTTTAGTGAATTTTGAGGTCCTCCTATATTTCCAAGCAGTGTAAATTTTTGTTTAAGAAAAGTATTGGGAATGAAAACTAATTATGTTTTAAGCTTGTCTATGATAACGAATTGAAATTTTTGAGCCGTGTGTCGGTGCTAAGTGCCTAAAAGTAGGCAAGGAATTTTTTTCAAATTTTGATTTGTCATTACTTGTGATCAAAACATCGGATCATCGTGAAAATTGCAGAGAGTATTGATGTTGACCAGGACTTAGCAAATATTGGTTTTCAGGGTTGCACGGGTAACCCTGTAGCTACGGCAGGCTCCTGAAAAAAAATCCTTCAAATCATTGACCCTCCTCAAAAATTTTGGATTTTTGACAAAAATTTCAAATCATTGATAAATTTTAACCTTTGTCCATCATGTCAAATTAAAGTTTTGAAAATTCAGATTTGCACAAGAACGGCAACCCATCACCAAATTACCTCTATTTTCAGCACTCGAAAGTTCTGTTGACGAGAACTGACGACCGGATTATCCGATCATAATGAAATTCACGGAACATGTTGGTATTAGCTAGGACCAGGTCTGATAGAAGTAATTTTGAAATGGGGCAACCCTGTGGCAGTGGTATCATCTTGAAAAATTCCTGAGAAAAAAAATAGCTTTTTGGCCTATAACTTCCGATCATAACTTCAAATTTTAACGAAACTCACACTGTACTTGAATCTTACTCTATGTAACATTTGGTGAAAATTTGGTTGAAAAACTAGAATAGGGCTGCCAGCTATTGTGATTTTTGTCTCATAAATCTTGCAAATTTGCTCAGCAAAATAAAGCTTTTTTCCCTATATCTTCTGGTCCAGTGTAGAAATCAAAACGAAGTTCATGCAGTAAATGGACCTTACAAAAAGCATGAAAGGGCTGCCAGTTATGACCATTTTTGTATTTTTGTTTAATTTCTTTTCTGAGCGATTTAGATTTCCAATTTAGAATGATCCTGCAATGAAAATTAACAACAAATATTAACGTTTTAAAAATTTGAAAAGTTTTGAGGGTGGTAACCCTAAAATTTTTTTCACCCGTATACCTTCCAGCGCAGTGATTCAATCGAAACGAAATTTACTGGTTGGGTTTAACTTAACGTGAAGCAGATTTGGTATATTTTTTGTCTTGCTGCTGACACAGGCTAACCAGCATTATCCATTTTCGTAAATATTGCACCAACAGATGCTTCAAATATGCATATGCATTACGTGCTCATATACAAAAATAAGAAACTAATTTTTAAATTTTCCGAGTTTTGAACATTTTTCGGATGGCAGCCTCAAACAACGTTTAACCGCTGAAACTTTTGATGAAATCCTGCGATGAGAACGAAATTCAAAGGATAAGTTGATTTAAGTATGAGCTTGTTAAGGTAAACTTATTGCTGCTTCATTGAAAAAGTGTTGCCAGCACTGAACATTTTCACCATTTGTGTTATAGTTGAGTTTTGTTGCTTGGGATAAGGAATGGTTGTACAAAAAAGTGTATTACGTCTTTCCACATTTTTTTGTCACTCAAAGACACTTTGTTCGAAAATTAGTTTTCTAGCGGTTCAGGTGCGCTAGAGTTTTTTTTTTATTTTCGTTTCAAATTAGTGGTGAAATTGAATCGCCATTTAATTATTTGAGTAAAATTCTGGAAAAGCATCAAAGATTGCATATTAAATAGTAAAAGTTTAAAAAAGTATCAAAAGTTTCTCGAGACTACGAAACCAGAGGACAAAAAAACCAATTGGATGTGTATTTTTAGTTTATTCAATAGCCCACTACAGAATTTATAAGATTTGCAAAGCGTAGGAACAGCATTACAATATTATATTGCTTTTTCTTGCAATTAAGTTGGAAAAAGTCTATCGCATCAGAATTGCTACAACACTGATTTTCGAAGATATTTTCTTTGAATGACTTAAAAATGTATGAAGACCTAATACACTTTTTTTAGGTATCATATCAGCAGGTATAAGGCTACCATAACATGCTCGTGCTTAATTAACCTATCTTTCGAATAAGGATATCATCGAAAGTTTCTGCGATTAAATCGAAAGTTTCTGCCATCCTAAAGATTTCCAAAACTCAGAAAATGTAAATATCGGTTGCTTATTTTATTGTAAATGCTCTGTTTATACATACAAAATGCAAGCATCTGTTGGTGCAATATTTACGAAATTGTCTGATGCTGGCAATCATGTGTAAGCACAATAGCTGCATCACGTTGTGTTGAACCCACCCTGAGCATTTTTTTCTCGATTGATTGACTGCGCTGGAAGTAATAGGAATGAAAAGAATTTTAGGATTACCATCTCCAAAACGTTTCAAATTTTCGAAACCTATATATTTGCTGTTAATTGTCATTGCAGGATCATTCCAATTTAGAGTTTTAATAAATAACATCGCACGATAAAGAAATGTCAATTCATTACGAAATCCATCATAGCTGGCAGCTAGGGATTCCAATCCCGAACCATTTTTTCAATCCCGGGATTACGGGATTAAAAAATCTCAAATCCCGGGATCCCGGGATCCCGGGATTCGAGATTCAAAATATAACACAACAAAATAAGTCAAGTTTTTAATAAACAGATTATCTTATGTGCCATCATTTCAAAACTACATCAATAAGTAAGCTGAAAACTGTATAAAAAATATGTTACTGAATAATTACTAATTTATTTAATTGATGCAAATAAAAACAATAATTTTAATTATCTGAGACGTTGATAGTATGAAAGCAAATATTTAAAATTACAACTATTACAAATTAGAACAACAAATCACGACAAAAAATCACAACAATAAATCACAACTCTTAACATATAAAATATTCAACACATAAAAATTCTGCCAAAGTTCATTGGTTTTTTCGGAAGTAACATTGAAGCAATAGTAAAGTATCCAAAGTATCGTCTCCAAGCCTGCTTCTAAATTTATTCCCGACGTTGGACGCCGCGGAAACGGTCGATAAATATTGGTAAGCCTGCTCCAAACTATGCGAATGCCACCACTTTCGAAAAGATTCATTTCTTTTGCAATGGTTTTAATTAGATTAGTTTCTTGCGGCATTTCATGATTGATTATTTTCATACTTTTGGAGCTTTTCTTGTAGCATCAATTGATGACTACCTTGTTCTGATTCAATATGGGTATCTACACTGAAAAAAATCCACATAGCGCCCAGATCCATGTAACATAGCGCATTATTTATGGCCCCATACGCCATGTACATAGTACTCTGAGCCATGCAATATGGCTCCCAGCGCCATAATGTCAGAATCTACATAGCGCGTGGTCCCATGTTACATGGCGCAGCATTTATGGTGCCACACGCTATGTACATAGTACCCTGAGCCATGCAGTATAGCTCCCAGCGCCATAATTACATGGCGCAGAAATTATGGCCCCACACGCCATATTACATAGTGCCATGAGCCATGTAATATAGCTCATGGCACTACAAATATAACTCGCAGCCATGCTGTGTGAGGAGATGTATAAATATCAGCAAGCTTCTTGAATATAGGAGAGGATATGATCTTTGATGTCATTAATCCCTCGGGAATTTCTTTGGTAGGATTCCATCACCTAACATCAAGTGCTCTACCTCCAGATGCTCCGAACTGAGAAGGTTCGTGGCCTTTTGTTGGATGCAAACTGGATCATCTTCAGATGCACTGAAAAAAAAGGGCGCCAGACGCCATAATTTATAGACTTCTGGCGCCATGTACATAGTCGATTTCGGTCGATTTGTGATAAAATATAGCGCCAAACGCCATAGTACATAGGAACAGACGCTATGCTTATAGCCCTCTACGCCATGTACTATGGTCCTCCATGCCATACAGTATAGTCCTCCATGCCATACAGTATGGTCCTCCACGCCATACAATATAGTCCTCCACGCCATACAGTATAGTCTTCCACGCCATGCACTATAGTTCTCCACGCCATGTGCTATAGTCCCCCACGCCATGTAATATAGTCCGCCACGCCATGTACGTGGCGCGGAGGACTATAGTACATGGCGTGTAGGCCTATGTACTTTTCGCCATGTATTATGGCGTGTGGCGCTATATTTTATCACAATCCCTAAATCGACTATGTACATGGCGCCAAAAGTCTATAAATTATGGCATCTGGCGCCATGTGTTTTCTCAGTGTACTGGGTTCTTCTCATTTCTTTGGCTAGCAAGCAAAGGGTTCAACATCTAGATCATTGAAGTATTTTTTTTAAAGTATTTGCGTTGCTTGGTTTCCAAAATAGAGATTCTATTTCACTTGGTAAATTTTTGCTGGCACAATGTAGATTCCGGAGATAGCTTAGCTAACCAGATAGCTCAGTACACGGACACTTTTTTATTCGGTCCAATATTGCAATTTTCATAGCATTCACAAGAATGGACCGTTTTTCTCCTAGCAGCCTAAATAAAAATCTTGATTAAGTATTAGCAGTGCATAAATTTGCATCTTTGCGATTTAAGGCCTCCACAGTCAATTTTACAAGGAGTAAAACTTCAATAAGTTTCTGAATCGAATCAAACTCAGTTCCTTTTAATCGCTCTGGATATTGCAGGCCTATTAATGTATACTATTTTTCAAAATGGAAAACCGTTTAAACATTGTCAAGAGATTATTTCATCTTGTTTTACAATCCAGTAAGTGAGACAATTAAATGCCTTGCTCGGATTTGACATAGTTTTGAAGATCGTTATTATTTTTCGTTAGAGCTTTTTTAAAATATAAAACTACCTTACGAACTTTCTTTATGCATGCGCTGATGTCCTTCGTCAGATCTAGAGTGTCTTGCAGGCGACCGGGTTCAACGTAGTAAGCTGATTCAGGAGCGTCCAAATCTTCGTGGTCTTCGTCCAGATTATCAGCTGCTTCACCAACGCTTTGATTTAGAATGGACCTCCTATTATAGAGAACATCGCAAACTGCCAAAAAGATGCTATGTACCAAACAAATATGTTGCTCTGCATTAACTAGTCTGCCTACTTTTCGCATTTCATTTGACCCATCAGTTATGATGGTAACAATGTCTTTTCCTAGAGAAACATCAAACTCAGCGAAACGCTCTTTTAATATATCTAGGTAGTTTGTAACTGTCATTGATATCTTTACTCGCACCAATCTCCAGTAAGAATTCACTAGGTTAGGTTAGGTTAACGTGGCTGCCGATCTTCAGAGGCCTGACGACCAGCACACATAGGCACAGGAGAGGCCCGTTGTGATACCACAATATTTTAGTGACTCTCTTCTACTCACTAAAGTCAGGAAACCATTTGCTTCCTTTGAGAAACCGGACTATCCCCTTTAGCTTTACCAGGGACAGTTCCGTCAGGTTTGAGAGAAAGGGTGCACCAAGTGCCGCCAGTCTTCTCCTTGCCAAAGCCGGACACTGGCACATGAGGTGAAGGACGGTTTCCTCCTCATCCTCACAGCCACAGCTCCGACAGAAGTCATTAAACTCTACGCCCAAACGTTGTGCATGCCGTCCTATAAGGCAGTGGCCCGTTAGAACGCCCACAGTGCAACGAAGGGCGCTTCAAGTTAAGCCTAAAAGCTGCCTGGTGCGATGCGCATCCATGGATATCCAGGACTGCCTTGTTATCACACAGGAAGATTCATCTACATTCACTAAGTAGATGTTAATATTTGTGTAGTGCCTATTTTTTGTCGAGGTCCACTCATCAAACGTCAAACTGAACCGTTCACCTGAGATACTAGCCTGTCTTATCTCATTTTTTATTATTTTTTTTATCCTGCTTGCATAGCCCACAGCCTTTTTTTGATTGTTGTTGAGGATTTTGGTAAATCTGTGCATTCGCTAGTATTAATTTCCGCAAATCATTCGAAGTAACGAATGCACTAAATGCGAAACAGTCCATACTTATTTATTTACAAACCCCTTTGTATTCTCTTGTTAACTGTTACTTCGGTTTGTTTTGTTCTATTCTTTACGCATTTTGATGTGAACCTGCATGCTAATTGCTTTCTCATAAATATGGATTCTATTTGCTCTTTTCGAGTCTTGCCGTAATTTGATTGCCGATTATGCTTGACTCCCGGCCCCGGAATCCAGGCCAATTTCTGATCCCGAAAATCCCGGGATTAGAACTCATCAATCCCGGGATTTTCGGGACCAGAAATTAGCCGGGATCCCGGGATCCCGGGATGCGGGATCCCGGGATTGGATTCGCTACTGGCAGCCCTTTCAAAATTTTTCAACGAAATTTCTACAGAATTAGGGATACAGCAAGGTCCACTTGTCACTAGAATTTCGTTTTGATTTCGTTGTTGCATCGGAAGTAACAAGGAAAAAACCTTTATTTTTTTGAGCAACTTTTTATTCTTAAGGTGACAAAAATCGTCAATGCTGGCAACTCCATGCTAATATTTCATCCAATTTTCAACATTATCGGTCTTAGAGTAAAGTTCACCTACTGCGCGAATTTCGTAAAAATCTGGTGGCTAAATCGGAAGCTTTAGGCAAAAAACCAGGTTTTTTTCTCGGTGATTTTTCAATATGGCACCACTGCCATAGTGATGTTCGTATTTCAAAATCACTTCTATCAAACTTGGTTCCAGTAAATAACAACATTTTTGCGGATTTCATGTTGATCGCATTATCCGGTCGTCAGTTCTCGTGAACAGAATTTTCGAGTGCTGAAAAAAGAGGTAATTTTATAATGGGTTGCCGTTTTTATTTACCGCAGAATTTCGAAAATTTAAATTGGGCATAATGTAAAAAAGTAAAGATTTATTCATAATTTAATTTAAAAAATCAAAAAACTTCAGGAGGGTTGATGATTTGAAGGATTTTCTTTAGGAGCTTGCTGTATCTACAGGGTTGCCCGCTTCATCTTGAAAGTCGATGTGTATTAAGTCTTAGTCTACATATATACGCTCTGAAAATTTCACGATGATCCATTGTTTTCGTAAGAAGCTCTAACAAATCGATATTTGAAAAAAAATCTTGCCTACTTTTAGGCACTTAGCACCCGCACGAGGCTTAAAGTTTCCATTTTTCGTATTAACACACATCAAACATAAAAAGTTTCCATTCTCAATATTAACTTTTAGCAAAAATGTACCCTACATAGAAATATAAGGGTACCTAATAATTCACTAAAATGCCCACCGTCAGCATAGGGCTAAAGATAAATAATTTAAATAAATCATGGACCTGCCTGTTAAATACTTTAATGCACTCCGAAAGTATTTCAATCGAATCGGCCACTCCAGAGATTTTCTCCCTTAATCAATTTGCTGATATATATATAAATATATACATATGTATATTATATATATATATATATATATATATATATATATATATATATCTATATATATACATATATATATATATATATATATATATATATATATATATATATATATATATATATATATAGATATATATATATATATATATATATATATATCAATATATATATATATATATATATATATATATATATATATATATATATATATATATATATTTATATATATATATATATATATATATATATATATATATATATAAATATATATATATATATATATATATATATATATATATATAAATATATATATATATATATATATATATATATATATATATATATATATATATACATATATATATATATATATATATATATATATATATATATATATATATATATATATCTATATATATATATATATATATATATATATATATATATATATATATATATATATATATATCTATATATATATATATATATATATATATATATATATATATATATATATATATATATATATATATATATATATATATATTTATCTATATATATATATATATATATATATATATATATATATATATATCAGTGGCGAGGGGTGAAATATCGATGGAGGGAAGCCGAATAATTATCCACTATTTTATATATGTATAATAATGATGTTTGGCATGCTGATGTTTGTCAGACTTACTCATTTCTATCTAATTCTCGTCACAAAAAATCGTAATTCAAAACAATGATAAGCACATGTATATCAATAAAATAGTGAGCGATTTTTATAGGGTCACTTTCAATATACATGAAACCATTTGTTTTAATGTAAATAATGTTTGAAAATAATGTAAATAATGTAATGGAAAAAAAAATTGAAAGCAGCTATTTTTCATTCATTAAATTTATGAATATTTTGGAAATAAAGCGGTTGAAATGAAAAAGTTGCAACAAATGTCAACCCTTAACATGAGGATGTGTAGACAATTTTTCATTTACTATACTTTCGAGCTGTTTTGCGACTTTTACTTTTAATATTATTAAGGGTTAACGTTTATATTTTAGGCATACATATTAAAAGAATATCAACTTTCAGATTTCCCACGACAAATAGTTTTATGTACTTTTATTTTATTTCCTGATTCCTGCTTTTCATGAAATAATATGTAATTAGAAAGTTGAAAACAATTTTATGCAGAATATGTATCATAAAAGAATTTAACACAAGACAGGAATTTTGCAGTCCTTAGCTAAAAATTCTTACTCCATTTTTGTTATTTCCAGGAAATTCGAATTTTCATTTTACCGATTTGGCACGTAATAAAAGCTTTGCACTTCCAAAAAATGACTTCGCCGGTTAGATAACTTTTGTTCTTTTCATAAGTGCAGAGAATGTCAAGAAATGTTTGATATTTAGTGAATAGAGGAGAGGCACTTGTTACTTTTTTGCTTAGGACAACATCCGAAGGCGAAAACAAAGTTGTTAACACTAAAAGACATTTATTACTAAAAATATGAAACAAATTCACTCGAAACAACATTTTCGTTAAAACATATTACATTGTAAATTATGATAGACCTTGTCATACCTAAATCAATCAACATAAACTTAAAACCTGAAATCATTCAAAGAACGAATTGTTTCAGTCTCTTTTTTATTTCAGTTACACTTTCTTATGGCAAACTCTCGCAAAAACTGAGACTCTAGTTCATAGGAATGAATCTGTTAATCACTATACGCAAATATAAGCGAACTTTGCATGAACATGTTTAAACTTAGTTGAGATTTCCCTTTTTGGTGTAGAAAACATGGAGCTAAGACTTTTAAACTAAGGAAAAGTGCTACATTCTGGAGAAGTGATAATAATATTAGGCGATTTGTTTATAAACATGCTTCAGAAACAAACTGTTGGCAGGTTACAAAGACAGAGTTCAATGCGCTCTATTACATCATGAAATTAACCAAAAACTGGATTCTGGTGCTTATGACTTTTTTCTTAGCACGCAAAATTCATTTCTAAAAACTAACATAAGAATAATTTTAGTTTTAAGATAGCCAGTAAAATTGTATCTTCATACTCATATCTCAAATATATAATCTTTACTTGCTGTTCTTTATGTGAGCAATACAACTATCAAAAATAACGTTGACATAAAAATAGCACAACGGCAATATTGAATGAACCGATCGAAATTTTCTTCAACTCTAGAACCACTCGTAAGCCTCGTAAGCCGAGTTCGGTAATGAATTGTAGTATGCGATAGCCTGTTGTACTGGATCCATCCTTAATCTATTCGTTCTTGGAATTGCAAGAGATAGATTTCTAGCAGTTTTGGTTTCTCGGTTAGTTATTTCTAACAAAGTGCGGGGGGTTAATGTTAAAAATTAATTTTCCCCTTTCAAAATTAATTAATTGTTGTATATTTAGTAATCCTGTTCGAGTGTATACAATAAATGTTGGTGTTAGAGTTGGCATTCTAAATATAATTTTAATTGCGTTCGAAATAAGTCTTCCAATTAATTCGATGTTATGTTTTGATGTCTGACTCCATAAAATAGTTCCGTATGTGATAGTTGAAAATATATAAGCATTAAACATTATTAATTTTGTTCTAGTTTCCAAGAACTCAAATTTTCTTAAGACTGCAATCATTGGCCCTACTTTATGCCTGATGTGGTTAATGTGTTGTAACCATGACATGTTCTCATCTAGGATTAAGCCAAGATATTTGATTGATTCAGCTTTTCCTAAACGAATTCCGTTTATCTGAATAAAAGGGTTTATAGGATATTTATTTTTTTGCTGGAAAATGATGTACTTGGTTTTGTTAACGTTTATAAGTAGTTTGCTATGCCTGAGCCACACTTGATATGTTTCTAAATCTCTGTTAATTTTATACTCAAGAGATTGTTCATCCTTTTCAAAATATAAAAGAAGTGTGTCATCAGCAAAAAGGACTAATTTGTCAGACAGCTGGAGATGTTGAATGCAATTCACATATAGAATGAATAATACTGGTCCAAGAATTGATCCCTGTGGTATGCCTATATTGATGAAACGCTCTTGATTTATGAGCTGTTAATGAATTGGATCATTTATTTAATGAGCTGTTAAGGAATTGGACCGCGTCTAATGTGGCCACTGTTGTATTGCTGTGTTCTTGGAAACCGTACTGAATTGGAGCCAAAATTGCTGCTTCATTGATATGTTGCACTATACGCGAATTTAAGATTCTCTCAAATATTTTGCTCATTACACTGATAACAGCAATTGGGTGATAATTAGAAGTGAAGGAAGTGATCCAAAGGATCACTTCCTTTAAAGATTGGTGTAATTCGTGCCAACTTAAGGCAAGTAGGAAAAGAACTCGTCTTTAAATGACTATTAATAATTTTTGATAGAATCTCCGATATTTCATTTTTAAGCATTTTGACGTCTTCGGATGTTAAATTGTCGATACCTGGAGAAACTTTGGTTTCTAATTTATTTATAGTTTCTATTACTTCATTTTGTACTGTAGGTCTTAAATGGATACTGGCATAGGTTTCAGGAATTGTATTATCATCGTGCTGTGAAGTGTTCTTGAATTGCTGGTTGATATTATTTCCAATCATTGCAAAATAACTATTCAATTCCTTTGCGATAAATTCAGGATTTGAGATCAACAATCCATTTATGGATAATTCATTAATACATGTTGATTGTTGGTTTACATTTTTATCTGTTTGCATTAATTCGTTTATAACTCTCCAATATTGTGAACTATTTCCAGCCGATCGATGCTTCGAATTTTTTTGGGTAACATTCTCGTTTAGCTTCCTTTATAAGTCGATTCGACTCCCTTTTTAATACTGTGTAATTTTGCTACTTAATTGCGCAATTTATATCTGCCATGTATATTTTATAAGCATTGCGTTTTTTTTTTCGAGACATCTATAATTTTTTTGGTGATCCATGATTCTTGGCGTACTCTTATATGTTTTGTAGCTGTTGCTTTGTTCTTTGCTTGAGTTAATATGCCAATCAGTTCTTCAAAATTTGTAACTATGTTGGTACGTAAATCATCGATTACATATTTTTACTAATGTTCGAAGAACATTAGTATTAAAATCGATTCGGCCAAAAATTCATATTTCTTTATATATATATATATATATATATATATATATCATCAAAAAATTTCAGTGAGATAATCTCGGGAACGCGCCATCCGATTGAGCTGAAACTTTCAGGATACATTGGTGTATATGCAGAATAGGTCCACGTCTCTTTAAATGTCAGTTATTGTTAACCTTTTGGCGCCGGCGGCCATTTAAGTGATATTTTTAATATACCTATTATTTCGTGCACAAATAATTTTCGCAAAAATAAAGTTAACGAAATAAATTTCTAACGTGTTTTACATATGAATCGGATAATGCTTTGGAATTTTTTAACCCTATGTGTGCGCTGGGTGCCTAAAAAGAGGACGGGAAAATTTAAAAATTTTTAAATTTCGATAACTTTTGACAGAGATATTCAATCATTACGAAATTTTCAGGACATATTAATATTATTTAGTTGTAGATTTGTGTAGCTTTAAATTAGCGTGCTGGCAACCCTGTAGCTAGGGCAGGCAACGAAAGTGAAAACCTCCAAATCATCGTCTCTCTTGAAAAAATGCCGTTTCTTCAAAAAAAAGCCACTCATATATAAACCTTGTGCTTTGTTTACATAACCAAAAAAAAAAAAAAGATATGGTATAACGGGCACGCCTGGTAACCCTTGCCCAATTTACCTATATTTTTAGCATCAAAAACTTCTGTTCACGGAAACTCACGATCCGATGAGCAGAATGAATTGAAATTTGCAGAATATATTGGTCTTAAATAGGACCAGGTCTGATAGAAGTGATTTTGAAATGCGGGCGATTCTGTGCCAGTGGTGCCATCTTGAAAAACCACTAAAAAAGATAACTGTTTTTAGCCCTATAAATTCTGATTGAATCGTTCGATTTTGACGAAACTCACACAATTGCTGGACCTTACTTTAAGCCACGTTTGGTAGAAATTTGGTTGAAAAATTCGGTTGGAGCTGCCAGCTATGATAATTTTGGTGTCTTCATTTTGAAAAAAAAAAATTGGAAGTGATAACATTCAAACCATCGAATATTCAAAAAAATGTCCGTTTCTTACAATAAAACCAATCTGTATATAAATCTTATGTTATATCTACACGTTCAAAATAAAACTTTGGAAATTTCATGTCGGATAAGAACGGTAACCCTCTCCCAGTTAACCTATATTTTTAGCATCAAAAACTTCTATTCACGGAAACTCACGAACCAATAATCAGATACAGCTAAAATTTGCAGAATGCATTGGACTTAAGTATGACCAGATTTGATAGAAGCGATTTTGAATTGTGCGCAAGTCTGTGCCAGTGGTGCCATCTTGAAAAATTACAAAGAAAAAAAACTGCTTCTTGCCCTATGAAATGTGAATAAGTTACCAGATTTTCATGAAATTGGCACAGTAGCTAAACCTAACTCTAATCTCTGTTTGGTGGAAATTCGGTTGAAAAATTTGATTAGTGCTGCCAGCTATGGTAATTTTTGTGTCTTTGGTTTTGAAAATTCGCTCAGGAAAATGAAACTTTTTGCACTATAACTTCCAGTGCAGTCATGAAATCAATACGAATTTCATACAATTAATGAAACCTGTCATAAACATTATTCAGGCCAAATTTGGTTGAAAAGCCACAATAGGGTTGCCAGCCATTGTTGGTTTTGTGTTTAATTGCAATATCTTTATTAAGCGGTTTTATCGTAGAATTTTCAAATGGTAATGATATTGTAGTGACAATAAACAGCAAATATTAAGCTTTCGATCATTTGAAAAAACTCGCTGCAGGTAACCCTAAATTTCTTTATACTCCTATAACTTCGAATGTAATTAAACAACGTGAAGCAGATTTGATATATTTTTGGCTTTGATACTGGCGAAAGGTTGCCAGCACGAGTCGGTTGTGCTACTTTTGTATCAATAAATGCTTACAGTTAGTATACATACCGGAAACATTTACAATGAAAATAAATAACCGATGTTACAATTCGCAAAGTTCTGCAAATTTTTTGAATCGCAGCCCCAAACACCAACTTCAGTTACAGTACTGCAGGCACTGAGCATTTTCTTCATTGATGTTATATGAGATGCTGCTTTCAAAATTATGTGAAATAAGCAACTGATAACGAATATAATTAACCCGTGTTTTGCTCTCATAAACGTTGAAATTCATGCCAGTGGTAATATCTGAAACCTTCCACCATATGAGTTATAATGCATTCTTGAGACGAAAGTAACACGTGGCATTTGAAACAGTTTGGCCGTAATAAGCAGCACATGTGGTGGAATATGCACTCAAAACCTGCTCGATTCTTCTACTGTTCTTCGAACATTAGTGTTTCTAGCGGTTCAGGGGCGCTAGAGTTTTTTGAATCGAATTGCTATCACTTTGAATTTTATTCGCTAGGTCTTTGCCGATTTTCACAAAGTATCTATTGAATTCCTCTGCAATTTCTTGCTTATCGTTGCTTGAAATTAAACAACCCTCCATGGATTGAATACTGTTCGCCAACTTTTTCCTACTAGTTTTTGAGTTGGTTGCATCTTTTCCAATCTCCCATAGTTTTTACTAATGTTCGAAGAAGAACATTAGTATTAAAATCACTTTGGCCAAAAATTCATATTTCTATATATATATATATATATATATATATATATATATATATATATATATCATCAAAAAATTTCAGTGAAAAAATCTCAGGAACGCGCCTTCCGATTGAGCTAAAATTTTCAGGACACATTGGTGTATATGCAGAATAGTGCCAGGTCTCACAAAAAGTTAAAAATCTTTAACCCTTTGGCGCCGGCGGCCATTTTAGTGATATTTTTAATATATCTATTATTCCGTACACAAATAAGTTTTGCAAAAATAAAGTTGACGAAATAAATTTTGAACGTGTTTTACATGTGAATCGGATAATGTTTTGGAATTTTTTAACCCCATGTGTGCGCTGGGTGCCTAAAAACAGAACGGGAAAACTTGACAATTTTTAAATTGCGATAACTTTTGACAAAGCTATTCAATCATTACGAAATTTTTAAAACATATTGGTATTATTTAGTTGTAGATATGTGTAGCTTTTGATGCGCGTGCTGGCAACCCTGTAGCTAGGGCAGACACTGAAAGTGAAAACCTTCAAATCATCGTCTCTCTTGAAAAACTGCCGCTTCTTCAAAAAAAAGCCACTCATATGTAAATCTTGTGCTTTGTTTACATAAATAAAAAAAAAAAATTTATATGGTATAACGGGCACGCCTGGTAACCCTTGCCCAATTTACCTATATTTTTAGCATCGAAAACTTCTGTTCACGGAAACTCACGATCCAATAAGCAGAATTAATTGAAATTTGCAGAATGTATTGGTCCTATTTAGGACCAGGTCTGATAGAAGTGATTTTGGAATGTGGCTCGTTCTGTGCCAGTGGTGCCATCTTGAAAAATCACTAAAAAAGATAACTGCTTTTAGCCCTTTGAATTCTGATTGAATCGTTCGATTTTGACGAAATTCACACAGTAGCTGAACCTTATTTAATACCACGTTTGGTAGAAATTTGGTCGAAAAATTCGGTTGGAGCTGCCAGCTATGATAATTTTGGTGTCTTAAATTTGAAAAAATCAAAATTTGGAAGTGAAAACATTAAACCATCGAATTTCCAAAAACTGTCCGTTTCTTACAATAAAACCAATCTGTATACAAATCTTATACTTTATCTACACGTTCAAAGTAAAACTTTGGAAATTTCATGTCGGACAAGAACGGTAACCCTTTCCCAGTCAACCTATATTTTTAGCATCAAAAACTGCTGTTCACGGAAACTCATTAACCACTAATCAGATACAACTGAAATTTACAGAATGCATTGGACTTAAGTAGGACCAGGTCTGATAGAAGCGATTTTGAATTGTGGGCAACTCTGTGCCAGTGGTGCCATCTTGAAAAATTACAAAGAAAAAAAACTGCTTTTTGCCCTATGAAATTTGAATAAGTAACCAAATTTTCATGAAATTGACACAGTAGCTGAACCTTACTCTAAACTCTGTTTGATAGAAATTTGGTTGAAAAATTCGATTGGTGCTGCCAGCTATGGTAATTTTTATGTCTTTGGATTTGAAAATTCGCTCAGGAAAATAAAACTTTTTGCCCTATAACTTCCAGTGCAGTCATGAAATCAATACGAATTTCATACAATTAATGGAACCTACTATAAACATTATTCCGGCCAAATTTGGTTGAAAAGCCACGATAGGGCTGCCAGCTATTGTTGGTTTTGTGTTTGTTTGCAATATCTTTATTAAGCGGTTTTATCGTAGAATTTTCAATTGGTAATGATATTGTAGTGACAATAAACAGCAAATATTAAGCTTTCCATTATTTCAAAAAACTCGCTGCAGGTAATCCTAAATTTCTCTATACTCCTATAACTTCGAATGTAATATAACAACGTGAAGCAGATGTGATATATTTTTTGCTTTGATACTGGCGAAAGGTTGCCAGCACGAGTCGGTTGTGCTACTTTTGTTGCAATAAATGCTTACAGTTAGTATTTATACCGGAAACATTTACAATGAAAATAAATAGCCGATGTTTCAATTCCCAAAGTTCTGCAAATTTTTCGGACCGGAGCCCCAAACACCAACTTCAGTTACAGTGCTGCAGGCACTGAGCATTTTCTTCATTGATGTTATATGAGATGCTGCTTTCGAAATTTTGTGAAATAAGCAACTGATAACGAATATAATTAACCCGTGTTTTGCTCTATTAAACGTTGAAATTCATGCCAGTGGTAATATCTGAAACCTTCCACCATATGAGTTATAATGCATTCTTGAGACCAAAGTAGAACGTGGCGTTTGAAACAGTTTGGCCGTAATAAGCAGCTCATGTGGTGGAATATGCACTCAAAACCTGCACGATTCTTCTACTGTTCTTCGAACATTAGTTTTTCTAGCGGTTCAGGTGCGCTGGAGTTTTTTTAAATTTGAATTTGCATGTATTATTAATGGCTATTTTTTTGGAGGCAGTTTTACTTTAACATAACTCTTTATTGCCAAATTTATTATTCTATGATCTAAGTCTGGCCATTCATCATCTTCATATGTGGTTCGATTAGTTAAACACGTATTTGTTACAGCGACATGATCTATTAGGGTTTTGCGATATTTGTGTTATTCGTGTTAGTTTATTGGAATTTAGCAACATTCCATTATTGTTTGTTAAAATATCATAGTATGCTCTAGTTATATTGGATGTCGTCAGTATATCAATGTAAGTGTCAGGTAGTGTAATAAGCTTTTCATAAGATGAATAGAGTACATCAATATGACTTATAAATTCATGGTTATCTTCAAAAGGCGCTTTGTAAAACGTACCGATTCTAATTTTTTCAAAATTTAACTTAAGTTCAACTATTATAGTATTAAAGATATTAGATATATTAATAAGTCTCGAATCGAGATTGGATTTGACAAATATCACTGTGCCTCCACCACGCCCTGAATCTCTGCATGAAAAGTAGCCAATATAATCATTTGATGTATATATTTGTCTTTCATTATTGTATATCCATATTTCATTTAAGACAACCACATCGATGTTGTTTGAATTAAGGTGGATATTTAAGTAATCAATTTTGCTACGAATACTTCTTATATTAGCTTACATTATTTTTAGAGTATTGGTTATTTGACTCATTATACTTTAAGTAACTATAATCAATTTTGCATTGGTTTATTATAACCATTCTTTTATACTGTTGGTATTCGTAACTATCTGCTCGATGATTTGTTTGGTTATGCTTTTTACTAATGTTCGAAGAACAATAGTATTAAACTAGTTTCGCCGAAAATTCATATTTCTTTGTATATATATATATATATATATATATATATATATATATATATATATATATATATATATATATATATATATATATATATATATATATATATATATATATATATATATATATATATATATATATATATATATATACGTATATAAATATATATATATATATATATATATATATATATATATATATATATATATATATATATATATATATATATATATCAGCATAATGATTATGGGAGATAATCTCTGAAGTGGCCGATCCGATCGAGCTGAAATTTTCGGAGAACGTAGATGTATATAATAGGTAGGTTCATGACTTTCTCAAATTCAGATATCCTAAACATTTTGGCGGCGGCGAGCGTTTTAGTGAATTTTGAGGAACTCCTATATTTCCAAGCAGTGTAAATTTTTGTTAAAGAAAAGTATTGAAAATGAAAACTTTTTATGTTCTAAGCTTGTCTATGATAAAGAATTGGAAATTTTGAGCCGTGTGTGGGTGCAGGGTGCCTAAAAGTATGCAAGGGATTTTTTTCAAATTTTGATTTGTCATTACTTGTAAGAAAAACAATGGATCATCGTGAAAATTACAGAGCGTATTGATGTTGACTAAAGTATGGCACACATAGATTTTCAGCATAAAGCAAGTAACCAAGTAAAGTAATAGCAAGTAAGTGTAGTTGTGGCAGGCTGCTAAAAAAAAATCCTTCAAATCATTGACCTTCCTGAAAAATTTTTGATTTTTGACAAAAATTTCAAATTTCTTATAAATTGTATCCTTTGTCCTTCATCTCAAGACAAAATTTTCAAAATTCCGATTTGCATAAGAACGGCAACCCATCACCAAATTACCTCTATTTTCAGCACTCGAAAGTTCAGTTCACGAGAACTGACGACCGGATAACTCGATCGTAATGAAATTTACAGGATATGTTGGTTTTAGCTAGGACCAAGTTTGATAGAAGTGATTTTGAAATGCGGGCAACCCTGTGGAAGGGGTACCATCTTGAAAAACTACTGAGAAAAAAACATCTTTTTGGCCGATAACTTCCGATTCAGCCATCAAATTTTAACAAAATTTACACAATATTTGGATGTTACTTTTTGTAACATTTGGTGAAAATTTGGTTGACAAATTAGTATAGGGCTGGCAGCTGTGGTGATTTTTGTCTCATAAATCTTGCAAATTTGCTCAGCAAAATAAAGCTTTTTCCCTATAACTTCTGGTCCAGTCATGAAATCAAAACGAAGTTCTTGCAGTAAATGGACCTTAATATGAAGTAAATGTCAAAGGAATTTCGTACAAAAATCATGAAAGGGCTGCCAGCTATGACCATTTTTGTAATTTTGTGGAATTTCTTTACTGAGCGATTATGTCATTAGATTTCCAATTGAGAATGATCCTGCAATAAAAGTTAACAACAAATATTAACATTTAAAAATTTGAAAAGTTTTGAGGGTGGTAACCCTAAAATTCTGTTCACCCGTATACCTTCCAGCGCAGTGACTCAATCGAAACGAAATTTACTGGTTGGGTTTAATTTAACGTGAAGCAGATTTGGTATGTATTTTGCTTTGCTGCTGACACAGGCTAACTAGCAATGTGCCATTTCCGTTAATATTGCACCAATAGATGCTTCAAATTACGTTCGCATATGCAAAGCATTTGCAATAAAATTAAGGAATTAATTTTTAAATTTTCCGAGTTTTGAACATTTTTCAGATGGCAGCCTCAAACAACGTTTAAACGCTGAAACTTTCGATGAAATCCTGCGGAGAGAACGAAATTCAAAGGATAAGTTGATTTAAGTACGAGCTTGTTATGGTCAACTTATTGCTGCTTCGTTCGGAAAGTAAACATTTTCTACTGAACATTTTCATCATATGTGTTATAGTTGAGTTTTGTTGCTTTGGATAAGGAATGGTTGATATGATTCTACAAAACAGTGTGTTACGTCTTTCCACACTTTTTTGTCAATCAAAGACAATTTCTTCGAAAATTAGTTTTCTAGCGGTTCAGGTGCGCTAGAATTTTTTTTCTTTTACGTGAATCGCCTTTGTTATGCGTCAAAATTGAACTTATGAGAACTCAATTGCTTGAACTTTGCTGCTTTTCGTACAAATACATGCAGATTTTTATAGTAGACGATATATGAATATATATATATATATATATATATATATATATATATATATATATATATATATATATATATATATATATATATATATATATATATATATATATATATATAAATACATATATATATATATATATATATATATATATATATATATATATATATATATATATATATATATATATATATATATATATATATATATATACAGGGTGGCCCAAAAGTTTCTCCCCACCTATTTAAGTAAACGCATTATTCATTACCCGTTGCCAAAATTTATCCCTTCTCAGTTTATCAAAAACTCTAAGCGGAGGTCAAATATCAACAGCTATCGTAAGGATCATATGGTGCTTAGCTACGACAGCGTCAACATCAATAATAGCTGAGCAAAGCGATATAGTGCATTTCCA